>JAOPSE010000074.1:2400000-3600000 GCA_029449295.1 Zea luxurians | reverse complement strand
AAGGAGTCCTTCGTCAACGATCCAAAGGATGACAAGCCTACTGACTCAGGCGCGAGTCACAAAAGAAAAGACGGGAAGAAGAAGAAAACGAGGCGCATCAAGGAGATCGTCTACTACGACGACAGCGACGAGTCCTCTTCTTCCCAAAAGGACGACGACAATGACTACGAGAAAAAGAAGACGGTTAATTCAAATTTTTCCTTTGACTATTCTCGTATTCCACAAAGTTCCAATACTCATTTGCTTTCCATTCCCCTCGGTAAACCCCCTCACTTTGATAGAGAGGACTACGGATTTTGGAGTCACAAAATGCGTAGCCACTTGTTCTCTCTCCATCCAAGTATATGGGAGATAGTAAAAAATGGAATGCACTTTGATAGTACAGATAGTCCCATGTTCATCAATGAACAAATCCATAAAAATGCACAAGCTACTACTGTCCTTTTAGCATCTTTGTGCAGGGAAGAATACAATAAGGTGAGCGGCTTGGACAATGCCAAGCAGATCTGGGACACCCTCAAGATATCAAATGAGGGAAATGACGTCACCATGCTCACCAAGATGGAGTTGGTGGAGGGCGAACTTGGGAGATTCGCAATGATCAGGGGAGAGGAGCCAACCCAAACGTACAACCGGCTCAAGACCCTCATCAACAAAATAAGGAGCTATGGAAGCACATGATGGACGGACCACGACGTCGTCCGCCTAATGCTAAGGTCTTTTACTGTCCTTGATCCACATCTTGTAAACAATATTCGTGAGAATCCTAGGTACACCAAGATGTCGCCCGAAGAAGTACTTGGGAAGTTTGTAAGCGAGCGGATGATGATCAAGGAGGCAAGATACGTCGATGATGCATTGAATGGCCCAATCCACGAGCCTCAAACCGTGGCTCTCAAAGCAACAAGGAGCAAGGAGGCGCTACCTAGCAAGGTGGCGCAAGTTGAGGCGGCCGGGCTCAATGAGGAAGAAATGGCCCTCATCATCAAGCGGTTCAAGACGACGCTAAAGGGTCGCAAGGAGCACCCCAACAAGAACAAGACGAAGGGGAAGCGCTCCTGCTTCAAATGTGGTAAGATTGGTCATTTTATCGCTAATTGTCCCGATAATGAGAGTGACCAGGAAAAGAAGAGTGGAAAGTGGGAAAAGAAGAAGAACTACAAGAAGGCAAAGGGCGAGGCACATCTTGGAAAGGAGTGGGATTCGGATTGCTCCTCGTCCGACTCCGACAACGAAGGACTTGCCGCCACCGCCTTGAACAAATCATCCCTCTTCCCCAACGAGCGTCACACATGCCTCATGGCGAAGGAGAAGAAGGTATGTACTCAAAAGTCTACTTATGCTTCTTCTAGTGATGATGAATCTAGCGATGATGAAATAGATTACTCTAGTTTGTTCAAGGGCTTAGATAGAACTAAAATTGATAAAATTAATGAATTGATTGATGCTTTGAATGATAAGAATAGATTGTTAGAAAAGCAAGAGAATCTTTTGTATGAAGAACATGATAAATTTGTAGAGGCACAAAAATCTCTTGCTTTAGAAGTTAAAAGGAATGAAATGCTTTCTTATGAACTATCTACTTGCCATGAGACAATTTCTAGTCTAAAAAGTGCTAATGATGATTTAAATGCTAAACTAGAAGTAGCAAATAGATCTAACTCTTGTGTAGAACAAGTTGTGATTTACAATAGGTGTAAAGATTTTAATGTTGATGCTTGTAGTGAACACCTAGTTTCTATTGCAAAATTAAATGATGAAGTGGCTAGTCTTAATGCCCAACTTAAGACTAGCAAGAGTGAATTTGACAAACTAAAATTTGCAAGGGATGCCTACACTATTGGTAGATACCCCTCAATTAAGGATGGGCTTGGCTTTAAGAAGGAAGCCAAGAACTTAACAAGTCATAAGGCTCCCATCTCCACCAAGGAGAAAGGGAAGGCCCCTATGGCTAATAGTGCTCAAAAGAATCATGCATTTATTTATGATAGGAAATTTTCTAGAAATGTTCATCATGATAGGAGTTGTAATGCTTATGATTCAAATGCAATGTTTGCTTCAAGTTCTTCCTATGTGCATGGTAGAGATATGACTAGGAGAAATGTCATTCATCATATGCCTAGGAGAAATGTTGCTCATGTTTCTAGGAAAATTAATGAACCTGCCACAATTTATCATGCTTGCAATGCTTCCTTTGCAATTTGTAGAAAGGATAGAAAGGTGATTGCTAGGAAATTAGGGGCAAAATGCAAGGGAGATAAAACTTGCATTTGGGTCCCTAAGGATATTGTCACTAACCTTGTAGGACCCAACAAGAGTTGGGTACCTAAGACCCAAGCCTAAATTTGCCTTGCAGGTTTATGCATCCGGGGGATCAAGCTGGATTATCGATAGCGGATGCACAAACCACATGACGAGGGAGAAGAAGATGTTCACCTCCTACGTCAAGAACAAAGATTCCCAAGACTCAATCATATTCGGTGACGGGAATCAAGGCAAGGTGAAAGGGTTACGAAAAATAGCTATTTCATCCGACCACTCCATTTCCAATGTGTTTTTAGTTGAGTCACTTGGATATAACTTGTTGTCCGTGAGTCAGCTTTGTAATATGGGATATAACTGCTTATTCACAAATGTAGATGTGTCTGTCTTTAGAAGGAGTGATGGTTCATTAGCTTTTAAGGGTGTATTAGACGGCAAACTCTATTTAGTTGATTTTGCAAAAGAGGAGGCTGGTCTAGATGCATGCTTAATTGCTAAGACTAGCATGGGCTGGCTATGGCATCGCCGCTTAGCACATGTGGGGATGAAGAACCTTCACAAACTTCTAAAGGGAGAACATGTGATAGGTCTAACAAATGTTACTTTCGAAAAAGATAGACCTTGTGCAGCTTGTCAAGCAGGTAAACAGGTGGGAAGCTCTCATCATATCAAAAATGTGATGACCACATCAAGACCTTTGGAGTTGCTTCATATGGACCTCTTCGGACCCGTCGCCTATCTAAGCATAGGAGGAAGTAAGTATGGTCTTGTTATAGTTGATGATTTTTTCCCGCTTCACTTGGGTATTCTTCTTGCAGGATAAATTTGAAACCCAAGGGACCCTCAAGCGCTTCCTAAGGAGAGCTCAAAATGAGTTTGAGCTCAAGGTGAAGAAGATAAGGAGCGACAACGGGTCCGAGTTCAAGAACCTTCAAGTGGAGGAGTACCTTGAGGAGGAAGGGATCAAGCACGAGTTCTCCGCTCCCTACACACCACAGCAAAACGATGTGGTAGAGAGGAAGAACAGGACGCTCAATGACATGGTGAGGACAATGCTTGGAGAATTCAAGACGCCCGAGTGATTTTGGTCGGAAGCCGTGAACACGGCTTGTCACGCCATAAACCGGGTGTACCTTCATCGCCTCCTCAAGAAGACTTCGTATGAGCTTCTAACCGGTAACAAACCCAATGTGTCGTACTTTCGTGTATTTGGGAGCAAATGTTACATTCTAGTAAAGAAAGGTAGAAATTCTAAGTTTGCTCCCAAAGTTGTAGAAGGGTTTTTGTTAGGTTATGACTCAAATACAAAGGTGTATAGGGTCTTCAACAAATCATCGGGTTTGGTTGAAGTCTCTAGCGACGTTGTATTTGATGAGACTAATGGCTCTCCAAGAGAGCAAGTTGTTGATCTTGATGATGTAGATGAAGAAGACGTTCCAACAGCCGCAATACGCACCATGGCGATTGGAGAAGTGAGGCCACACGAACAAAAGGAGCAAGATCAACCTTCTTCCTCAACGACGGTGCACCCCCCAACCCCAGATGATGAACAGGTACCTCAAGTGGAGGCGTGTGATCAAGGGGAGCACAAGATGTCCAAGTTGAAGAGGAAGAAGCATCACAGGCACCTCCAACCCAAGTTCGAGCGACGATTCAAAGGAATCATCCCGTCGACCAAATTTTGGGTGACATTAGCAAGGGAGTAACTACTCGTTCTAGACTAGTTAATTTTTGTGAGCATTACTCCTTTGTCTCTTCTATTGAGCCTTTCAGGGTAGAAGAGGCCTTGCTAGATCCAGACTGGGTGTTGGCCATGCAAGAAGAGCTCAATAATTTCAAGAGAAATGAAGTTTGGACACTGGTGCCACGTCCTAAGCAAAATGTTGTAGGAACCAAGTGGGTGTTCCACAACAAACAGGACGAGCACGGGGTGGTGACGAGGAACAAGGCTCGACTTGTGGCAAAAGGTTATGCCCAAGTCGCAGATTTGGACTTTGAGGAGACTTTTGCTCCTGTGGCTAGGCTAGAGTCGATTCATATTTTGTTAGCCTATGCCGCTCACCATTCTTTCAGGTTGTTCCAAATGGATGTGAAGAGCGCTTTCCTCAATGGGCCAATCAAGGAGGAGGTATACGTGGAGCAACCCCTGGCTTTGAGGATGAACGGTACCCCGACCACGTGTGTAAGCTCTCTAAGACGCTCTATGGACTTAAGCAAGCCCCAAGAGCCTGGTATGAATGCCTTAGAGACTTTTTAATTGCTAATGCTTTCAAGGTTGGGAAAGCCGATCCAACTCTTTTCACTAAGACATGTGATGGTGACTTATTTGTATGCCAAATTTATGTCGATGACATAATATTTGGTTCTACTAACCAAAAGTCTTGTGAAGAGTTTAGCAGGGTGATGACGCAGAAATTCGAGATGTCAATGATGGGCGAGTTGAACTACTTCCTTGGGTTCCAAGTGAAGCAACTCAAGGATGGCACTTTCATCTCCCAAACGAAGTATACGCAAGACTTGCTCAAGCGTTTTGGGATGAAGGACGCCAAGCCCGCAAAGACTCCAATGGGAACTGACGGACACGTCGACCTCAACAAAGGAGGTAAGTCCATTGATCAAAAAGCATACCGGTCCATGATAGGTTCCTTGCTTTATTTATGTGCTAGTAGACCGGATATTATGCTTAGTGTATGCATGTGTGCTAGATTTCAATCCGATCCAAGGGAGTGTCACTTAGTGGCCGTGAAGCGAATTCTTAGATATTTAGTAGCTACGCCTTGCTTCGGGATCTGGTATCCAAAGGGGTCTACCTTTGACCTAATTGGATATTCAGACTCCGATTATGCTGGATGTAAGGTCGATAGGAAGAGTACATCGGGGATGTGCCAATTCTTAGGAAGGTCCCTAGTGTCGTGGAGTTCTAAAAAACAAACCTCCGTTGCCCTATCCACCGCTGAGGCCGAGTATGTTGCCGCAGGACAGTGTTGCGCGCAACTACTTTAGATGAGGCAAACCTTCCAGGACTTTGGCTAAAATCTGAGCAAAGTCCCACTCCTATGTGACAATGAGAGTGCTATCTGTATGGCGGACAATCCTATTGAGCACAGCCGCACAAAGCACATTGACATCTGACATCACTTTTTGAGAGACCACCAGCAAAAGGGAGATATCGAAGTGTTTTATATTAGCACCGAGAACCAGCTAGCCGATATCTTTACCAAGCCTTTAGATGAGAAGACCTTTTGCAGGCTACGTAGTGAGCTAAATGTCTTAGATTCGCGGAACTTGGATTGATTTGTAGCATACATGTGTATTATGCTTTGATCATGTTCCCTTATGCATTTTGTTTATTTATGGTGCTCAAGTTGTACAAACTCTCCCCGGACCTCAAAAGTCCATGTGTGATGCACATATTTAGGGGGAGATGTGCTACAACTTGACCCTTTGAGACTAACCATATGTTTGAGCTTGCTTGATTTAGTCTCAGAGGTGGATTGAAAGGGAAAAGGTGAACTTGGACCATGCAAGACTTCCACTGCACTCCGATGAGAGGGTAACTCACTCCAAGTTCATCTCCATATTCTTATTGCCTTTGTACTCTTATTTGAAGATTTTGGTGAGGCAATGAGGTTTAGGGGCCAAGATTGATCCCATTTTGGTGCTTGATGCCAAAGGGGGAGAAAATAAGGCCAAAGCAAGAAATGGATCAGCTACCACTTGAGAATTTTGAAAATAGTAGAATAGAGCTTTTGGTTTATCAAAACTCTCTTGTTGTCGCTTTTGGTTTGTCAAAACTCTCTTGTTGTCTTTTTTTGTCAACATTGGCTTCTTGTGGGGAGAATAGTTGATTATGGGAAAAGAGGGAGTTTTTGAAATCTTTGATCAATTTCTCTTGGAACAACTCTCTTTATGTCTCAACAAGTGTATTTGACTTAGAGATAGGAAATTGAGGTTGATTTGCAAAAACAAAAACCAAGTGGTGGCAAAGAATGATCCAAATATGCCAAATTTGAATCAAAACAAATTTGTATTCTCATTTGCATTGATGTTACACTTCTTTAGTTGCTTTTTGTTTTGTTGGCATAAATCACCAAAAAGGGGGAGATTGAAAGGGAAATGTGCCCTTGGGCCATTTCTAAGTGTTTTGGTGATTGAGTGCCAACACAAGTGCTTAAGTGTTAATCTATGCCAATTGATGGACAAAGTGCAAATCAAGAGTAAAGGTATGTTTCTAAGACTTAGTCATTGTTTTGGAGACTAATGTATTGTGTCTAAGTGCTAGAAACAGGAAAAGACCAATTCGGACTGTCCAGTGGTGCACCGGACAGTGTCCGGTGCGCTAGGCTGGCGACTGTCAACTGGCTGCTCTCAGGAAGCGATCAACGGCGTACGACTATAACTCACCGGACTGTCCGGTGGTGCACCGGACTGTCCGGTGAGCCATTCACAGGCGAAGTCGTCGCTCTCGGGAAGCGATTAACGGCGTACGGCTATAAATCACCGGACTGTCCGATGGTGCACCGGACTGTCCGGTGAGCCAACGGTCGGCCACGTAACCCGCGCGCGACGCATGGCCGAGCCAATGGTCAGAAGGGGGCACCGGACTGTCCGGTGTGCACCGGACAGTGTCTGGTGCGCCAACGGCTCTGGATCTTCAACGGTCGGCTACGTCACAGAAGGAAAGAAATCCGCACCGGACAGTGTTCGGTGCGCCAGTCGACAGAAGGCAAGAATTGCCTTCCTGGAATGCTCTCAACGGCTCCTAGCTGCCTTGGGGCTATAAAAGGGACCCCTAGGCGCATGGAGGATAACATCAAGCATTCTCTAAGCATCCCTAAGCACCAAGACTTCAATTCCGCGCATTCGATTCTTTGTGATAGCAATTAGAGCTCCATTTGAGTAGAGAACTCTTTGAGTTGTGTTGAGAGCTCGTGTTGTGACTTGTGTGCGTGTGTTGCTCTGATTTTATGTCTTGTGTGCGTTACTCATCCCATCCTTACTTCTGTGCTTCTTTGTGATAATCAAAGTGTAAGGGCGAGAGGCTCCAAGTTGTGGAGATTCCTCGCAAGCGGGATATAGTAAAGTGAAAGCAAAACACCATGGTATTCAAGTGGGTCTTTGGACCGCTTGAAAGGGGTTGAGTGCAACCCTCGTCCGTTGGGACGCCACAACATGGAGTAGGCAAGTATTGGCTTGGCCGAACCATGGGATAAACCACTGTGCCATCTCTATATTGATCTTCTTGTGGTTATCGTATTATGCAAGAACTCTTCTCTAGCCACTTGGCTTTATTGTGGTAACTCTTAATCAAGTTTTGTGGATTAAGTTTCAAGTTTTTACAGGATCACCTATTCACCCCCCCTCTAGGTGCTCTCAGTATGCCAGGCATGTCCGAGGGACTACACGCAAAAACCTCGGCGTTTGCGCGGAGAAAGTCGACGAGCACTGCTTCCTATTTGGGGTCGGGCTCGGAGCCGATCCAGATCTTCTTGGAGGCATTGTTGCTGGGGTCGAGAGGAACAGACTTAACCGCCTCAGCTGGCTCGAAGTTGCCGGCGTGGCGCTTTGCATCTGGCGCCTCCTTGGAGAGGTTTTCCAGGTTGGTGATGAGGGCCTCGGATTCGGCGAGGGCCTTGGCGTACTCCACGCACTCCACGTCTCATTCGTACACGTGTCGGTACATGGGGTCGACGGTGATGACCCCGTTGGGGCCCGACATCTTGAGCTTGAGGTAGGTGTAGTTGGGGACGGCCATGAACTTGGCATAGCATGGTCTCCCCAGCACTGCGTGGTAGGTTCCTCGGAACCCAACCACCTCTAACGTGAGGGTTTCCTTTCGGAAGTTGGAGGGAGTCCCGAAGCAGATGGGCAGATCGAGTTGTCCAAGGGGCTGGACGCGCTTCCTGGGAATGATCCCGTGAAAGGGCGCCGCACCGGCCCAGATCGAGGACAGATCGATCTGCAGGAGCCCGAGGGTGTCAGCGTAGATGATGTTGAGGCTGCTGCCTCTGTCCATGAGGACCTTGGTAAGCCTGATGTTGCCGATGATAGGATCAACAATGAGCGGGTACTTCCTCGGGCTCGGCACGTGGTCGGGGTGGTCGCCTTGGTCGAAGGTGATGGACTTGTCGGACCAGTCTAGGTAGACTGGTGCCGCCACCTTCACCGAACAGACCTCCCGGCGCTCTTGCTTACGGTGCCAAGCCGAGGCGTTCGCCACTTGCCCACTGTAGATCATGAAGCAGTCGTGGATCTCGGGGAACTCCTCTGCCTTGTGACCCTCCTTCTTGTCGTTGTCGGGGGCCCTGCCACCTTCCACCGAGGGCCTGGCCTTGTGGAAGTAGCGCCAAAGCATGACGCACTCCTCAAGGGTGTGCTTGACGGGACCCTGATGATAGGGGCACGACTCCTTGAGCATCTTGTCGAACAAGTTGGCGCCTCTGTGAGGCTTCCGAGGGTTCTTGTGCTCGGCGACGGTGACAAGGTCTGCGTCAGCGGCGTCGTGTTTTGCTTGCGACTTCTTCTTGCCCTTCTTCTTCATGTCGCGCTGAGCGGACGCCTCGGGGACTTCTTCCGACTGGCGCCCCTGAGGCTGCTTGTCCTTTCGGAAGATGGCTTCGACCGCCTCCTGACTAGAGGCGAACTTGGTGGCGATGTCCATCAGCTCGCTCGCCCTGGTGGGAGTCTTGCGACCCAGCTTGCTCACCAGGTCGTGGCAAGTGGTGCCGGCGAGGAACGCACCGATGACATCCGAGTCGGTGATGTTGGGCAGCTCGGTGCGTTGCTTCAAAAATCGCCGGATGTAGTCCCGTAGGGATTCTCCCGGCTGCTGGCGGTAGCTTCGGAGATCCCAAGAGTTCCCAGGGCGCACGTATGTGCCCTGGAAGTTGCCGGCGAAGGCTCTGACCAGGTCGTCCCAGTTGGAGATCTGCGCAGGAGGCAGATGCTCCAGCTAGGCTCGGGCGGCGTCGGAGAGGAACAGGGGGAGGTTGCGGATGATGAGGTTGTCATCGTCCGTTCCACCCAGCTGGCAGGCCAGCCGGTAGTCCGCGAGCCACAGTTCTGGCCTTGTCTCCCCCGAGTACTTGGTGATGGTAGTCGGGATTCAGAACCGGGTCGGGAACGGTGCCCATTGTATGGCCCGGCTGAAAGCTTGCGGACCGGGTGGTTCGGGCGAGGGGCTCCGATCCTCCTCGCTGTCGTGGCGCCCTCCACGCCTGGGGTGGTAGCCTTGGCGCACCTTCTCGTCGAGGCGGGCTCGACGGTCGCGGCGGTGGTGCTCGTTACTGAGGCGATCCGGGGCCGCAGGCGCTGTGTCTCGCGTGCGCCCGGTGTGGACCGAGGCTTCCCGCATGAATCGGGAAGTCGCGGTGCGATGCTCCGGGGGGTATCCCTGCCTTCGGGAGGTAGAGCTTTTGGCCCGTCGGACCGCGGCATCCTCCAGGAGATTCTTGAGCTCTCCCTAGATACGCCGCCCCTCGGTGGTGGATGGTTCCGGCATCGCTCGGAGTAGTATTACTGCTGCAGCCAGGTTCTGGCTGACCCCACTGGAAGCCGGGGGCAGCCATGCCCTGGCATTGTCGGTGATGCGATGCTGGACGTCCTGGGCCAAATGACGCACTTCTCCAGCCGGTGCTCGGCCTGCCCACTCCTGCCCGATGTTCTACCGGAGCTGCACAAGTTGTCCAGCTTCCTCGTCGAGCCTGGCCTGCATCTCGCGGATTTGCTCGAGCTGTGCGTCCTGACCCCCCGCAGGGACTGGGACCACAGCTCGCTCCCGAAGGATGTCAACGCAAGGCGCAGGCCTAGGGGGATCGCCGTTCTCTAGCATACCAAGGTGGTTGCCTTCTTCGAGACCCCCTAGATCGATGTGGAAACATTCGCGACTTGGGCCACAGTCCTCGTTGCCGAGGCTGTGGCTACCATCGGAGCAATCGGAGAGGTAGTAGTCGCATGCGGTCATGAAGTCCCGCATGGCACTAGGGTTATCAAGCCCGGAGAAATCCCAACCAGAGTCGGGCTCGTCGTCTTCCTCGGAACCCCGGGGCCCGTAGGTCGAGACGGCTGTCAATCTATCCCAGGTTGACCACATATGGTACCCCGGAAGCTTTGGATATGCCTTTATGAAAGCGTCCACCGAAGCGGGGTTGTTTGGTGAGTCGAAGCTGAATCTAAAAGGCACAGGATGGGAAACGGACGGTACCTCTTGATCAACGGATGGTGACAAAGTCGCGTCGGGGATGGACTGCACCGTTATCTCAGGTACGAGGCTAACTGAAAGTCGCCTAGAGGGGGGTGAATAGGGCGAAACTAAAATTTACAAAGTTAATCACAAACTACAAGCCGGGTTAGCGTTAGAAATATAAACGAGTCCGCGAGAGAGGGCGCAAAACAAATCGCAAGTGAATAAGAAGTGAGACACGTGGATTTGTTTTACCAAGGTTCGGTTCTTGCAAACCTACTCCCCGTTGAGGAGACCACAAAGGCCGGGTCTCTTTCAACCCTTCCCTCTCTCAAACGGTCCCTCGAACCGAGTGAGCTTTTCCTTCTCAATCATACGGGACACAAAGTCCCCACAAGGACCACCACACAATTGGTGTCTCTTGCTTCGATTACAAGTGAATGAATCTCAAGAAAGAATGAGAAAGAACAAAGCAATCCAAGCGCAAGAGCTCAAAAGAACACAACAAATCTCTCTCACTAATCACTAAGGACTTGTGTGGAATTGGAGAGGATTTGATCTCTTTGGTGTGTCTAGAATTGAATGCTAGAGCTCTTGTAAGTAGTTGGAAGGTGAAAACTTGGATGCCAATGAATGTGGGGTGGTTGGGGTATTTATAGCCCCAACCACCACAAAGTGGCCGTTGAAGGGCTGCTGTCGCATGGTGCACCGGACAGTTCGGTGCGCCACCGGACACTGTCCGGTGCGCCAGCCCACGTCAGCAGACCGTTGGGGTTCGACCATTGAGCTCTGTCTTGTGGGCCACCCAGGATGTCTGGTGGTGCACCGGACATGCCCTGTAGGCTGTTCGGTGCGCCGCCCGCGCGTGCGCTGCTCCTCTGCGCGCGCTGGCACACATTTAATGCCTCGCAGGTGACCGTTGGCGCCTGAACTAGCCGTTGCCCCGATGTCACACCGGACAGTCCGGTGTGCACCGAACAGTCCGGTGAATTATAGCGGAGCGCCCTTGAGAATTCCCGAAGGTAGCGAGTTTGTAGTTGGAGACCCTGGTGCACCGGACACTGTCTGGTGGTGCACCGGACACTGTCTGGTGGCACACCGGATAGTCCGGTGCACCAGACCAGGTGCCTTCGGTTGTCCTTTTGCTCTTCTTGTTGAACCCTTTTCTTGGTCTTTTTATTGGCCTTTTGTGAACCTTTGCCACCTGTATAACTTATAGACTAGAGCAAACTACTTAGTCCAATTATTTGTGTTGAGCAATTCAACCACCAAAATCACTTAGGAAAATAGGTGTAAGCCTAATTTCCTTTCAATCTCCCCCTTTTTGGTGATTGATGCCAACACAAACCAAAGCAAATATAGAAGTGCATAATTGAACTGGTTTGCATAATATAAGTGCAAAGGTTACTTGGAATTGAGCCAAAATAAATATTTATAAAATGCGCATGGATTGTTTCTTTCTTATTTAATATTTTGGACCACGCTTGCACCACATGTTTTGTTTTGCAAATTCTTTTGTAAATTCTTTTCAAAGTCCTTTGGCAAATAGTCAAAGGTAAAGGAATAAGATATTGCGAAGCATTTTTCAAGATTTGAAATTTTCTCCCCCTGTTTCAAATGCTTTTCCTTTGACTTAAACAAAACTCCACCTCAATAAATTCTCCTCTTAGTGTTCAAGAGGGTTTTAAGATGCCAATTTTGAAATCTCCTCTTTTAAAACACAATAAGATACCAATTTGAAAATTGTACCAATCGAAAATCATTTTTAAAATTAGGGTGGTGGTGCGGTCCTTTTGCTTTGGGCTAATACTTTCTCCCCCTTTGGCATGAATCGCCAAAAACGGATACTTAGAGTGAAATATAAGCCCTTTTCAAACTACTTTCTCCCCTTTGGCAAATAAAATGTATGAGTGAAGATTATACCAAAGCCGGAGTCCTTTTGCTTCATGCTCTCTCCCCCAAAGATGAAGAGTGGCACAGAGCGACGACGAAGGATGAGTTACGGAGTGGAAGCCTTTGTCTTCGCCGAAGACTCCAATTCCCTTTCAATACACCTATGACTTGGTTTGAAATTCACTTGAAAACACATTAGTCATAGCATATATAAAAGAGATATGATCAAAGGTATATTTATGAGCTATGTGTGCAAGACATCAAAAGAAATTCCTAGAATCAATAATATTCAACTCATGCCTAAGTTTGGTAAAAGTTTGTTCATCTAGTGGCTTGGTAAAGATATCGGCTAATTGATCTTTAGTGTTAATGTAAGCAATCTCGATATCCCCCTTTTGTTGGTGATCCCTAAGAAAATGATACCGAATGGCTATGTGTTTAGTGCGGCTATGCTCAACGGGATTGTCTGCCATGCGGATTGCACTCTCATTATCACATAGAAGAGGAACTTTAGTTAATTTGTAACCATAGTCCCACAGGGTTTGCCTCATCCAAAGCAATTGCACGCAACAATGGCCTGCAGCAATGTACTCGACTTCGGCGGTTGAAAGAGCGACCAAATTTTGCTTCTTTGAAGCCCAAGACACCAAGGATCTTTCCAAGAACTGGCAAGTCCCCGATGTGCTCTTTCTATTAATTTTGCACCCCGCCCAATCGGCATCCGAATAACCAATTAAATCAAATCTGGATCCCCGAGGGTACCAAAGCCCAAACTTAGGAGTATAAGCCAAATATCTCAAGATTCGTTTTACGGCCGTAAGGTGTGATTCCTTAGGGTCGGATTGGAATCTTGCACACATGCATACGGAAAGCATAATATCCGGTCAAGATGCACATAAGTAGAGTAACGAACCTATCATCGACCGGTATACCTTTTGATCGATGGATTTACCTCCCATGTCGAGGTCGAGATGCCCATTGGTTCCCATGGGAGTCTTGATGGGCTTGGCATCCTTCATTCCAAACTTGTTTAGAATGTCTTGTGTATACTTCGTTTGGCAAATGAAGGTGCCCTCTTGGAGTTGCTTTACTTGAAATCCCAAGAAATACTTCAACTCCCCCATCATCGACATCTCAAATTTTTGTGTCATGATCCTACTAAATTCCTCACATGTAGATTCGTTGGTAGACCCAAATATAATATCATCAACATAAATTTGGCATACGAACAAATCATTTGCAAGAGTCTTAGTGAATAAAGTAGGATCGGCCTTGCCGACTTTGAAGCCATTAGCAATAAGGAAATCTCTTAGGCATTCATACCATGCTATTGGGGCTTGCTTGAGCCCATAAAGCGCCTTAGAGAGCCTATAAACATGGTTAGCACTGTCTTCAAAGCCGGGAGGTTGCTCAACATAGACCTCTTCCTTGATTGGTCCATTAAGGAAGGCACTCTTCACGTCCATTTGAAAAAGCTTGAAGCCATGGTAAGTAGCATAGGCTAATAATATACGAATTGACTCAAGCCTAGCTACGGGTGCATAGGTTTCACCAAAATCCAAACCTTCGACTTGGGAGTATCCCTTGGCCACAAGTCGAGCTTTGTTCCTTGTCACCACACCATGCTCATCTTGCTTGTTGCGGAAGACCCATTTGGTTCCTACAACATTTTGGTTAGGACGTGGAACTAAATGCCATACCTCATTCCTAGTGAAGTTGTTGAGCTCCTCTTGCATCGCCATCACCCAATCCGAATCTTGAAGTGCTTCCTCTACCTTGTGTGGCTCAATAGAGGAAACAAATGAGTAATGCTCACAAAAATGTGCAACACGAGATCTAGTGGTTACCCCCTTATGAATGTCGCCGAGGATGGTGTCAACGGGGTGATCTCGTTGTATTGCTTGGTGGACTCTTGGGTGTGGCGGCCTTGTAACTTTCTCATCCTCCTTGTCTTGATTAATTGCATCTCCCCCTTGATTATTGCCGTCATCTTGAGGTGGCTCATCTCTTTGATCTTCTCCTTCATCAACTTGAGCCTCATCCTCTTCTTGAGTTGGTGGAGATGCTTGCGTGGAGGAGGATGGTTGATCTTGTGCATTTGGAGGCTCTTCGGATTCCTTAGGACACACATCCCTAATGGACATGTTCCTTAGCGCGATGCATGGAGCCTCTTCATTACCTATCTCATCAAGATCAGCTTGCTCTACTTGAGAGCCGTTAGTTTCATCAAACACAACGTCACAAGAAACTTCAACAAGTCCTGAGGACTTGTTAAAGACTCTATATGCCCTTGTGTTTGAATCATATCCTAGTAAAAAGCCTTCTACAGTCTTAGGAGCAAATTTAGATTTTCTTCCTCTCTTAATAAGAATAAAGCATTTGCTACCAAAGACTCTAAAATATGAAATGTTGGGCTTTTTACCGGTTAGGAGTTCATATGATGTCTTCTTGAGGATTCGGTGTAGATATAACCGATTGATGGCGTAGCAAGCGGTGTTAACCGCTTCGGCCCAAAACCGATCCGACGTCTTGTACTCATCAAGCATGGTTCTTGCCATGTCCAATAGAGTTCTATTCTTCCTCTCCACTACACCATTTTGTTGTGGCGTGTAGGGAGAAGAGAATTCATGCTTGATGCCCTCCTCCTCAAGGAAGCCTTCAATTTGTGAATTCTTGAACTTCGTCCCATTGTCGCTTCTAATTTTCTTGATCCTCAAGCCGAACTCATTTTGAGCCCGTCTCAAGAATCCTTTTAAAGTCTCTTGGGTTTGTGATTTTTCCTGCAAAAAGAACACCTAAGTGAAGCGAGAATAATCATCCACAATAACTAGACAGTACTTACTCCCGTCGATGCTTATGTAAGCAATTGGGCCGAATAGATCCATGTGTAGGAGCTCCAGTGGCCTGTCAGTCGTCATGATGTTCTTATGTGGATGATGAACGCCAACTTGCTTCCCAGCCTGGCATGCGCTACAAATCCTGTCTTTCTCAAAATGAACATTTGTTAATCCTAAAATGTGTTCTCCCTTTAGAAGCTTATGAAGATTCTTCATTCCAATATGGGCTAGTCGGCGGTGCCGGAGCCAACCCATGTTAGTCTTAGCAATTAAGCAAGTGTCGAGTTCAGCTCTATCAAAATCTACCAAGTATAGCTGACCCTCTAACACTCCCTTAAATGCTATTGAATCATCACTTCTTCTAAAGACAGTGACACCTACATCAGTAAATAGACAGTTGTAGCCCATTTGACATAATTGGGATACGGAAAGCAAATTGTAATCTAATGAGTCAACAAGAAAAACATTGGAAATGGAATGGTCAGGAGATATAGCAATTTTACCCAAACCTTTGACCAAATCTTGGTTTCCATCCCCGAATGTGATAGCTCGTTGGGGATCTTGGTTTTTCTCGTAGGAGGAGAACTGTAACACCCGGATTTTAGGGGTCCAAAACCCGGGCGCTAACATAAACACCAGGTATGCTGGGACCAAGTCTCACACATATGATGTATAGTGGCACAGGATCGAATGTCACATCTTTATATATTTAACAGGAGTTCTATACAAAATAAATAATTACATTATAAGGAGACAACGGTCCAGCAACCCAAAGTTGACTAGGAGACGACGGCCTAGACCTCTCACGAACTCATCACAGCATCCTCCAAGCGCTTCATCCTGCAGTACCTGGTCTTGACCTGTGGTGTATGTGAGACAGCAAGAGTGAGCTCACATACGTTCATCGCTCAACAAGTTGTGGGGAATAATGTGCATGAACTCGCCAAAGGTGGGAGCTCACGTGAAGTGTAAGACTTACCAAAGAAGATGGTTAGAGCTGAGCATTGCTTTTAAAGTTGGTCAAAATTTTATTAGCAGTCACTAAGTATAAGTAAATACCAAACCCAATTAAGTAATAGAACAAAAGTAACAACATCACCTGCGATGCAATGCATATGACAAATTGAGTTTAGTTCCATAAATTAATCATGTGAGGGTCCGAGCTGCTCTTGACCGTGAGCACGGCTAGTATACTAGTTTTACACTCTGCAGAGGTTGCACATCTTTACCCACAAGTCGTGTATCCCATGTCGCCAGGGTTTGCAAGGCCCTTAGACACTTCCGAGGTGAATGGCTAGGGATCCACTACGAGGCCTTTACAAAGTTCCACTAGCTTTCGAAAACCCGCTACAGTTTATAGGAAGATCCAGTGCAGGAATCCCTTGCAGGACCGCCATCGCAGCAAAATCCTCCCGAGGGCCTCCCTACACTGACCTCTCCCCTACTGCCCTTGCCCCTTTCGGGTAAGGTAGTCTTCCACTAGCTTTCCTAATTAATCAGCCAAGGGGTCCCATTCCTCCCTTGTGGTAGCACTGTTTTCCCGGGTGGTCGCTCCATGTTCCAATTAACATAATGATCTTAACATGAACCATAAATAACAACTGATCACAAAGGTATAATCCTGAATAGTGTAATCTTCATACCCAAAACCACATATAGCACTAGCAAGTACTACCCAGAAAGTTCAGTGGTAAACAAGGTATAAAGATAATCAAACTAGGGTAACCTATTGGGTCCCATCAAAATTAACCTATGCAGATCATTATGATTAATTAGAACATGAGTGGGTAAAAAGAAGTGATCAAGGGCACAACTTGCCTGGGCCTTGAGATTCCAGGTACCAGGATGATCTTCAGGTGACTCGTGACCTCACTGCTAGTCGTAGCAATTCAAACAAACATGGTGTAGGCAAAATTAACATTACACCAAACATAAGAACAAAATACACATTAATAATATACATATTAAAATAAGATCATAGGAACAGGAACCATTAATTTTGGAGTTATGGATTTTAAGTTATGGATTTCCAAAGATTCTATGTGCTTGGTACAAGATTAATTAAGATAACAATTTTAATGTGACTTTTATGTAAAATCAGTGGCACTAATTGATAAACAATAATATTACAAAATTATAGGAAGTGGAATGGATTAATTTGGAGTTCATATGCATTTTCTATGAATTATATAAATTCTAGGAATTATTTTTATATTAAAAACTCATTTTCTAATTCATTTTCCTGATTTTATAACTCTCTGGACTGGGCCTCAATTAAACAGAAGCACAGGGGGCTCGGCGCAAGATTCCCGAGACTCAGTCAACAGTGAACGTGGACGGCGGGTTGATTCCACAAAACCCCGAGGGTTCTTTAACAAAAAGTCACGGCGAAGGGGTACGGGCATATCTCAGCCACCCGATCTGATCTGGACGGCTCAGATTACAACAATCTTTAACCGAACCGGTATGCAACCATGTCCCTTAGATCCGAAATCGACGGCATTGATTTCAGAGGACTGAGAGCGCTTCGGATCCGCCCGATCACGATCTAAGGGCCCATAACCGATCACGAACCGGTACGCGATCACTACCGTTGGATAAAGATCAAATGGCCCAAACACTTTCCCTTCCCCCGGTCGCACGGACGGCGGCGCCGCCCACGGACGCGGCGAAGCCCGCCGACGAAGATTTCAATTGGCCATTCCCGAGCGTCGTTTACAAATTGGACCGAGCTACACGATGTTTAGGGGATGGAGAACTCACCGGAGTAGTTCTTACCACGGATTCGGCCGCGTAGGTGCCCAGTCCACGGCGCGGTGCGGATTCACAACTCCGATGAGCAATCCGGCGTTCGAGGGACGATGACAAGCCCGGGAGGTTCTTGCAACGGCTTCAAGGGATCACGGGACGAACCCGTACGCTCAACGGGGGAGCGAATCAACGGCGGAAGGCACTTAGCTCGCGGCGAGCTGAGTTCCGTCACCGCGGCGGCAATGGGAGCTCACGGTCGATTTGGAGTGAGGGCAACGCCACGACCGGTGCTTAAATAGAGGCAGGTAGGCATCGGGGATCTCGGCCGGTTGGTTAGAGGGTCGAATCGCGGATTCCGCGGCGAGTTTGGTCGGCATTCGTGCGGCGATTGTTACGGTCCGCCGCGAGGAAGACGGGTCCGACGAGATGGGCCCGCGTGTCGGTGAGAAGGCGAGAGCGCGCGAGGATGAGAGGCTGCCCCGTGGGGCCCACATGTCGGTGTCAAACGAACGCGCGCGCGCGCGAGAGAGCCAAGGCGAGGCTGACAACGCGGGGCCACCCGGCGGAGACAGGGAAGTTACAGGCGCGCTGGCGTGAGGCTGGCACATGGGACCCGCCTGTCGGCGCCGTGGTGAGAGCTGGGCCGCGCGGCGAGGGTGAGATGGGCCGAAATGAGGTGAGTGGCCCATGTAGGGTTTTATTCTTTTTCTTTTTATTTTCTATTTTCTTTTCTCCATTTTCAAATCCAATTTGAGTTCAAGTTTTAAAATTCAAACTTTGTGAATAACTTGTCCTCAGTTTGAAAGGTATAATTTAATAATTTAAGGGTGAAGGATGTTCATTCTAATTTTTATTTTATTTTATGTAGTATTTTTCTTAGTTCTTCCCTTCTCTTTTATTCTCTATTTTCTATTCCAAATTCAAATTTATACTTCCATTTTAGTTTTCAGATTTTTCAAATGTATCAATTGAAACCCAAAGGTGAATATAAACCATAATATTTTAATATTACTTATTTAAGTTTTATTCTCCTTGTTATTTATTTCATGGGATGTATAAATGGTTTTCTTTAAAAGTAAAATTCTTTTCTCATCACTTTCTTATTCCCTAATTTCCAAATCATTATGATACTTTGCTCAAATTTCTTCTACCAATCCCAAATTCAGAATTTGGGTGTTACAAATCCTACCCCCCTTAAAAATAATCTCGTCCTCGAGATTTGTAAGAAAAGGGATGTATACTCATATTGTTCTCGGAACATATGCACAAACAAAGAAATCTCGACATGATGCATAATCCTTTAACCAAACATAGGTTTTAATAGACCTTACTGTTCCTTCTAAAATAATATCATATCATCTACTAACTAAAGTAACATCTAGATCTTACAAATCATCATAATTTATATCTATGTAGCTTGGTGAAGCTGGGGGTGGTGGAGGTTGTTGTTGTTGTTGTCTCTCCAACCGTGCTTGCCTTATTTCTTGACGGACCTGACGTATTTCCTCGCGTTGTTGTCTTATCTGGTTTTGCATCTCGGTCACCAGGTCTGTTAATTGTTGTATTACCAGTCTTTGGGCAGCAACCACTTGTTCGGTTTCAACAGGTGGAGGATTTGGATAATCCATTTCTGTTTGCGGTTGCGTGATAATCTTTCCTTTCCTGGTATTGACCATGAAAGTTAGGAGCATATGGTAATAGTTTTGCAAAGGAAATTATTCAATAAGCGGAATAAATAAGCTAGTAGCTGGTTATGATCTGAAGATTCTTTAGTAGGGCTTAATCTTTGTTTTACGTCCAGATTGGGGTAACCTAGTTGTTTAAGGTGAATATCCAAGGGTAAGATGGAATCTGTCAAGATAAGAGATGTATATGGGTGAGATAGACTACAAGATGTAGGTTACAAGTTTGTTTTAGGTGGGGGTTGATAGACTATGCAATCCATCATTACTCTATTGGTTGGGTTGTTATGTAACTTGTTATATAGGTCAAGTTGTTGGGTATGGCTGAGTTGATCTAGGTCACCAATTTAGGCTTAAGTGAATTTTGGAGTATAGCCTTATCCTTTGTATCAGCATTAAGTAACTCAATCTAGCTTAGATCATATTGGATTAGATAGAATCCAGATTAGGTTGGTATGACTAGATTAAACTAGTTAAGATTAGCTAGATCTACCAGGGTAGAATAAATATTATTAGGATATGGTAGAATCTTTTAAGATAGGATGGATTATATGATATAGGTAGGCCATTGTTCAAGGATGAGTTGGTATTAATTTAGGTTAAGATATATTTGTAGAGACAGTGTCTAACCTATATCACCAACTTAACTAACTTGTTAATAACTCACTTTAGATTGGGTCATATTTAGATTAGATAGAATCTGGATTAGGTTGGATATAACTAGATTAGACTAGATGATATCTAATTACTTTGGATTAGATCTTGGTTGTTACTAGGGTGGGGTAAATATGCTTATTAGGACAAGATGAATCCATAAGGATAAGGTAGAATCTTTTGAGGTCAGTTAGATTTATTAGGATAGGATAGAATCTTTTCAAGACAAGATGAATCTATAAGATGGATCTTTTTAGGTTAAATATATTGTAATTGGGATAAGTTTAGGATCTTTTGAGATGAGATGGATCTTTTAAGATAAGGGAGGATCTTTTAAGATAAGATGAATTGGTTAGAATGAGATCTTTTAGGATAAGATAAATCTCTTATGCTAGATATGTTCCAATGGGGATAATCTAGGTTGTCTAGTTATTTTATAAATATTTTTTAATACCTATGTGTATATGCAGATGCAATTGTGGACATTACTCCACAGCTCATCACATTCAAACAAAGATCCAAATCAGACAAGTATCATAAAAACAAACATTCAAGCATATAAATATTTACAAAAATAGTTTTGTTTTTGTGCCTAAGAGTAGGTCTCCTATTCCTAAAGGTCACTTCAGTCACAGGATTTCAAAGTGTAAAATCCACATTTGTCTTTTAGAAAGAAAAGATAAGAATAATCAGAGTAAAGCGGAAATAGACGAGAAAAGATTAAGATAAGTTTAGAAAGAATCAGAGTAGCAAAGATAAGTAGAGAATGGTTGTCCAGTTCTATCTAGGTTTCGTCCTACAGTCAACATTCCTCTGATACCACTTCTGTAACACCCGGATTTTAGGGGTCCAAAACCCGGGCGCTAACATAAACACCAGGTATGCTGGGACCAAGTCTCACACATATGATGTATAGTGGCACAGGATCGAATGTCACATCTTTATATATTTAACAGGAGTTCTATACAAAATAAATAATTACATTATAAGGAGACAACGGTCCAGCAACCCAAAGTTGACTGGGAGACGACGGCCTAGACCTCTCACGAACTCATCACAGCATCCTCCAAGCGCTTCATCCTGCAGTACCTGGTCTTGACCTGTGGTGTATGTGAGACAGCAAGAGTGAGCTCACATACGTTCATCGCTCAACAAGTTGTGGGGAATAATGTGCATGAACTCGCCAAAGGTGGGAGCTCACGTGAAGTGTAAGGCTTACCAAAGAAGATGGTTAGAGCTGAGCATTGCTTTTAAAGTTGGTCAAAATTTTATTAGCAGTCACTAAGTATAAGTAAATACCAAACCCAATTAAGTAATAGAACAAAAGTAACAACATCACCTGCGATGCAATGCATATGACAAATTGAGTTTAGTTCCATAAATTAATCATGTGAGGGTCCGAGCTGCTCTTGACCGTGAGCACGGCTAGTATACTAGTTTTACACTCTGCAGAGGTTGCGCATCTTTACCCACAAGTCGTGTATCCCATGTCGCCAGGGTTTGCAAGGCCCTTAGACACTTCCGAGGTGAATGGCTAGGGATCCACTACGAGGCCTTTACAAAGTTCCACTAGCTTCCGAAAACCCGCTACAGTTTATAGGAAGATCCAGTGCAGGAATCCCTTGCAGGACCGCCATCGCAGCAAAATCCTCCCGAGGGCCTCCCTACACTGACCTCTCCCCTACTGCCCTTGCCCCTTTCGGGTAAGGTAGTCTTCCACTAGCTTTCCTAATTAATCAGCCAAGGGGTCCCATTCCTCCCTTGTGGTAGCACTGTTTTCCCGGGTGGTCGCTCCATGTTCCAATTAACATAATGATCTTAACATGAACCATAAATAACAACTGATCACAAAGGTATAATCCTGAATAGTGTAATCTTCATACCCAAAACCACATATAGCACTAGCAAGTACTACCCAGAAAGTTCAGTGGTAAACAAGGTATAAAGATAATCAAACTAGGGTAACCTATTGGGTCCCATCAAAATTAACCTATGCAGATCATTATGATTAATTAGAACATGAGTGGGTAAAAAGAAGTGATCAAGGGCACAACTTGCCTGGGCCTTGAGATTCCAGGTACCAGGATGATCTTCAGGTGACTCGTGACCTCACTGCTAGTCGTAGCAATTCAAACAAACATGGTGTAGGCAAAATTAACATTACACCAAACATAAGAACAAAATACACATTAATAATATACATATTAAAATAAGATCATAGGAACAGGAACCATTAATTTTGGAGTTATGGATTTTAAGTTATGGATTTCCAAAGATTCTATGTGCTTGGTACAAGATTAATTAAGATAACAATTTTAATGTGACTTTTATGTAAAACCAGTGGCACTAATTGATAAACAATAATATTACAAAATTATAGGAAGTGGAATGGATTAATTTGGAGTTCATATGCATTTTCTATGAATTATATAAATTCTAGGAATTATTTTTATATTAAAAACTCATTTTCTAATTCATTTTCCTGATTTTATAACTCTCTGGACTGGGCCTCAATTAAACAGAAGCACAGGGGGCTCGGCGCAAGATTCTCGAGACTCAGTCAACAGTGAACGTGGACGGCGGGTTGATTCCACAAAACCCCGAGGGTTCTTTAACAAAAAGTCACGGCGAAGGGGTACGGGCATATCTCAGCCACCCGATCTGATCTGGACGGCTCAGATTACAACAATCTTTAACCGAACCGGTATGCAACCATGTCCCTTAGATCCGAAATCGACGGCATTGATTTCAGAGGACTGAGAGCGCTTCGGATCCGCCCGATCACGATCTAAGGGCCCATAACCGATCACGAACCGGTACGCGATCACTACCGTTGGATAAAGATCAAATGGCCCAAACACTTTCCCTTCCCCCGGTCGCACGGACGGCGGCGCCGCCCACGGACGCGGCGAAGCCCGCCGACGAAGATTTCAATTGGCCATTCCCGAGCGCCGTTTACAAATTGGACCGAGCTACACGATGTTTAGGGGATGGAGAACTCACCGGAGTAGTTCTTACCACGGATTCGGCCGCGTAGGTGCCCAGTCCACGGTGCGGTGCGGATTCACAACTCCGATGAGCAATCCGGCGTTCGAGGGACGATGACAAGCCCGGGAGGTTCTTGCAACGGCTTCAAGGGATCACGGGACGAACCCGTACGCTCAACGGGGGAGCGAATCAACGGCGGAAGGCACTTAGCTCGCGGCGAGCTGAGTTCCGTCACCGCGGCGGCAATGGGAGCTCACGGTCGATTTGGAGTGAGGGCAACGCCACGACCGGTGCTTAAATAGAGGCAGGTAGGCATCGGGGATCTCGGCCGGTTGGTTAGAGGGTCGAATCGCGGATTCCGCGGCGAGTTTGGTCGGCATTCGTGCGGCGATTGTTACGGTCCGCCGCGAGGAAGACGGGTCCGACGAGATGGGCCCGCGTGTCGGTGAGAAGGCGAGAGCGCGCGAGGATGAGAGGCTGCCCCGTGGGGCCCACATGTCGGTGTCAAACGAACGCGCGCGCGCGAGAGAGCCAAGGCGAGGCTGACAACGCGGGGCCACCCGGCGGAGACAGGGAAGTTACAGGCGCGCTGGCGTGAGGCTGGCACATGGGACCCGCCTGTCGGCGCCGTGGTGAGAGCTGGGCCGCGCGGCGAGGGTGAGATGGGCCGAAATGAGGTGAGTGGCCCATGTAGGGTTTTATTCTTTTTCTTTTTATTTTCTATTTTCTTTTCTCCATTTTCAAATCCAATTTGAGTTCAAGTTTTAAAATTCAAACTTTGTGAATAACTTGTCCTCAGTTTGAAAGGTATAATTTAATAATTTAAGGGTGAAGGATGTTCATTCTAATTTTTATTTTGTTTTATGTAGTATTTTTCTTAGTTCTTCCCTTCTCTTTTATTCTCTATTTTCTATTCCAAATTCAAATTTATACTTCCATTTTAGTTTTCAGATTTTTCAAATGTATCAATTGAAACCCAAAGGTGAATATAAACCATAATATTTTAATATTACTTATTTAAGTTTTATTCTCCTTGTTATTTATTTCATGGGATGTATAAATGGTTTTCTTTAAAAGTAAAATTCTTTTCTCATCACTTTCTTATTCCCTAATTTCCAAATCATTATGATACTTTGCTCAAATTTCTTCTACCAATCCCAAATTCAGAATTTGGGTGTTACAAGAACATTTTCTTCTCCCCTGTCATGTGGTTTGTGCACCCGCTATCGATGATCCAACTTGTGCCCCCGGATGCATAAACCTACAAAACAAGTTTAGTTCTTTGTTTTAGGTACCCAAACGGTTTTGGGTCCTTTGGCATTAGAAACAAGAACTTTGGGTACCCAAACACAAGTCTTTGAGCCCTTGTGTTTGCCCCCAACAAACTTGGCAACTACCTTGCCGGATTTGTTAGTAAGCACATATGATGCATCAAAAGTTTTGAATGAAATGCTATGGTCATTTGATGCACTAGGAGTTTTCTCCTTAGGCAACTTAGCACGGGTTGGTTGCCTAGAACTAGATGTCTTACCCTTATACATGAAAGCATGATTAGGGCCAGAGTGAGACTTCCTAGAATGAATTCTCCTAATTTTGTGCTCGAGATAACTGGCAGGGTACAAAATGTAGCCCTCGTTATCCTGAGGCATGGGAGCCTTGCCCTTAACAAAGTTAGACAATTTCTTAGGAGGGGCATTAAGTTTGACATTGTCTCCCCTTTGGAAGCCAATGCCATCCTTAATGCCAGGGCGTCTCCCATTATAGAGCATACTTCTAGCAAATTTAAATTTTTCATTTTCTAAGTTATGCTCGACAATTTTAGCATCTAGAATTGCTATATGATCATTTTGTTGTTTAATTAAAGTCATGTGATCATGAATAGCATCAATATCAACATCTTTACATCTAGTACAAATAGAGACATGCTCAACAGTAGATGCAGAGGGTTTGCAAGATTTTAATTCTACAACCTTAGCATGTAATATATCATTTTCACTTCTAAGGTTGGAAATTGTAGCATTGCAAATATCTAAATCTTTAGCCTTAGCAAGCAATTTTTCATTTTCACATCTAAGGCTATCAAGAGAAATGTTCAATTCATCAATCTTAGCAAGTAAATCAAAATTATCATTTCTAGGATTGGGAATTGAAACATTACAAACATGAGAATCAACCTTAGCATTTAAACTAGCATTCTCATTTCTAAGTTTGTCTATAGTCTCACGGCAAGTGCTTAGCTCACTAGATAGTTTTTCACATTTTTCTACTTCTAGAGCGTAAGCATTTTTAACTTTAACATGCTTCTTGTTTTCTTTAATGAGGAAGTCCTATTGGGAGTCCAAGAGATCATCCTTCTCATGGATAGCACTAATTAATTCATTTAATTTCTCCTTTTGTTGCATGTTTAAGTTGGCAAAAAGAGTACGCAAGTTATCCTCCTCATTTTTAGCATCATCCTCATCACTAAAGGTTTTATATTTGGTGGAGGACCTTGATTTTACCTTCTTTTTGTCGTCCTTGGCCATGAGGCATTTGTGGTCGACGTTGGGGAAGAGGAGGCCCTTGGTGACGGCGATGTTGGCGGCGTCCTCGTCGGAGGAGGAGTCGGTGGAGCTCTCGTCGGAGTCCCACTCGCGGCACACATGGGCATCGCCGCCCTTCCTCTTGTGATACTTCTTCTTTTCTTTCCTTCTTCCCTTCTTGTCGTTGTCCCTGTCACTATCACTTGATAATGGACATTTAGCAACAAAGTGACCGGGCTTACCACATTTGTAGCAAACCTTCTTGGAGCGGGGCTTGTAATCTTTCCCCCTCCTTTGCTTGAGGATTTGGCGGAAGCTTTTGATGATGAGTGTCATTTCCTCGTTGTCGAGCTTTGAGGCGTCGATTGGTTGTCTACTTGGTGTAGACTCCTCCTTCTTTTCCTCCGTCGCCTTAAGTGCCACCGGTTGTGCTTCGGACATGGAGGGATCATCTAGCTCGTTGATCTTTTTTGAGCCCTTGATCATATACTCAAAGCTCACAAAATTCCCGATTACTTCCTCGAGAGTCATTAGTGTATATCTAGGATTGCCACGAATTAATTGTACTTGAGTAGGGTTAAGGAAAATAAGTGATCTTAGAATAACCTTAACCACCTCGTGGTCATCCCATTTCTTGCTCCCGAGGTTGCGCACTTGATTCACCAAGGTTTTGAGCCGGTTGTACATATCTTGTGGCTCCTCCCCTTGGCGAAGACGGAAGCGACCAAGCTCCCCCTCGATCGTTTCCCGCTTGGTGATCTTAGTTAGTTCATCACCCTCATGCGCGGCCTTGAGCACGTCCCAAACCTCCTTGGCACTCTTTAAACCTTACACCTTGTTGTACTCCTCCCTACTTAGAGAAGCGAGGAGTATGGTTGTGGCTTAGGAGTTGAAGTGCTCGATTTGGGCCACCTCGTCCTCATCATAATTCTCATCCCCCACGGATGGTACCTGTGCTCCAAACTCAACAACATTCCATATACTTTCGTGGAGTGAGGTTAGATGAAATTTCATTAAATCACTCCACCTAGCATAATCTTCACCGTCAAAGGTTGTTTGCCTAAAGGAACGGAAAGTAATGGAGTATGTCTAGAGGTGCGAGGGTAGTGTAAGGGAATCTTACTAAACTTCTTGCGCTCATGGCGCTTAGAAGTTACGGAGGGCGTGTTGGAGCCAGAGGTAGAAGGTGATGAAGTGTCGGTCTCGTAGTAGACCACCTTCCTCATCTTCTTGTGCTTGCCGCTACTCCGATGCGACTTGTGGGAAGAGGGTTTCTTTGCCTTCCCCTTTCCCTTATTGCGGGACTCTTCCGATGAGGTGCTCTCGTGACTTGTAGTGGGCTTGTCGTCGGTCTCCATCTCCCTCTTGGCGTGATCTCCCGACATCACTTCGAGCGGTTAGGCTCTAATGAAGCACCGGGCTCTGATACCAATTGAAAGTCGCCTAGAGGGGGGTGAATAGGGCAAAACTGAAATTTACAAAGTTAATCACAAACTACAAGCCGGGCTAGCGTTAGAAATATAAACGAGTCCGCGAGAGAGGGCGCAAAACAAATCGCAAGCGAATAAGAAGTGAGACACGTGGATTTGTTTTACCGAGGTTCGGTTCTTGCAAACCTACTCCCTGTTGAGGAGGCCACAAAGGCCGGGTCTCTTTCAACCCTTCCCTCTCTCAAACGGTCCCTCGGACCGAGTGAGCTTTTCCTTCTCAATCACACGGGACACAAAGTCCCCACAAGGACCACCACACAATTGGTGTCTCTTGCTTCGATTACAAGTGAATGAATCTCAAGAAAGAATGAGAAAGAACAAAGCAATCCAAGCGCAAGAGCTCAAAAGAACACAACAAATCTCTCTCACTAATCACTAAGGACTTGTGTGGAATTGGAGAGGATTTGATCTCTTTGGTGTGTCTAGAATTGAATGCTAGAGCTCTTGTAAGTAGTTGGAAGGTGAAAACTTGGATGCCAATGAATGTGGGGTGGTTGGGGTATTTATAGCCCCAACCACCACAAAGTGGTCGTTGAAGGGCTGCTGTCGCATGGCGCACCGGACAGTCCGGTGCGCCACCGGACACTGTCCGGTGCGCCAGCCCACGTCAGCAGACCGTTGGGGTTCGACCGTTGAGCTCTGTCTTGTGGGCCACCCAGGATGTCCGGTGGTGCATCGGACATGCCCTGTAGGCTGTCCGGTGCGCCGCCCGCGCGTGCGCTGCTCCTCTGCGTGCGCTGGCACGCATTTAATGCCTCGCAGGTGACCGTTGGCGCCTGAACTAGCCGTTGCCCCGATGTCACACCGGACAATCCGGTGTGCACCGAACACTGTCCGATGACTCACCGGACAGTCCGGTGAATTATAGCGGAGCGCCCTTGAGAATTCCCGAAGGTAGTGAGTTTGTAGTTGGAGACCCTGGTGCACCGGACACTGTCCGGTGGTGCACCGGACACTGTCCGGTGGCACACCGGACAGTCCGGTGCACCAGACCAGGGTGCCTTCGGTTGTCCTTTTGCTCTTCTTGTTGAACCCTTTTCTTGGTCTTTTTATTGGCCTTTTGTGAACCTTTGCCACCTGTATAACTTATAGACTAGAGCAAACTAGTTAGTCCAATTATTTGTGTTGAGCAATTCAACCACCAAAATCACTTAGGAAAATAGGTGTAAGCCTAATTCCCTTTCACTAACGCTCAGCAAGTCCTTTGCGAGCGTGCTGGCGTCATTCGTCTGCTTGGGGTTGGCGTGTTGCGGGGAAACGACGTTCGTCTTTGTCTCAAACGCAAGGTCAACGCCCGACGTGTCCCCCGCTGGGGCGCCGGCTCCATCGACTCGCTCGACAGCCGACGAGGCACCACCTCCTGCTTGGCCATGGTTGTCCCGCCTCCTCCTCCGTCGACGGGGAAGGTGACGGGACAGACCCGGATGCTATTCTTCCCTCACACGGGAAAGACGTCGTCGATTCCGCCGCCGGCGGGCGGGCTGACGGCCGCCATTGTCGTTGTCACGCGGCGGAGGAAGGAGTATCATGTCATAGCTGCCATCGAGGGACATGAACTCAAGACTCCTGAAACAGAGAATCGTCCCGGGTTGGAGAGGTTGCTGGAGGCTACCCATCCGGAGCTTGACGGGAAGCTGTTTGTCAACACGCAGCAGGCCCCTACCTGGCACGCCAACTGTCGGCGTTTCGACCCCGGGGGGGTCCCTGGACCGACGAGTAAATTGTCGCTGCATGTCCCAGCCCAGATGGGTCGGCGCCAGACGGAGACACAAGGAGGGAAAACAGTAAGGGGAACCGCGGCCTCGTGTTGTCCTGCGCCCAGGGTGGATGCGCTTGTAGTAGGGGGTTACAAGCGTTCGCGAGGGAGAAAGAGAGAGGGGGCGTGAGACTGCGCGTTAGCCCGTTCCCCCGCGCGGCCACCACTTTGTTCGAGGGCCCTGGACCTTCCTTTTATAGACGTAAGGAGAGGGTCCGGGTGTACAACGGGGGGGTGTAGCAGTGTGCTAACGTGTCTAGCAGAGGGGAGCCAGAGCCCTATGTACATGTCGACGTGGCTGTCAGAGAGGTGTTGGAGCCCTGTTCATGTGGCGTCGTGGCCGTTGGAGGAGCGCTTGAGCCCTGTAGAAGTACAGTTGTCGGGGCTGTCGGATGCTTGCTAACGTATCCTTGCTTTCGTAGGGGGCTGAGAACCGCCGTCGTCATGGAGCACGTGGGGTGCCATCATTACTTGTTTTACCGGTGCAAGCCAGATGGGACGCCGGTCTTGTTCCCCGTAGCCTGAGCTAGCTAGGGGTAGGGTAATGATGTACCCCCCTGCGGCGTGGTCGGTCCGAGCCCAAGGTCAGGCGAGGCAGTGGCTCCTCCGAGGTCGAGGCTGAGTCCGAGCCCGGGGGTCGGGCGAGGCGAAGACCGTCATCCGGAGTCGAGGTTGAGTCCGAGCCCGAGGGTCGGGTGAGGCGGAGACCATCGTCCGGAGTCGAGGTTGAGTCCGAGCCCGGGGGTCGGGCGAGGTGGAGACCATCGTCCGAGGTCGAGGTTGAGTCCGAGCCCTGGGGTCGGGCGAGGCGGAGACCGTCTTTCGGAGTCGTGGTTGAGTCCGAGCCCTGGGGTCGGACGGGGCGGAGCTTCCTATGGCACCCGAGGCTGGACTTGGCTGCTGTCAGCCTCACCCTGGCAGGTGGCACAGCAGTCGGAGCAGCGCAGGCGGCGCTGTTTTCCTGTCAGGTCAGTCAGTGGAGGGGCGATGTGACTGTGGTCACTTCGGCCTTGTCAACTGGAGGGCGTGTGTCAGGATAAGGTGTCAGGCGATCCTTGCATTGAATGCTCCTGCGATATGGTCGGTTGACGTGGCGATCTGGCCAAGGTTGCTTCTCCGCGAAGCCTGCCCGAGCTGGGCCTCGGGCGAGTCGAAGGTGCGCCCGTTGCTTGAGGAGGCCCTCGGGCGAGGCGTGAATTTTCCTTGGTCTACCGTTCCTGCCCGAGGCTCGGCTCGGGCGAGGCGAGATCGTGTCCCTTGAGTGGACGGAGCTTTGACCGAATTGCGCCTATCAGGCCTTTGCAGCTTTGTGCTGATGGAGTTTAACAGCTAAGATTAGGAGTCTTGGGGGTACCCCTAATTACGGTCTCCGACAAAAATGGAGTTTCCAAACTAGCCCTTATATTTTTTGCCTTCTTTTTCACTGGTTACCGCCGACTTGGAGTAGAGATTCTCCATGTCACCTTGAGCGTCTGAATGGATAGAGGACGCACAACAAACCTCTATATGTTTCGCTTTCGTCCGACAACCTTTATATTTTAGCAATCCATTTACATCCTGTTGTTGAAGGTGATATGCATCTGCAACCCTATTAATTGAAGGGTATCTTAAAGGGCTTCTATGAATTAAATGAAAAAGTCAAGAGACAGACTTTTTGCGAAGAGTCTGTCTTTTCATATCTTTCTATGTATTTGTCTCATAACTTTATTAATGACCTAAAGTTTAGGATTGTATCATATAATTTTTTAACTCTCTTGTCTCTTATACCTAGAAAACAGATCTAAGCGCTCCATACATGTCTTTAAACATTTCATCCGAATTTAGAGTAGCAGACCATTTAACGTGTCTTGTCGGTGACAATTTAAGGTAAGGACGAAAACAACAATGGAGCGGGTGGGGCTTGAGCCCCTACCGTTGCCGAGCACATGGAGCCTCTTCTATAATTTTAGGTGTACATATATAATATAGAGAAGAGACTTGTATACTAAAATTATATAAAAAAAGACAGAAGAGCCCCTACCGTTTAGTCTCTCCCGTCTTTTTTTTTTTCGGCTCCTTGTGGCTTAAGGCACAATCCACAGATACGGTCATACCGACTGCTGTTGCCCCCCGATTTCCCGTCCGCCCGCAGTTTCTGAAGGCACACCAAAACGACCAGACCTGTAGGCAGTACTCTAGTCCACGAAATCCTCGTACTTGTGTTGGCTGGCCCTCGACTAGCGTGTTGTAGCGCACTAGCGCCACAGTAATCGAGAGTGCTCTCCCAGGTCGAGGTGGTGTAGGTGTTTGGCGGAGCAGCCGGGGCGTTGGAATCTGAGGAGGAGAAGATGGTGGTGCTGGTGGTGGCCACGACGTCGGACCCGGCGTCCATTGGGCCCGCCGCCGCCTTCCTCGCCATGCCCGGATGGTCCCCCGGCCCGCCCATCGCCGTAAGAGCATACGAGAGATTCTGTCCGAACCCTATCAATCTGATCTGATTTAATGCCCATAAGCCTCGAGTTGGTCCATCCGGTTTTGTGTTGCGCTATCTCCTATTTTGTGGTAATTTATATGCGTCGACCACCAATATTATCTGTGGAGTTGCTAGGACTCTAGGAGTTGCGGTGCTCCTTGTCGCTGAGATTTGAGATTGTGCCTAGTGCTCCGGATATTATGTTTGGCTGTGAAACAGGATGCATGGTTGTGTAGTTTTAGGCAACTGTGCAATTCGGGATGTATGAGTGATTATCGCGCCAACAGGATTTTCATGTAGCCACGAATATCTAATTAGGTATGTTGAGTTCTGTGTTTAATAGTACTTACCAGAGTTCTTTTGGGCACAGGTACCCTGTCTTAGCAGCGTGCGAGACAATTTTATAGCCCATGATAGAAAGATAAGCAGTTCTTGAGATCATGGCTGCTTGACTTTTACTGGCCTTGTGTGTAGTATTTTTCTGAGGTTGATCCAACTCGGGAGAGGGAGAGGACCAAACATATTCATTTACATTTTAGGCCTGTTTGGATCCACTAGTAATATTAGTTAGCTAGCAGCAAGCTAATTATTAGCAGGGAGCTGTTTGGATCGACCTACTAAAATGTTGCTAATAGGTGGTTGGCACCTATTAGCGGCCCCAAACTTGCTAGTGGAACTAAATGACTGTTTGGATACCAAGAGCTAATTGTTAGCTAGCTAAAAATTTGTTAAAATTATACCTAACCCATCCAAACAGGAGGGCTAATTTTTTAGTCAAGTCTCCAACTATTTTTCAGCCAATTAGCTAGTCAATTGTAGCTAATTTGGACCATTTTTTAGCCCCAATTAGTAAGTCGCTCTAGGCTCTAGCTCATCCAAACATGCCTTAATAGTTAGCAACCCTTTAACTAATAGTTAGTTGGTCTATTAACAGGTCTGCTTGGAATCTTGGATTCACTAGTACTAATTTTAGCTGCTAACTATTAGCACTAGTGGATCCAAACATGTCGTTTATGTACTGACCTTGACTCATGACTCTATTCGCTCACATTATTGATGCTTATGTGTTTGAAAGGGCTCAGCCTAGCATCAGAAGCCTGCTCTCTGATCTTCAAACAGAGCACCAGCTGTGGTGTAGGGTTGAGGCTAAAGCTCTGAGGGACTCGGGTCAGATTAGTGGTCTGAGTTAGGTTTCAGTGGTCTGGTCTCACCTCCCCCCCACCCCCCACTCCCCGGCCCTTTGCGTATGTGTATTAGCCCATCTCCTGGGTGGAAGGAGATGTATGGACCCCCCCCCCCCCCCTCTTTTTTTTCCTTTTTAATACAATGACTAGGTATGTGCCCATGCGTTGCCATGAGGCGGGAGAGCGTGGGGAGCGGCGCCTAGGCTACAAATATAATTTTTGTTTATTTCTAAACACTAAGGTACATGTGGTTTGATGGTTAGCCCTAAATTTCTGGAGCAGAGTGGTGTGGGTTCGACTGCTCGTTCTGCACTATTTTTTGCGGGCGCTAGGCGTGGGGAGGGTGAAGCCGTGGTAGCACCAGGTGCCCACATTAGGTTCTTAATATAGTAGTATAGATACGCAGCTCTCCTGCGTATTCAAGAAAAAAAAGATATCTTGGACTCATGTCCGTAAAGGCTTGAGTTCATGGCTTCATGCCCTTGTGCTGGGGTATTGAATAAAATTTGACTTGGCTTCACCATTTGTTCATTATACTTTGCGAGCCGGTGCATTTTGAGTATTATTCTAGCATTGTCTGTTCTATGAGAAGTACACCGGACATGATTGCATTCCTGTTTTTTTTTAAAAAATAAGCTTAGTGAGACATTGACTTCATGAGTTGATGCTGCATATTCTCATTGGTATTCTGAGACTGAAATCTCGGGTCATGTAACAGATGCAAATGCATTATGTACCAGTCAGAAGGGAATCTGAACTCATTTAAGTTTCATTCAATTTCTTTAATATTGTAAAAATGAAGGCATCCAACTGATGTTAGTTGATACTTTGTTTCAGCAGTTTTCTAAATTTATGTTTTATCATAGTTCTGGTTCCAATTAATGTGTGCCCATATTGTTTTGTAGGAGGCGATGGAGAGTTTTACTAATGGGAATGTTCGATTACTGAAGCATGAGCGTAGCATTGTCGCAGAGGATGATCTTGACCAGCGATGGCAGGAAGCCACTGGAGAGTCTGTTTCTGAGGTCATATTCCTCAGCAAACACACTGCAGTCTCCAAACGTCCAGCACTCACAGTGCATCCAATTGGTCCGTTCTTCTTTCGTATGTGATCCCATTTATCCCAATGGCAAGGTCAAATGATGTTTTCTGTTCTTTCTTGCTGAACAACATTTGCTTCATGAGATATATATATGTGTTCGATGAATTCTAAGGATATTGAACTATGTTACTTATAGCATACTGGCAATCCATTGATTTTGTTTGGAAACATGACAATCCAACGAGTTCTGTAATGACCTTCCTTGTATTTGTTATTGTTTTGTTTACTAGTTATAGCACTGTGTTTTTTGAACGACATGCACATGCATCTGTTGGTTTGTTCAAATTATTATTTCATCAACTGTCTGTTTGCTTGATAATGTATATATGTGCTTACCGGTAGACACACATATAAAGGTGTGCCACATCTGAAGGAGGATGAAACCCCACCCCAAGGAGGAACTCCTGGATGGGCAGCAATTCCAAGTCCTCGAATTGGACCTTGGCTCCGGTTGATGCAAAAGATAGCTGTAGAACAAGGCCTTGTTCCAGAGTTTGAGGTAGTTTGCTCTGCAATACCCATGCCTTTTTTATTGAACTGAACTTATCTATAACTATGATTGTTTGTGAAGGTTACGCTTGAGGCTACTCACCATGGACCAGTTACCAGCACACCCACCATGTTTGTTGAGATAGGTATGAGCTTATGTACATCCTTTTTTTGTTTCTTGCATGTCAATATGTCAGCATTCTACAAAGGGGATCCCACATGAGTGGGATCTGAGGAAGGGATAAAACGAGGCAAGATTTCACCCCGCAAATGTGGAGAGGTTGTGTTTGCAACCTGGTGATTTAGTGAGACAGCTCTCACTACTGCACGAGGCCTGCCCTTCTTGAAAGTTCTTTTTACAGTTCACATCAAAAAGCCCTACAATTAGCTTGGCGACCTCTTGGACCCGTTAGACACAGTTCTGCCCTCTTTGCCTCCTACATGACATCATCCTCAACTCTTATTCACATTCTTCAATCAGGGCAGTCCATGCTTTTGAAGTTGCAAGTGTACATGTATTCCCATAATCAACAGGAGTCTTCCCAACATATTGTTTGATTTAAATTAGAACTAGCACTATTGGGGTATCTGAAAGCTGGAACCATACCATACTTGAGGGTGGGATGTTATCCCCTTTTGGGTTTTCCCCTGTCAATTTTACTTTGAAAGTTACTGTATAAAGTATACTACCTCTAGTTTAAATTAACTTTTGACCTTTGTTTCAGTTCCATATTCACGAGTGGAGTTAATACTTTACGTTTGATGTAATTTGCCCCTATTGACTCTGCATCAATTTCTCCAGTTTCATACCGGACATTTATATACAAGAACACAAAATTTTCATGCTCAGTCATTTATAATGATCTTTATTCAATTGTTTATTTTTTGAATGTGTCAACATACATTTGATATAGTTTGCACAAGCTTATATTTATGACATGTTTTTTGTTCTTTTGAGTTGGAAGAGTTGATTACTGCACTATAGAAGATGTCCTCAGCAAAATCATAAATAGAAGGTAGTCAACTTAAGCATGTGAACTTTTGGAACGAGATGCTTCTTATAACATGGACAGGGTGAACAAGATGCAAGCAACTAATAGTTTGTGCTCTATCTTATGGACCTTTTCAAAAGGCCTTTGAGTTTATGTGAATTCAACCCGCTTATTTAAATATAGCTCAGTACACCACTCCAGCAGATGAATTAATAGGCATAATGAATACTAGGTTTCTACACTCCCATCATGTCTACTGGATCTGAATTGCTAACCTCAGTATCGGACTGTTATAATAATGCCAGGAAGTACAGAAGACCACTGGGGTCGACAAGATGCTGCACAGGCAATTGCTCTAGTGAGCTCTCTCCCTCCATCTTTGTGTTTACTACAATATACTTCCTTAGTTTTTTCTTGTGGATTTGCACGAGCAGATGGTGTTATGGCTGTCAGGATCATATAGCATGTGGAGATTCAAAACAAATATCTTATACAAGAAAATTTACTGCATTGCCAAATGCCAATAGTCAAATGAGCTGTGTATGAGTTGGAAAGTAGAAACTTCTGTCTTGTGCCATCAGATATGTAATGTGGGCCAGGATCACATTTGAACCTTTTCGAACATAGGCACATCCTTTTACAATTTTGTTTATTGTATTATCTCCGATTCCCCTAAGTTCTGCAATCACATCACCTCTGCCCCACTGCTCGTTGATATGTGTGAGCAACCCTGTTTACTATCGCCATTTATCAGCTCATTGTCCTGCTGTGATTGTTGGCGCAAAGCTAGCCTCTGATGCCCCAGACCTGTGCCTTTCTACTTGCTTCGACTATGTCCACCTCTACCTCGGTATTTCAGTAAGAAGAAAAGGGCTATCATCTGCATGAGATTATTTGCTTGTTTCTACTTTGATCATAGCATATGACATGACTACGATGAATATTAGTCTTAGACTTATTCTAAAGTCTGATCGACATCGATGCTCCTGTTACGACTGGGGTGTGAGGGTGGCTCGAGTTTATTTGGTAATTATGAATATAATCCAGTGCTGCATATGTATCTAGAAAGGCAACTTGCCCCCCAAGTCTCTATATAGGCACTTAATGTGATTCAACCCACACATTATGTCCAATTCAATCCACACAGTCTAACACTTTCACAAAGTATTGAAAATGTTAGATGCCTATGCATGGTGTCCTAGTTGCGTTCAGTCTCATATATAGAGTTCTTATTAGATGCCTATGCATATGTCCTTGTTGTATTCGGTCTCATACATCGAGTACTTGTTCTACAAGGTCTCTATCATGTATCGGTGTATATATTTAGGCATGATGCTGTAATATTGAATATAGTGCGATACATAGCATGGCATACAAAGCTAATTTTTAGGGTAAGGATTCTTTCCTTCTCTACGTTTTTTATCACGTGTCGTATTTGCATGTGTTCGGTCGCACACAAGGATGCCCTACGCTCTACTCCCGCGTGGAGCCGAGTTTCGCTCGTGCCTGGTGTCCGTGTGTTGTGTTGTTTTGCTCACGCATGCAACCCCTTCTAGGCCCGGTTTTGGTCGGATCCTAGTTTGCATATCTGGTTTTAATTGTTTTGTTAGTGTTGAGCACCAAATGTGCCTGCAGACGGTCCGTGCATGTGCAGAATCAGTTAGAGTTCTGCGTTTCTTGCGGGATTTGTTAGCAAAAGTCGCGGGATGATAACCGGCTTGTAACGTGTCCAGACCTCCCCCTTTATATAGATGAAGAGATACAGCCGATTACCCCCCCCCCCACACACACACACACAATCAATCCAATCAAATATATTTACCAGTTTTTATCTTATTTGCAATGTTCTTTCCATTCCCTAGGAGTAGGAGTAATCTAGCCTTAGTTTAGATCTAGTTTAGTCTTCCACAAAACCATCCCTCTTCGACTCTACGCCGATTAGGGACGCCCGGGTGGCCTGCCAACCCCAGAGCAACCCTTGGAACTCTCCTCGACGGGATCTACCCGGAGGCGAGTTCTAGGGTTCTTCACGGAGAAGAAGAACATGTGCCATCGCGGACAGTGCGACCCCAGACACGGGTCGTTCGAAAGTGTGCAGAGGAGGATCCGCTCCTGCGCCCAGGTCGCGGACCGTCTTTGCCGCCATGGAGAGCACTGCCAGACGGTTCATCTCTAGTGTTTGGCGCCCATATCGGCGCCAACACACTTTTTGGCGACTCCGCTGGGGACCAGGTGTCTAGATCTACTAAAAATCAGGCCATCAAATGGTCGGTTCTAAAGATCACACCAATATCTCTCCAGACAATATCCTTAGGATGGCTGTAGAAAGCTTGTCGATCAATGAGCAACAACTATATGAAGACTTGATGAGTCAAGTGAGGGAAGACGCATGTCGCCATAGCGCCAAGGCCGAGGAGGAGGCGACAGAGAAATACTTATCATACTTCACGGTGGATTGCCACCAGAAGATTACCAAGCATGGAGAGATCGAGATTGCATTCTTCTTACCTTTGCTTCAAATCTCAAATGTAAGTAAATCTGACGACATCCAATCTATTAAGCAACAACAAGATGAAATGAAACAACAGATTGGGGGTTGGAAGAAACAATTAGAGAAGTAACACGCACATTTGAGAAATTCGTTGCTCCTAGTTTTTTGTCATACGAAACTAGTAATAGGATATCTATGTCTAATACATCGGCAACAAATGGGGATTCGCAGCCCCAGCCATAGTACGATATGCCGATGAATTCATATCCAGGGCAAATTCCACCACCGTCGTCCCTGCTTAACAGATCAGCGACTCTGGATATGACCGAACCGTCCGCATCTAATCGCGTACCGTCTGAACTTAACGTGGACAGTCCGGCTCTCCCTGTCGGACAGTCTGGACCCACGCCAGGACCATCACGTGCCCCCCCGGTGGTAGCAAACATGACCGGACAGTCTGGTTATATCCACAGACCGTTCGTTAGTACAACTTACTTACTATTCGTTTCTCAACGTTCTTTTGATCTTGTTCACTCTGATATATGGGGTCCTGCTTCTTTTGTTTCTAAAAGGGGCCATCGTTACTACCATACTTTATCGTTTTTATAGATGTTTTTCTCGCCACATGGATTTATTTCATGAAACATCGTAGTGATGCTTTATCCATTTATAAGACTTTCTCTGCTATGGTCCGCACTTATTTTTACATATCTATTTGTGTCTTTCGTGCTGACCTGTAGGTGAGTATCTCTCTAATGTTCTTTCTCAGGTACTTTCTAAGCAAGAGACTCTTGCCCAAATTTCATGTTCTGGCACTCATGCTCAAAATGGTTTGGTTCAGCGCAAGCATCGCCATCTTCTTGAGACTGTCCGTGCTCTTATGTTTGTCTCTTCTATTCCTCACTTTTGGGCCGAGGCTATCTCTAGTCCAACTCGACTAACATTCATCCTTAGCTCTTTAGGGAGGGATTCTTTTGAGCGTCTTTGATTATCATCTTCATGACTCGGATGGTGAACCTCTTGAGGATCCTACTCGTTATCGACACATTTGTAGAGAGTCTTGTTTACTTCGGTGTCACTTATCTAGACATTTCATATTTTGTACATATTCTGAGTCAGTTTGTTTCTGCTCCCACCCAGCTCCACTATAGTCACTTGCTTCTTGCCCTATGATATCTTTGAGATACTATATATAGACACCTATTCTTTTCACGCTCTAGCTCTTTAAAACTTCAAGCTTATTTTGATGCTATCTGGGCTAGTGATTTCTCTAATCTTCGATCCCTTTCTGCCTATTGTGTTTTTCTTGGTGGTTCCCTCGTTGCTTGGAAGACTAAGAAGTAGGTAGTCGTTTCTCGTTCAAGTGCATATGTTGAGTTGCATGCTATGACTCTTGTGACTATAGAGGTTACTTGGTTACTGTGGTTGCTTGAGGATTTTAGTGTTTCTATTTGTACGCCGACTCTTCTTTTATCTGACAATATAAGTACTATTAGTATTGCTCGTGATCCGGTCAAGCATGAGCTTACTAAGCAAATAGGTGTTGATGCCTATTAGACACGTGCATAGGTTCAGGATAATATGATTGATCTTCGCTATGTGGCTTGAGACCTTCAGTTGGCTGATTTATTTACGAAGGCATAAACTAGAGCTCTCCAAAGTGTGTTGTGATCCACCTTGAGTCTGAGGGGAGCGTTAGGTGTTTATGCATGTGCCCTTGTTGCATTCGGTCTCATATAGAATCCTTGTTAGATGTCTATACACGTGTACTTGACTCCTTGTTATATTCGGTCTCATAGAGTTCTTGTTCTCCACGGTCTCTATCCTATATCGTTTTATATATTTGGGCCTAGTACCCTCATATTGAATATAGTGCAATTCATAACAGAAAAGACGATTGTTTTCAAGTTCTATGTGCCCAATTCAGCATTGCTATTACTGTGTTATCCTTTATTTCAAATGTTAGCCTTTAACTGTTCTCTTTAAATGTGACCTTCACAAGAAAACATGGAATTTAATTTTTAAAATTATTGCAGGTTCTATGGAAAGGTCTTGGTCTGGAGGATGGAAATGCTGTTGGAACTTGGCAGAGGTATGCCCATATGCATTTTCCTTGTATGTAAAGTAACATCTTGGGGATTTTTCTTGATCATGTCTATACAAAGACACAAAGTTTTATCCTCAGTATAATGTAGATTGTAGGACAGAAATTGGTACCTCATCTTGCTACAAATTAGGGGAAAATATTGATGTTAGCACATAGACCAAACATTAGAGAGTTGGGCTAGTATCATGATTTGTGTAGCACTAATACAGATACACTTATCAGTATCAAGTGCATAAAGATGCGTGGATACACCATTTTTCTAAAGAAACCGATATATGGATAAAAAACTTGGTCGGGGAGGGTAAGACCACCCTCGCAGTATTTCATTAATAGAAGGCCGCGGCAATGTCCCGACCGATAAACCCCCAGGGCTTGAAGGGGGTGTCCGACTGGGTGAGGTCGGCGATCGAAACTCCCAGGGCTTGAAGTGTCCGAGGGAAGGTGACATTAATGCTGCTGCCACCATCCACCAGCACCTTCTTGACTTGGCTTTCCCGAATCACCGGATCGACAAGCAGGGGGTACTTGCCAGGGTGATCAAAGTTGAGCCATTGGTCGGCCCGGCTGAAGGAGATGGTGTGTTCTGACCACCGATACGGGGCTGGGGCGCTGTTGATGGCCACCAGGACCTGCCAATCGGTGAGCTTCTGTTGCCTCCTGCAGTCCTGCTTTCCTGGGTCCCGTACCCCCCGAAGATGACGTTGACTTCCCTGTCGATGCGCAGAAAAGCCCCGCCACCCCCTCCACCCTACTGCTGAGGTTGGCCCGGCTCGGGGGGCTCTCTCGTGGTGGGGGAGGTGGTAGCGGTTGGAACGGTCGGCCATACCCGACAGAGTTCTTGAAGTATCGGCAATTTAGTAGAGTGTGGCGCATCTCCTTGTGGTACGGACACTGAGAGTCGAGGATCTCGTCCAGCGTCCGTACCCCGCCGCGCGACCGAGTAGGTGGCGGCCCAACAGCGTACATATATCTAGTAGACTGAACATACAAACTTAATGGTCGGAACAAAATAGCAACGGGTATCAATAGCAGAAACAATTATTTTATCTGAACCCATTGAATTTCCAAAGTAATTAACAACGATGATTTTATTATTGCCCCATCATGAACTCCCGGTTTTGTTTACTAGCCAGGCTCTTGCTGTTTTATATAATACAATATCTTAGATTCCTTGTACACCACTGTTGATCACATACATTGTATTTGCATTTTGTTTGATGGTTATTTTATCAATGAAATTGTTTCTATTTGTAAATTAAAATTAGGAGAATTTGGAAAATACCACCACAAGGACCACCTTAGTTGTAAACTACCGTAAGTGTTTCTATGACATTTGGTGACAACGCCTACATGTCATCCTCACATGATCACATCATATGGGCATATGGTGTTTTCTACATATGAGCATCTTTGTGATGGAATCCTCTTAATTTGAAATTTCTTTTTCTTGTAAGCATTTATTTGTTACATTCTTACTCCCACTCTTTTCTTTGTTTTCTTAAGCAGTAAGCACATGAAAACTCATTTCTTGTTATGCAGGAATTGTGAAAAGGTTCTATTAGGTATAGGAGGTGGTCACTATGTTCCTCGTCACATGGATATTGTCATGTAAGCACTGAGATAAAAGTTATTCTTGAAAGCAATTTCTAATTATATGTTGTTTCCCCTGTATATATTTTTTTTGTATGTTACCACTTCTAATCTTAAAAGATCGTCATACTTTGCTTTCTAGAAGTGAAGGGAAGAAACAAATTCTGATGAAATATTACTTATAGCTTCTTCCAACTCTTTTGGTGAAACAACAAATTTATACGACACCACGACAAGGTGTTGTCTTATTAACCTTGGGGATGTGAGAAGATAAAATCTCTATTACCAGATATGACTTGATATATAGAGTCATGGGCTATGTGTGGGATCTGGTCTGACTAGTTGCAAACAAACACTGTTTGAACCACGAACCAGTTAAACATGCAAATTCAATTTAACTGCTGTGGTATGGTGCAGTTTGACAGGTTGAGTGGGTTGGAACCGAACCATGTACCTGCCTAGTTAAGAGTGTTGATTGATGCTGATGTGGGTGTGATCAATCCTAGTTTCCTATTTAATTCCTCTGGACCGATGCAGAATCTGTCCTGTGGTGGATCTGTTGTCAGTGGGAACATTTTCATTGTTAACTGATTTTTCATTCCCTGGAAAATGGTGAGAGCTGTCTACATTTATGAGGAAAAGGCTTGTCTCGTTTTGTACCTTCCCCAAATCCACTCATGTGGGAGTCTCCGGCACAGGGTGTGCCCAACTGACTTTTCATTCCCAATTTTCTCAGTTAATGCATGCTTGTTCTACTAAAGAGCAGAAATTAGTATTCTGATGTACACAAGGAATACATATATTCTAACTGCCTCATTTTTTCAAATATTTCAGCAAAGATGGTGTATGGGTCGGTCATTTACTCTCTGGCTACTCCTTGCCAATGGACATGCCGTCGCAAGTAAATGTAAAGAGTTCTGAAGAGGTTGCTGGAATGTGGAAGCACTCCATCAAAGTTTCTTATGAAGCAACAAAGGCAGCATTTCCTGGTGGTGAAGTTATCGCGCATCTTGATCACAAGTAAGTGCCCCAGCCAGTTTGGTGCATCTAATAATCTACTAAAGATGTTACTTCACTGCATTTGTTTGTTTTTTTTAGCCTATGTAGCTACTGTAGTTTTGGACCACAAAACCCTTGCTCGTAATTTTGAATCTAATCACCAACAAGAAAATTCTTTATTTGACACTAGTAAAGTTCATGGTTCATTTCTTGGCTCTCAAAAATATAAATCTTCTTTTATTTGAAAACAAGGAAATTTCCGCACACAATGATGTTTCTATCAGCTGTGCAGCTAGTCCATGGTTGTACGGTCACCCTGTTCTAAAACGGCATCTCTTGGCGTTTAATTTCCTGTCCAGGAGCTTCAAGGGCTGGCAGAAGAATGCTGTTACATGCTTCTTGCAGGAGCAGAACATCAGGATAGGAAAGCCTAGCGATTTCCTGTGACGTGCTACGACAGTGCTGGACAGGACAGGTGGAGAGGCTGTGAATGCTTGAGCTGATTTCCCTATGCGCACGCTGAATAAATATGAGACATAGGGGCTGTTTGGTTCGTGGCTAAATATGTCATACTTTGTCTAAGGTTAGTCGTTCGAATTGAATAACTAACCTTAGTCAGAAAAGTTAGGCAAAGTGTGGTAAATTAGGCTCAAACCAAACAGCCCTATAGTAAGACTCGATCCTTGAATTTGCCGTTAGCCCGCATGCATGCCTTCCCTGGCCCTGAGGCCGGGCGGCCGGCCGGTACCAGCAAGCTAGCGTTGGTACGGTACGACGACTGACTGATTGGGGGTACGGCCGGCGCGCTAATAATCACGTAGTACTGCTGCGATGAATCCGTTCACCTTGTTGTTAACCGTTTTCACGCGACGGGCCGGCCGGTCCTGACAGGCGATGGAGGACAAGCCAACCACCACCCTCACACTAAAGGGGGTGTTTGGTTTGATCCTGCTAAAATTTAGCCCCTATCACATCGAATGTTTGAACCTCCGTTCGGGATATTAAATATAGTCGGATTATAAAACTAATTTCTCAGCCGAAGATTAAAAAGTGAGACGAATCTAGTACAGTTGGTTGGGTCTATATTTCATACTCCTATTTGAAAGTCAAACGCTTGATGTGACCCGGGCTAAACTTTAGTCCATAGAACCAAACCCCCCCTAAAGCTGCTGCCCTAGGCCGGCCGGCCGGCCGCACTTTCCAGTGACGCGCGCGCGTACGGAAACTACGGATACAGATGGAGTGATGAGCGAGTAGTGTGAGCGAGCGAGCAGCAGGCAGCGTTCCTGTAGCGGAAGGAAGGTTCCATGCTGCAACCTGCGATGCGAGTGAGGTGAGGAGGAAGGAAGGACTCACTGTTACTGACACACGTATCTGTGTGGAGCCCAACCGAAGGAAACTACTACTGTAAATTAAAAAGTACTACGTACTACCTGTGCTGTACTTACAGTACCGCCCGGGCCGCATTGAATTGGCCGTACGTGGTGGACAAGACAAGGGGCAGGGGCAGCGAGGAGTGAGCCCCGCGCCCGCCATTGATCGTGTCCAGCTCGATCCTTCCGCTTTCTGTGTTGCCATTGCCACGCGATGATGATAGCGTGGCGGATGGATTGCTCACTCAGCTAATACGGTTGCATATATCCCTGGCTCTGGCCGGCTAGCTGCTGCTGCTGCCCCATCCATAAATGAGGTCGCCAACGCCAAGCGCGTAGGAGTACGTACGTACGTAAGGGAGGGGGGGGGGGGGGGGGGGGGTTAATTAGCCAGCCAGCCAGCGAGCGAGGGTGGGCCGTGGGTATTGTTACAAAATATTTTTACACGTGATCAATCCCACTGGCGGCAGTTGTTGTCTAAGGGTCACACCCTTTGGGACCCTGTGTACTACACTATATATACGTGAATCTCTGCAATAAAGACTTGTCTCTCTGCCATTTTCTTGTCTCTGTTCTCTCATTTCCACTGAGCGCTGCAAAAGATTACAATACGTTATCAGCACTGTCTCAAGGAGAAATCAGAGAAGGGGAAAGTGGAAGAACGCGCTGTTCTTCACAAGAACAACAAGATCGATCTTCACATCAACAGCAAGGTATGGAGCATACCGTTTCCATGCGCATACGCCGTATGCGCGAAGTTCTGCACATTCTTGATGATTCGATGTTGGAGGCGTACGCCGCTGGTCAAGCCGCAGCGCTTCCACCGGTGCATGCGATCCCTGCACGCCGTGTGCAAGTGCAAAATGTGCACTACTGCATTCTCCATGGATGGACAGCGGTGGTTCCGCTGCCGGTGGTGGAGTGTGGACTCCCCACTACATCCCCGTCGCCACCGGCGCCGGTGTTTGACGCGGGATCGTCTGCATCGGCCCCCATGGATGTCGACTTGGCGGCACCACCACCGCCTCCGCCCACTGCAGCGGCAGTTGCTCGTCGTTCGCCATCTCCACCAGTGTCTGTGGTCGTCGGGACCATTGCTGCTCGTCGTGGACAGCCCCCGCGTGCCGTTGATGCTCCACGTGGACGCGTCATCTTCACTGGCCATCGCCCAAATGGGATGGCCTCGTCTCCCTCCTCCAACGGGAGGGCCTAATGGCCCTCGATCCGGCCGCCGCGTCGGCCAGGGCGCTCGGCGCGGTTTCCTGCGCGCTCGGCGCGTCCTCGGGCGCGTGCCTGGCGCTCTGCGCAGGCGCGGCGCGGGCGGCTCCGGTCGGCGTCAGGTGCCCGGCGTGGCCCACCGTGGCCCACCGAGGCGCGCTCGGCGTCAGGCGTGGCCCACCGAGGCGTCGCGTGGCCCCCAGCCGGCCCGAGGCAGGCGCGCTCGGCGCGGCCCTCGACTGGCGCGCGAGGCGAGCGCGCGGCGCGGCCCACCGGCGGCGCACGGGAGCGGCCCGGCCATACGCGCTCGGCACTGCTCCGTGCGAGCAGACCCGGCTTGGCGCGGCCTCCCAGAGGCGCTGCTCGGCGCGGCCTCCCAGAGGCGCTGCTCGGCGCGGCCTCCCACCGGGCGGCTCGGCGCGGTCCCAGCGGCGGCTGGCCGCGGCTTCTCCTCGGCGCAGGGCAAAGCCCCGATGGGACGCGGCACCAGGCGCGCTGCTTGGCGCTCGGCGCCGGCTCGCCGCGAGCCAAGTCTCGCGCGGCCCCGTGGTGGCTACTGGCGACTGCGGCTGGGTGCTCGGGATGCCCCCTGGCGGCGGCTGGAAAGGCACCTGTTGGCAACGGCGGCTGGGGCGGTTAGGGTTTGAAACCCTAGCCGCCCCAATATAAAATAGGCTTTTGGGCCTCTGTTGGGCCGCCTGGGCAGGCCAGCTAGGCTGGGCCGGCGTGCAGGCCTTCTGGCCGCTGCCTGGCTCGCCTGGCAGGCCGCCTGGGCCACTTTCAGAGGCCTAATATAGCCTGTTTTTACCATTTTTAAATTCTGAATTTCAGTATAAGACTCTGTTTTATATGTAATTTCAGTTCAAGTTATCTTAGGCGTCTAAATTCATAATTTAGACTGCATATATTGTAAAGACATATCTGTTTTATTGTACATATAGCAGATTTTAGTTCGTGAATTATTGTTTGTTTTACATTAATAATTCATATATCTCTACTTGCTATTATTTACGCATTCATTTATGTTTGCATATAAATATAGCATTTATTAAGTTCAGACTTAATAAAACTCATGCAAAAATAAAATTACATTATTTTGGATAAAGAGCACAGGGAGATAGAGTCCTAAGCATAGGCTGCACTAAATTCTTTTATAGAATTTAGTAGCCCAGAGACCGTGCTTGTGGCAGCATTTGGAATGCCTATCTCTATGAGGTCTACATCTCTCGGGATGACTACCTATACGTGCTATCCAAAATAACAGGATATTGAGTTATTGAATTTTACTTTGATAATTAGTAGAGCATGGGTAGTGGAGACCTAAGCATTGGCTGCGATTTGTTCATTTATGAACTTATCTGCCCAGAGACCGTGCTTTTAGGCAGCAAGTTTCTTGCCCACTACTAGGAGATCTACCTCATTAATTTGAGGATTATCTATACAATGCTCACTAATATTCAAAGTATTTATTCAATTGGAAGGTTTGGAACCTTCAGGAAACTCATATCACATGTAAGAATTATTGAAATTTTACTTTGATAATTAGTAGAGCATGGGTAGTGGAGACCTAAGCATTGGCTGCGATTTGTTCATTTATGAACTTATCTGCCCAGAGACCGTGCTTTTAGGCAGCAAGTTTCTTGCCCACTACTAGGAGATCTACCTCATTAATTTGAGGATTATCTATACTATGCTTACTAAAATTCAAAGTATTTATTCAATGGGAAGGTTTGGAACCTTCAAGAAACTCGTTACATATGTAATTTTTGCATAATGAGCTTACAACATCACCATTGTGACTATTAATTTATACGTAAATTAATGGATGTCCATGGTAATGACTGTAGGAACATGTCAACCAAAGAGTTCGAGGAACTCGCCCTTGATGGGCATAACTACCCAACTTGGGCTTCAGATATTGAAATAACTTTTGCTTCTCGTGGGATCGTTGATGCCATTGCAGCACCCATCACTGGTACTGATCCAGTGAATGAGGTTAAAAAGAACACAGCACTTTTCCTTTTGAGGCTTTATATCCATAAGGACCTTAAGCAAGAGTACCTTATGGAGAGATGCCCTCACAACTTGTGGAAAGCTCTCAAAGAGCGCTATGAACAGCAGAAGGAGCTCATATGGCCGTCAGCCAACCATGAGTGGAACCACCTTCGACTGCAAGATTTTAAATCTGTTGCAGAATATAACCATGCTCTTCATAGCATTTGTTCTAAATTGAAGTTTTGCGAGAAAGAGCCCACTGAAGCAGACAAAATAGAGAAGACTCTATCTACCATGCTTCCAGAGGACAGGATATTGCATCAGCAGTATCGCTCTAGCAATTTCCAGAAATATTCTCAACTTATGCACACATTGACCCAAGCAGAAAAGCATCATGAGCTTCTTCTAAAGAATGCTCAGCAGCGCCCTCCTGGGTCTGCCCCTCTGCCTGAGGTACATTTCAATGTGCATAAGACTGGGAATAAGAAAGGATTCAAGAAAAACTTCAAGAATCCTTCTGGACCTCGCAAATTCAATAAGAACAAATTCCACAAGAAAGGTAAAGGAAAAGGAAAAGGAAATGGCAAGCCTCTACCATCTAAGGGCAACAGAGCTTGCCTTAAATGTGGTACTGAGGGCCATTTTGCTAGGGATTGCACTTGCCCTAAGCACCTTGTTCTTTTGTATCAACAATCCCTAAAGAAGCCAAAGTCTGATAAGCCTGCTTTTGAGGCTCATTTCAATTCTACTGAAGCACCAATTGAGGTTGGAAGTTCTTCACTGGCTTCTGGTGATCTGAAGAACACTCTTGCTAAAGAGCACGTCAATGTGGTTGACAACAAGCCTCCACTTCTGCAAGAAGATGAATCTGATGATATGATCATTGAGTATATGTCAAAGGATCCATTTGGAGATTTGGCATAAATCTCTCATGCTTGGAGATTTGATCATGATCACTGTGGCTTGTGTGATTGTTCTATACTGTCTTTATAATGTTGTTGTAATAAGTAGAGGTATACAATCTCATGTTCTGAGATGTAACACACTCTACAAGACCAGTGTTGGGTCCTGTGTGTAGTGCGAACTCATTGGTTGAGTCGCCATACCATTATTGTAATATGGTTTCGACATTGTGATATTTAATCTCATGTTCTGTATAGTACTAAGTTGCATCATAAAATTCTTATTTAGAATTTTCTTTATGTATAGATGCATAATAATGACAACTCGACGGAAGAGGAATTATGCCTTGTGGACAGTTGTACCACAAACTCTATACTTAGGGAGATCAAATACTTTCAGACTCTTAAGAAAAGAGATGGGAAAGTTTTGACCATCGCCGGACGCGATGCTGTGATAGTTGGCTCTGGTCGAGCAACTATTACCCTCCCCATGGGTACTGAAATTGTGATCGAGGATGCATTATTGTATCCTGACTCCACACGTACCCTCCTAAGTTTTAGAGATATCCGGCAAAATGGTTTTCATATTGAAACCCATGATGAAAATCAAGAAGAGTTTCTCTTCTTGACAAAGCCGAATAAATATGGCAAACGCATATGCGAGAAAATTCCATCACTCACGTCAGGGTTGTACTATACATACATTAAGAGCAATGCACATGTTGCATATAAGGTAATTTTCCAAGATGTTGATGCATTCCAGATTTGGCATGATCGACTTGGTCATCCTAGCATAGGGATGATGAGGAAAATTACAGGCAATTCAATTGGTCATAATTTGCCTACAACAAGTTTTCCCAAATCTAAGGATTTTGTTTGCACCGCATGTGCAACTGGGAAACTTATTTTGAGACCATCATATCTCAAAATTAAAGCTGAACCGCTTAAATTCCTTGAAAGGATTCAAGGAGATATTTGTGGGCCAATTATGCCAACTTCTGGGCCGTTCAGGTATTTCATGGTACTGATTGACGCATCTACAAGATGGTCACATGTGTGTTTACTATCAACACGCAACCATGCATTTGCCAAGATAATGTCTCAAATTATCAAGTTAAAGGCAAATTTTCCTGAACATCGGATTAGTTCAATCCGCATGGACAATGCCGCTGAATTCAAATCTCAGGCATTCAATGATTATTGTATGGCGCTGGGGATTCAAGTACAGCACTCGGTACCGTATGTCCACACCCAGAATGGTTTGGCTGAGTCACTAATCAAGAGGATTAAACTCATAGCAAGGCCATTATTGATGAATTGCAAATTGCCTTCGTCGTGTTGGGGTCATGCAGTGCTGCACGCTGCTGACCTTATACAATTACGACCAACTGCATACCATTCAACATCCCCAATACAAATGGTACGTGGAAATCCTCCAAGTATTTCCCATTTGCGTAAATTTGGATGTTGTGTATACATCCCAATCTCACCACCTCAGAGAACAGCTATGGGCCCACACAGGAAAGTGGGGATCTATGTGGGATTTCATTCTCCGTCGATCATTAAGTATTTAGAACCCTTAACAGGGGATCTATTTACAGCCCGTTTTGCTGACTCTATTTTTGATGAGGAACATTTCCCGGCATTAGGGGGAGAATTCAAGTACCAAAAAGAATGCCAGGAAATAAATTGGAATACTCAATGTGTTCCAGGTTATGATCCACGTACTTCAGAAACTGAACTACAAGTTCAGAAAATTATACATTTGCAAAGACTTGCAAATGAATTGCCAGATGCATTCACTAATTACAAAGGTGTCACTAAATCATTCATTCCTGCTAGGAATGCACCAGAAAGAGTGGAAGTACCGAATAAGGCCACTCAACTCCTAGAGAGGAGAAGTATGGTGAATAAGCGCAGTTCTGTTGCTAAGAAGCAAAGAACAATAGTGAATGCAAAAGGACACCAAAATGATACAATGTATCATGTGGATTGTGATGATCCACAACCCAACTCGGATGTGCACATAACCGAGGTTGGGACATCGGAAAATCCTAGACACATCAATTTGGGAAATTCTGATGAGTCTCTAAGGAACGATGAAATTGCCATCAACTATGTTGAGACTGGTGAAACATATGACAAAAAAGCTACAAATGTCGACATATATTTCTCCGAGCAGATTGCTGAGGACCTTCAAAATGATCTAGATCCTAAGACCATGGCAGAGTGCAGTAAGCGCTCGGATTGGATCAAATGGAAGGCAGCAATCGAAGCGGAGTTAGCCTCGCTTTACAAAAGAGAAGTTTTCTCTGCTGTAATACCTACACCACGTGATATCTTCCCTGTGGGATATAAGTGGGTTTTCATTCGGAAACGAAATGAAAATGGTGAGGTAGTGAGATACAAAGCAAGGCTAGTAGCACAAGGGTTTACACAAAGACCCGGCATTGATTTCAACGAAACTTATTCACCAGTCATGAGTGCAATAACATTCCGATATTTAATATCATTGGCAGTACAAAATCGTCTATCTATGCAGTTAATGGACGTAGTGACCGCATATCTTTATGGGTCACTGGATTCTGATATATACATGAAAGTTCCTGATGGAATAGATGTACCGAATCCAAAGGCAAAGCGCAACATGTATTGCGTGAAATTGCAGAAGTCATTATATGGCTTAAAACAATCGGGCAGAATGTGGTACAACCGATTGAGTGAATTCCTTTTATGTAAGGGATACACGAAAAATGATGATTGCCCGTGCGTCTTCATCAAAAGATCCAAAGTGGGATTTTGTATCATATCAGTTTATGTTGATGACCTTAACATCATAGGAAATAAACTTAATATTGATGAAGCACGTCATCATTTTGAAAGGGAAATGTGCCCTTGGGCCATTTCTAAGGATTTTGGTGATTTAGTGCTCAACACAGGTACCTATTTGTAAAATGGAACAAGGTGCAAATCATGAAGTAAAGGTATGTTTCTAAGCCTTAGTACATTGGTTTTGTGGACTAACATGTTTGTCTAAGTGTTAAGAAACAGAAAAGGAGATGAAAAGAAAAGAGGAGAAAGTCTTGGCTGTGTGCAGCCAAGACCCAGCTCGGCCTGGAGCACCGGACTGTCCGGTGTGCACCGGACAGTGTCCGGTGCGCCAGGCTGCCTCGGCTCGAACTGGCCGCTCTCGGGAATTCGCCGACGGCGTACGGCTAAAATTCACCGGACTGTCCGGTGTGCACCGGACTGTCCGGTGAGCCAACGGTCGGCTAGGGCCAACGGTCGGCCGCGCGATCAGCGCGCGACACGTGGCCGGGCCAACGGTCGGGAAGGAACACCGGACTGTCCGGTGTGCACCGGACATGTCCGGTGCGCCAACTGAGCGCAGATCTGGAGCAGCCAGCAACGGTCAGAAGTGCTGTTTTTGGAAACAAATCGGGCACCGGACAGTGTCCGGTGTGCACCGGACTGTCCGGTGCGCCACGAGACAGAAGGCAAAGATGGCCTTCCAGATTTGTTCCCAACGGCTCCTAGCTGCCTTGGGGCTATAAAAGGGACCCCTTGGCGCATGGAGGAAGCACACAAGCAACTCCTAAGCATTCTTGATCATCCACACAAGTTCTTTGCGCATTCATTTGTGATTCTAAGCGATTCGAGCTCTGTTCTAGTGTGAACTCTGAGATAGTCATTCGAGCTCGAGTCTTGGCTGTGTGTGTGCGCTTTTGTTGTGGATTTGTGTGTGTTGCTACCCTCCCTTACTCTGTGCTTTCTTTGTGATCATACTTGTAAGGGCAAGAGACTCCAATTTGTGGAGATTCCTTGCAAACGGGATAGTGAAAGGAACAACAAAACACCGTGGTATTCAAGTGGGTCTTTGGACCGCTTGAGAGGGGTTGATTGCAACCCTCGTCCGTTGGGACGCCACAACGTGGAAGTAGGCAAGCATTGGCTTGGCCGAACCACGGGATAAACCACCGTGTCTCTCTGTGTTTGATTCTTGTGGTATTGTGTTTTGTTGAGACTTCACCTTAGCCACTTGGCATTAACTGTGCTAACGCTTAACAAGTTTTTGTGGTCTAAGTTCGAAGTTTTTACAGGATCACCTATTCACCCCCCCCCTCTAGGTGCTCTCAATTGGTATCGGAGCCGTTCTATTCACAAAGGGACTAACCGCCCGAATAGATGGATCCTAAGGGGAAGGGTATAGTGATCAACGACAAAGAGAAGGAGACCTTCGTCAATGAGCCGAAGGACGACAAGCCTACCGACTCCGGCTCGGGTCAAAGACGAAAGGATGGGAAGAAGAAGAAGACCAGGCGCATCAAGGAGATCATCTACTACGACAGCGACGAGTCTACTTCTTCCCAAAAGGATGAGGACCACAACGACTACGAGAGGAGAAAACCGGTTAATTCGAACTTTTCCTTTGATTACTCTCGTATTCCGCAAAGTTCACATTCTCATTTGCTCTCCATTCCACTTGGCAAGCCCCCACACTTTGATGGAGAGGACTACGGATTTTGGAGTCACAAAATGCGTAGTCACCTATTCTCTCTCCATCCTAGTATATGGGAGATTGTAGAGAGTGGAATGCACTTTGATAGTTCGGATAGTCCCATGTTCATTAATGAACAAATTCATAAAAATGCACAAGCTACTACTGTTCTTCTAGCTTCCTTGTGCAGGGATGAATATCATAAGGTGAGCGGCTTGGACAACGCCAAGCAAATCTGGGACACCCTCAAGATTTCTCATGAGGGGAACGACGTCACCTTACTCACCAAGATGGAGTTGGTGGAGGGCGAGCTTGGACGGTTCGCAATGATAAGGGGCGAGGAGCCAACGCAAACATACAACCGGCTCAAGACCCTTATCAACAAGATAAGAAGCTACGGGAGCACGCGATGGACGGACCACGACGTCGTCCGCCTAATGCTCAGGTCCTTTACCGTACTTGATCCTCATCTCGTGAACAATATTCGTGAGAATCCCAGGTACACGATGATGACGCCCGAGGAAGTGCTTGGAAAATTCGTGAGCGGGCGGATGATGATCAAGGAGGCAAGATACGTCGACGACGCGTTGAACGGACCACTCCACGAGCCTCAACCTATTGCTCTAAAGGCAACGAGGAGCAAGGAGTCGCTACCTAGCAAGGTGGCGCAAGTTGAGGCGGCTGGCCTTAATGATGAAGAGATGGCTCTCATCATTAAGAGATTCAAGACGGTACTTAAAGGCCACAAGGGACAACCAAGCAAGACCAAAGCCAAGGGGAAGCGCTCATGCTTCAAATGCGGTAAGCTTGGTCATTTCATTGCTAATTGTCCCGATAATGAAAGTGACCAGGAAAAGGGGAACAAAAGAGAGAAGAAGAAGCAATACAAGAAGGCAAAAGGCGAGGCGCATCTAGGAAAGGAATGGGACTCGGATTGCTCCTCCTCCGACTCCGACAATGAAGGACTCGCCGCCACTGCCTTCAACAAATCGGCTCTCTTCCCCAACGAGCGTCTCACTTGCCTTATGGCAAGGGAGAAGAAGGTGAGTATTCAAGACTCCACTTATGCTTCATCTAGTGATAGTGAGTCTAGTGATGATGACATAGATTATTCTTGCTTGTTCAAGGGCTTAGATAGATCTAAGATAGAGAAAATCAATGAATTAATTAATGCATTGAATGAAAAGGATAGGCTTTTAGAAAAGCAAGAAGATTTATTGTATGATGAACATGATAAATTTGTAGAGGCACAAAAATCATATGCTTTAGAAGTGAAAAGAAATGAAATGCTTTCTAGTGAAATATCTTCCTGTCATGAAACCATTTCTACCTTAAGAAGTGTTAATATTGATTTAAGTGCTAAACTAGAAGTAGCTAGTAAATCAAATTCTTGTGTTGAACATGTTGAAATTTGTACTAGGTGTAAGGATTTTGATGTTAATGCTTGTAGTGAACACCTAGTTCTAATTTCCAAATTAAATGATGAAGTGGCTAGTCTTAATGCCCAACTTAAGACTAGCAAGAATGAAGTTGATAAAATAAAATTTGCAAGGGATGCCTACACGGTTGGTAGACACCCCTCAATTAAGGATGGGCTTGGCTTCAAGAGGGAAGCCAAGAACTTAACAAGCCATAAGGCTCCCATCTTCGTCAAGGAGAAAGGGAAGGCCCCTATGGCTAGTAATACTAAAAAGAACCATGCTTTTATGTATTATGATAGGAGAAATGCTAGAAATGCCTATAATGATTTTGATTCACATGTTTATGATTCTCATGCCATGTTTGCCTCTAGTTCATCTTATAAGCATGATAGGAGGAATGTTGTATATATGCCTAGGAGAAATATTGCTCATATGCCTAGAAAGAATGCTATTCATGCTCCTAGGAAAATAGTGAATGAACTTTCTACCATTTATTATGCTTGTAATGCTCCTTTTGCTATTTGTAGAAAGGGTAAGAAGGTTGTTGCTAGGAAATTAGGGGCAAGATGCAAGGGAGATAAATCTTGCATTTGGGTCCCTAAAGATATTTGTGCTAACCTTGCAGGACCCAACATGAGTTGGGTACCTAAGACCCAAGCCTAAATTTGCCTTGCAGGTTTATGCATCCGGGGGTTCAAGCTGGATTATCGACAGCGGATGCACAAACCATATGACGGGGGAAAAGAAGATGTTCACCTCCTACGTCAAAAGTAAAGATTCTCAAGATTCAATTATATTCGGTGACGGGAATCAAGGCAAGGTAAAAGGGCTAGGTAAAATTGCAATTTCTAATGAGCATTCTATATCAAATGTATTCTTAGTGGAGAGTCTTGGATATAACTTGCTATCTGTTAGTCAATTATGTCAAATGGGATATAATTGCTTATTTACGAATGTAGATGTGTCTGTCTTTAGAAGATGTGATGGTTCACTAGCTTTTAAGGGTGTACTAGACGGCAAGCTTTATTTAGTTGATTTTGCAAAAGAAGAGGCCGGTCTAGATGCATGCTTAATGGCTAAGACTTGCATGGGCTGGCTGTGGCATCGCCGCTTAGCACATGTGGGGATGAAGAACCTCCACAAGCTTCTAAAGGGGGAACACGTAATAGGTCTAACAAATGTGCATTTCGAAAAGGATAGACCTTGTGCAGCTTGTCAAGCAGGGAAACAGGTGGGAGGAGCACATCACAGCAAGAACGTGATGACCACGTCAAGACCCCTGGAGCTGCTACACATGGATCTCTTCGGACCCGTCGCCTATCTAAGCATAGGAGGGAGTAAGTATGGTTTAGTTGTTGTTGATGACTTTTCCCGCTTCACTTGGGTATTCTTTTTGCAGGATAAGTCTGAAACCCAAGGAACCCTCAAGCGCTTCCTCAGGAGAGCTCAAAATGAGTTTGAGCTCAAGGTGAAGAAGATAAGGAGCGACAACGGGTCCGAGTTCAAGAACCTTCAAGTGGAGGAGTTTCTTGAGGAGGAAGGGATCAAGCACGAGTTCTCCGCTCCCTACACACCACAGCAAAATGGTGTGGTAGAGAGGAAGAACAGGACGCTAATCGATATGGCGAGGACGATGCTTGGAGAGTTCAAGACCCCCGAGTGTTTTTGGTCGGAAGCCGTGAACACGGCTTGCCACGCCATCAACAGGGTCTACCTTCATCGACTCCTCAAGAAGACTTCGTATGAGCTACTAACCGGTAACAAACCCAATGTATCGTACTTTCGTGTATTTGGGAGCAAGTGCTACATTCTAGTGAAGAAGGGTAGAAATTCTAAGTTTGCTCCCAAAGCTGTAGAAGGGTTTTTATTAGGTTATGATTCAAATACAAAGGCGTATAGGGTCTTCAACAAATCATCGGGTTTGGTTGAAGTCTCTAGCGACGTTGTATTTGATGAGACTAATGGCTCTCCAAGAGAGCAAGTTGTTGATTGTGATGATGTAGATGAAGAAGATGTTCCGGCGGCCGCTATACGAACCATGGCGATTGGAGACATTCGGCCACAGGAACAGGAAGAACGTGATCAACCTTCTTCCTCAACTACGGTGCATCCCCCACCTCAAGACGATGAACAGGTTCATCAAAAGGAGGCGTGTGATCAAGGGGGAGCACAACACGATCAAGTGATGGAGGAAGAAGCGCAACCGGCACCTCCAACCCAAGTTCGAGCGATGATTCAAAGGGATCATCCCGTCGACCAAATTCTGGGTGACATTAGCAAGGGAGTAACTACTCGGTCTCGATTAGTTAATTTTTGTGAACATTACTCTTTTGTCTCCTCTATTGAGCCTTTCAGGGTAGAGGAGGCCTTGCTAGATCCGGACTGGGTGTTGGCCATGCAGGAGGAACTTAATAACTTCAAGCGCAACGAAGTTTGGACGCTGGTGCCTCGTCCCAAGCAAAATGTTGTGGGAACCAAGTGGGTGTTCCGCAACAAACAAGACGAGCACGGAGTGGTGACAAGGAACAAGGCTCGACTTGTGGCAAAAGGTTATGCCCAAGTCGCAGGTTTGGACTTTGAGGAGACTTTTGCTCCTGTGGCTAGGCTAGAGTCTATTCGTATCTTGCTAGCATATGCCGCTCACCATTCTTTCAGGTTGTACCAAATGGATGTGAAGAGCGCATTCCTCAACGGGCCAATAAAGGAAGAGGTGTACGTGGAGCAACCCCCTGGCTTCGAGGATGAGCGGTACCCCGACCATGTGTGTAAGCTCTCTAAGGCGCTCTATGGACTTAAACAAGCCCCAAGAGCATGGTATGAATGCCTTAGAGATTTTTTACTTGCTAATGCTTTCAAGGTTGGGAAAGCCGATCCAACTCTTTTTACAAAGACATGTGATGGTGATTTGTTTGTATGCCAAATTTATGTCGATGACATAATATTTGGTTCTACTAATCAAAAGTCTTGTGAAGAGTTTAGCAGGGTGATGACGCAGAAATTCGAGATGTCGATGATGGGCGAGTTGAACTACTTCCTTGGGTTCCAAGTGAAGCAACTCAAGGACGGCACCTTCATCTCCCAAACGAAGTACACGCAAGATCTGCTGAAGCGGTTTGGGATGAAGGACGCCAAGCCCGCAAAGACTCCGATGGGAACCGACGGACACACCGACCTCAACAAAGGAGGTAAGTCCGTTGATCAAAAAGCATACCGGTCAATGATAGGATCTCTACTTTATTTATGTGCTAGTAGACCGGATATTATGCTTAGCGTATGCATGTGTGCTAGATTTCAATCCGATCCTAAGGAGTGTCACTTGGTGGCGGTGAAGCGAATTCTTAGATATTTAGTCGCTACGCCCTGCTTCGGGATCTGGTATCCAAAGGGGTCTAACTTTGACTTAATTGGGTACTCAGATTCCGACTATGCTGGATGTAAGGTCGATAGGAAGAGTACATCGGGGACGTGCCAATTCTTAGGAAGGTCCCTGGTGTCATGGAACTCTAAGAAACAAACCTCCGTTGCCCTATCCACCGCTGAGGCCGAGTACGTTGCAGCAGGACAGTGTTGTGCGCAACTACTTTGGATGAGGCAAACCCTCAGGGACTTTGGCTACAATCTGAGCAAAGTCCCACTCCTATGTGATAATGAGAGTGCTATCCGAATAGCGGAAAATCCTGTTGAGCACAGCCGCACAAAGCACATAGACATCCGGCATCACTTTTTGAGAGACCACCAGCAAAAGGGAGATATCGAAGTGTTTTATGTTAGCACCGAGAACCAGCTAGCCGATATCTTTACCAAGCCTTTAGATGAGAAGACCTTTTGCAGGCTGCGTAGTGAGCTAAATGTCTTAGATTCGCGGAACTTGGATTGAATTGTAGCATACATGTATTTATGCCTTTGATCATGTTCATTCTGCATTTTGTTGCTTATTATGGTGCTCAAGTTGTACAAACACTCCCTGGACCTCACAAGTCCGTTGCAAAGTGATGCACATGTTTAGGGGGAGATGTGTTACAACTTGACTCTTTGAGACTAACCATATGTTGAGTGTGTCTGATTTAGTCTCAAAGGAGAATTGAAAGGGAAAAGGTGGACTTGGACCATGCAAGACTTCCACTGCACTCCGATGAGGGGTAACTCATTCCAAGTTCATCTCATGACCTCTTATTGCCATTTGCTCTTAATTGACGATTTTGGTGAGGCAATGGGGTTAAAGGGCCACAATTGATCCCGTTTTGGTGCTTGATGCCAAAGGGGGAGAAAATAAAGGCCAAAGCAATAAATGGATCAGCTACCACTTGAGAGATTTTGAAAATAGTAGAATAGAGTTTTTGATTTGTCAAAATTCTTTTGATGTCTCTCTTGTCAAAAGGTGGCTTCTTGTGGGGAGAAGTATTGATTATGGGAAAAAGGGGGAGTTTTTGAAATTCTTGATCAATCTCTTTTTGAATGACTCTCTTTATGCTTAAACATGTGTGTTTAACTTAGAGATAGAGATTTGTGTTTGATTTGCAAAAACAAACCAAGTGGTCGCAAAGGATGATCCATATATGCCAAAATTGAATAACACCTAAATTTATGTCATTTGAATTGAGTTTGCACTTGTTCTAGTGGCTTTATGAAGTGTTGGCATAAATCACCAAAAAGGGGGAGATTGAAAGGGAAATGTGCCCTTGGGCCATTTCTAAGGATTTTGGTGATTTAGTGCTCAACACAGGTACCTATTTGTAAAATGGAACAAGGTGCAAATCATGAAGTAAAGGTATGTTTCTAAGCCTTAGTACATTGGTTTTGTGGACTAACATGTTTGTCTAAGTGTTAAGAAACAGAAAAGGAGATGAAAAGAAAAGAGGAGAAAGTCTTGGCTGTGTGCAGCCAAGACCCAGCTCGGCCTGGAGCACCGGACTGTCCGGTGTGCACCGGACAGTGTCCGGTGCGCCAGGCTGCCTCGGCTCGAACTGGCCGCTCTCGGGAATTCGCCGACGGCGTACGGCTAAAATTCACCGGACTGTCCGGTGTGCACCGGACTGTCCGGTGAGCCAACGGTCGGCTAGGGCCAACGGTCGGCCGCGCGATCAGCGCGCGACACGTGGCCGGGCCAACGGTCGGGAAGGAACACCGGACTGTCCGGTGTGCACCGGACATGTCCGGTGCGCCAACTGAGCGCAGATCTGGAGCAGCCAGCAACGGTCAGAAGTGCTGTTTTTGGAAACAAATCGGGCACCGGACAGTGTCCGGTGTGCACCGGACTGTCCGGTGCGCCACGAGACAGAAGGCAAAGATGGCCTTCCAGATTTGTTCCCAACGGCTCCTAGCTGCCTTGGGGCTATAAAAGGGACCCCTTGGCGCATGGAGGAAGCACACAAGCAACTCCTAAGCATTCTTGATCATCCACACAAGTTCTTTGCGCATTCATTTGTGATTCTAAGCGATTCGAGCTCTGTTCTAGTGTGAACTCTGAGATAGTCATTCGAGCTCGAGTCTTGGCTGTGTGTGTGCGCTTTTGTTGTGGATTTGTGTGTGTTGCTACCCTCCCTTACTCTGTGCTTTCTTTGTGATCATACTTGTAAGGGCAAGAGACTCCAATTTGTGGAGATTCCTTGCAAACGGGATAGTGAAAGGAACAACAAAACACCGTGGTATTCAAGTGGGTCTTTGGACCGCTTGAGAGGGGTTGATTGCAACCCTCGTCCGTTGGGACGCCACAACGTGGAAGTAGGCAAGCATTGGCTTGGCCGAACCACGGGATAAACCACCGTGTCTCTCTGTGTTTGATTCTTGTGGTATTGTGTTTTGTTGAGACTTCACCTTAGCCACTTGGCATTAACTGTGCTAACGCTTAACAAGTTTTTGTGGTCTAAGTTCGAAGTTTTTACAGGATCACCTATTCACCCCCCCCCTCTAGGTGCTCTCACATTTAACGACGGAATTTGAGATGAAGGATTTGGGTAAAACCAAATTTTGCTTAGGTCTACAACTTGAGCATTTACCTTCTGGAATCCTTGTACATCAAAGTACATATACCCAAAAGGTATTGGAAAAATTCAATATGCATATGTCTTATCCTTCAAAGACTCCTATGGTGGTCAGATCTTTGGATTTAAAGAAAGATCCATTCAGACCACGGGATGATGAAGAACAGATATTGGGACCGGAGTTCCCATATCTCAGTGCTATTGGTGCATTGATGTATCTTGCTAATAATACCCGGCCGGATATTGCTTTTGCAGTAAATTTGTTAGCAAGGCACAGTTCTGCCCCAACAAAAAGGCACTGGGTTGGCATTAAGAATATCTTCCGATATCTAAATGGCACAAAGGATCTAGGACTCTTTTACAAAAGAAGTAATGATCCTAGTTTAATTGGGTATACAGATGCTGGCTATTTATCTGATCCCCACAATGGCCGATCGCAAACAGGATTCGTATTCTTACAAGGTGGAACTGCCATCTCATGGAAATCGTCTAAGCAGACCTTGGTGACCACGTCCACCAACCATTCTGAAATAATTGCATTATTTGAAGCATCACGCGAATGTGTATGGCTTCGTAGAATGGTGAATCATATACTCACGACTTGTGGTATTGGTTCTCTTGACTCACCAACAATTATCTATGAAGATAATTCAGCTTGTGTTGTTCAGATGGATACAAGTTATATCAAGAGTAATATCAATAAGCATATTTCTCCTAAACTGTTTTATCCCCATGAACTTCAAGAAAAAGGGGATATAAACATCTTGCAAACAAAGTCTTGTGATAATCTTGCAGATCTATTCACAAAATCTCTACCATACTCTACATTTCAAAAATGTGTTGAGAGGATTGGTATGAGAAGACTTAAGTGCTTGCAAGGTTCAGGGGGAGTATTTCTCCATGATATATGACCTGTATTGAATCATCATATTACACTCTTTTCTTTGTATGAGTTTTGCCTTGCTAAGGTTTTCTCATCCAAAGTTTTTAACGAGGTAATATCAACAAAGCTATATGCTTCATCATTGATTTTCCCCACAGGGGTTTTTATACATGATGATTACAAGCATATTTTCTTTTGGAGACTTTATGAGATTATTCTCATTATCCAAAAGACATTGTGTACTCCTTATTTTTCCCACAGGGTTTTTGAGGAGATCAAGAACTTTATGACAGATTGCAGATGATCAAATGGATTAGGATTGATCAAGGGGGAGTGTTACAAAATATTTTTACACGTGATCAATCCCACTGGCGGCAGTTGTTGCCTAAGGGTCACACCCTTTGGGACCCTGTGTACTACACTATATATACGTGAATCTCTACAATAAAGACTTGTCTCTCTGCCATTTTCTTGTCTCTGTTCTCTCATTTCCACTGAACACTGCAAAAGATTACAATAGGTATCAGTGCCACCCGCAACACACACTTCACCGACAGCGCATCCCACAAGTGACGAGCGAGCCCAACCCACGACAGGCCGGGCGCGCGGGGGTGTGGTCACCCGTGCAGCACCTAGAGCTAGCAGCACTGACTCAAAAGTGTGTTCCTGTACTCCTCCTTCCTACTCTGCATTGCAGTGAGAGCACCCTAATCTAATCTTACTACTGGCTTTCCCTCGTACTCCGTACACTGCGGGGGTGGTTTTTTTTATATTATATTCACCGGAACGGCGCAGGGAAGCAGGCATCATCTACACATACACACACACACCCCCCACTCCTGGCTGATCCGGAGTCACTCACTGCTGCTGCTCAGTGCTCGCGTCCGGCTCCCACCGCTCTGCAGACGACTGCCTCCTCTGTCCTTCCTTCCTTCCTTCCCTTGCCAGTGGCAGGCAGAGGATCTGCAGTGCCTGCCGCACAGCACACAGGGAGGGGGGGATCGCCGGATCATCAGCTAGCATGGTGCAGCAGTCAAAGAAGAAGAAGTTCCGCGGCGTCAGGCAGCGCCACTGGGGCTCCTGGGTCTCCGAGATCAGGCACCCGCTGCTGTAAGAACCAACCGAACCGACACACACCTGCAGTGTTCTTGTGCCGTTCATTCTCTCTCTTTCGCCATGCATGTGTTCTTCTGATGATGACGACGGCCGAATTCAACGTGTGCACGCGTTCTTGTGCGTACGCAGCAAGAGGAGGGTGTGGCTGGGCACCTTCGAGACCGCGGAGGAGGCGGCGCGGGCGTACGACGAGGCCGCCGTCCTCATGAGCGGCCGCAACGCCAAGACCAACTTCCCCGTAGTGCCCTGCGGCAGGACGCGCGGCGGCGGCTCGTCCGGCAACAACACCAACGCCGCCAGCGCCAGCAGCCTGTCGCAGTCGCAGGTCCTCAGCGCCAAGCTCCGCAGGTGCTGCAAGGCGCCGTCGCCGTCGCTCACCTGCCTCCGCCTCGACCCGGAGAGGTCCCACATCGGCGTCTGGCACAAGGGCGCCGGCGCGCGCGCCGACTCCAGCTGGGTCATGACCGTCCAGCTCAGCGACAAGGACGCCTCGCCGGCGCCCACCGCCACGTCGTCGTCCGCGGCCACGGCCACGAGGGCGACGGCTGCCTCGCCGCCTGCGACGGTGGTGGTGGTGGACGACGAGGAGAGGATCGCGCTGCAGATGATCGAGGAGCTGCTGGGCGGCGGCGGCCCAGTCTCGCACCCGCATGGGAATGGTGGGATGCTCCAGACCGCGGCAGCAGGTGGCGGCCTCGTCATCTGAAGACCGGCCGGCCAACAACGGAAATTGCATTGCATGCAATGCATGCATGGTTCGTTCAGCAAGCTACAATTAAGTTTGATCGGCCGGATCAAGTATTTGGTACACACAAGAGTCGTCGAAAGTAGTGTGGTTGGTGCAGAAAGCAGTTAAGATTGCATCATATATACATATGTATCTCTATTACTAGCTAGCTAGCTACATCAGTCAAGCTTATTAGGAGAGAGAGACCATATAGTAAGTAATTAATCTTAATCACTTCATTCCCTGTGAAGCTCTCTGTGTCTATTAAAAGGCTTACTTGTATGTATATAAGCACATGCAGCCCTTTGTTATACATGTATCAATAATATCAGGCTATATACATCAATATCAACGGTGTTCCCTCCTAGCTAATGCAAGGAAATAATTGTCTTGTGGTTGTGGCTGATGAGGCTTTTCATGAGAAGAACATCTGGAATATAAAGATATATATATGTAGCTGATATCTTTTGGAAATAAGATGAGCTTATTTTGGCTACCAACATAATAATCGTTTCAAAGCACAGAGCATCAGCCTACCTATGTACTTAGGTAGCAACTCCCCAGGACTAAGAAAAACATGCACATGTATCAGCCTACCTATGGTTTAATTTCATGACTTTCATCATATATAGGCAAATACACTTGTCTTTGAGTTAATTTGTGCCATGTGTCCCTTTTCCTGCAAATGACACACAAACGTTTACTGTATTGTATCATCACACAGTTACATTAATCAATTCGATGCCAAAAAAAAAACGTTTACTGTATTCCTATATATGTGCTATATATATTGTGAATGTCGCTTTCACATAAATATTTGATAAATGTGAGATGCATGATGAGAACATTATCGGACGGAGATTCATCAAAATACTGGTCACGGTCTGCATAAGCACCACAATACACTGACAATTAATAACAAGCAGCCAAGGTAGCATACACCTAACACAAGCAATAATGACCAGCGGAACCATTGTCTGCAGGCAAAAAAAAAATAAAAAATAAAAATCCCTCATCGCGCAGGCCTGCGGGGCTTAATTGACGATTAAATGCAGGCAGGCCGTCAACTTAACTGTGACAGCACACCAGACTAGTTGCATATGATTAGTTCTTTCCATTTCTTCATCCGCAGAAGTAGCTATAACCAGCGCCATGGTTGAGTACTACACACAGCTGTAAAAGCAGGCATCAGTTCATTGTTCCCCTCTTTGTCGATGAGATGAAGTCAAGACTCCCAAGTCCCAAAGTATGTAAGCTTCAGCTATCATGTCTTTGAACTGTGACATATTAATCCAGCATGCATATATACGGGAAAATATCCTATGCAATCACTTATCCTGGTGCAAGTATACAATCAAGCGATCTGGTGCATCCGATCTAGATCCATTGAATTTAAAGTGGTGGAATAGAGAGCCACTAAATTTAAAGAGTCATTTATAAAATATATTGGATATGGTTTTCTTCTAATATTAGCTAAATTTACCTTTACAAAACCACATACCTAGTCTCTTGAAGTTGCTTGAATAAGGGGCCTCCCATGCATGTTGCAAAAGCATGCATTGAATATAGGTCTAGCTAGTAGGATAGCTAGCTGATGTACTGGTCCCTCGTACGTCGCTAACTTCGTGCTAATTTGCCTTCAGTCCCGTCGTTCGGATTATGATGCATGGTCTCACCTTAATTAGATTGCAAGGCATAGCAATGATATTTTTGCATGCCCGCCAGTTCTACCTAAACCCCTCTAGATCTGCGCGCGGTGATGGTTGATATGTAGTACATGCCAGTAAATGGATTAATGACGACGACGTTGCATCTCCCTAACAATTGATGAGATCCTGAGATTAGTCATATAAAATATACTTAAAGGACAGATGTGTAGTAGCTCCATATATCAGTCATACTGTGTATCGTCGGTTGTGGATCCGAAGCAGTGAGTCTTAATTAACGCATTTTACAGAGAGAAAGGCTGGGGTCTCGGTTCATCGCTTCTTCTTCAGACCCTAGCTATTTATTTATATATGGAAGCTAGCCTCCAACACTACTACACCTTCCGTTTTAGTCATAATATACTTTAAACAATACTTCCTCCGTTTGTTTTTATTTTTATTTGACATCAGCCGTCAAATTAGCTTGTAAAAGTGAACGTACACTTGAAGTAAACAGTCTTGAACGAGGAAATTAAAGTCAAACAAAGAAATAGTACTGTAAGGACAGTATAGCACATAGCAACACGTGTACAATATATAATATCCACATTCATTAGATTATCCCCGCAATACTGCAAGCCACTAGCTGTAGCATGCAACAAGTAGATTCCTGATAAATGAACCTAACTAGATCAGGCGGCGCCCCTTCGGACGCCCTATCCAATACCTTTGGACAACACAAGGCAAAAAATAATAGTGCAAAAGATTTGGAAAATTACAGTTTATATTAGTCCTAAAAATTGCCTCAATGGTTCTACATGGGCCAGTCAAAACACAAGTAATCTTATAGCATGCATAATCTACAACAAAATAATCAATTCAACAGTCATAACTCATCAATCATTCAGTCCTATTTGTATGTCTTAGTATTGTTAGTTCCACACCTGCAGGTGTAGATCCTACGCCTGTGGTTTCAGTGACCACACCTAACAACTAACTAAATTGCTCACAAAATACATGTTGTCACTTCTTTCACACCTATAGAGTCACAAATGTAGTTAGCATGTCCTTGTTCTTTGTTCATAATAAAGCCTTTCCAAATTTCCAATTATATTTTTAAGACATCTTGTTATGAACTTGTGAATGCAAACTATAATCACTCGATATGCAATTGCATCTAATTTAACTTGGTTGCAGTTGGCAAGTCATTGTTTTCTATTAGTTTGTCTATGTTTATTCAGCTAATAATTAGTACCTCTTTTGATCGAAGTATTTCTAGAATCTAGCTATAGTCAGTAACTCCATTTTCACCTGCTATGATAGTTTAAATGTATCTTTGTTTCAAGGACATAGTACTTGCCTCAATAAGATCATCTACAGCAACATATCCATTTGCCTCTTCCAAACTCATCTGCATGGTTCAACTATTTTTTTAAGATAGGTGACCTGTATCTTTTAGAATATCAGTGATGCACATATAGGTTATTTTACATGATATTCGACTCTATTTGCCAACCTAATAATGTTGGAGTAAAATTTTTGGACGTGCTAGAAAAACAAGTAGTAGTAGTTGCAATATAAAATAATAAACATATTCTCATTCTAACCATACATAAAAGATTAATCGTGCAGTCCCCATTTAGAACAAACTGTTAATTTATCTGATTGAAATAAGCAACCTTAACTTACTCGTATTGTAGTGTAACATTCATGGCTCACCAATTAGAAATGCTAAGGTCTGTCGCATAGCCAGCTATCTTGCTCCTGTTGTCCATGTTGAGATAATTATTCATGTTTTAGGTAGAGAAAGCACAAAGAAGATACACAAATGGGAGGATCAGAAGACTACAGAGCCCCTTCTTGCCGGGGTGGGCAATGGCGATTAATTTACTGGATGAATGGACGGATCAGAGTTTTTTAGGGATAACAGATTTTCATCCTCCCTTAAGAATTTGTTCGATGTAAACATAACAAGATCTACAAACAATCTCATTATGATAAACTCAGAAGGTAAACATACACTCCAACATAATAGCAGCAGCAAAAGCTTCCACTTTAACAGATAAGTCAGGTATCTTGATTTACTTACTTGAAACCATGGGACCTGTCAAATGCAGACTAAGAGGGCTGAACTATTGTACATCAACAACCTTCTTCATCCCAACATCGTAGATCCTGATCTTGGGGTCACGAACACCACGACAGTACCGGGGCCAATGCTAGCGCTTTGTCGGGAGTTGTCTCACTCTTGGCGCCCGAGGGACCATCCATGCTGGTATCATGCTAAAAACAAAAGGGGAGAAGATAGACAACTTTGATTAGTTATGACTTTTGACCAATAATTGACAAAAAAACTTGTATACTCACATTCATAGGATTCTAATTCTTGTATATCAAGGAACTGAACATGGCTCCACGCTCTTGCAACATCCCGTTCTGCCTTTGCCCTGGCCCCATATAAGCATGTCATTATATTGCCACCCCCAAATGCAACAACAAAGAAGAGACGAAGTCGATTGCTCATAGCAGCTCAGCTAGTAGCTAGTAAGACCCCCACATACACACAACAAGTAGCTCACCAGGGCACTTGGTGAGTCAAGGTTGCAAGGAGCATGACCATCCTGTATCTAGAGAAGAGGAACAGTAGCACATCGAGCGATGCCGGCAGCGACGGGGAAGCGGAGCCCGAGCTCACGTCGACGACTGCTGCAAGAGGCGCTAGCGTGTCGACGGCCGCTGCGCCCCACACGCATCCTCCTCCTTGATTGCCACCGCCGCGCTGTCGCAGTCGCATCCCACGACGAGCAGGCAAACAACAAACGGTGGATGGTCGGAGTACAGAGCGAGCAGCAGACGGCGCCGGACTGGAGGTGGAGGCGGTCGTCGAGTGCTCGTTTGAGGCAGGCGGAGGCGGCCTCACGAGGAGAAGAGAGAGAAGGGGTCTGGGCTGCTTTCCGTGAGAGGCAAGACTTCGTGAGATCGGGAACACGGACGCAAGGAGCTCGTTCCATTGAATCCAATAAAAATTTCGGGTCCGTGAACTGCTTTCCACGCGTCGACGAGCCACAGACTGAGTTCGCGTGAAGTGCGGAAAGGAGCTCAAATCTGAGCGTCTTTTAAGACTTTTTTAGATTTAGATAGAACAAATAGCGATCTCTCTCAGGTCTCGTGCTGTCGTGCACATACATGCAAATGGTTCGTTCAGCTCGATATAGCCAAATAGAACATATATATTGCACATTGATTTACGCATGAGCCTAATAAAGCCCAACAGCGGCCCATAAGCAAAACCTCCTTTCCTTCTTCCTCCCTTTTGCATTTGTGCTACCTGCCCTGCCCCGCGCCGCCGCCAACCCGCCATTACCTGCGCCATGCCACCGCGAAAACGCCCGCCGTCGCCGCCGGAGGAGCCCTCCCTTGCCTCGAAGCCTCGACCTGACGCGCAGCCGTCGAAACCCGCCCCCGATTCCGAGCAGCCGACCATCGACCCGAGGATCCTCGCCCAACTCCCCAACCAGGAGCGCCTGGCGTACAAGCTCATCTTCGAGGCGGGCAACAAGGGCCTGTGGATGCTGGACATCCGCAAGAAGCTGCTGATGGCCCCCAACGTCGCCACCAAGGTCGTGCGCACCCTCGTGGCGAGCGGGCTCCTCAAGGAGGTCAGCGACGTGCGCCACCGCAGCAGGAAGATCTTCATGGCCACCGACTTCCAGCCCTCCGCCGAGATCACCGGGGGCACCTGGTACCACGACGGCCGCCTGGACACCGACGCCGTAACCACCGCGCGCCGCTGCTGCCAGGCGCAGGTCCAGAGGCTCGGCGCCGCGACCGTGCAGATGATCCACCAAGGCATTCTCAAGGAAGACCCCAGGGCCGGGTACACTATCGACAAGGTCAGGGATATCATCAAGACCATGGTGCTGGACAAGGTGCTCGAGGAGGTCAAGAGCACCGGCACGGGGGATTTTAGCGCCGTCAGGGCCGGCACGATGTGCTACCGGCTGGTGACTGGGGCTCCGCAGGGAGGGATGATGGAGGGAATCCCCTGTGGGGTTTGCCCCAGGATTCATGAGTGCTCGCCGGAGGGGATCATCTCACCCAGCACCTGCGTTTACTACAAGAAGTGGCTGCAGATGGACTTCTAGGCGGTGACGGTGAGCCCTCTTCTGTCCGTCACGATGGGGCTGTTGGAGTCCATTGGAGAATTTAGTTTCATATTGACCAGTCGGGACCTCTGAATTCTGAAAGGATAGGTATAACAACAGTTCAGTTTTAGATTGTGATACTCATATTAATAATCATCTCTATAGTTATTTCTACTTATTTGTCCTTTTAGCTTGGTATAATCATTCATATGTATTTATTCCATCAAGTTTGGATGTCTTTACTCAGTACCATATCAACTTCCTAAATATTTAGGTAATCGGCAAACCTTTCAGCTCTTCTATCTACTGAAGTTATGTATATTGAGCATGTGAACCCAAAGTGTTTCTGTTTGACAGCCAAAGGGCCAACAAAGATGCGCCTTCTATTCAACTTTGTAGGGCCGCTAAACTTAAACTGACTGAACTTAGATTGTGACATAAAGTACAATATTATGCTTGGAAACCGTGATAGGTGTCACCACAAAGGAGCTTAGCTTGTCTGTAATCATACACACGTGTTTGAAGCAACAAACTCTCAACCTATCGACTGCTGTAATCAGTCTCTAGATATCTAAGAAGCTAACAAGTAACAAGCCAACCGAAATATAAAATCTCCTCATCTAACGACCATGCAACCTATTCGACTGGACACATTGCCTGGCTGGTCCTTTCTTGTGCCTGGAATAGGTGTTGCTGTACACAACAATAATCTTGTATTTATGTTTAAACTACAACTGCGAGTTGGTACCTTGATTGTATTGTTTTTGTGGGCATGACTAATATGTGATCTGCAATCTCAGCTGTACCTATGTTATGACTATTTCAGCCCGTTCTTGATACCTAGCAATGATAGTACTTGATTTCACATCACAAAATCACTAAAATTTTAATATGTTTCATGCAAATTGCACGGTTTGTTTTTCTGAGACTACTGTAGGTGCAGCACACTGAAATTTGTCTGTCTACAGCCTTGAATTACGAGGAAAGCATGTTGGAAATCTGTTCTTGCATGCTTTCCTTGATCAGATAATCTTTTAGTGTGTATCTGTCATTAGGCATAGTAACTCAATTATCCTTGATCACAATCTACAGAATATGCTGCATTTGTGTTGAACTCTGCTGCCAATCTGAGTTCAGTCCTTGCGCTTGTTGGCCTGAAATTGACTTTGCTTTTGTTTAAAACATATGGAAGGGGAAAAGGCATCCTTACGATGTATATATACAGCAAAACTGAGGAGTTACAATCCTTTTCATAAAGTACTATTCAGCCATTGAAAAATAGGCGGCCTGATGCCTTCCTTCACCCTGTGTAAGTGTAGCATGAGTGCATGGCTAAATAAATCCCTGAACTTTACAGTCCAGAGCCTGATGTTAGGCCTACCATTCAAAAATCTTGCCGTTTGTTAATTTCTGAACATGCGATGCTGCGACCATGAAGATCTCCATGACGAAAGCATGTTGGAAACCTGTCCTTGCGTGCTTTGTACAAACCCAGCTGTCGATTGTAATTTGTAAGCATTCCAAGAATCTGCCAGCATCTACTAATAAAACTTCATTCCCGGAACAGATGTTCTCTTGTTTCTTCCACTCTTGTATTGCACAGTAAACAGTCCACAATTATTGTTCACCAGGTTTGCATCTCTACGCTCATGGGACACTTTGGTCATACGTACTGGCACTTAATCTGTTGGCACTTAATCTGTTCGGTTGTGTCTGGATTGAAGGGGATTGAAGAGGATTAAATCCTCTTTTATTGTAATATATTTTATTTATAATGTATTGTATGATTTGATATTAAATTTTTTACTTGTAGTATAGAAAGTAGAAATAAGAACTAATAGGTAGGTGCCCGTGCGATGCCACGGAACATAAATTGCTTCTCGATTTGTATATCAGCTATGCTTCCTGTGGAGCAAGGAAGCGAACGCAAGCCAGCCTTTTGTATTAGTGCATTCTGTTCAGTTCTTACTTGATCATCCCGTGTTCTCGCGTGTGCCATGGCCGAGTGGCAAGCTCAACACTGGTATTGTTGTCTTGTCTCAAATGAAGTCCGGTTCCACAAGTTAACCGGAAATCTTCATGGGTGATAGTTGTGTCAGATTCTTCCGTGCATAGGGCAAGTAATGCAAGTGATAGCTGTGTCAGTTTACCCCCATTTTTTTGGGCATCACTTGTCTCAAATGAAGTCCATTGGAGGTTCGCAATTTATGTTCCGTGGCATCGCACGGGCACCTACCTAGTATATGTATTGTGAGTGATTTAGTGACCACTGTATCTAAGATACGTTGTGCCATAGATATTCTGAATCTATGGCACCGAGACCTTAGAACCATTTATCAACAGTTTCACCTCTTGCAATTGAACTTTGCTCAATTGATCAGAGGTGTGGTTTTATGAAACCATGTCCTAGAGACGCGGTTAGCTCTAATGGTTGGTTTTCAGAGAAGTTACACACACCTCTTGAAGCATGGATTGCCGAAAAGAATTCATGCTTGGTACACGTTCTTCAAGAACCTTATGCTAGAGATTCAGTTTTCAAAATCCTTTTTTTTTAAAAAAAATCCATTTTTAGGTTGTTCGGAGGCGTTTTACCAATTAGAGGATTGCTAACAACAGACAATACGTACCAAAGATACGATTTTTTGCTAGAAAGGTGCTATACCTCGTGCAGAACCGAGCAAAGATCGTTCTTCAAAAGAAATCATTTTTCCTCAATGCTGTCTGTCTGTGCAGACTGTAGAGATGTAGGCCGTTCAGTCATTGATCAATGATGAAAGTTCCAAGTTCAGGTCTGTCAGAATAATCCTTGAGCACACTTGTTCAGTCTTCAGTCAGTCAGTCTGTCCAGTTTCAGTCAGTGTGTTTGTCCAGTTTCAGTCTGTTGTAGGCGTTTGGCCGCTCATTTTAGCCTGTGTGTCGCTGTTGTCAGTTTCGTGGTCAAAACCTGTTGACTGATAGTGTAAGCAAGACCTGATCGTGTTTAATGAGAAGGTTGGTGTGCATGTGTGGTGTTGTGTGTATGTGAAATAGAAACACGCTTATGTAACCTTGGGCCTGCATTTTTACAGTCAGTTAATCTATTCAGAAAACATTTCTACCAATTGGAGCAGCACCAACTCGTGTCCTGCTCTCTAGCTTCGCGTGCGTGCGTGCGTGCCCGTTCATCTGAGTGATCGCCGGCGACCTGGTGGAGTCTGTCTCTCCGGCGAGTTTCTGACAAGGTCTAGGTGCAGGGACATTGTTTGAAAGCACAAGACTCCATAAAGTACACTCTTGTTGGTAATCGTTGGCAGTATTTCAATGCCCTCGAGAAAAGCGTGTAAAAACGTTCATGTGATGGCCAGGCCGACGACAGAATGATGCAGCTGCCAAACCAAACCCAAGTGTTCTTGAGTCCATGCACATTGCATCTCTCGTTCAAAAAATGCTCATGGATTCCGACAATCATCACACAATTCACTGGACAACGGATAAACAAAGACATCGTACATGCATGCCAGAAGGCCAATCCAAAGACAAACCAAAACGTGCATTGCAGGACAGTGTGAGATGATCTCTGAATCTGTGGCCAATTGTGAGGGTATCGTAGAGGAAACAAAGATAGATTCAGTTGAGGTGGTCACATGTACTACATTTGGGATTATATCGTCTTCAACATACACATAGCCAGCTAAGAGTATTTATTCTTTGCCCCAAGGATGATGATGCAGGACAGTAGGGTTATGAACTCCACTCCCAAATCTCCAAGTCCAAGCAAAGCAAACAATAAGTCAATATGCTACACACTTAACATTCGGCGTGATTGGTTGCTTTCTCGAAGCAGCCTGGCCGCTCGGGCCAGCTTCCGTTGAGCCTAGCCGCCCAGAGACGGAAACAAATCATGTTTCCCGCGGGTCTGGCTCGGAGCGTTCTGCTGCATCTCTCGAGCCAAACCAGCACACTTACCCACCAACCAAACAGACGTACTTTGGATACGTAGATGCAGCACATGTATGTGCGGACAACCAAACAACCGTAAAGTAAAAAACTGCTGCATGCGGGAATGCATGCGTCCGCTTAGACAGGCTACCAATCATGCTGATTCGGATCCAGGGGAAGGGACACAATGCTACTAAAATCGTACAGAAAGGTGAATACACAGAGGACTAAACCAAGACTCCAAAACCTGTAGACTCATCTATGCTTTTCTATGGAACATGTCCTACAACAACCGACCGACCAACACCATGTTTCTGCTGCCCGCTAGCGCTTTCTGTACAGAACTGTTGCCACATCTAGCTCAGGGGCTAAAATCTCTTCAGCTGTGAGTTTTGAATCACCCTGTCTGCCTGATTAGCTGACGATGCACTGTTGGGAGACGGTGGGGTTGACAGTTGGCCACTCTTGTGGGGCGCAACTCAGATCTGTTTCTCTTTGTGACTTGTTTCGGAGTTCTCTTCCTTGTCATCTGACTTTGAATTGAGAAACCGACCTCCAGCTCCCCTGGCCCTTTTTAAGTCATGCTGATGGCGTGGCTCATGGAGATAGGGATGCACATCATAGATGTAAACAAAGTCAGTTCTTTTTTTATTATTTTAGATGACTTAACATTTCAACAGCAGAAAGATAAATGAAATGAGCAATCAAGTTATTTTTGTTTCAGATGATATCAAAGAGTGAGAAACATGTGTGATCAACTTACAGTGCTTGACAGAAGCTGATAGGATTTTCTAAGTCGGTAGCTGCATCTTTGTATCAGTCTTCCAATTTTGAGAAATTACCATGATACTAACATGTTCAACTCTCTCTAGCTAAAAGTAGCATACAGATAAAAACAGAATTGATGCAGCCTCAGTAGTCTCCTTTCAGTTTTTTTTGGGGTCTGTGCACCCACATAAACAAGATAATCTTGCAAAGAAAACAGGCTGGCTGCTACAACCACCTACTACTTGCTAACAACAATTCAGTTTCATCTACAACCGCCTTTGTATATCTCATCGTTGCTAAACAATTCATATCGGCTAGCTTCTGCGTGATCAATCATTTGTTCTCCTTCATTCAGCTCCATGTTAACTTCCATATGGCACTCCAAATGCTCCACATGGGAGTAGTTTGACTTTGACCAAAATTCTGTGTTCTCAAGCATTTCTGCTGATCTCACAAAGCGACAACATTAGCAATAAATCAACGGTTATAGGGAAGAAAATTTGTGCATCCTGCAAAATCATATGCTAAAATGGCCACATCATTATACCTTCATGGTGTTGGAACTGTCTCTCGACAGCTAGGAGATCCAACACGAGTGAATGGTGATGGCAACAGGGCACTCGCGCGTGATGGCAAAAGCTCTGTTAATCTAGCCTCTCACGGGCACTGTGCGGGGGTATTTATAGGTAACCGAGTGCACGGCGCCTTGCGTCAAGGACGCATGTGCCCTCAGGTACCTAGTTTATCCCCAGAATATTCCCATAAAGCGGGGTTACAAGCTGTAATTACAACTACGCCTTTACAAATTAGGCCCGTAACACAAAGGCGGCCACGCAGGGCCCGTTACAATGGGCCAGATCTCATGTGGGCCTCGGAACTGACCGAGGCCGCGCCGTGGGAGGCGTCGCCGCAGGCCTTCGTCTGGTGCCGAATCGAGCGAAGGGTCTCCGTGTTGTCTCTGGTGCCGACAAGCGGAGGGTGTCCCTGCCTGCTTTGTCTGTCAGGGCAGGGGCTAAGCGGTGGAGACTTCGGGCGAAGGGTGGCGTTTCTGCCTTCGCTCCAACATTTGCCCTCCGAGGGACCAGTTCGACAAAGTCACCTGGTGCCGAAGACGTCGCTAGATGGCGGAGACGCTGCCCTCGCTCGAAGTGGTTCCGCGGGGGTATTTGATGTGACCGTTGATGGACATCGTATTGTTGGACTGCGGGTTTTCCGAAGCGTCGCGATCTGTGGGCGGCGGAGTCGCTCGTGCTCCGGGGACGGAGGAAGTCCCCGAGCCGGAGGGTGAATTGGTTGTTTTCGAGGCGTTCTTCGTCGCCGGTCTCCGCTTGCCTGCGCACCGGTTTGTTGGCGAAGTCCTGCGTAGATTCAACGTTCAAATTCATCAGCTGACACCGAACGCCGTGGTGGCGCTGGCGAAGTATGTCTGGGCGACGACTTCGTACGGCGGACAACCGTCGGTTGAAGTTTTTTGCGAAGAATTACTGCTTGCATTGGCAGAAGAGGGTGGTTGAGGGCGGAGTTGCCCAGTTTGGGTCGTGCACATTCACGCCGAAGACCGGCAAGACCACAATGCCAGTAGTGGAGTTGGTTCCGTGCGCCCGCAACAAGTGGGGCAATTGGAATGAATTTTGGTTTTACGTTGCTGAGGCTACTGTCGAAGGCCACGAAGGACTTCCCGTGTCTGAGATGTGCTCTCACTATTACTCTGCGTATCCGCCTTTTGAAGTGGCAGAAGAGGATGCAAACGAAGGGGCCCTTCGATGCGCTGCCGGCCAGAGCAGTGGTCGTGATTTAGTTGAAGAATTCGTGGCGTACGGGGTCTGGCCCTTGGCGCACGGCTGGGCGCTGGGCGAAGTGTGCCCTCGCCAGATGCCTTTTCACGGAGGAAGGGTGGTGCGAAGTCCTGCCTTTGCACTGAATTTGCGAAACCGTGATCCGGCCGCCTTTGTGCGTGATGCGGAGGACTTGGCGGTGCGGCTCGTGGGGCGGTACGTGGCGAGGACGGAAGGCCAGCGCAGCTTTGATATTCGCGGGTCAAATGAACGTTTGAACAGGGTCTTCGAATTAAATCAATTCACGATCCCCGGCCGAAAAGGCAGCGGGGAACGGCGAAGGCTGCGGCCTCCAGCGGAGGCAAGCCGCCGCTGGCGGCGAAGGCGGGCGCCTCTGCACCCAGCAAGGCGCCGGAGACAATGGCGGGCGCCGGAGTCTCCAAGCTGACGAAGGTGGTGCCGCCGGCCAGCGGGGTGGCGGAGGCTTCGAAGGCGGCCCGAACGTTGCCGCCGCCGGGCAAACGCGTTGCCGACTTCGGCACCGACATTAGTGTGGACGATTATCTTGGGGGTAAGTTACCCGGCCGCCTTTTTTTTTTAAATCGTTGATGCACTGCAGGGTCGGACGAGGGCCGGCTTGCTATAGCTGTGCCTGCCGGGGCAATCGCGACGGCTGCGCTGTCGTCGAAGGCGAGGGGCGGGACCCTTGGCGCCGGAGGCGAGGTGTCGGCCCTCGCGTTGGTCAGAGACGAGGCTGGCGCGGCGACCCGCCGGCTGAAAGGAGTGACGGAGGCGCTGAGTCAGGCGACGGAGGCGCTGAGTCAGGTCCGCCGAGCTCTTTTTTTTTTACGGCCATGGCCTTACGTGTGCTCTGCAGGTGGCTGACTTCACCAGCCGTACTGCATCGGGGGCACTTACGGCAGCCTTATCTGCCGAAGTCGAGAGACTTCGGACGCAACATGCTGACGCTGTCCGTGAGAAGTCTGCCTCCGACAGCAAGTGTCGTAAACTGGCGGACAAGGTGGCCGCCCTGGAGGAGGAAAAGGCTGACCTCCGGCGCCAGCTGGCGGGGGAGAGGAGGGAAACCAACGAGGCCATCGCCAAGGAGCAGGCCGCGCAGGCGGAGGCTAGGCTGGCACGGGCGGAGGCCAATCTTGCCAAGGATCTTGCCGAAGACCTGCGGGGGCGGCTCACCGCTCTGGAGAGCCGCGCGAAGGGGGCCGAAGCCGCGGTGCGAACGGAGGCCGAACGGACGCGCACACAGCTTATGGCCACATATCGCGAGCTGGGTGCGCGGACCGGTGACTTCGTGGTGCCGGAGCGAGAGGCCGGGCTTCGCTGTTTGGAATGGGTGCAAGAGGAGCTGCAGGAGCTCCCCACTGTCCTAGGGGGATTAATGTCGTTCGCCTCCCTGGTCACCTGCGAGGGGGCGATGAACGCACTCTCTCGCGAAGGGTGCCGACACTATGAGGCCTTCGACCAGGCAGATGAAGATTTTGGGCGAGACATCTATAAGGTCGAAGACCCCGTGGTGAAAGAGTCCGCCGGCGCCCTCTATGACCGGATGTGGGGTCTGTATGGTGGTGAAGTGGTCAGGGAGCGGGCCGAGGCTGCGAGGGCTCAGGTAACGTTGTCGTTTGTTCGGCGTTTGCTGGATGTGGTCTGTGCGTGTGTTTGCTGACTTTTTGTATGTATTGTTTTAGGCGGAGCGAGGCGAGCAGGTGGACGACTTCGGAGCACTGAACGACGCCCTGCCCGACCCGGGGCCGACCCCGGAGACCACGGAAGACGCACCAGGCGCCCCCACATCTGCTGCGACAGTTGAAGACCTGCCGCTGAAGGTGGCCGAAGGCGCTCCCGATGCCCTCGCAGCAGCTGCGCCGGCCGTCGAAGATCCGGCGGCGGAGGCGGTGGGAACAGTGGCGGAAGTGGCTGCGGAGCCAACGGCGGAGGCCCCCGCAGCGTCAGGGCCCTCGCAGGTGGCGTAGTGGTTGTTTAGGGTTGGGGAATTTTGGATGTTGTACTGAATTTTGGTTGCTGCGCAGGTTCAAGATTTTGGGCCTGCGCACGCAACCGCTGCTACTGGGTTTTTGGCGGCTTCGACCGCGGAAGGTGGTAATGAATATAGTGGGTCTGCATCTGAGTTTTTTGATTTTGCCGACTCCGGGAGCTCGGTTGAGTGGACTGAGGAGTCGTCGGAGGAGAATTTGGATTATTTTGCGGCCTTGGACGTGGCTGCGGCGGAGGCCTCGCCACACGCCGCGGACGCGTCGGACGTGCCAGGCCCTAGCACCGGGCGCCGTCGACGAAGGGCGGTTGCAAAACGTAGGGTTAGCGCGGAGGAGCGGGCTCTGCTCCGTGTGAGTGGGGCTGGTCGGCAGGAACTGTTGTCCCTGCCGACCGCCGAGGGTGTAGGTGAAGGGGAACTGCGAAGGCTTTTTGCGGGTGAGGAGCTCAGGATAATGTTATTTAATTATAGGGAGATGGGAATTATTCCTAAGGTTGAGCCGATGTAGAGTGTGGTGCCCTCGCTTGTGTGCGTCGAGGCTTGTATGGTGGAATTGTGTGCCCTCGCGTGTATGTGTGAGTGCGAAGGCGTTTTGTACTTACTGGTTTGTTTTGCTGCGCTGTGTTGGCTTGATTATAGTTGGTCTTGGTGTGGATGGTTTGATGTTGTCGTTTCGGCCGTTGTTGTGCTAGTCCAGGTGTACCCTTAAGTGTCTTCTGCACAGATAGTCTTCGGTTTTTTCGCACTTGTTGTGCTGATCCAGCTGCACTTTTAAGCGACTTCTGCACGGATAGCCTTCGCGATAGACTCAGATTTTTTCGTGTGGTCCTTGTGGAGGATGCGGTGACGGAAGTGCACATTTTGTGTTTCTGACTTGTGAGCAATGAACTTCGGATTTATGTTGTTGTTTTTGGTCGGGTTTTGGATCCCCCGCCGGGTTTGAGCTTGAGGTTCATATTTCACCCGATCACGTGTTTGGGTTCAGATCGACAATTTTGGATCAGAGAATTGGGGGGTAGGAGCAGACCAGACGTGGCGGTTGATAGTCGCCTAGAGGGGGGGTGAATAGGGCGAAACTGAAATTTACAAAAATAATCACAACTACAAGCCGGGTTAGCGTTAGTAATAACAAGACGAGTCCGCGAGAGAGGGCGCAAAACAAATCGCAAGCAAATAAGAGTGTGACACAAGGATTTGTTTTACCGAGGTTCGGTTCTTGCAAACCTACTCCCCGTTGAGGAGGCCACAAAGGCCGGGTCTCTTTCAACCCTTCCCTCTCTCAAACGATCCCACGGATCGAGTGAGCTTTCTCTTCTTCTCAATCAACCGGGAACAAAACTTCCCGCAAGGGCCACCACACACTTGGTGCCTCTTGCCTTGGTTACAATTGAGTGATGATCTCAAGAACAAATGAGAAAGAAAGAAAGCGATCCAAGCGCAAGAGCTCAAAAGAACACGGCAAATCTCTCTCGCTAGTCACTAAGGGCTTGAGTGGAATTGGAGAGGATTTGATCTCTTTGTATGTGTCTAGAATTGAATGCCTAGCTCTTGTAAGTGGTTGAGAGTTGGAAAACTTGGATGGCAATGAATGTGGGGTGGTTGGGGTATTTATAGCCCCAACCACCACAAGTGACCGTTGGCTGGAGTCCTCTGTTCGATGGCGCACCGGACAGTCCGGTGCACACCGGACAGTCCGGTGCCCCTGCCACGTCACAGTTGCCGTTGGATTCTGACCGTTGGAGCTTCTGACTTGTGGGCCCTCCTGGGTGTCCGGTGCACACCGGACATGTACTGTTTGATGTCCGGTGCACCGGTATGGGCGTGCCTGACGACTGCGCGCGCTGCGCGCGCATTTAATGCACCGCAGGGAGCCGTTGGCGCCGCAGGGAGCCGTTGCTCCGCTGGTACACCGGACAGTCCGGTGCACACCGGACAGTCCGGTGAATTTTAGCGGAGCGGCTGCCGAGCAAACCCGAGGCTGGCGAGTTCCGGAGGCCGCGTTTCCTTGGAGCACCGGACATGTCCGGTGCACACCGGACAGTCCGGTGAATTATAGCGCGCCGGCTTCCGAGAAATCCCGAGGGTGAAGAGTTTGAAGTCGAAGTCCTCTGGCCGCACCGGACAGTCCGGTGCACACCGGACAGTCCGGTGCCTCCGGCCAGAGAAGCCCTCGGTTGTCTTGCTGCTCCTTTGTTGAATCCAACATTTGATCTTTTTATTGGCTGAGTGTGAACCTTTTGCACCTGTATAACTTATGCACTAGAGTAAACTAGTTAGTCCAATATTTGTGTTGGGCAATTCAACCACCAAAATTATTTAGGAACTAGGTCTAAGCCTAATTCCCTTTCAATCTCCCCCTTTTTGGTGATTGATGCCAACACAAACCAAAGCAAATATAGAAGTGCATAATTGAACTAGTTTTCATAATGTAAGTGCAAAGGTTGCTTGAAATTGAGCCAATATAAATTTATATGATGCGCATGGATGGTTTTCTTTATTTTTCACATATTGGACCACATTTGCACCACGAGTTTTGTTTTTGCAAATTCTTTTGTAAATTCTTTTCAAAGTACTTTTGCAAGATAGTCAAAGGTAAATGAAAAAGATTTTGCAAAGCATTTTCAAGATATGGAATTTTCTCCCCCTATTTCCAATGCTTTTCCTTTGACTAAGCAAAACTCCCCCTCAAATGAGGTCTCCTCTTAGTGTTCAAGAGGGTTTTCCATTAATTTTGAAAACACTACTTGCTCCCCCTTTTAGAACACAAAGAGATACCAATTTTGAAATTTTTCATTGAAAATCAAATTTAAAATTAGGGGTGGTGGTGCGTAGGGTGGTGGTGCGGTCCTTTTGCTTTGGGCTCATATTTTCTCCCCCTTTGGCATGAATCGCCAAAAACGGAATCATTAGAGCCCAATGAAGTACATTCTCCCCCTTTGGTCATGAAATAAACGAGTGAAGGTTATACCAACGTTGGAGAGATGAGGCGGAGCGACGGCGAAGGGTGAGTAGTGGAGCGGAGTGGAAGCCTTTGTCTTCGCCGAAGACTCCAATTCCCTTTCAATATACCTATGACTTGTTTGAAATACACTTGGAAACATATTAGTCATAGCATATATAAAAGAGACATGATCAAAGGCATATTTATGAGCTATGTGTGCAAGACTAGCAAAAGAAATTCCTAGAATCAAGAATATTGAGCTCATGCCTAAGTCGGGTAAAAGATTGTTCATCAAGTGGTTTGGTAAAGATATCGGCTAATTGATCTTTAGTATTAATATAAGAAATCTCGATATCCCCCTTTTGTTGGTGATCCCGAAGAAAATGATACCGAATGGCTATGTGCTTAGTGCGGCTGTGCTCGACGGGATTGTCGGCCATTTTGATTGCACTCTCATTGTCACATAGCAGAGGGACTTTGGTTAATTTGTAACCGTAGTCCCGCAGGGTTTGCCTCATCCAAAGCAATTGCGCGCAACAATGGCCTGCGGCAATATACTCGGCTTCAGCGGTAGAAAGAGCGACCGAATTTTGCTTCTTTGAAGCCCAAGACACCAAGGATCTTCCCAAGAACTGGCAAGTCCCCGATGTGCTCTTTCTATTAATCCTACACCCCGCCCAATCGGCATCCGAATAACCAATTAAATCAAATGTGGATCCCCGAGGGTACCAAAGCCCAAACTTAGGAGTAAAAGCCAAATATCTCAAGATTCGTTTTACGGCCGTAAGGTGTGATTCCTTAGGGTCGGCTTGGAATCTTGCACACATGCATACGGAAAGCATAATGTCCGGTCGAGATGCACATAAATAAAGCAATGAACCAATCATTGACCGGTATACCTTTTGATCCACGGACTTACCTCCCGTGTCGAGGTCGAGATGCCCATTTGTTCCCATGGGTGTCTTGATGGGTTTGGCATCCTTCATTCCAAACTTGCTTATAATGTCTTGAGTATACTTCGTTTGGCTAATGAAGGTGCCTTCATGGAGTTGCTTGACTTGGAATCCTAGAAAATACTTCAACTCCCCCATCATAGACATCTCGAATTTCTGTGTCATGATCCTACTAAATTCTTCACATGTAGATTTGTTAGTAGACCCAAATATGATATCATCAACATAAATTTGGCATACAAACAAATCATTATCAAGAGTCTTAGTGAATAAAGTAGGATCGGCCTTGCCGACTTTGAAGCCATTAGCAATAAGGAAATCTCTAAGGCATTCATACCATGCTCTTGGGGCTTGCTTGAGCCCATAAAGCGCCTTAGAGAGCCTATAAACATGGTTAGGGTACTCACTATCTTCAAAGCCGGGAGGTTGCTCAACATAGACCTCCTCCTTGATTGGTCCATTGAGGAAGGCACTCTTCACGTCCATTTGATAAAGCTTGAAGCCATGGTAAGTAGCATAGGCTAATAATATGCGAATTGACTCAAGCCTAGCTACGGGTGCATAGGTTTCACCAAAATCCAAACCTTCGACTTGTGAATACCCCTTGGCCACGAGTCGAGCTTTGTTCCTAGTCACCACACCATGCTCGTCTTGCTTGTTGCGGAAGACCCACTTGGTTCCTACAACATTTTGGTTAGGACGTGGAACTAAGTGCCATACCTCATTCCTTGTGAAATTGTTGAGCTCCTCTTGCATCGCCATCACCCAATCCGAATCTTGTAGTGCTTCCTCTACCCTGGTTGGCTCAATAGAGGAAACAAACGAGTAATGTTCACAAAAATGAGCAACACGGGATCGAGTAGTTACCCCCTTATGAATGTCGCCGAGGATGGTGTCGACGGGGTGATCTCGTTGTATTGCTTGGTGGACTCTTGGGTGTGGCGGCCTTGGTTGTTCATCCTCCTTGTCTTCATTAATTGACTCTCCCCCTTGATCGTTGCCGTCATTTTGAGGTGGCTCATCTTCTTGATTTTCTTGTCCAACATCTTGAGCCTCATCCTCAACTTGAGTTGGTGGAGATGCTTGCATGGAGGAGGATGGTTGATCTTGTGCATTTGGAGGCTCTTCGGATTCCTTAGGACACACATCCCCGATGGACATGTTCCTTAGCGCTATGCATGGAGCCTGTTCTTCACCTACATCATCAAGATCAACTTGCTCTACTTGAGAGCCGTTAGTCTCATCAAACACAACGTCACAAGAAACTTCAACAAGTCCTGAGGACTTGTTAAAGACTCTATATGCCCTTGTGTTTGAGTCATATCCTAGTAAAAAGCCTTCTACAGTTTTAGGAGCAAATTTAGATTTTCTACCTCTTTTAACAAGTATAAAACATTTGCTACCAAAAACTCTAAAATATGAAATATTGGGCTTTTTACCGGTTAGGAGTTCATAAGATGTTTTCTTGAGGATTCGGTGAAGATATAACCGGTTGATGGCGTAGCAGGCGGTGTTGACCGCCTCGGCCCAAAACCGATCCGGTGTCTTGTACTCATCAAGCATGGTTCTTGCCATGTCCAATAGAGTTCGATTCTTCCTCTCCACTACACCATTTTGTTGAGGAGTGTAGGGAGAAGAGAACTCATGCTTGATGCCTTCATCCTCGAGAAAGCCTTCTATTTGAGAGTTCTTGAACTCCGTTCCATTGTCGCTTCTAATTTTCTTGATCCTTAAGCCGAACTCATTTTGAGCCCGTCTCAAGAATCCCTTTAAGGTCTCTTGGGTTTGTGATTTTTCCTGCAAAAAGAATACCCAAGTGAAGCGAGAATAGTCATCCACAATTACAAGGCAGTACTTACTACCGCCGATGCTTATGTAAGCGATCGGGCCGAACAAATCCATGTGAAGAAGCTCCAGTGGCCTGTCGGTAGTCATGATGTTTTTGTGTGGATGATGGACACCAACTTGCTTCCCGGCTTGGCATGCACTACAAATCCTGTCTTTCTCAAAATGAACATCGGTTAGTCCCAAAATGTGTTCTCCCTTTAGAAGCTTGTGAAGATTCTTCATTCCAACATGGGCTAGTCGGCGGTGCCAGAGCCAACCCAAGTTAGTCTTAGCAATCAAGCAAGTGTCGAGTTCAGCTCTATTAAAATCTACTAAGTATAGCTGACCCTCTAACACTCCCTTAAAAGCTATTGAATCATCACTTCTTCTAAAGACAGTAACACCTGTATCAGTAAAAAGACAATTGTAGCCCATTTGACATAATTGGGATACGGAAAGCAAATTGTAATCTAAGGAATCTACAAGAAAAACATTAGAAATGGAATGGTCAGGAGATATAGCAATTTTACCCAAACCTTTGACCAAACCTTGATTTCCATCCCCGAATGTGATAGCTCGTTGGGGATCTTGGTTTTTCTCATATGAGGAGAACATCTTCTTCTCCCCTGTCATGTGGTTTGTGCACCCGCTGTCGAGTATCCAACTTGTGCCCCCGGATGCATAAACCTACAAAACAAGTTTAGTTCTTTGTTTTAGGTACCCAAACGGTTTTGGGTCCTTTGGCATTAGATACAAGAACTTTGGGTACCCAAACACAAGTCTTGGAGCCCTTGTGTTTGCCCCCAACAATTTTGGCAACTACCTTGCCGGACTTGCTAGTCAAAACATAAGATGCATCAAAAGTTTTAAATGAAATGGCATGATCATTTGATGCATTAATGGTTTTCTTTCTAGGCAACTTGGCATGGGTTGGTTGCCTAGATCTAGATGTCTCACCCTTATACATAAAAGCATAATTAGGGCCAGAGTGAGACTTCCTAGAATGAATTTTCTCAATTTTACTCTCAGGATACCCGGCAGGGTACAAAATGTAACCCTCGTTATCCTGAGGCATGGGAGCCTTGCCCTTAACAAAATTAGACAAGTTCTTAGGAGGGGCATTAATTTTGACATTGTTTCCCCTTTGGAAGCCAATGCCGTCCTTAATGCCCGGGCGTCTCCCATTATAGAGCATGCTTCTAGCTAGTTTAAATTTTTCATTTTCTAAGTCATGCTCTCTAATCTTAGCATTAAGTTGTGCTATGTGATCATTTTGTTTCTTAATTAAAGCTAGGTGATCATGGATAGCATCAACATTAATATCTCTACATCTAGTACAAATGGAAATATGCTCAACATTAGATGTAGAGGGTTTGCAAGATTTTAGTTCAACAAACTTAGCATGCAACAAATCATTTTTAGCTCTAAGGTCGGAAATAGTGGCATTGCAAACATCAAAATCCTTAGCCTTAGCAATTAATTTCTTATTCTCATTTCTAAGGCTAGTAATGGAAGCATTCAATTCATCAATCCTAGCAAGCAAATCAACATTATCATTTCTAGGATCAATGCAAACATGAGAATCAACCTTAGCAATTAAATTGGCATTTTCATTTCTAAGGTTGTTTAAAGTCTCATGGCAAATACTTAGCTCACTAGACAATTTTTCACATTTTTCTCTTTCTAGAGCATAAGCATTTTTAACCTTAACATGTTTTTTGTTTTCCTTGATTAGGAAGTCCTCTTGGGAGTCCAAGAGATCATCCTTTTCATGGATGGCACTAATCAATTCATTTAATTTTTCTTTTTGTTCCATGTTAAGGTTGGCAAAAAGAATACGCAAATTATCCTCTTCATTTTTATCATCATCCTCATCACTAGATGTTTCATATTTAGTGGAGGACTTTGATTTTACCTTCTTTTTGCCGTCCTTGGCCATGAGGCACTTGTGGCCGACGTTGGGGAAGAGGAGGCCCTTGGTGACGGCGATGTTGGCGGCGTCCTCGTCGTCGGAGGAGTCGCTTGAGCTTTCGTCGGAGTCCCACTCCCGACAAACATGGGCATCGCCGCCCTTCTTCTTGTAGTACTTTTTCTTCTCCTTCCTCTTGCCCTTCTTGTCGTTGTCCCTGTCACTATCACTTGATAATGGACATTTAGCAATAAAGTGACCGGGCTTACCACACTTGTAGCAAACCTTCTTGGAACGGGATTTGTAGTCCTTCCCCTTCCGTTGCTTGAGGATTTGCCGGAAGCTTTTGATGATTAGGGCCATCTCCTCGTTGTCGAGCTTGGAGGCGTCAATTGGTTGTCTACTTGGTGTAGACTCCTCCTTCTTCTCCTCCGTTGCCTTGAAGGCCACGGGTTGCGCCTCGGATGTGGAAGGCTCATCAAGCTCGTTGATCTTCTTGGAGCCCTTAATCATGCATTCAAAACTAACAAAATTCCCGATGACTTCCTCGGGGGTCATTTGTGTATATCTAGGATTGCCACGAATTAATTGTACTTGAGTAGGGTTAAGGAAAATAAGGGCTCTTAGAATAACCTTAACCACCTCGTGGTCATCCCATTTTGCGCTCCCGAGGTTGCGCACTTGGTTCACCAAGGTCTTGAGCCGGTTGTACATGTCTTGTGGCTCCTCCCCTTGGCGAAGACGGAAGCGACCGAGCTCCCCCTCGATCGTTTCCCGCTTGGTGATCTTGGTGAGTTCATCACCCTCGTGCGCCGTCTTGAGTAGGTCCCAAATCTCCTTGGCGTTCTTCAACCCTTGAACTTTGTTGTATTCCTCCTTGCTTAGTGAGGCAAGGAGAATGGTTGTGGCTTGGGAGTTGAAGTGCTCGATTTGGGCCACTTCGTCCGTGTCGTAGTCTTCATCCCCTACGGATGGTACCTGTACACCAAACTCAACAACATCCCATATACTTTTGTGGAGAGAAGTTAGATGAAATCGCATCAAATTACTCCACATAGCATAATCTTCACCATTAAAAGTTGGTGGTTTGCCTAATGGGACGGAAAGTAAGGGTGTATGTTTAGGAACGCGAGGGTAGCGTAGGGGGATCTTACTATACTTCTTACGCTCTTGGCGTTTAGAAGTGACGGATGCCGCGTCGGAGCCGGAGGTAGATGTCGATGAGGTGTCGGTTTCGTAGAAGATCACCTTCCTCATCCTTTTGTGCTTGTCCCCACTCCGATGCGGCTTGTGAGAAGAAGACTTTTCCTTCTTCTCCTTGTGGTGAGAAGAGGAAGACCTTTTCTCCTTCCGCTTGGAGGAGTGCTTCTTCTTCTCCCTTCTCTTGGTGCGGGATTCTTCCGATGAAGTGCTCCCTTGGCTTGTAGTGGGCTTGTCGCCGGTCTCCATCTCCTTCTTGGCGGGATCTCCCGACATCACTTCGAGCGGTTAGGCTCTAATGAAGTACCGGGCTCTGATACCAATTGATAGTCGCCTAGAGGGGGGGTGAATAGGGCGAAACTGAAATTTACAAAAATAATCACAACTACAAGCCGGGTTAGCGTTAGTAATAACAAGACGAGTCCGCGAGAGAGGGCGCAAAACAAATCGCAAGCAAATAAGAGTGTGACACAAGGATTTGTTTTACCGAGGTTCGGTTCTTGCAAACCTACTCCCCGTTGAGGAGGCCACAAAGGCCGGGTCTCTTTCAACCCTTCCCTCTCTCAAACGATCCCACGGATCGAGTGAGCTTTCTCTTCTTCTCAATCAACCGGGAACAAAACTTCCCGCAAGGGCCACCACACACTTGGTGCCTCTTGCCTTGGTTACAATTGAGTGATGATCTCAAGAACAAATGAGAAAGAAAGAAAGCGATCCAAGCGCAAGAGCTCAAAAGAACACGGCAAATCTCTCTCGCTAGTCACTAAGGGCTTGAGTGGAATTGGAGAGGATTTGATCTCTTTGTATGTGTCTAGAATTGAATGCCTAGCTCTTGTAAGTGGTTGAGAGTTGGAAAACTTGGATGGCAATGAATGTGGGGTGGTTGGGGTATTTATAGCCCCAACCACCACAAGTGACCGTTGGCTGGAGTCCTCTGTTCGATGGCGCACCGGACAGTCCGGTGCACACCGGACAGTCCGGTGCCCCTGCCACGTCACAGTTGCCGTTGGATTCTGACCGTTGGAGCTTCTGACTTGTGGGCCCTCCTGGGTGTCCGGTGCACACCGGACATGTACTGTTTGATGTCCGGTGCACCGGTATGGGCGTGCCTGACGACTGCGCGCGCTGCGCGCGCATTTAATGCACCGCAGGGAGCCGTTGGCGCCGCAGGGAGCCGTTGCTCCGCTGGTACACCGGACAGTCCGGTGCACACCGGACAGTCCGGTGAATTTTAGCGGAGCGGCTGCCGAGCAAACCCGAGGCTGGCGAGTTCCGGAGGCCGCGTTTCCTTGGAGCACCGGACATGTCCGGTGCACACCGGACAGTCCGGTGAATTATAGCGCGCCGGCTTCCGAGAAATCCCGAGGGTGAAGAGTTTGAAGTCGAAGTCCTCTGGCCGCACCGGACAGTCCGGTGCACACCGGACAGTCCGGTGCCTCCGGCCAGAGAAGCCCTCGGTTGTCTTGCTGCTCCTTTGTTGAATCCAACATTTGATCTTTTTATTGGCTGAGTGTGAACCTTTTGCACCTGTATAACTTATGCACTAGAGTAAACTAGTTAGTCCAATATTTGTGTTGGGCAATTCAACCACCAAAATTATTTAGGAACTAGGTCTAAGCCTAATTCCCTTTCAGCGGTGCGTCTGAGTCCTCGCGTTCCTCCTCGCTCGCCGGCAAGGTTGTCCTCCACGCGCAGCAGAGACTGGGGTAGGGAGGAGCAGTGAGCAAGAGAAGCAAGCACATGGAAAGAAAAACAGTTAGAGCAGTATCCGATGACTCGCAAACGCAGTGCGACCAACCTGCTTGCGGTGGCGCCCACAGTCCCGGCTTGCGGTGGCGTGCACAGTCCGCAAGCGACAAGCACCCCTCACCGACGCCGATGGAGGAAGGGAGGAGGGGAGGTTGTGGATGGCGAGGTCCTCCGGCTCCTGCTCGCTCCGCTCGGCTGATGCCCGCTCACCTGCTCCTTCTCGGCTGATGCTCGACCGAGACAGGTCGCCGACGCCACGCTGATGGAGGAAGGGAGTAGGGGAGGTGGTGGACGGCGAGGTCCTCCGGCTCCTGATGAAGGAAGGAGGAAGGGGCGCTTGCGGTTGCGGATGTCTCTGGCGTCGGCAAAGTGCGGGAGGGGAACTCCAGCGCATTCAAGGTGGAGAAGTGGAGATCGTGGAGAGGGAAGCCACGGGAGTGGAGCTGTGCGAGCGGTTGGGCGCGACGTCGCGGAGGCGGAGGTTACCCAAGAATGAAGGGAGACAGCTGGCGTCCATCGCTGGAGTATGGGCTGCTCCAAACATAGCTGGAGTATGGGCCGCACCAAACATTCAGCCCAGGACACCGGTACTGTTGTGTTGTTTTCTTTACAGATATGGTTAGTACCATACCGGCTAGTAAAGTAGGCATAGTGCGGCTTATAAGCGTTGGCCCTTGCCATATGAGCAAGAGGTTGGTTGTTGCATTGTGTTGCGCGTGGTGGCTGAAATGGCCCGGGTTTGATCCTCGCGGCCCCGCTTATTTTTTTGCTGGGCGGGAATTCGCAGGGGCGTTGGGCGGGAATTTCGGAGATTTTCGCAGGGCGCGTTGGGCGGGAATTTTGGAGATTTCGCAGGGCGCTGGGCGGGAGTTCGGGTGGCAGAACCAAAAGTGGCAGGCTACCCTTAGAGCCTTAATAAGTAGTAGAGATTATTGCACTTTTAATCGATCTTCGAGCAATTTGAGGCAACATGCATATTAAGTAACTTAGCTCCACATGGACATCACATAGAACACTAGTACATGGCATTTGCGGAACATAAAGCTAAATAGTCACACCACTAATTCCAACATGCTTGGAAAAAAAAATAAACAAAGCCTGACTTGCAATGAATGACATATGTGAAACTTTGTAGAACTCTAGTATTAGTCCTAACATATATTATGGAATATATATAGCTTGTTGGGTCTATTACATTTTATTTACTAGTCGGTTGCTCGTGCGTTGCGACGGCTTACAACACACGTAAACTATCCATCAAAAAAAATTGAAGATTTTTTATTGATTGTCTCCGCTTTTTATATAATTTTTTTTGATTTGGCTAACTGATGTTATTGTTTACTCCATACAATATGTCATGGTATAACACGACTAATGAAGTTAGTGATTAGAAGAGAGTTCACAACAACTGACTGAACGAACTGAGATTATAAAATGACATAATTTCACCATACAGAGACCAAATAAGAGAAAGTTTATGAGCTCAAGTTTCTAAAATAAGTCACATGAACCCAAACTTATAAAAAAGATGGATCAAAATATGAGGTGATTGCTAAAGTCAGACATCAATAAAAACTAGATGCGCTCTATATAAATTATGCTACTTCGTAGCAATTACTAACTTTTAAAATTAACAAATAACCTTTCATTTTACTGTTAGTGTGACAAATCATTATTGCTCCATTCAATTCAGCAACCTCAAACACCATGGAGTTCATTGCGCCAATATGGTCTTATAAACGACCTAATGCTTGCAAAAGCCAAGAACGTCGTGCTGTGATTGGGCTGTATCCTCGGCCCATAGTGCTGGCTCGGCCCGGCCCGACATGATTTTATTTTTTTTATTTTTAAAAAACGTATATACATATATACAATTTATATTTAATATTAAAAAACATCTGAGCATGATGTTCTACTGGTTAGACAGCTTTACCCAGTGTCTCTAGCCTTCTTCCATCAAGGCATAGGTTCGAACCCCACCCTGCACCGTTTTTTAACATTTTACGTTGATTTAATCAAATGGACCGACGGGCTAACGGGCTGGCCCGGCACAGTCAGGAGACCGGCATGACGTGTCTGGGCCAAAGTTGTGCCCCGCGGTCGTCTAGCCCGTGCCGGGCCGCCGTTTGGCCATAGGCGTGCTACGGATTAATTTAAAATAGCTGTGAGGGGTTATTTGTAAAAAAAAATAACGCGGGACGACCGTTGAAACTGGTGCTTTAACTATAGTATAAACTAGGTGTAGGTGATTGTGTCACATCCTTCTTTCTTTCTTTCACTCTTGTTATAGAGAGTTACTACCTCACAAGCTTGGAGCACCTTGTCTCTTGATGCTTGATGGTTACTCCATGTGCACTTAGCTATTCTTGTCTCCTCACACATGCCGCTTTTGCATATGCTATTCCAGTAACTCACAAGCAGCCTATGAGTCATATTGACAAAGTATTGGCCTTTGTTTTCTCCATCGATTTACTGCCCTTGTGGCCATGTTGGCGTCCGTCTCCCAATCGTCCAACCATTTTTGCAAGGCTGTGTGTTTAATAGTAGATCTGTAGTAGATATATATACTACGGACGGCTTCCAGCTGCCGATCGATCGAGTTCCGTGCTTGCGCTGGCGCTTGCGCTTGCGCTTGCGGCTGATGATTGCAACCCGCACATTAATTTCAAAACATTAATTTTCTGAAGATAGAGGGGGCACACGCAGGATCCTGCAGTACGTCTCTTCTGAAGATGACGCCGTTGGTTGGAAATTAAGAAATTCCGTCCTGAAATCGCCTTGAGAGAGCATGACGCCGTTGGTTGGAAATTAAGGCATTAATTAGCCACGCATGTCATGCCGTCGCCCGTCGGCGGCGGCGTCGCGCGCTAACACCAGCAGCGACGGCGGACCGGAACGTAACGCGTGCCTGCCCGACTCTTGCACGCTTCCGCGGCGCGCTGGTGGGGCGGGGCCAGTCATGGAAGACGACGACGACGACGACGACGCGCGCTCCGAATCGGCTCGCTCGTCGTCCGTCGGCGTCAGGCCATGCGCGCGCGCGCGGCTGGTCGGCCCGTAATTGTCAACTCCTCGGAGGAAAGCGATGGCGTCTTGGAACGAGCTAGCTACTCGCATCCCTCACCTGCTGCTGTCGATTAATCAGTGGTGGCGGTGGTATCGGATGAGAGAAATGTTCCGGCCGGCGGCTGTGGCTTGTTGTTGTCTACGCCGGACGTACGCGTGCTGGATTGCACCTTTTTTTTTTACAAACGACCTGGCCTTCATATGGGCGTATTTATATAATCTGTCTATATTCTATAATTTAGATAATTTAGCAGAGGTGTTTGAATGCACTAGAACGTTCGGATGTCTTGATCTAATTTTAGCAACTAACTATTATTATCTCTAGTGTATTTAAATAATCTCTTAACTTGTTTTTAACTAACACTTAATTTATATAACCGGGACAGACAAACAGGCTCCTTTTCTTTTCTTGCGGTGGGGGCTATTTGTTTTAAATTATAATCGGTTCAGATTATAAAAATCTAAATTACCTTAAACTAACACTTAGTTTAAAATAATTTAGATTATTATATAACAGCCCATTAGAGAGTGTTTGGTTGATATTATATATAATCTATACGTAGATTATATAATCTAAGGGACCGTTAGCCTCGGATCAAAGCCATCTATCTGTTTAGATGACTGTTGCAACTATATATATAATCCATAGACACAGAAACACCGTAGAAGCGAGTATGGATTAAAGCCAACTTATTTTGAACCAATATTGCTAGTTGAAGAAAATATATATATTTGTTGAGCCGCATACATATCGTCGAAGCAGGGTGGAACCTGCTGAAAAGCGGCTTTAATTTGATATGTTGCCTGCATGCAGTTTCGTGGTAAAACTAATCTTCGGTCACTAGCTGCTACTTGCTAGTGGCGCGTAGTCGTCGCACGTACAGGGCGGCTAGCTGCGGTTCAACGAATCAACGTGCGTGCTAGCTTGCGTTGTGTTTTATTTCGTCAGCGAATTGAAACCTATAGCCGCATGCAGCGCTGGGCGTGATTTGGTTACGAGTTGTTGTGTACGTGCGTTGGGCAGCAGATCTCGACGGTGGAAATTTATGCATATATATGTATGGCTGTCGTGGGGTGGCTAGCTAGCTGCCGTATGTACGTGCGTGCTAACTTACCTCCATTCTCAAATATTCCTCGTAACTAAAACGCGACAGGAAAAAAAAAACATAGGGAGTGTTATATGTGCAATTAAATTAAAACGGGTGTTTCCAAATTGGCTCGTGTGTTCCGAATGATCGAAGTTTTTGTTCCGAATGGGCCAGGGCCAGCCATGCATGCATGTTTATGACGGGCGGTTTATGATTTCAACAAACCTATCTTGTGGTCGATCACCTGCATGGTTTGTAGTACATGGTGACCGGAGCACGCCAAGCCGCTGCAGGCAGGCACGCAAGCGCGCGCACGATCGAGGCGGTAGCTAGAGAGCGTGCGTGAGGTCCTCCAGGTCCCGACGACGCGCACCATAAACAACACGCGTTACGCGTGTCCGAAATCTAATCCATAGAGATAAAATATTCTAAAAAAAAGTAGAAATCGTTTTGGAATAACCCGCACCGACCGACCAGGCTGCATGTGCCTGCGAATTCGGTTCCAGTCTTCCTGCTTGCTTCTCTCTCTCTCTCTCTCTCTCTCTCTCTCTCTCTCTCATGGTCACACGACGCCTGATGAAGGACGACTGCGCATGCATGCCAATAGATGGTGGGTCGTCACAGCGCGTACGTACGGTGGCCGTACGCCCGAGAGGAGCCAGGCAGCCACCGGCGCGTGCGTTGCGTTGCGTTGCGCGCGAGCGCGACGACGACTTCTTCCCTCCCTCCCTCCCGGCCGGCTCCCACTCGGCACAGGCATCACGGGGCTCTCTCGCGCATTATTAGTCGCCGCCACGTACGCGGGCGCTGACTTCGCGGCGGCCCTGGCCAATGGCAACGCCAACGCGACGCAAAGCCGTGGCGCGCTCAGCCGAATGCCCGAAGCAGCGAAGCTGACAGGAAAGGAAGGGGGGTAAACAAAAGCGAGGGGACGGCCACTTGCATTACATTATTATTCTATCTGCTGCGGCTGGCTCATGGCTGGGGGTTTTCTTGCCAAAGTCTCCCGTCCTTTCGTAGTCGGCCGATCTTTACCTGCACCTCTGATCCCTGGTGGGGCCCAGAGAGCCGGCGTGGGGGGTTGTTGCGTAGGCGGGGTAGGATTCACTGCGGCTTTATTTCGAAATATGAGACGCATGTACTCGGATGTGAATTTATAGCGTTCGTCTATCACGAGAGTTGTGAGACCAATACAGTAACAAAAATCGTTCATTTTCAAAATAAGTATGGCTACCTCTCTTCTTGGCCCATTTAATAATATATGGAGGGTAGGTATGGCTACCTCTCTACTATAATACATAAAAAACATATTATAGTTGTTGGGGACCTTCATCTTCCGAAGGTCCTCAAAAACACGACTAACATGTTTCAGGTATAATATATTGTCACAGGACCCTTCGGCCTTAAGATGAAGGTGCACACGGTATGAAAGGCGCGATGTGGGAGAAGGATGAACCAGTTTCGAAGCTACAGATGAAGGAGCTTCGGCTTAGCGGTGGAAAATGTAACCGACTTAAAAGGGGAACAAGTTGTTTAGTCCTCGTTAAATTACTGTAACACCCTGAATTTGGGGGTATAAAATTTCTTTGCTCATATTCACAAATTCAGGTGTTACTTTCCTTTTCTCATCATTTCCCAATCTTCTCTCTCTCATTTCTATAGGAGAAAAGTGGTTATTTTATTTGTAATTATAGTCTATTAGCTCAAACCCCAAGGGAATATGAATTGTTGCATCATGTTGAACCCTAGATTTCACTTTTGTTTGGTGCATAATTCTCAAAAAGTCTAATTTGAATTTGGGGCTCATTTGAATTTGAATCAAATAGAATAGATAAAAGAAAAAGAGAAAACAATTCCAAAATAAAAGAAAAAAGGAAAAGAGCCCAAACCCCCGCCCCCCTCGGCCTTTCGGCCCAGTCGGCCCATCTCGCGCGCGCGCGCCTCTTTCCCCCCCTCCTCTCTCTGCCTGGCGGGCCCCACCTGTCGGCGCTCCCGCTTCCCCGCGCGTGCGCCCGCTCCCTCGCTCTCTCTGCCCGTGGGCCCGGCCCGTCAGCCCCGCGTTCCCCGCCCCGCGCCCGCTTTCTTCTCTCCCTCTGCGTCGCGGGCCCGGGCTGTCAGCTCCCTCGTCCTCGCGTAACTGCCGCCCGAGCTGCGCGTCGCCGCGGTCTCCGCGCCCACGACGCGCGAAAAGCTCGCAACCGCCTTCGCCTCGGCCACTAGAGCCCCGAACCCCACTCGCCCTCTCCCCCTCCCTCATTTGCGCACCAACCGGCCCCCTCTCTCGCTCTCCCTCGCTGCGCGCACGCCAGAGCGCCGCCGCCGTAAACCCCGCCGTTCCGAGCTCGGTTCCCGGCCGCCGTTGGAGCTCCGCCGTGTCCATTGCCACGGTGAGCTTCGCCCCGACGTCCGCAACCCGGAACGCGCTCCAATTTCTCCTTCCCCTCCCTATTTCTCTCTGCCCGCGCTCACCCGCCGTCCGCCGTGCAGCCGCCACCGTCGACCCGGGCCACCGTCGCGTCTCCGTCGCCGCTGAGAAGTCCCCGGAGACCGCTTTGAGGTAAGGGACCTCTCCCGCCCCTATTGACCTTTGTTTTGCTCTCTATCGCGTTTAATTCCTCGCCGGAGTTGTTTAGCGCCGCCGCCGAGCCACTCCGCCGTGAACCACCCTCCTCCGGTACCCCTGCCCCGACCCAGACCCCACCAGAGTGTTTCCCGTGCCCTCCCCAACCTCCCCGGCCACTCAGGTCGCCCCGGGAACCCGCCGGGCCCCCGCTCCCCTCGTCTCCGGCGAGCTCCTCCGCCGCGGGGACGGGCGCTGCTGCCTCAGCTGGCTGGGGAAGAAGACAGCAGCCAGCCATCCCATCCCCGCCGTCCATCTCAGATCGGACGATCCCGTTTTAATTAGGCCAAGTCCAATCCTAACCGTCCGCCCAAGATCCAACGGCCCAGAGCCGTTTCGCCCGCGCCCGCGCTTGCTCTGCCGCTGGGCCCCGCCGGTCAGCCGTTCGCCCGCGCGCCCGCGCACCCGCCCGCAGGATCTAATCCTGGCCGCCCGTTTGAGATCCAACGGCTAAGAAGGCCCGATACCCCTTCGCCCGCGCGTTTTCTTAAAGAACCCCCCTGTTTTCTGGAAATTGCGCCCGCTGTCCCTGGTTTCTCGCAGTTAGGTCCTCGGACCTTTTATTTAATTCAAAATAGGTCCTTAGGGTATATTTTTAACCCCTAAACTTGTAAAATTCATAACTTTGTCATATGAACTCCAAGTTAGGTGCTTCAAATTGCAAAATGTTCATAATATCATTATCTATCTGTTTATGCAATGTTTCCCTGCTGTTTCCATGTCCCAATTGATGGTTAATCATTAGGATAGAATTAATGTTATGGGAACCCTATTTGAGATAAATAAAAGATAGTAGACTTTAATAAAAGTTGGAGTACTTAAGTTTATGGACTTAAACACCTAAGTTTAGGAACTTAAAACCAGATAATGATTTAGTCCCACCACTGACTTAAACCTGATTAGTGGATAATGAATCCTTTTGTATAGTCCTCTACCCCAGACCTAGGGAACACCAGAGTGCCTGTCTCTTTTCTATTATGAACTTGTGATCTTTTTGCTGCATATGTTTGGTATGTTGTTTTTGTTTGTTATCTTCCCAAGTGCATAGTGTGAATGATTACTTTACGTAGACAACGAGCAGTCTGTGTTTCCCGAGGAAGTTGCAGAGGAAGTCCCTGATCAGCAGTTTGGTGAAGGCAAGTGTCCTCTGACCCATTATGTCCTATTCATTTATAACTTACTACCCCGCATTACTTACTTGAAACCTAAGGATTGACTAGCTTTACACTTTACTTTATCCTTGATGACCTTATGGGCTATTATGGTTAGCACTCTGCTATTGCCTTAACTTAATCAATGAACATGATGTGACTATTTATGATACTATTATCCTGATGATGTTGATGATCTTGTGATACTCTAGGGGGCTCAGGCTGTTTCCTGAGTACCTCTCCGTAAGGACCTGTTCGTTGAGAGACCACCCGGGATAACAGTGCAACCATGAGGGTGAAATGGGACGCCCTTAGCTAATTAATTAGAGGAACTAGAGGTGTAGTTGCTTCGCCGTCGTGCCGTCAATGGGGTCCAGGCACAGTGCTTGCTCTGCCGAGGCTGAGTGCCGAGGTTCTTTCGTTTTGCTTTTGTTAGTCACTCTCCTGCGGGGAGGAGTACTGTGTTTATCAAACTGGAGAAACCTAACGGGCGGCTACGACCTCTGGGAAATCTTTGTAAAGGCTACGTAGTGATACCCTGCCGGACCACCTAGGTAGTGGTCAATGGGGATTAGCTCTCCCTGGGCAGAAAGGGAATCATGACTCATGGGTAAAGTGTGCGACCTCTGCAGAGGGTAGTGAAACTGATATATCAGCCGTGCTCACGGTTAAGAGCAGCCTTGGGATCCTCTTTGATTAGAGATACAGATGGTTCGAGATACAAGGATTATGTTATGGTTTTGGTTCGAATATGATGATGTTGTTCCTCGATGAGGAAATGGTTCATGGGTTGGTTAATGCTAAAATCTGGCTTCTACTAATAATAAATACTTGACCAACTAAAAGCAACTGCTTGAGCCTAACCCTACATAAAGCTAGTCTACTTCAGCCAAACGAGACATTTGCTGAGTACGTTGATGTGTACTCATCCTTGCTTTACCACAAAACACCAGGTTGTCCGCATTGTAACCACTGCTCAGGAGAAGGCGAAGCCGTGGAAGGAGACTTCCAGGAGTTTCAGGACTACGACGAGTTCTAGGTGTGGGTTGGCGGCAACCCCCAGTCAGCTGCCTGTGAAGGCCTTATCTTTACTGCGTTTCGCTAGCACTTTGATTTAACTGTTAAGTTGATGACTATGTGGATGTCTATGACTCTGTGATGTAATAAGTTAATACTCTTTTATGTTATTATTCGAGCATTGTGCGATGATGTTCATTTATGTAATCGCTGTGTACGTGAGTTCTGATCCTGGCACGTACATAGTTCGCATTCGGTTTGCCTTCTGAAACCGGGTGTGACAATTACCCCTTAGTCAATAGTAAGTGTCAAGAGCATGTATGTAATTTTACACAAGCTGTGTCATGTGTCTATAAATAGATGAACAGTAGCACCGTACTGTTCACGCTGACCGGTAATCGCTAGCACGTCACTCTCAGACTTTTGCCTTCTGTCAAGCCGAAGGTACAAATGTAATTCAACATCGTTAATGTTATTCATGATTATTCAATAAGAATACAAATGATCTAATGATTTGAGATGACTATTCATATTCTTTATATGTAATTTATGCTTCTGCTTTCCATTATATATTGAGATGATGAAGGTATGCCCTTCATGACCTTCGTCTGAAGATCATTATATCTTAAGGGAGATAATGCTTCGAAGGACGAAGGTCTTTAACCATTAACATTTGTGTTGCCTTGTTCTTAACTCATAGCATTTAAGAATAAGTCCCCAACAATAGTGTAGAAACATATAGACAAGGATTTATAGGGACTGTTTGGTTCAGCTTTTTCCGGGGAAGCTTTCGTGGGGAGAATCTGACTGTGGACAATATCTGACTATCGTGGATATTACGTGTGGAGGAAGATAATTAAAAGAATCCATACGGTTTAAGATGTAGAAAGTGATGGTTTCGCAACGACTCGACTGATTCTGTGTTTACGTTGATTTTTAGAGGGTTTTGTCTAAAGTGATACTTATAAAAGCGGGCTGAAAACTTACACGTTTGGCAGTTTACAATAGCTTATGGTGAGCAAAAGATGAAAAAAAAACAAAAAACAAACATTGCCATATTCCAGTGACTCTATTATGTAGGGATGGCCTGGGTATAGAACAACGTAACGGAAAACGGGTACATTTGGGCTACCAATAAAAAATGGGCACATTGGATGAACTAGCTAGTAGTCACGTGCCACTCCTTTGCACACTGTTGCACTCCCTTCGATTTTTCATGGTTGACCACATGCCCACATAATGCCAAGCCAAAGGCCATCCTTCGCTAGCTATATAATCCCCATGCATCCCCCGTACATAGCCTTAGCCTCTTGCTGTCTGTCCGTCAGACTGTCCCCTTCACGCCTTTCGTGTCCACTTCTACTTGCCTCCATCACCGTCATCCAAATATATATACTACTAACCCTTCCTTCCATTGATCGATTCCCCCCATCCCATTCCCACATGGCCGCCGCGAGCTTCGACGCCGCCGCCGCTGGGGCGGCCGGACGGAACCTCGGCGTGCACGCCGCGTCGCGCAAGATCGGCAAGCACGGGCAACAAGAGCGGAAGCCGGTCATCATCTACATGGTGTCCCCCAAGGTCATCCACGTGGAGGCCCACGAGTTCCTGCCGCTCGTGCAGCGGCTCACCGGCCCGGAAGCCGGCCGCGGCGACAAGACGAAGAAGAGCAGCAGCAGGCCGTCGACCTCCGCCGGAGGAGGGCGATGCGGCGCCGGGGAGGAGGAACCGTCGTCGGAAGGCGCGCGCAACAGGGTCAAGGCGGCGGCGGCGCCGCCGGTGCGCGTGAGGGCGCGCGCCCTGAACCGGCCGGCCGGCGGCCCGGCCGTGTCCGTGTCCGTGACGGCCACGCGGCAGCAGCAGCAGCAGCAGCAGCCCGCGTCGCCGTCGGGGCTCATGTTCCACGACCTCAGCCCGCTCCGCGGCGCCGCGCTCAAGGGCGAGCAGCACCAGCTCCCCCTGCAGGTGTCGCCCGGGTGGCTGCACCACGTCGGCGACCACTTCCTCGGCCATGGCGCGGCGGCCACGCTCGGCTCGCCGTCCGCCAGCTTCCTCGACATCTTCGGGCCGCTGTCCTCGCAGCAGCAGTGACCACAGATCAGACCGAACCGGTGAGTGGTGTGGTGCCACGGCGTATGTATGCGTGCTCACACGACTTGCTGGCCACTCGGCATGCGTTAGGGTTTCTTGCATGCGCCGTGTTTGCATGCATGAGCATGATGCATGCATGGCATCGGCAGGACGATAGATTCGAGCTCGAGACCGACCATCTTCGCTTAAATTTGGTTAGGCTAGCTATTAGCTGCAGTCCAGGAACTGTGTAGGTTTGATTTTTTTGGTTCTTCCTGGCCGTACGTAGCTTCGATCCAATCACTCACTTCACAACATCGATCTGGAGAGACGACGACAGAGATGAAGAGATGGAATTGGAAACGAGCTAGGGTACCAACAAGGGGATTATATGTATGCGTGGAGTTCTCTGATCTTGCACATATTTCAACGTGTGTATTTTTTTTCCCTATATGCAAGCTATTAGCTAGGATTTGTTTTGGTTTTTGCGCAGTCACCACTAGTAGTTGTTGTACAATAATAATGTATCTAGGTACAGTACTGTTTGGTACACTGCTCCTGGAATTGATTTATTTTATTGATTCGTTTAAGTGGTGTGCAAGTTAGGGGTTGTTTGGTTTCTAGGGACTAATGTTTAGTCCCTTTGTTTTATTCTATTTTAGTTTTAAAATTGTCAAATATAGAAACTAAAACTTTATTTTAGTTTCTATATGTAGTAATTTATAGACAAAAAAGGAATAAAATGAAGGGACTAAACATTAGTCCCTAGAAACCAAACACCCCTTTAACCAACCCACACAGCTTGCTAGTAGCTAGCTAATGCAATGAATATGTACAGTGATTGAGTACTGCAGGCCGCAGAAGCATATTCTATCTTCATCTTTCATGAATGCATGGACACCACTTCTGAGTTCCGATCAAAACTGTGATTGTGTATTGCAGATTTGCAGGAGACTTCATATCATAACTCTGTTCGTCTCTACCTTTGAGCTGGATCGATATAGCAGTTGAATGATGTCTTTTAAATAGGGGGGGGGGTCGCCCCGCACGTATATATTTATATTTTGTCTGCGCAAACTGCGATGGGTATATCACTAGTACACAGAAGCTCTATAGTGGCGGTTCTAAACCTATTTACACTGGCGTTTTTCAGTACCGCCAGTGCTAGGGGTCAGTGGAAATCAGCATTTCCACTGGCGGTTATTTTGGAACCGCCAGTGAAAAGTGCATTTTCACTGGCGGTTTTCTTAAGGAACCGCCAGTGAAAAGTGCATTTCCACTGGCGGCTGAATAAAGAAAACCGCCAGTGGAAATGCATTTCCACTGGCGGTTTTATAAAGCAAACCGCCAGTGGAAGTTTTCCCGCCTTTTTTCAAAATTTCAAACAATACTGAATTATATATATATTTATTTACACACACACAAACATATATATATATATATATATATATATATATATATATATATATATATATATAGATCTATATTGATATTGAAAGCAACATGAAATTAAATTCTATCATACATTTATATACATCAAAGTATTCTGTTTACAACCATATATGCTTCATGCATTCTATACATCATAAGTTTTCACCTAAGCTCTAATAACTATCTCGGCTAAGAGATAATCTACTAATTTCTGTTAGTATTCTAAACTCTGGCAAAGCTAATGTCCCGGAAGCATCGTGATATTTTCCTTCTGCGGGTATGACCTCTTTCAATATGAATGTGCAGAGGTCCTCGATTATGCCATACAATGCAGCTTCGGTCAAGTTCTCCGGGTTTCCTCGTTGAAATTGCTGTTAAGGAATTTTATAAACATCATCTATTTATACTCAATAATAACACATTTGCATCTTTAATGACATAAATACATACTTGACTATTACTAATAATACCTTGTCAGGGTTCGTGATGTATCGTCCGTTCACTCTCATGAACTCGCACGCATAGAATCCACATAGGACCGATCCTTGTGGTTGCTTGTGGCACTACATAACGGGAGATTGGTTATTTAGTTGCAACATTGTGTATGATATGTATTCATAAAATCACATACTTACCGGCCAGTGATGATGGATGTCTAGTGGCACGCCTTTTTTCGACAGGTCGTACTTTCCACCTCTCATCTTATAGAATCTATAAGCCCTGTGATCTCAAATAGAATCACCATGTTATTCTCAAATTTTAATCGATAAAAGTATGCATGCATAGAAAAGGCTTACAGCTCTAAGATGCTGAGGAATTCTGCATATGTCGAAGGGTCGAAGTTCAAGGAGTCGAGCACCAGCACCTTTCCAACCTTAGGATAAATGAGGAAGCATATCCAGTGGTCCCTGTACGAATCAAATTTGTGATGCATGTGTATTGAAATTATTAATTTTATTTATGCAAAATCACACTTACTTAAAGTTGTACGGGGCCATTATGGCTTCCCTGTCTTGAAATTGAAGCATTGCATGTCCTATATAGGTGGCGTATCGAGCTTCAAAATCCTTCTTCATATCCTTTATACGCTTCTCAACTTCTTCGTCCGTCTTTCCCCGTAATTCATCGTTGTCTTTCCCGATTCTAAAAGTGTGGCTTTCCTCGGATATAAGTATTGGGTTGAGATACCCAACCCTTTTACTGGCACTAGCATTGGGCTTGGTACCGTAAAGAATCTCCTGCTGATCATGTTGCATTCTGCAAGTCACACGTGCATGTCAGATATTGAAATTTTATACAACTCACTAATAATAACACACATATGTGGAAGTATGAGCGACACTTACAATGCAAACATCGTTACAAGTTGCACGTCGAGTCTCTGAAGGTTCATCATTAACCACATGTCCTCGAATGTAACAACGACCTTTTGGTCCGAACCAATAAAAGCATGGTCTGGTATATGCACACTGATGGTGTCTATGCCAACCGATGATGCCCGCATGTACCAGTCATGCAACCTTTTAACACCAGCCGGGACCTTTCTTAGTTTCTCAAGAGGTAGCAGAGGTCTGCCCGGCACATATTTTTTAGGCACGTTTTTGTAATCTGCCTTAGTTGGCTTCTTTATCTTTGCGGCCATTGCCTCAGCCTTTTTTGCAGACTCCTCGTGCTTGGCCAAATCAACAGTTTGTGACGTGAGGCTCCGTCCAATCCCTTTCAAAAACCGAGCTGTGCCACCAGTTTTCATGGCAAGTCAGATTACCATGCATGTATATATACAGTACATATTGATCGGTATATATACAAATGTAGTTAGACTACTTTATCTCTTCCAATAAAAGTAGTTAGACTACTTTATCTCTAACACATGGTGAAACCCTATATCCAAAATGTGGCTAAAATGGAGGAAAAATGAACAAAATTTGGCAAAAGAAACATAAGCCAAACTTTCCTAGCAACTAATAAACAAAAAAAATTAATACCCAAACCTATCTTTAACATATGGTGAAAGCCTAGTTTCAAAATGTAGTTAAAATTGAGCAAAAATAAACAATAACTAACAATTGAAACATAATTAAACCAATCTTTCATACAACACATTCACCATTCATTAAGCAACTAAACATGAAAAAGAGAGGGAATAGACAAAAACTAACCATCTTATGCAACCTCATTTGAGGAAATAGAGAAAATTACCTAGCTATACTCTTCTCTCTCACATGTAAAACCCTAGATCCAAAATGTGGCTAAAATTGAGCAAGAATGAACAAAAATTGACAAAGAAACATAAACCAACCTTTCTTATCCACTTTCTTCCAAGAAATGAAGACCAAAACCTCCGCCCTTATATTTTTGTGAAATCTGGACCTCCAAAATCGCCTCCAATGGAAGCTGGCTGCGAGCATACAGTTCACTGTCGCGGGGAAGAAGAGGGGTATTTATAACAGACAGTTCACTGGCGGTTGGCTTGAAAAACCGCCAGTGGAAACCTATTTCCACTGGCGGTTATCTTAACACAACCGCCAGTGTAAATAGGGTATTTACACTGGCGGTTCTGTTACACCAACCGCCAGTGGAAATTGCTTTCTACTGGCGGTTCTGTTACACCAACCGCCAGTGGAAATACCCTATTTCCACTGGCGGTTGTGTTAAGATAACCGCCAGTGAAAATGGGTTTCCACTGGCGGTTCCTAAGTCGGGTCCACCTTGTTTTTTTTACTGGCGCGTGATAACTGAAACCGCCAGTGATAATTTATGGGTGCCGCAGGCTATGAGCTCTTTTCTACTAGTGTATATTATGACTACGTGGTCCTAACTCCTAAGCAGTAGAGAAGGTAAGAGACGTGAAATTGTAGATGTCACTATTTATAGAGAGAAATTTGAAATGTCGGATGAGATAGGGGGATTATTGTGTAGACTAAACTGAGGCGTCGATTTGCCCACGAAACGGAAACTAATTAACTAGCTAGGCTTATGCATCCCTTAATTTTGCTGGCTCTCATTGCATATCGAAAGCCAATGGCATTTTTTGTTTGTAGCTCGGGTTTTCCCTATCAATTTTGCAATGGAGATTATATTTTGCATCATTATAGTAAAGCTCCAAAATGAAATAAAATTGTTAGTGCCCGATCCACCACGCCACCTCGCTAGCAGGGCTGTTGCTCTCCCTGCATGCACACCCGCATCTACAGTTCTACTGCCATGCCAATTGCCAAAACCTTTTGGAAGAGCGCGGGCGGGCCGGCGGGGACGAATCTAGCTTTCCGTAATTGGAGAGGAATTGAGTAAGAAAAATTTTGGATTTATAGAAAGGAGACAAATAGCCGATTGTTTTGTTTCGGATTATAATCTCTCTAGATTATATAATCCATCACAAATAATCCAACAGACAAACAAACACCTAGATTATGGATTCAGATTATATAATCTAAAGCCTAGATTATGATAATCTCATAATCTCCTTAAGAGTAGCTTATTTAAGATTATTTTGGCAAAAGACTCACTACCCATGGTTATGTAAATAGAAATTACAATATATGTCACCCTTCTTTTCCCACCTCAAATAAACAAACAATGATACTATTGTCTTTATGAATAATCTATATTTGTATAATCTAGACTACCAAACAACTACATATAGATTATAATATGTTTAAATTATAATCTAAATTATATAATTTAGATTATAATCCAAATTATATAATCTATAAGTTGAAACAAACAGGTCCTTCATTTTGAATTCACGAGAAGCTCCAGTGTGTTCGTCTGCAGGAACCGCACAATAATATAGGCCTATTTTTTGGTACAGGCTATACTAAGGCTCTGTTTGTTTCAGATTATAATCTCTCCCAATTATATAATCTAGCGCAAATAATCCATTAGGTAAACAAACAACTAGATTATAGGTTCAAATTATATAATCTAAAGCCCAGATTATGATAATCTCATAATCTCCTCAAGGGTAGCTTATTTGAGATTATTTTGGCAAAAAAACCCACCACCAATGGTTATGTAAATAGAAATTACAATATATGACATCCTTCTTTTCTCATCTTAAATAAACAAACAAGGGTATTGTTGTCTTTGTAAATAATCTACATTTGTATAATCTAAACTACCAAACAACTACATGTAAATTATAATATATCTAGATTAAAACAAATAGGCCCTAAGCGAGGGGCATGCAGGACTACAGACAGGAGTACACATTATTAAGTATAATATCGTTTCGTTCACATATTTATGTAACATGATGGGTGTAACTAATAACGATAAATCACATTTGTTTAAGTTTAGCCGTAAAGCCTAGATTATGATAATCTCATAATCTCCTTAAGAGTAGCTTATTTAAGATTATTTTGGCAAAAGACTCACTACCCATGGTTATGTAAATAGAAATTACAATATATGTCACCCTTCTTTTCCCACCTCAAATAAACAAACAATGATACTATTGTCTTTATGAATAATCTATATTTGTATAATCTAGACTACCAAACAACTACATATAGATTATAATATGTTTAAATTATAATCTAAATTATATAATTTAGATTATAATCCAAATTATATAATCTATAAGTTGAAACAAACAGGTCCTTCATTTTGAATTCACGAGAAGCTCCAGTGTGTTCGTCTGCAGGAACCGCACAATAATATAGGCCTATTTTTTGGTACAGGCTATACTAAGGCTCTGTTTGTTTCAGATTATAATCTCTCCCGATTATATAATCTAGCGCAAATAATCCATTAGGTAAACAAACAACTAAATTATAGGTTCAAATTATATAATCTAAAGCCCAGATTATGATAATCTCATAATCTCCTCAAGGGTAGCTTATTTGAGATTATTTTGGCAAAAAAACCCACCACCCATGGTTATGTAAATAGAAATTACAATATATGACATCCTTCTTTTCTCACCTTAAATAAACAAACAAGGGTATTGTTGTCTTTGTAAATAATCTACATTTGTATAATCTAAACTACCAAACAACTACATGTAAATTATAATATATCTAGATTAAAACAAATAGGCCCTAAGCGAGGGGCATGCAGGACTACAGACAGGAGTACACATTATTAAGTATAATATCGTTTCGTTCACATATTTACGTAACGTGATGGGTGTAACTAATAACGATAAATCACATTTGTTTAAGTTTAGCCGTAATTAGATATTACATTAGAAACTGATACATACATATTCAAATTTATTACCACACTGATATTCAAGTCTGAATTATTTACTACCGGAAACGAGTGCTTTGCCGAGTGCCCAGCCTTAAAAACACTCGGCAAAGGCTTTACCGAGTGTTACACTCGGCAAAGAAGGCTCGGTAAACAGTGCATCGGCAAAGCCATCTTTGCCGAGTACTTTTTCTCGGGCACTCGGCAAAGAGGTTTGCCGAGTGCCAGGGAGCACTCGGCAAAGAAAAGCGACCGTTACGGCGATGGGTGACGGAGACGGCGTCTTTGCCGAGTGTCTTTCCAGAAGCACTCGGCAAAGAATCCATCTTTGCCGAGTGCCACCTGGGACACTCGGCAAAGGACCCGCCAGGGAGGGTCCTCATGTCAGGCTCTTTGCCGAGTGTTGTGCGCGAACTCGGCAAAGCGTGCCTGTTTGCCAAGTGCCACATACATTACACTAGGCAAAGAACCTATACCAGTGCCCAGGTCTTGGTTCTTTGCCGAGTGTTATGGTCTTGACACTCGGCAAAGAACCTCTTTGCCGAGTGTTACACTCGGCAAAGTGACCAGGAAGTCCCTTTTTTATTTGTTTTTGCTATTCCATCCAAACAAACAGAAGATATATATCATTCACATCACATTATATATCATTCGCATCACAGAATTAACACATTTATCATCAACACCATATATATCACAAATATCACCACATAAATCAGGTTTCACAGCACAGAGAAGAGATTGCATGTGTGAGAACATATGAATATATGTCATGCAGTACTAAAATTTTGATACTCACAGGAGTAGTGAACTCAGCAGGGTCAGCTGCAGGGAACAACGGAGGTGGTGGAGCATGACCCTGTGCGGCGCCAAGGCTCTGCATGTACCCGAACATCTCTGCCTTCCTCTTCTCCAGCTCCTCACGTTGCCTCCTCTCATCATCTAGCTGAGTCTGTAATATTTCGCCCTAAAGTTACGATAATGCAAAGAGAAGATATATAATAATCAATGAACGATGAATAGATAAGGAATAACATGGAGTTGCTGGATACGATGATGTGAGCTGTCCTGCCGAGGTCGTACGGCTAGGCTCGCGCTCGTGCTCCTTGCTCGCACCTGAGATAGAGTGGGCGTGGAGGACGAGTCGATTGCCCCGTCGGTAATCCAGTACCGCCCATGCCTCTTGCCTCCTCCGACCCTCATGAGGACATCTCCGTCGATGTCCTCGGTCCTCGGATCGTAATATGGCCCATGGACCTCCTTGGCTATGGCGGTGTACTCACTGAGGCGGCTATGGACGGCAGGGTTGGTGTACGCCTCGGGCCCGTCATCCGGGTTGTAGGTGACGTCGGACGTCGCCTTCCCCTTGTGGGCCATAACATATGCCGAGAAGATGGAGCAAGGCTGGCCACCATGTGACGCCGACTGCGAGAAAACCAACGAGATGGTTAGAAATCATGTCTAATCGAAAGTTATATACCTAAATAAAAAAGAGCGCGTACCCATGCTTCCGCGTATTTGCCGAGGCTGCGGCTGCCTTGATGGTGGGAGGGACCTTGCATCATCAAACGTCGTTCTCGGCTAGCGTTGTGCGCCTCGTCCCACTCAGCCGAGCACCACCTCTGCACCATCTGCTCCCAGCACTCAGGATGCGCGGCGCACCAATAAGGAATCATCTAAAAAAATACAAGTACACGACATATCAGAAGATAAAATTAAGCATATTTAGTACCAATAATAAAGTTTTGTATTTACCTGCAAGTACTGGTCCGGAGTCAACGACATGGTTCAGGCGTCCTTCTTGCTCACCTTCTCCCCAAGGACGGAGCCGTGGTAAGTGACGATGGCCTAGATGCGCGCCTCGTAGTGCATGTCCACGACGAGCTTCTTACAGCTCGTGGTAGCCACCACATCCGCCCTAGCCTCGTATCCAGCCTCACATCTGAAGAAATCCTACATACAAAGACGATGTATCCATACATTATTTCAAGAATATGCAACAAATGCGACTTATTAAACAATATAGTGCGAGGAAGACTTACCCACAACTCTTGCTTCACCTGCTCCGCCTTGTTGTTGAATTCCCTGCCGTCCCGATCTACTGCATCGGGAGCGACGACGTAGTGGTCGAAGGTGTAGGCTGGGCCCGTCACTCCGGTGTACTCGACAAGTCCAGGGAAGTGTTCCCTACATAGAAGGCCGAGGATGCCATTGGGGAGGCGGCCGTGACCCCCTGCACTCTCCAAAACCATCCAAGACCTGTCCAAGTGATCAAGATAAAGTATTAGTTTCTATTATTAATTTGAACATATAATATGAAAAAGCAGCAACAACATCTAAAGTTACCTACCTCTCCCCATCGGGTCGTATCAGCGGATGTCTGTCACGAAGTATGGGTCGCTGAGGAAGACTCGCGGGACCTCGCAAGTATACGTTCCTCGAACTTGAGGAGCCAGAACCAGAGATGTCCTATTGAGCGGCGTCGTCGTCGTCGTCCTGCTGCGCCGCATCGTCGTCGTCCTGCTGCGCCACATCGATAGCGGCTTGCTGCTCCACCTGCTGATGTACAGCGTCGTCCTGCTGTGCCTCCTCCTCCGTCCTACGGGTGCTCCTCCTCCCCCTCCCCCTCCCCCTCCCCCTCCTTGTCCTCGTCCCACCGCCCACCATCTTTGTCCAACAACCTGCAATTAAGAGTAAGCAATTAAACACAGATAAAAAATATGTATTTAGAAACATATGCAAAATAAATGAAATATAGCATTACATCGATTAAAAATAATCTTTATATGTGTCCGGGTTAGCCGGATCATAAGTGTCATCATCACTATCAACCATTTCATAGTCAACACCATCTGAAGGCGCAAGTTTGTCATTGGCATTGCCTTCAAGCATTTCTAAGTCATTCTCATTTTGCACCTCATCATCCTCCTCATCAACAACCATTTCAATATCTACTTCCATTCCGATTGCTTCGGTTAAGTCTATCTCAAATCGCCCTTCTAGCCCATCTTCTTGGAAGAACTCTCCGTCATATGTGTCCGGGTCTAAGTTATAATCTTCATCGTTTGGAACATGTAATTTATCGTGCGGTGATACCTTATACACAACATCCCAACCCTTAAGATGTTTTTTCGTTTGGCACGCATATGGAAGATAATACACTTGTGTGGCCTGTTGGGCCATAATATAGACATCGTCTCCTGGTAAGGTGGAATCCTGTCAAATTTCGACTAGCCCAAGATTAGAATGTGTCCGTCTCGTAACTTCAGGGTCAAACCAATGACATTTGAATATCACTGGAGTAAGAGGTTTGGAACCATGAAAATTGAGTTCATATATTTCTTCATTTCTTCCATAATACCCGACCTCGTCAAGCCCGGGCGTAAAACTCCAGAACACGTGGTTTTTCAATTGGGCCGACTTTGGTCATAGCTTGTTGTGCGAAAACGGTATCCATTGACGTCATACCCAAAAAATTTCCTGACCCTATAGGCAAAGCCATTGGCTACTTGTCTCAACTCGGCACTCATAGACGGCTCTCTTTGGCCCTGCAAGTTTAAACACGCTAGATTATTATATTATTCGCACGTAAAAGCAACTTCAAATGACAAACTAAGTGTCGGGGCCCATAATTAGGGGTACCCTCAAGACGCCTAATTCTCAGCTGGTAACCCCCATCAGCATAAAGCTGCAGAGGCCTGATGGGTGCGATTAAGTCAGGGATCAGTCCATACGAGCGACTCGATCGCGCCTCGCCCGAGCCTAGCCTCGGGCAAGGGCAGCCGACCCTGAGGTGTTTCCGTCTCGCCCGAGGCCCCCTTTTCACGGCAGACGCATCTCCGGCTCGCCCGAGGCCTTGCCTTCGTTAAGAAGCAAACCTGACTAAATCGCCGCGCCGACCGACCAAGTCACAGGGGCATTTAACGCAAAGGTAGCCTGGCACCTTTATCCTGACGCGCGCCCCCTGGCAGAGCCGAAGTGACCGCCGTCACTTCGCCGCTCCACTGACCGGTCTGACAGAAGGACAGCGCCGCCTGCGCCATCCCGACTGCAGTGCCACTTGACAGAGTGAGACTGACAGGCAGCCAGGCCTTGCCAAAGGCGCCATAGGAAGCTCCGCCCGACCCAGGGCTCGGACTCGGGCTAAGGCCCCGGAAGACGGCGAACTCCGCTCCGCCCGACCCAGGGCTCGGACTCGGGCTAAGGCCCCGGAAGACGGCGAACTCCGCTCCGCCCGACTCAGGGCTCGGACTCGGGCTAAGGCCCCGGAAGACGGCGAACTCCGCTCCACCCGACCCAGGGCTCGGACTCGGGCTAAGGCCCCGGAAGACGACGAACTCCGCCTCGCCCGACCCCAGGGGTCGGACTCCGCCCTGCCCTCTGCCGAACGACCTCCGCCTCGCCCGACCCAAGAGCTCGGGCTCGGCCTCGGCCATGCAGGACAGACTCGACCTCGGCTTCGGAGGAGCCTCCACGTCGCCCGACCTAGGGCACAAGTCCGCCACGTCAATAGGAAGTGCCATCACCACCCTACCCCGAGCCGACTTGGGCCGCAGAGAACAGGACCGACGTCCCATCTGGCTAGCTCCGCCAGATAGGCAATGATGGCGCCCCGCTAGACCCATGACGACGGCGGCTCTCAGCTCCCTTACGGAAGCAGGGGGACGTCAGCAAGGGCCCAACCACTCCGACAGCTGTCGCTCCGCCAGGCTCCATTGCTTCTTCGACAACCACGACGCCACACCAGCTGGGTGCCAAGATCTCTCCGGCTGCCACCTTGGCATGTACTTAGGGCACTAGCTCTCCCCCGCTAGACACGTAGCACCTTGCTACACCCCCATTTGTACACCTGGATCCTCTCCTTACGCCTATAAAAGGAAGGACCAGGGCCTTCTTAGAGAAGGTTGGCCCCGCGGGAACGAGGGCAGGGGCAGGCGCTCTCTTGGGGCCGCTCGCTCCCCTCACCCGCGTGGACGCTTGTAACCCCCTACTGCAAGCGCACCCGACCTGGGCGCGGGACGAACACGAAGGCCGCGGGATCTCCACCTCCCTCTCGACTCGGCTCCGGCCGCCCCGCTCTTCCCCCCTTCGCGCTCGCCCACGCGCTCGACCCATCTGGGCTGGGGCACGCGGCACACTCACTCGTCGGCTTAGGGACCCCCCGGTCTCGAAACGCCGACAGTTGGCGCGCCAGGTAGGGGCCTGCTGCGTGTTGACGAGCAGTTTCCCGTCAAGCTCCAGATGGGCAGTCTCCAACGACCTCTCCAACCCGGGACGGTGCTCCGTTTCGGGAGTCTCGAGTTCATGTCTTTCGACGGCGGCTACGACATGATACTCCTTCCACCGCCGCGCGACGGCGACAATGGTGGCCGACAGCCCGCCCGCCGGCGGCGGAATCGACGACGTCTTCCCCGCGTGGGGGAAGAACAACCTTCGAGCTCGCCCCATCCTCTCCCTCGCCATCGGAGGAGGAGGCGGGGCAACCAGGGCCGAGCGGGAGGCTGCGCTCCGTCGGCTGTCGAGCGAATCGACATCCCCAGCGCCCCAACGGAGGACGCGTCGGGCGTCACCCTCGCGTTTGAGGCGAAGGCGAGCGCCGTCCCCCCGCAACACGCCAACCCCGAGCAAGTGGACGACGCCAGCACGCTCACGGAGGGCCTGCAGGACGTCGCCCTCGTACCCAAGACGACGGCGCGATCAGCCCCCGATGTGACTTCGTCGCTCCTCGTCGACCAAAAGGTACCGACCGATTCCCATCCTTCGTCATTTCGACTCGACCTCAACCCGCCTAGCGACCTCGCTCTGGCGGGCGCTCACGTTGAGGCGAGTGCAACTTCTCTTGGGTTTCGTGTGCGGTCGCCTTGGGACCGATTGACGGGCGTCTCGACCTACGGGCCCTCTGGGTCCGAGGAAGATGACGACCCCAGCACCTGCTAGGATTTCTCCGGATCTGGCAACCCCAGTGCCATGCGGGACTTCATGACCGCATGCAACTACTGCCTCTCCGACTGTTCCGACGGCAGCCGCAGCCTTGACGACAAGGACTGCGGCCCGAGCCGCGAATGTTTCCACGACGAGCTAGGGGATCCCTCCGGAGGCAACCGTCTCGGCATGCCGGAGGATGGTGATCTCCCTAGGCCAGTGCCTCGCGCCGACATCCCGCGGGAGCTAGCTGTGGTCCCCGTTCCGGCGGGGGGTCACGACCCACAGCTCGAGCAAGTCCGCGGGGCGCAGGCCGGGCTCGACGAGGGGGCAGGAGCGCTCGAGTTGATCCGCCGGGACGTCGGGCAGGTATGGGCGGGCCAGCCCCCGGCCGGAGAAATACGTCACCTGCCCAGGGTCTCCAGCACCGCATCGCCAACGATGCCAGGGACAGGCCGCCACCCGCATCCAGCGGGACCGGTCAGGACCTGGCAGCCGCGGCGATGCTCCTCCGCGCGATGCCGGAGTCATCAACCACCGAGGGTCGGCGAATCCAGGGAGAGCTGAAGCATCTCCTGGAAGGCGCTGCGGCCCGGCGGGCCGAGAGCTCTGCCTCCCGCAGGCAGGGGTACCCCTCGGAACCTCGTGCCGCGACTTCCCGACTCATGCGGGAAGCCTCGGTCTACACCGGGCGCACGCGCAACACCGCGCCTGCGGCCCCGGGCCACCTCGGCGACGAGCGCCCTCATCGCGACCGTCGGGCCCGTCTCGACGAAAGGGTGCGCCGAGGCTACCACCCCAGGCGTGGGGGACGCTACGACAACGGGGAGGATCGGAGTCCCTCGCCCGAACCACCCGGTCCGCAGGTCTTCAGCCGAGCCATTCGGCGGGCGCCGTTTCCGGCCCGATTCCGACCCCCGACTACTATCACAAAGTACTCGGGGGAAACAAGACCGGAATTGTGGCTCGCGGACTACCGTTTGGCCTGTCAACTGGGTGGAACGGACGACGACAACCTCATCATCCGCAACCTCCCCCTGTTCCTCTCCGACACTGCTCGCGCTTGGTTGGAGCACCTGCCTCCGGGGCAGATTTCCAACTGGGAGGATTTGGTCCAAGCTTTCGCCGGCAACTTCCAGGGCACGTACGTGCGCCCCAGGAATTCCTGGGACCTCCGAAGCTGCCGGCAACAGCCGGGAGAGTCTCTTCGGGACTACATCCGGCGATTCTCGAAGCAACGCACCGAGCTGCCCAACATCACCGACTCCGATGTCATCGGCGCGTTCCTTGCCGGCACCACCTGCCGTGACCTGGTGAGCAAGTTGGGTCGCAAGACCCCCACCAGGGCGAGCGAGCTGATGGACATCGCCACCAAGTTCGCCTCTGGCCAGGAGGCGGTCGAGGCCATCTTCCGAAAGGACAAGCAGCCCCAGGGCCGCCCGTCGGAAGATGCTCCCGAGGCGTCTACTCCGCTCGGCGCCAAGAAGAAAGGCAGGAGGAAGTCGCAAGCGAAACGCGACGCCGCCGACGCAGACCTTGTCGCCGCCACCGAGTACAAGAACCCTCGGAAGCCCCCCGGAGGTGCCAACCTCTTCGACAAGATGCTCAAGGAGACGTGCCCTTACCATCAGGGGCCCGTCAAGCACACCCTCGAGGAGTGCGTCATGCTTCGGCGCCACTTCCACAAGGCCGGGCCACCCGCAGAGGGTGGCAGGGCCCGCGACGACGACAAAAAGGAAGATCGCCAAGCAGGAGAGTTCCCCGAGGTCCGCGACTGCTTCATGATCTACGGAGGGCATGCGGCGAATGCCTCGGCTCGGCATCGTAAGCAAGAGCGTCGGGAGGTCTGCTCGGTGAAGGTGGCGGCGCCAGTCTACCTAGACTGGTCCGACAAGCCCATCACCTTCGACCAAGATGACCACCCCGACCACGTGCCGAGCCCGGGGAAGTACCCGCTCGTCGTCGATCCCATCATCGGCGACGTCAGACTCACCAAGGCCCTGATGGATGGGGGCAGCTGCCTCAATATCATCTACGCCGAGACCCTCAGGCTCCTGCGCGTCGATCTGTCCTCCGTCCGAGCAGGCGCTGCGCCCTTCCACGGGATCATTCCTGGGAAGCGCGTCCAGCCCCTCAGACGGCTCGACCTTCCTGTCTGCTTCGGAACACCCTCCAACTTCCGAAGGGAGACTTTGACGTTCGAGGTGGTCGGGTTCCGAGGAACCTACCACGCAGTACTGGGGAGGCCATGCTACGCGAAGTTCATGGCCATCCCCAACTACACCTACCTGAAGCTCAAGATGCCGGGCCCCAACGGGGTCATCACCGTCGGCCCCACGTACAAACACGCGTTCGAATGCGACGTGGAGTGCGTGGAGTACGCCGAGGCCCTCGCCGAGTCCGAGGCCCTCATCGCCGACCTGGAAAACCTCTCCCGAGAGGTGCCGGACGTGAAGCGACACGCCGGCAACTTCGAGCCAGCGGAGACGGTTAAGGCCGTCCCTCTCGACCCCAATGACGACACCTCCATGCAGACCCGGATCAGTTCCGGGCTCGACCCCAAATAGGAAGCAGTGCTCGCCGACTTTCACCGCGCAAACGCCGACATTTTTGCGTGGGGTCCCTCGGACATGCCCGACATACCGAGGGATGTCACCGAGCACTCGCCGAATATTCGGGCAGGAGCCCGACTCGTCAAATGGCCTTTGCACGGATGACGCCCGGGGGCTGCGCCCTTCCCCCGCTCACACACGAGTATCAGTCATCAAGGAAGGGTCGGCCTCGCCTTGGCAGAGCCCGACCCTCCCTCGGGGGCTAAAAAGGGGGAACCCCTCGGCGTCGAGATTGGATGCACTCTTTCGCGTCAAAAATTTGTCGACCAAGAAGGGGTTTTTGCGTTCCCCCGGACGTGTCAGAAGCAGGGTCCCGAGGAGCGAACGTGGGTACAAATAAGTGGCGAGACCGACTGAGCCGAGGAACACCTATGCCTCCGGGCTAGGGACACCTCACTCATCGCCTGCCACGAAAAAGGACCCAACTCGGGAAATCACCCTATTGTTGACAAGTCAGGCCGGGCGCGCAAATTGAAAGAGAAAAGAGTACGACTTCACGCAAGAAAAGTAAAGTGTCCAGGCCTCGGCGGCCGCAGTAAAGCGCACATCCAACAGAAACTGCCCCAACAAAAGTCAGGCGCCGCCTTGGGAAGGCGCCGCGCCCTCAGTTCCGCCCCCGCCGTCGGTAAGGTCCACCTCCGCTTCCAGCGGCGGCGCAGGAGGAAAGATCTCCGCCTCAAAGGTGGTCGCCAGCGCCGCGCTCGGACCCGCGGCGACCGCGTCGAGCCGCTGAACTTCTGCCAGGGCGGCTTCGTCTTCGTCAGGAAGACAATACCCCTCACTGACCCGCTCCAGGTCCACAACGTAGTGGGAAGCGAGCACGGCGAAGGCTCGCCTGACGCCGTGGTGTAACGCCTCGCGGACTTTACCGCGTGCGTAATCACCTAAGGCTTGAAGACGGCTTTGAGGGGAGCTTCCTGAAGGGACGTCGCCGGGGCCAAGGCTTCGATAAACATCCGAGACGGCCTCGGACGTGGCCGCAAGGTCGGCCTCCCTCTGCTCGGCAGCTCCGGCAAGCGCCTCGGCGAGCGCTTTGGCAGACTCGTCAAGGGCAGACTCGAGCTCTGCGAACAACCAGAAAAAAGACCTCAAGCACAAGCAGGAGAAACGGACAAGAACAAGAACCGAGGACGGTCGAAGCATACCTCCGGCTCGGGCGCACTGCTCCGAGGCCGCGACTTGGGCTGCGGCTAGATCGGCCGCGAGGGTCTTAGCCCGGCTTTCGGCCTCGGCAGCCTGGCCCCGAGATTGGTCCCGCTCCTCGGCAACCTGGACGAACTCTGACCGCTGCCGTAGCGCCTCCGCGCGCGCCGCCGCCGCCTCGGCCCTCAGGTCAGCACAGAGCAACTGGAGGTCCGCTATCTTAGCGTCCTGCCGAGAAAGGCGCGCGGTGGCCCCGGCGAGCGAGGTCCTCAGGGATCGCAGCGAGCCCCAGACGTCGGCCTCGCGGCGGATGAACGACGACTTGGCGGCGCTCCGATCCGTCAGATCCTGGGAAAGGAAAACAAGGCGTCACGACGAACGCCTCACTCACAGAAAGGAGAAGGTATGCCTAAAACCATTACCTGGAGGATTTTGGGGACGTCCCTGCAGAGAACCTCCAGCGACGATCGGAGCGACCCCACCGTTGCTTCCGCACGCTTGCGGAGCTCGTCCCAGGACTGGTCCTCCTGTTCATCGTCAAGAACGAAGATAGGGTCTGAGGCCTCGCGGGTACGGAATCGGAGCAACTGGCGACGGGCCTCGGGACTCCGCCGCACAGCAACGAGGCTACCGCCCGTCTGGATGAACTGCGCGTCCACGCCCACCTCTTCCGAGGCCCTGGGCACCGACGCTGCGGCCATCTCGATGCTGGCAGCAACCAGCTGCTCTCCGACCGGGACGGCGGCGACTGCGGTGGCGATGGGCGCCGGCATTGCCGGCACGGCAGGCGGGCTCGGGACCGCATCGGCGTCGGCCGCCTCCCCGATCACGATGGCCGCCTCGGCAGAAGAGCCCGCCTCGGGAACCTGCTCCCCCGAGACATGCGACGCCCAAGCCCCCTGCGGCGAAACGCCCTACGAAAGGGTCGGCTGAGCGGCAGGGCCCGGGGTGGCGCCAGCCGCCCAGACCGACGCCGTCTTAAGGGCTTTCCGGGGCGCCAGGTCGGTATGACCATGGCTTCGCTTGCTGGAAAAAAGAAGAAAGAGAAAATCACGGCCGGGACGTATGAATGAAGCGTCGGGACGAAGACATTCCAAGATACTTACCCGCTCCGGGCCATGATCAACCGTGCCTGGGGGGAGGTCTCTTGGCTCCCGCTCCCCGGAACCGCTGCCGAGGCCCGCTTCACCGACAGCCTCGGCACCACCCTCGCTTTGGGCGCCCCTGACGCCTGGGAGGCGGACTGCCCAGGTGCCGCCATGGCGACCTGAGGACCGCTCCCCCGCGCTGCCGGCGCGGGTGGCGGCTCTCGAGGGACGGGCACCTCGGCCCGGCTCCCTGGAGTCGCGTCAGCTCCTCCAGCCGAGGGGTCAAGTACCCTCTCAGGTTGCCCCCGCCCCTCGGGTCGGGGATCCGGCGTCCCGGCTCCAGGAACCGACGGCATCGGCCCGCTCGGGGGCTGACTCGACGGCTCCTGGCCACACCCCAAGCTGGGGCTGAGGCCGAGACGGGCGGCCATGTCGTCCTCCTCCTCCTCGCCATCGTCATCATCGTCATCGGATGTCTCCGGCGACGGCTCCCTTGGGAGTCCTTCCCTCTCCTGCTGGCGACGGCGTTTCTCCAAGGCGTCCCGAGCCCGCCTCCGATTGCGGGCCCGGGCCTTCTCCGCATCCTTCTTTTTCTTCTCCTCCTCCGCGGCGACCCGCCGCGCTGCCCGATCCGCCGCGTCCTCTGGGACCCGCGGCAGGGAGGGTTTGTGCCACCCCACCTCCTAAAGAAGGGGGAAAGAAACCCAGTCGTGAGAACCAGGAGCAACCCGGTGTATGAAGGAGGAAGGAGCGAACACTCACCAGAGTCACGCACCCCTGGTCGGGGCGCATCCGAGGCTGGGAGAAGGCGTGGGGGTCCGGCTTCCCCATCGCGGCCGACATTCGCCATTGGAGGGCGTCGAGGGGAAGAGAATCAGGGGACATTCGCGACCCCTCCCAGTCGGCCTCCAGGGTCATCTCCCAAAGCGGCAGCCGCCGCTCCGCCAAGGGGAGCACTCTTCGGCGGTGGATGGCGGCAACCACTCCCGCGGCGGTGAGTCCTCCCTCCCGCAACGCCTTCAGGGCCTGTAGAAGAGGTTCGAGGTTCTTCTGCCTCTCGTGTGGAGTCCCGTGGCGCCAGGCGTCAGTGGCGGCGGTGACGACCCGCTGAGAGAACGGTGGGAGCAACTCCTCGTCATTCCGGAGGTAGAACCACCGGCGCTGCCACCCCTTGTTCGAGGATGCAAGGACGGCAGGGATGTACTGCGACGACCGCGACTGCCTCAACAAAAGGGTGCAGCCGCCGGCCCGCACCGCTGCGCGGACCTTCCTCTCCCCCGTCGGCAAGGCAAAGGGCTCGGCGAAGAAGAGATGGGTCCACAAATCCCAATGGGGGGCGATCCCCAAATACCCTTCGCACACCGCTACGAAGATAGCGGCCTGCGAGATGGAGTTGGGGGTGAGGTTATGCAACTCCACCCCATAGTGGAACAGGATAGCCCGCATAAAGCGGCTCGCCGGCACGCCAAATCCCCGCTCATGGAAGGAGACGAAGCTCACGACGTACCCCGGCGGCGGGGATGGAGCGACTCCGCCCGTGGGAGGAATCCATTCCGGCCGCTGCTCATCGGTGAGAGGGCGGAGCAAACCCTCGCCGACGAGATCCTCCAGATCACTCGCCGTCACCGTGGAGAAGGGCCATGGGTCGCGCGGCGAGATGATGGTCACCCGGTCAGCCATCGCCAGACGGGAAGGGTGGCGGCGCGAAGGACAGGGAGGGCGGTTTTCTTTTCCCTGGCTAGATCTCTCAGGCTGCAAAAAACCTAAGAGGAAGACAAGAAGCGGAGTCAGGAACCGTCACCGGACCCTCTCCGGGGTATATAAAGGCTAAGGCGAAGACGGTTCCAACGTTCCGCCCGGACCGGACGCGGGGTTCAAAAAGCGCGAAGCGAAACAGCCGTTCCTCGAACGGCTCGCGCACGAAACGGTGGCCCCGCCAACTACTCGCCCCGTCGCATTAACTCTGCGGCTGGACAGGCGGCGCTTCTGGCAGAAGCAGCCGGCGACGCTTCGCCTTCGCCAAAACAACCGCGCCAAAAAAGGTACGCCGCGTCGTTCAATTTCGTATCCTTTTTCCTTTTTCCTCTTTCTCTATCTCTTGCAACAGGGACCGGGAAAGGGGATACCCCTGAAGGGATCCTTCCCCATGAAGGAACTAGGCTCCGAGCCTCCTTACTGATCAGGGGTTCGAAGGCTGGCCCCCCGAAGGGTTCAACAGCCGCCTCAGATCGCGTGGGCCCGACACCCACTACTGGTCAGAGGTTCGAAGGTCGGCCTCCCGAAAGGTTCCACGGCCGCCTCAGGCTACTCGGGCTCCGCGCCCATTACTGATCAGGGGTTCGAAGGCTGGCCCCCCGAAGGGTTCACAGTCGCCTCAGACACCGAGCGAGGGATGACCAGGGGTACGTTCGATACATAACCGAGGCTCGGGCTGCGCTCCCGAGGTACCCTAGGACATTTCCGAGACCAGCGGGAACGATCCTGTAACGGAATCCCATCGGAGGGAGGCATCGAGCCCTCGGACCCCGTCGCCAGGGGACCGGGTCCGGCAGATCACCCGCAGGTACTTTTGGGCGTGCCTCCGGGCCCCTAGCCGACCCCCAACGAACGGGGCACGGACGTCCACTCGGATTACCCGCTTGCAGCTCACCGGAGACACCATGTTCGGTGCCCATCGAGGGTAACATGGCGCTCTCCCCCGTCCTCCTTGCGGAAAGGCGACGTAGGGGCGTATGTAAAAAAGCCGAGTCTGTCCCTGATCGTCCTCTCGCCCTGTGCGGAGGCTCGGGGGCTGCTCTCGCAAACCCGGCTCCAGCCAAACCGTTGACAGCGTCAACATACCAGCCCGAGAACTTGGGCCCCGACAGTGCACCCGGGCTACGGCCAGTTCGCATGAGGGAACCACCAGACCAGCCGAAGCGTTACGCAAGGCATTAAGACCTCGAAGGAGTGAAACCACTCCTCCGAGGCCTCGGGGGCTACACCCGGCGGGTGCGCTCGCGCGCACCCACCGGAACAAAATGCAACCGAGAAAGGTTGGTCCCCTTGCAAAAAAGTGCGACGAAAGCCTCCAAGCGAGTGCTAACACTCCCTTCGAGGCTCGGGGGCTACTGTCGGGGACCATAATTAGGGGTACCCTCAAGACGCCTAATTCTCAGCTGGTAACCCCCATCAGCATAAAGCTGCAGAGGCCTGATGGGTGCGATTAAGTCAGGGATCAGTCCATACGAGCGACTCGATCGCGCCTCGCCCGAGCCTAGCCTCGGGCAAGGGCAGCCGACCCTGAGGTGTTTCCGTCTCGCCCGAGGCCCCCTTTTCACGGCAGACGCATCTCCGGCTCGCCCGAGGCCTTGCCTTCGTTAAGAAGCAAACCTGACTAAATCGCCGCGCCGACCGACCAAGTCACAGGGGCATTTAACGCAAAGGTAGCCTGGCACCTTTATCCTGACGCGCGCCCCCTGGCAGAGCCGAAGTGACCGCCGTCACTTCGCCGCTCCACTGACCGGTCTGACAGAAGGACAGCGCCGCCTGCGCCATCCCGACTGTAGTGCCACTTGACAGAGTGAGACTGACAGGCAGCCAGGCCTTGCCAAAGGCGCCATAGGAAGCTCCGCCCGACCCAGGGCTCGGACTCGGGCTAAGGCCCCGGAAGACGGCGAACTCCGCTCCGCCCGACCCAGGGCTCGGACTCAGGCTAAGGCCCCGGAAGACGGCGAACTCCGCTCCGCCCGACCCAGGGCTCGGACTCGGGCTAAGGCCCCGGAAGACGACGAACTCCGCCTCGCCCGACCCCAGGGGTCGGACTCCGCCCTGCCCTCTGCCGAACGACCTCCGCCTCGCCGGACCCAGGAGCTCGGGCTCGGCCTCGGCCATGCAGGACAGACTCGACCTCGGCTTCGGAGGAGCCTCCACGTCGCCCGACCTAGGGCACAAGTCCGCCACGTCAACAGGAAGCGCCATCACCACCCTACCCCGAGCCGACTCGGGCCGCAGAGAACAGGACCGACGTCCCATCTGGCTAGCTCCGCCAGATAGGCAATGATGGCGCCCCGCTAGACCCATGACGACGGCGGCTCTCAGCTCCCTTACGGAAGCAGGGGGACGTCAGCAAGGGCCCAACCACTCTGACAGCTGTCCCTCCGCCAGGCTCCATTACTTCTTCGACAGCCACGACGCCACACCAGCTGGGTGCCAAGATCTCTCCGGCTGCCACCTTGGCATGTACTTAGGGCACTAGCTCTCCCCCGCTAGACACGTAGCACCTTGCTACACCCCCATTTGTACACCTGGATCCTCTCCTTACGCCTATAAAAGGAAGGACCAGGGCCTTCTTAGAGAAGGTTGGCCCCGCGGGAACGAGGGCAGGGGCAGGCGCTCTCTTGGGGCCGCTCGCTCCCCTCACCCGCGTGGACGCTTGTAACCCCCTACTGCAAGCGCACCCGACCTGGGCGCGGGACGAACACGAAGGCCGCGGGATCTCCACCTCCCTCTCGACTCGGCTCCGGCCGCCCCGCTCTTCCCCCCTTCGCGCTCGCCCACGCGCTCGACCCATCTGGGCTGGGGCACGCGGCACACTCACTCGTCGGCTTAGGGACCCCCCGGTCTCGAAACGCCGACACTAAGCACGTACCTTACGTTTAAACCAGGAAATGAAATCGAGCAATCCATTTCCCACACCCTTTTTAAGAAGGGTATCATATTCCTGTGGAGTTGGGTCCCTTGATCGACGCCAGAATTCATGAAGAAATTGCTCCATGTATGGCGTCACCTCTTCAAGGTTGGTCAATACATATAGCATGATATGGCGCCACTCTTCATGTCTCAGGGTCTTGGTGGTCGAACCACTCGCGCTTCCGAGCTGCCCTCGAAAAATGCTGAGGTTCGATTCATTGCCGCCATCATTGTAACGAGGGGGTGGATTATGCACGCTCAGCAGTTTGTCACCATAGTAAGTTGTTATGAAGTTTGACACCTCCTCCAGTATGTATGCCTCTGCAATGGAAGCCTCGATTTTGCATTTATTTCTACATTTCTTTCGGATAGTCTTTAGACATCTATCGATTGGATAGCACCAACGTCCCTACACGGGCCCCCCCATTCGTGCCTCATACGGGAGATGAAGAATGGCTGACATGCACACAGTAAGAAGAATTTCACCTAAAGTATACACTACTAGCAGTTGTCACATTTCTTATTTCCCATTGCAAGCCATCACAATGCTTCATGATGGAGATGCGAGTAACTTGGTAGATCCACAACTACATGGTGACCTCGGGCGCGGCTATATATATAAATGGTTGGGTGACCTCGGCTTACATGATTTATACATTCTATCATCTAATCAATAATAAATAAAAATTGATGCATAAAAAGTTTATACCTCGCGTGGCGTGGCCGGGCGGCGGTGGCGGCGTGCGAGGAGGCGGCCTCCGGCGGCGTTGGTGGCAGGGGCACGGCGAGGGGCGCGGGCGAGGGCGAGGGGCACGGCGGGGGCGGGCGAGGGGCACGACGAGGGGCACGGCGGCGCGACACGGGGCACGGTGGGCGTGTGGCACGGTGGGCACGGGCACGCGGCACGACACGGCACACGGCGGCGGGAGATGGCACGACACGGCGCGTGGCGGGCGGGCGAGGGCACGGCGACCGGGCGGGCGGGGGCACGGCGCGGGCACGGCGCGAGCACGGCGTGGGCACGGGCGCAGGGCACGGGCGCGGGGCGCGGGGCACGGCGGCGCGGGTGCAGGCGACGCGGCGACGCGGGGCACGGCGGCGCGGCGGCGTGGGCGCAGGGCACGGGCGCAGGGCGCGGGTGTGGGCGGCTCGGCGGTGGCGGGCGTGGGTGTCGGTGTGGGCGGCGGCGTGAGTGAGAGAGAGTGAGCGGCGGAGTGAGTGAGAGAAGAGAAGGAGAAGGAGACAACCGGTCGGCATATTTTACTTCTTTGCCGAGTGCTCGTGATCTGGCACTCGACAAAGATTTTTTTTAATTTTAAAATACGCTTTGCCGAGTGCCAGATCGGGGGCACTCGGCAAAGACGACTTTGCCGAGTGTCCCCTGGGCGACACTCGGCAAAGATAATTTTACAATTCTTTGCCGAGTGTCAACCAGCTGGTACTCGGCAAAGGCTGCTTTGCCGAGTGCCATTTCTGGACACTCGGCAAAGTACATTTTTATTTTTTTATTTTCCCAACCAAAATTTTTGTGGTGTGTTCCTACACTATATAGACCTACATGTACGATTTTGAGACAATTAGAAAATTGTTTTCTATAGCTAGTAGATTTAGTTCGTTTATTTGAATTTCTTCGAAAAAATCACATTTGAGCTGCAAGTCACTCGAAACTTGGAAAATCGTGCATGCAAAAATAATATCCATGCTAGTTAGCACAAGTTATGACCGATTTCAGGAGCGACCGGAAACTTCGAGCACCATGCTCACTCAACATGGTCGTGAACTTGCCATCCAGCTGTTTAAAAGTTTTATAAAATACAAACAAACATAGAAAATCATGAAACTTGTCCACGTGTCATGATATCATATGTAGAGTCTGTGATAAAAAATTTAGAATGTTTGGAGAAAGTTGTGAGACATTATGTGTAGAAACCTAAGAGAACTACACATGAAATCATAGAGTTTCAATGTGGATCTCTTAGGTTTATACACATAGTGCGTTACAGCTTTCTCGAAACTTTTTCAAATTTTCATCACAGCCTCTACATATGATATCATGACACATGGACAGGTTTCATGATTTTCTGACTTTGTTTGTGTTTTATACAATTTTTAAACACCTGGATGGCAAGTTCACTGTCATGTTGAGTGAGCATGGTGCTCGAAGTTTCCGGTCTGCTCCTGAAATCGATCGTAACTTGTGCTAAGTAGCATGGACATCATTTTTGCATGCACGGTTTTCCAAGTTTCGAGTGACCTGCAGTTCAAATCTGAATTTTCCGAAGAAATTCAAATAAACAAACTAAATCTACTAGCTATAGAAAACACTGTTATAATTGTCCCAAAATGGTACATGTAGGTCTACATAGTGTAGGAACATACCACAAAAAGTTTGGCGACTAAAATAAAAAAATAAAAATATGCTTTGCCGAGTGTCCACAGAAGACACTCGACAAAGACTCTCTTTGCCGAGTGCCAGATATTTGACACTCGGCAAAGAGAAGATTTGCCGAGTGCCGGCTTTCGGCCCTCGGCAAAGACTGACGACCATCAGCTGTAGACGGCCGCTAACGGCCCTTTGCTGAGAGCCATCTTTGCCGAGTGTTTGACTCTCGGCAAAACAGTTTTTGCTGAGTGCTTGGCTGTGCCGAGTGTCCTGCACTCGGTAAATAAGCACTTTACCGAGCGCAGGACTTTACCGAGTGCGGCGCTCGGCAAAGTCTTCTTTGCCGAGTGCCCGATAAAAAGCACTCGGCAAAGCCGCCGGCACTTGGCAAATGACCGGATTCCGGTAGTGATTACTGTTGCCATTTATGTTACATTTGGTGAACCAAACAATATCTAATAATATGAAGTAATATATCATCGCATTTGACTGTTTTATATCCTACTACATGGTTATTTGAAACGGCTATCACCTTAATTATGGTGTGGGAGGTCCTGAGATAAAAAAATCTGAGAATGCCTCATATATTTTTTTTACTTCATTCTGCCGCCTGCCTGCTCCCATTGCACCTCGCCACTGCCCATTGTTTATGTAAGCACCGCAACCGCCCATTTCGTGTAGACATAAATAACTTCGGTCCCAGAACACGTATTATATTATTTGACGGACGGATATAGAATATGCACTCAGGTTTTCAATTTTTGCTGGGCCAACTGCCTTTATTTTGTTTAAAGCCGAAGCTGCATCCGTCACCACTACAACAGTTAGAGTCATTTTCAGCGGTCATAAACCACCGAAAATAAGGCTGAGACCGCCAAAAATAAGCGATGAGCAGAGCAGAGGAGCGGGGAGTGGTAGCGGGCCGTAAATACCTGGCATAGCCTGGGGGTGGAAACGGAAACGATGGCGTGCGGCGCTCGAGCTGGCTGGCGCATGGCGGGGCGGTGGAAGAAACCTCGTGCGGTGTGCCCGCGGGCCGCGGCATGGCACACCCGCGTTGATCCGTGCGGGCTGTGGGGGTAGCTTGGTCTTTCCTGGCTGGGGTTCTGTAGAGCTCCGTTGCGGCTGCGGCGGGAGACAGGATAACAGGTGGGAAACAGTGGGTTGGGGCTAGCTTTTTTCGGCGACCTTAGTCTTATTTTCGGTGGTTTCTGGCTGTCAGAAAATATCAGCTAAAAATAAGTCTTTATTTTCGGCGGACAATGACCAGTCACCGAAAATAGCTTATTTTCGGCGGCCAACAGAACAGCCGTCGAAAATAACTGTTGACTTTCGGCGGCCGACACCTGGGCGCCAAAAATAGGCTATTTTCGACGGCCGGTCACGGACCACCGAAAATAAAGTCCTGCCGAAAATAGTGTCTGCTTATTTTCGGCGGCCCGCTGAGGCGACCGAAAATTAATAATTTCAGAGAATTTTTTTTTGAAAAAATGCAAAAAATAACAACAAATTCATCAACAATATAATCACAATAAAATGACAGAAACATTAAATCCACAATTGCACAATTCACAAATAGTCCACAATATAAACTTGGAGTCCATTACAACATCCGAGTTCACAAATAGTCCATACAACATAAAGTTCACAAATAGTCCATTACAATGCACAATTCGGCACAAAACTCAAACCATCACATATCGGGGTCGTTGGAGTTGTGACCACTACCTCCAGAAGCGAAAAACTCGTTGACGAAGTCGTGTAACGGGTTTGGATTCTAAAGAAAAAAGAAGACATTAATAACGGCAGTATTTACATGCATGACCACTATTCAAACAAATTGTTTGTCAAACTAACCTCTCCTGGAGTAGCTCTCTCCCCCGCATAAGCTCCTCCTAGTGCTGGTATCATCGGTGGTGGCGTGTTGTGGCCCATGACCCTGGATCCCTACAAAATCAAGTTTAGTCAAAATTTGAAAGGTTGATAGAAACGACAAGTCTTAACTAAATTGAAGCACCTGAGGTGGAGGTGGAGGTGGCGGAGCATGTAATCCCACTAAGGCATTGGCGGCTGAAATTGAGGGAAAACAAATGGTTGCTGCTGTGCCTGCTCTAGAAACCAAGACTGTTGCAAATATAATATATTAGTTATAGAACCAATATCGACCGTGTTGAGAATAAATAAGACACTCACGTTCATTTTTTGTTGCGCCTGTGCGTTGTAAGCAGCCATGTACTCTGATTGCTATTGGCGGAATGCCATTTGTTGTTGCCGCAGCTCTTCACGAAACTTTTCTTGCTGCTCCCTCATAGCGTTCTCCATGCTAGATATAGAGCACCGACTACGGCTACTACTACACAACCCGCCTGCGACGAAGAGCCACCACGAGAACGCAACTCCGTCGAATCAATCACACTGTAAACATAGAATATCTTGAAAACAAGAAAATTAGCTATTCGGTCATAGTTCCAATATTATTGAAAAAATTCACAAGTTAATACTGTCGGGGACCATAATTAGGGGTACCCTCAAGACGCCTAATTCTCAGCTGGTAACCCCCATCAGCATAAAGCTGCAAAGGCCTGATGGGTTTGATTAAGTCAGGGATCAGTCCACACGAGTGACTTGACCACGCCACGCCCGAGCCTAGCCTCGGGCGAGGGCAGCCGACCCTAAGATGACTCCGTCTCGCCTGAGGTCTCCTCTTTCACGGCAGGCGCATCCCCGGCTCGCCCTAGGCCCCGCCTCCGATAAGGAGAAACCCTGACTAAATCACCGCACCAACCGACCGAGTCACCAGGGCGTTTAACGCAAAAGGTAAGACCGACGGGCGGCCAGACTTCGCCAGTGGTGCCATAGGAAACTCCGCTCCGCCCGACCCAGGGCTCGGACTCAGGCTAAGGCCTCGGAAGACGGCGAACTCCGCTCCGCCCGACCCAGGGCTCGGACTCAGGCTAAGGCCTCGGAAGACGGCGAACTCCGCTCCGCCCGACCCAGGGCTCGGACTCAGGCTAAGGCCTCGGAAGACGGCGAACTCCGCTCCGCCCGACCCAGGGCTCGGACTCAGGCTAAGGCCTCGGAAGACGGCGAACTCCGCTCCGCCCGACCCAGGGCTCGGACTCAGGCTAAGGCCTCGGAAGACGGCGACCTCCGCCTCGCCCGACCCAGGGCTCGGACTCCGCCTCGGCCTCTGCCGAATAAACTCCGCCTCGCCCGACCAGGGCTCGGACTCTGTCTCTGTCTTGCAGGACGGACTCGGCCACAGCCTCGGAGGAGCCTCCACGACACCCGACCTAGGATACGAGACCGCCACGTCAACAGGAAGCGTCATCATCACCCTGCCCTGAGCCGACTTGGGTCGCAGAGAACAAGACCGGCATCCCATCTGGCCAGCTATGCCAGATAGGCCATGATGGCGCCCCGCTAGATCATGACGACGGCGGCCCCCAGCTCCCTTACGAAAGCAGGAGAACGTCAGCAAGGACCCAGCCACCTCGACAGCTGTCCCCCCGTCCGGCTCCGTTACTCCTCCAACAGCCACGACGCCACTCCAACAGGGTGCCACGATCTCTCTGGCTGCCACCTGGGCATGTACATAGGGCGCTAGCTCTCCCTCGCTAGACACGTAGCACCTTGCTACACCCCCATCTTGTACACCTGGACCCTCTCCTTACGACTATAAAAGGAAGGGCCAGGGCCTTCTTAAAGAGGGTTGGCCTCGCGGGGACGAAAGGCAGGGGCAGGCGCTCTCTCGGGGCCGCCCTCTCCCTTCACCTCGTGCGGACGCTTGTAACCCCCTACTGCAAGCGCACCCGACCTGGGCGCGGGACGAACACGAAGGCCGTGGGAATTTCTCCGACTCCCTCGCGATCCGGCTCCGGCCACCGACCTCTCTCTCACTCCGTTCCCCCCTTTGCGCTCGCTCCACGCGCTCGACCCATCTGGGCTGGGGCACGCGGCACTCTCACTCGTCGGCTCGAGGACCCCCCGGTCTCGGAACGCCGACAGTTGGCGCGCCAGGTAGGGGCTGCGCTGCGTGTTGACGTTCGATTTCCCGTCAAGCTCCAGATGGGCAGTCTCCAACAACCTCTTCAACCCGGGACGGTGCTCCGTTTCGGGAACCTCGAGTTCATCTCGCTCGACGGCGACTACGACATGATACTCCTTCCACCGCCGCGCGACGACGACATTGATGGCGGACAGCCCGCCCGCCGGCGGCGGAATCGACGACGTCTTTCCCGCGTAGGGGAAGGACAACTTTCGAGCTCGCCCCATCCTCTCCCTCGCCATCGGAGGAGGAGGAGGCGGGGCAACCAGGGCCGGGCGGGAGGCCGCGCTCCGACGGCTGTCGGGCAAATCGACATCCCCGGCGCCTCGACGGAGGACACGCCAAGCGTCGCCCTCGCGTTCAAGGCAGACGCGAGCGCCATCCCCCCGCAACACGTCGACTCCGAGCAAGTGGACGACGCCAGCACGCTCACGGAAGGCCTGCAGGACGTCGCCCTCGGACCCAAGACGACGACGCGGTCAGCCCCCGACGCGACTTCATCGCTCCTCGTCGACAAAAAGGTATCGACTGCTACCCATCTTTCGTTATTTCGACTCGGCCTCAGCCCGCCTGGCGATCTCGCTTTGGCGGGCGCTCACATTGAGGCGAGTGCAACCTCTCTGGGGTTTCCTGTGCGGTCGCCTTGGGACCGATTGACGGGTGTCTCGACCTACGGACCCTCTGGGTCCGAGGAAGACGACGACCCCAGCATCTGCTGGGATTTCTCCGGATCTGGCAACCCTAGTGCCATGCGGGACTTCATGACCGCATGTGACTACTGCCTCTCCGACTGTTCCGACGGCAGCCGCAGCCTTGGCGACAAGGACTGCGGCCTGAGTCGCGAATGTTTCCACATCGAGCTAGGGGATCCCTCCGGAGGCGGCTGTCTCGGCATGCCGGAGGATGGTGATCCCCCTAGGCCAGCGCCTCGCGCTGACATCCCGCGGGAGCTAGCTGTGGTCCCCGCTTCGGCGGGAGGTCACGACCCACAGCTCGAGCAAGTCCGCGGGGCGCAGGCCGGGTTCGATGAAGGAGCAGGAGCGCTCGAGGCAATCCGTCAGAACATCGGGCAGGTATGGGCGAGCCAACCCCCGGCCGGAGGAATGCGTCACTTGCCCCAAGGTCTCCAGCACCGCATCGCCAACGATGCCAGGGACAAACCGCCACCCGCATCCGGCGGGACTGGCCAGGACCTGGTCGCTGCAGCAATGCTCCTCCGCGCGATGCCGGAGTCATCAACCACCGAGGGACGGCGGATCCAGGGAGAACTCAGGCATCTCCTGGAAGGCGCTGCGGCCCGGCGGGCAGAGAGCTCTGCCTCTCGAAGGCGGGGATACACCCCGGATCCTCGTGCCGCGACTTCCCGACTCACGCGGGAAACCTCGGTCTTCACCGGGCGCACGCGCAACACCGCGCCTGCGGCCCCGGGCCACCTCGGCGACGAGCACCCTCATCGTGACCGTCGGGCACGCCTCGACGAAAGGGTGCGCCGAGGCTACCACCCCAGGCGTGGGGGACGTTACGACAGTGGGGAGGATCGAAGTCCCTCGCCCGAACCACCCGGTCCGCAGGTCTTTAGCCGAGCCATTCGGCGGGCGCCGTTTCCGCCCCAATTCCGACCCCCGACTACTATCACGAAGTACTCGGGGGAGACGAGACCGGAATTGTGGCTTGCAGACTACCGCCTGGCCTGCCAGCTGGGTGGGACGGACGATGACAACCTCATCATCCGAAACCTCCCCCTATTTCTCTCCGACACCGCTCGTGCCTGGTTGGAGCACCTGCCCCCGGGGCAGATTTCCAACTGGGAGGATCTGGTCCAGGCCTTCGCCGGGAACTTCCAGGGCACGTACGTGCGCCCCGGGAATTCCTGGGACCTCCGAAGCTGTCGGCAATTGCCGGGAGAGTCCCTTCGGGACTACATCCGGCGGTTCTCGAAGCAGCGCACCGAGCTGCCCAACATCACCGACTCCGATGTCATCGGCGCGTTCCTCGCTGGCACCACCTGCCGCGACCTGGTGAGCAAGTTGGGTCGCAAGACCCCCACCAGGGCGAGCGAGCTGATGGACATCGCTACCAAGTTCGCCTCCGGCCAGGAGGCGGTAGAGGCCATCTTCCGAAAGGACAAGCAGCCCCAGGGCCGCCCGTCGGAAGATGCTCCCGAGGCGTCTGCTCCGCGCGGCGCCAAGGAGAAAGGCAGGAGGAAGTCGCAAGCGAAACGCGACGTTCCCGATGCTGACCTTGTCGCCGCCGCCGAGCGCAAGAACCCTCGGAAACCCCCCGGAGGTGCAAACCTCTTCGACAAGGCACTCAAGGAGACGTGCCCCTACCATCAGGGGCCCGTCAAACACACCCTCGAAGAGTGCGTCATGCTTCGGCGTCACTTCCATCGGGCCGGGCCACCCGCCGAGGGTGGCAAGGCTCACGACGACGACAAAAGGGAGGATCACCAAGCAGGAGAGTTCCCCGAGGTCCGCGACTGCTTCATGATCTACGGAGGGCATGTGGCAAATGCCTCGGCTCGGCATCGTAAGCAAGAGCGTCGGGAGGTCTGCTCGGTGAAGGTGGCGGCGCCAGTCTACCTAGACTGGTCCGACAAGCCCATCACCTTCGACCAGGACGACCACCCCGACCACGTGCCGAGCCCGGGGAAGTACCTGCTCGTCGTCGATCCTGTCATTGGCGACGTCAGGCTCACCAAGGTCCTGATGGATGGGGGCAGCTGCCTCAACATCATCTACGCCGAGACTCTCAAGCTCCTGCGCGTCGACTTGTCGTCCGTCCGAGCAGGCGCTGCGCCCTTTCACGGGATCATTCCTGGGAAGCGCGTCCAGCCCCTCGGACAGCTCGACCTCCCTGTCTGCTTCGGAACACCCTCCAACTTTCGAAGGGAGACTTTGACGTTCGAGGTGGTCGGGTTCCGAGGGACCTACCACGCGGTGTTGGGAAGGCCATGCTACGCGAAGTTCATGGCCATCCCCAATTACACCTACCTGAAGCTCAAGATGCCGGGCCCCAACGGGGTCATCACCGTCGGCCCCACGTACAAACACGCATTCGAGTGCGATGTGGAGTGCGTGGAGTACGCCGAGGCCCTCGCCGAGTCCGAGGCCCTCATTGCCGACCTAGAAAGCCTCTCCCGAGAGGTGCCGGATGCGAAGCGGCATGCCGGCAACTTCGAGCCAGCAGAGACGGTTAAGGCCGTCCCTCTCGATCCCAGTGGCGACGCCTCCAAGCAGATCCGGATCGGTTCGGGGCTCGACCCCAAATAGGAGGCAGTGCTCGTCGACTTTCTCCGCGCAAACGCCGACGTTTTCGCGTGGAGTCCCTCGGACATGCCCGGCATACCGAGGGAAGTCGCCGAGCACTCGCTGGATATTCGGGCCGGGGCCCGACCGGTCAGACAGCCTCTGCGCCGATTCGACGAGGAAAGGCGCAGAGTGATAGGCGAGGAGGTCCACAAGCTGATGGCAGCAGGGTTCATTAAAGAGGTATTCCATCCCGAATGGCTTGCCAACCCTGTACTTGTGAGGAAAAAAGGGGGGAAGTGGCGGATGTGTGTAGACTACACTGGCCTCAACAAAGCATGTCCAAAGGTCCCCTACCCTCTACCTCGCATCGACCAAATCGTGGACTCCACAGCAGGGTGCGAAACCCTGTCTTTTCTCGATGCCTACTCAGGGTATCATCAAATCAAGATGAAAGAGTCCGACCAGCTCGCGACTTCTTTCATCACGCCCTTCGGCATGTACTGTTATGTCACAATGCTGTTCGGGTTGAGGAACGCGGGTGCAACGTACCAGCGGTGCATGAACCATGTGTTCGGCGAACACATTGGTCGCACGGTCGAGGCTTACGTCGACGACATCGTGGTCAAGACGAGGAAAGCCTCCGACCTTCTCTCCGACCTCGGACTGACATTCCGGTGTCTCAAGGCGAAGGGCGTCAAGCTCAATCCCGAGAAGTGCGTCTTCGGGGTGCCCCGGGGCATGCTCTTGGGGTTCATCGTCTCCGAGCGGGGCATCGAAGCCAATCCGGAGAAGATCGCAGCAATCACAAACATGGGACCTATCAAGGACTTAAAAGGCGTACAGAGGGTCATGGGATGCCTCGCGGCCTTGAGCCGCTTCATCTCGCGCCTCGGCGAAAGAGGCCTGCCCCTGTACCGCCTCTTAAGGAAGGCCGAATGCTTCACTTGGACTCCCGAGGCCGAAGAAGCCCTCGGGAGCCTGAAGGCACTCCTCACACAGGCGCCCATCTTGGTACCCCCAACTGATGGAGAGACCCTCCTGGTCTACGTCGCCGCAACCACTCAGGTGGTCAGCGCCGCGATCGTGGTCGAAAGGCAGGAAGAAGGGCATGCTTTGCCCATTCAGAGGCCAGTTTACTTCGTCAGCGAAGTGCTGTCCGAGACCAAGACCCGCTACCCACAAGTCCAGAAGCTGCTATACGCTGTGGTCCTGACGAGGCGAAAGTTGCGACATTACTTCGAAGTCCCATCTGGTGACTGTGGTGTCATCCTTCCCCCTGGGGGAGATCATCCAGTGCCGAGAAGCCTCGGGACGGATCGCAAAGTGGGCGGTGGAAATTATGGGCGAGGCGATCTCGTTCGCCCCTCGGAAGGCCATCAAGTCCCAGGCACTGGCGGATTTCGTAGCCGAATGGGTCGATACCCAGTTACCAACGGCTCCGATCCAACCAGAACTCTGGACCATGTTTTTCGACGGGTCGCTGATGAAGACGGGAGCTGGCGCGGGCCTGCTTTTCGTCTCGCCCCTCGGAAAACACCTGCGCTACGTGCTTCGCCTCCATTCCCCGGCGTCTAACAATGTAGCTGAGTACGAGGCTCTGATCAACGGGTTGCGAATCGCCATCGAGCTAGGGGTTCGACGCCTCGATGCACGCGGCGACTCGCAGCTCGTCATCGACCAAGTCATGAAGAATTCCCTCTGCCGTGACCCGAAGATGGAGGCCTACTGCGAAGAGGTTCGACGCCTGGAGGACAAGTTCTACGGGCTCGAACTTAGCCACATCGCCCGACGCTATAACGAGACTGCGGACGAGCTGGCGAAGATAGCCTCGGGGCGGACAACGGTTCCCCCGGGCGTCTTCGCCCGGGATCTGCACCAACCCTCAGTCAAGATAGGCGACGCGCCCGAACCCGAGGCACCCTCGGCCTCGTCCGAGGTGACCTCGGCTCAGCCCGAGCCGTCCTCGGCTCAATCCGAGGAACCCTCGGGGCCCGAGCGCGAAGCGCTGCACGTCGAGGAGGAGCAGAACGGGGTCGTGCCAGATCAAGATCGGAGGACCCCGTACCTGCAATATCTCCGCCGAGGCGAGCTGCCCCTCGACCAAACCGAGGCTCGGCGGGTAACGCGACGAGCAAAATCGTTCGTCCTGCTGGGCGACGAGAAGGAGCTCTACCACCGCAGCCCCTCGGGCATCCTCCAGCGATGCATCACCATCGCCGAGGGTCAGGACCTCCTGCAGGAAGTACACTCGGGGGCTTGCGGTCATCATGCAGCACCTCGAACCCTCGTCGGGAATGCTTTCCGCCAAGGCTTCTACTGGCCAACGGCGGTGGCTGACGCCACTAGAATTGTCCGCGCCTGCGAAGGGTGCCAATTCTATGCGAAGCAGACCCACCTGCCCGCTCAGGCTCTGCAGACGATACCCATCACCTGGCCTTTCGCTGTGTGGGGCCTGGACCTCGTCGGCCCACTGCAGAAGGCACCCGGGGGCTACACGCACCTGCTGGTCGCCATCGACAAATTCTCCAAGTGGATCGAGGTCCGACCCCTAAGCAGCATCAAGTCCGAGCAGGCGGTGGCATTCTTCACCAACATCATCCATCGCTTCGGGGTCCCGAACTCCATCATCACCGACAATGGCACCCAGTTCACCGGCAAAAAATTCTTGGATTTTTGCGACGATCACAACATCCGGGTGGACTGGGCCGCCGTAGCTCACCCCATGTCGAATGGGCAAGTGGAACGTGCCAATGGCATGATTCTACGGGGGCTTAAGCCTCGGATTTATAACAGTCTCAACAAGTTCGGCAAGCGATGGATGAAGGAACTCCCCTCGGTGGTCTGGAGCCTGAGGACGACTCCAAGCCGAGCCACGGGTTTCACGCCGTTCTTCCTGGTCTACGGGGCCGAGGCAATCCTGCCCACGGACCTGGAATACGGTTCCCCGAGGACGAGGGCTTACGACGAAGAAAGCAACCAAGCCAGCCGAGAAGACTCGCTGGACCAGCTGGACGAGGATCGGGACAGGGCCCTACTACACTCAGCGCGGTATCAGCAGTCCCTGCGACGCTACCACGCCCGAGGGGTCCGACCCCGAGATCTCCAGGTGGGCGATCTGGTGCTTCGGCTGCGGCAGGACGCCCGAGGGAGGCATAAGCTAACGCCCCCCTGGGAGGGGCCGTTCATCATCGCCAAAGTTCTGAAGCCCGGAACTTACAAGCTGGCCAACAGTCAAGGCGAGGTCTACGGCAACGCTTGGAACATCCAACAGCTACGTCGCTTCTACCCTTAAGATGTTTCCAAGTTGTTCATATACCCCGCACCCACGCAAAGTTTAGTCAACAAGGAAGGGTCGGCCTCGCCTCGGCAAAGCCCGACCCTCCCTCGGGGGCTAAGAGGGGGGTTAACCCCCTCTGCGTCAAAATTTTCCTCGAACAAAAAACCTCTTTTACCAGAACATCTTTCGTGCTTTTTGACTACTTCGAAAAGTGGGTCCTAGAAACGACGGGGTACACGTAAGCAGCCAAGGCCGACCGAGCCGAGGGACTCCTACGCCTCCGGGATACGGATACCTCACTCGTCACCTTCTGTGATAAGTAACTCGCGTTCGGATAAGGTGACTCCGCGGATCGAATGAGTCTTTACGTACGAAGGCTCTTCTGTTGAAGCAGGTTCTTCGAGCCTTCTCGACCGAGTCGGTGACAGGGCCTCATGGATGGGTAAAAGTACGCGTAAGCGGCGAGGCCGACCGAGCCGAGGGACTCCCACGCCTCCGGGATACGGATACCTCACTCATCACCTCCCGCGAGAAGCAACTCTTGCTCGCACTAACATCCCTGCTACCGACAAAAAGTCCAGATACTCGAAGCAAGAGGAAAAGAGACACAGCTTTATAACGCGACAAGGGTGTGTGTTCCGGCCTCAACGGCCGCACAAGGCCCACGCTACAAGACGACTTGACCCTGCAGGCGCGGACCTTGGTACTGGAAGAGGGTGGCGGCACCCTCGGCATCAGCAGCACCTTCGGCAAGACCCGACCTGGCCTCGGGTGGCCACGCGGTCCGAAGGCCTCCGCTCCGAAGGACGACATCGACACCGCGCTCGAGCAATCTCCGCCAGAGGCTTCCCCGAGAATCCGGCCCAAGCGGACGGCTCGGCCGGCCACCTCCGAGGCCTCGGCCGACCCCTTCCGAGGGCGCCAGCTCGGTCCGAGGCCTCGGCCAATCAACTCCGGCGCCGAGCCTGCCAGCAGACGACCCAGCTGGGCTCCGGCCAACCAGGTTCCATTTCCGAGCCAACAACGCCTCTGCTTGTGCTGATATCGCTACCCCTGGCCTCGGCTCGTCGAAGAGCGACCGAGGGGTCTTTTTAACTAAGCTAGAGGAGCCTCGGACGACAGGTCCGACCGAGCCGAGGGATTCCTACGCCTCCGGGATACGGATACCTCACTCGTCACCTGGACACGGGGCGACTCATGCTTGGTGAAGCGATTCAGACAATCGATAGGCAAGTCTTATTGCTCAGAAATGAGAAAAAAAACACGGCTCTATGCCGGAGTTACATACATGTTCAGGCCCCGAAAGCCGAAATGAACAAAAAACCCGGCACTCGAAGTGCCATTACAAACGGAACTCCGGTTCCGTCTCCGCAGGTACGAACAACCCCACTCGACGGGGGTGGACCTGCGGAGCAACAGGAGACCGACGAACGGCACGTCGCCGACCGCCCCGACAGCGGCAACGACGATGAAGACTTCTGCCCCGGGGAGCCGAACAGCAGCAGTGATGGCCTCAGGGCGGATACTGCTGCTAGGAGGCCCCCACCCTCGCCCAAACTCGAGAGGCAAGGACGGGCAGAAGGCCGTAGAGTTGGAGGTCGGCCCATGGCCAACCTGGGCTGTCGCGCCGGCGGAAGAACCTCTTCCAGCTGCCGTGGCGGGAGGCGGCACCGGGAGCGATTCCGAAACTGCTCGGCTCAGAGAGCCGGGCACGGTGCAGCTGTTAGCGCCACAGGCGACTCCCGCCCTTCCCCCCGATCACTGAGGGAAGGAGCGAGCCACCGCCCGCGCAGAGACCGACCCCAACTCGGTACACGCCCCTCCTCAGCCCTGGTGATGAAAATCCTTGAGGCTGAGGAAGGGGCGGATACCGCAGCCCGGCTCGCTTTCCCCCACCATCAAGCCGGAGGTCGCCTTCTCGGGCGATCGCCGGTGGAGGGGTGCAGCCGGGCTGCATGATGAAAATCCTTGAAGCCGAACGATGGCTGAAAGGTACCAACTCCCACGGGGTTGCGTTCCTCCAACGATGGAGCGAAAAGACGGCGGTTCTCCCCCAACCAGGGGCCTGGAAGATGGAGAGACATAATGCATAAGGGAGAAAGGAGACATGGTCGCCTCACGAAGGGGGTCGCCCTCCTTTTAAAGGCAACTCCCCCTGCTAGCGCCCTCAACCGTCATGGGCTGAGTCTTCTCCAACACGCCTCCAAGGCCCTTCCCCGCGGCGCGGGGGCTGGGGCCCGCCTGTCATGAAGACCAGCTCCAAGCGGAGGGAGCCAAATCGCCGCGCACGACGCACGCAACCGCCCAGCGGTTACAAGTAACCCTCCACTTTTGCCCAGACCAACGGGCAAAGGGGGCGAGCGGCCATGCAAGCGGCATGCAACCACGCCAAGTGGACGCGCCTCCCCGACTCCTGACAGGCCAGCGCGACGGCTCAAGACCACGCGTCGTTCAACTGGCACGCCAGGCGCTGCATGCGAACCGCTGCGCCTCTCGCTCCACCACCGCACCTCCTCGATTGCGGAACCGATACCGCGACTCGAGGCCGCCCAGCCTGCGATCCAGCGGCGCCAGCCTGGCGCAGCGGTCAAACGTGGTCAAAAATGGGCCGGCAGTAATGACGGTGGCAGGCGTGTGAAGGCAGCGGTTACGCCATCGGCCAGGCTCACGTCCCATCCGGGGGCAGCAAGAGAACCCTTCTCACGGCGTGAAGACGACGCGTCCGTGACCCGTACCTCGAACGGCCCGCGCGCGCACAACGGCGACCTCGCCAACTACTCACCCCAGCGCATTAACTCCACGGCGAAATAGGCGACGTTTCTGGCAGGGGCAGCTGGCGGCGCTTCGCCTCCGCCAAAAAACGGCCACGCCGAGAAAGGTACGCCACGAAGTTCAATTTCGAATCCCTTTTTCCCTTTTCCTTCTTTCTCTATCTCTTGCAACAGGGACCGAGAAGGGGGATAACCCCAAAGGGATCCTTCCCCGTGAAGGAACTAGGCCCCGAGCCTCCCTACTGATCAGGGGTTCGAAGGCTGGCCCCCCGAAGGGTTCAACAGCCGCCTCAGATCGCGTGGGCCCGACACCCACTACTGGTCAGGGGTTCGAAGGTCGGCCCCCGAAAGGTTCCATGACCGCCTCAGGCTACTAGGGCTCCGTGCCCCCTACTGATCAGGGGTTCGAAGGCTGGCCTGTCGAAGGGTTCACAGCCGCCTCAGACGCCGAGCGAGGGATGACCAGGGGTACGTTCGATACATAACCAAGGCTCGGGCTGCGCTCCCGAGGTACCCTAGGACATTTCCGAGACCAGCGGGAACGACTCTGTAACGGAATCCCATCGGAGGGAGGCAACGAGCCCTCGGACCCCGTCGCTAGGGGACCGGGTCCGGCAGATCACCCGCAGGTACTTTTGGGCGTGCCTCCGGGCCCCTAGCCGACCCCTAACGAACGGGGCACGGACGTCCACTCGGATTACCCGATCGCAGCTCACCGGAGACACCATGTTCGGTGCCCATCGAGGGTAACATGGCGCACTCCCCCCCTCCTCCTTGCGGAAAGGCGACGTAGGGGCGTATATAAAAAGTCGAGTCTGTCCCTGATCGTCCTCTCGCTCCGTGCGAAGGCTCGGGGGCTGCTCTCGCAAACCCGGCTCCGGCCGAACCGTTGACAGCGTCAACATACCAGCCCGAGAACTTGGGCCCCGACAGTGCACCTGGGTTACGCCCTGCTCGCATGAGGGAACCGCTAGTCACGCCGAAGCATTGCGCGAGGCATTAAGACCTCGAAGGAGTGAAACCACTCCTCCGAGGCCTCGGGGGCTACACCCGGCGGGTGCGCTCGCGCGCACCCACCGGAACAAGGTACCTCCGAGAAAGGCTGGTCCCCTTGCAAAAAAGTGCGATGCAAGCCTCCAAGCGAGTGTTAACACTCTCTTCGAGGCTCGGGGGCTACTGTCGGGGACCATAATTAGGGGTACCCTCAAGACGCCTAATTCTCAGCTGGTAACCCCCATCAGCATAAAGCTGCAAAGGCCTGATGGGTTTGATTAAGTCAGGGATCAGTCCACACGAGTGACTTGACCACGCCACGCCCGAGCCTAGCCTCGGGCGAGGGCAGCCGACCCTAAGATGACTCCGTCTCGCCTGAGGTCTCCTCTTTCACGGCAGGCGCATCCCCGGCTCGCCCTAGGCCCCGCCTCCGATAAGGAGAAACCCTGACTAAATCACCGCACCAACCGACCGAGTCACCAGGGCGTTTAACGCAAAAGGTAAGACCGACGGGCGGCCAGACTTCGCCAGTGGTGCCATAGGAAACTCCGCTCCGCCCGACCCAGGGCTCGGACTCAGGCTAAGGCCTCGGAAGACGGCGAACTCCGCTCCGCCCGACCCAGGGCTCGGACTCAGGCTAAGGCCTCGGAAGACGGCGAACTCCGCTCCGCCCGACCCAGGGCTCGGACTCAGGCTAAGGCCTCGGAAGACGGCGAACTCCGCTCCGCCCGACCCAGGGCTCGGACTCAGGCTAAGGCCTCGGAAGACGGCGAACTCCGCTCCGCCCGACCCAGGGCTCGGACTCAGGCTAAGGCCTCGGAAGACGGCGACCTCCGCCTCGCCCGACCCAGGGCTCGGACTCCGCCTCGGCCTCTGCCGAATAAACTCCGCCTCGCCCGACCAGGGCTCGGACTCTGTCTCTGTCTTGCAGGACGGACTCGGCCACAGCCTCGGAGGAGCCTCCACGACACCCGACCTAGGATACGAGACCGCCACGTCAACAGGAAGCGTCATCATCACCCTGCCCTGAGCCGACTTGGGTCGCAGAGAACAAGACCGGCATCCCATCTGGCCAGCTATGCCAGATAGGCCATGATGGCGCCCCGCTAGATCATGACGACGGCGGCCCCCAGCTCCCTTACGAAAGCAGGAGAACGTCAGCAAGGACCCAGCCACCTCGACAGCTGTCCCCCCGTCCGGCTCCGTTACTCCTCCAACAGCCACGACGCCACTCCAACAGGGTGCCACGATCTCTCTGGCTGCCACCTGGGCATGTACATAGGGCGCTAGCTCTCCCTCGCTAGACACGTAGCACCTTGCTACACCCCCATCTTGTACACCTGGACCCTCTCCTTACGACTATAAAAGGAAGGGCCAGGGCCTTCTTAAAGAGGGTTGGCCTCGCGGGGACGAAAGGCAGGGGCAGGCGCTCTCTCGGGGCCGCCCTCTCCCTTCACCTCGTGCGGACGCTTGTAACCCCCTACTGCAAGCGCACCCGACCTGGGCGCGGGACGAACACGAAGGCCGTGGGAATTTCTCCGACTCCCTCGCGATCCGGCTCCGGCCACCGACCTCTCTCTCACTCCGTTCCCCCCTTTGCGCTCGCTCCACGCGCTCGACCCATCTGGGCTGGGGCACGCGGCACTCTCACTCGTCGGCTCGAGGACCCCCCGGTCTCGGAACGCCGACAAATACCGTCCATGTGCCTTTCCTCCAATAGAATGCATAACTTCAACGTCGATGGTAGACGCTCCTCGCCAATCGTAGTCTTCTTCATACTTCCTAACCATCTCCTGCCTGTATGTCTCCTGCAATACAATATGAAGGTTCAGCACACATGTAATTTATAGTTATATGGCAAGAAAACACTAATCCTAAAAACAACTAACCATACGCTCAACGACCGCTTGACTACACAGCTTATCAGAGATTTCACTGTTTTTCGCTCTATGCCCTCTCCTATAAACATCGATTGGGTTGGGGACAACTCCAGTTTGAGCCTACTACAAATATATGAGTTTAAACCGATTTCATTTCTGAGTAAAACAGAATACTACATACTCACCATTCGCTTCGCCAACCGAATGTGTCCATCAGCCCTAAAGGTATGGTTGACTACGACCTCATCATCGTCCTCGTCCTGCTGATGGCGTTGCCTATGTCGATTCCTGTTAGACTTCTCAATCCACTCGGGCGAAGCCCATATCTCACACAAAGCCTTGTAAGCCTGCGGCCGGTGTTCCATCCATGGAAGAGTTACCTACATCTAAAGCGTTAGCTCAAAATTATATTCACATCTGAATGTGCTGCTAAATTAGATTTTTACCTCCATGTACTGGTCTACAGTCAAGTAGACATTCGAATATTGTCGAAAGTTGTTGATAGAATGCCCTCGACGCTTCATGTAGGCATTCACAACCTGTAGACGAGCATTGGAAAATGCATCCCTGCACACCTTCTTCGCATTTTTCTCTAATACTCGGTCTGCATGCTCTTGAGCCTCAGGTTCCACACGATAGCGTCTCTGTCCAACATCGAAAATAAATTTAGTTTGAAAACAGCTAATAAATGTTAGTTTGAAACATTACTCTTACCCAAAAGTCGTGCTTGACGACGCCTTGAGCTGTTCCATATGTAGCATGTGGAGCTAGTGCGAAGAGCGACTAGCTAGTGCAAGGAACCACCACACCTTTCGGGTCGGTGACAATTCCTGGATTATATAGATGACAGAGGTTACCTAAGACTTGATTAACCTATCTATGGTGACCTCGGCCGTCGAAAGACGTGTCATCCCATTGGCTGCATGACAAAAAAACAAGGAAGTCATGTCATATATATAGTGTACAATAAACAAATAAGTAAGAACAAAGTGGCCAAACGTGAGTACCTATCACCAACCTGGATGATCAGTACCCGAGCTTCAGATTGTGCAGGCGCTGACGGAGGTAGGACAAAGTGGCCCTTCTGAGTGCCCCTTCGTCGAACGACAGGAGCCTCGGTGGTATCGTCATCCGCCTTAGCATCTATGCCCGTGACCTCCTCCTCCTCATGGGCCTGCACCTCCTCCTCCTCATGGTGTTGCACCCCCTCATCCTCATCCTCCTCTTTCTATGGACATGAAATAGAGATAATGTAAGACACATTTATATATAAGTAACTGACAAATAAGACCAATTACGTAAACATTTACATCGGTACTACGTTGTAGAGCGATAGGTGTATCACGCAGTTCTAGCCGGGCGTGTCTCAGCAATGCCTCCTATCTGCTCTGGCTAGAAGAACTCCCTTGGAAAAGGGAACGTGCACCAGGGATGTCACACCCGGCTTTAAGGAATAAAATCAGGTGCATCTCATACATGCGCTAAGAAGACAACATATATAATAACAGAGTGTATAGAGATAAATGTCACAATATAATCAGAGTATTTATTACATAGCGGAAGACTTACAAAATAAATTATAAATATCAAACGAACTAAGGACCGTCCTTGGCGCCAATGTCAACTGAGAAACGCCACCTAGATTAGATCAAACTCCTCGATACTTGGCTCCACTTGAACCACCTGTTCTTCTCCTGTGGGGGTGTGAGACAGCAAGGGTGAGCTCACACATGATCATAGCTCAACAAGTTGTGGGGAATAATGTGGCATGAACTCACCAAAGGTGGGAGTTCCTGTGATGTGTAAGGCTGATCAACATTAGGGGTTAAAGCTGAGCATTGCTTTTAATAAGTTGGTTAAAATTTTATTAGCAGTTACTAAGTGTAAGTAAATACCAAACCTTAAATAAAGTAATAGAATAAAATTAATAATAATCCCATGCAATGCAAATGACAAATTGAGTTTAGGTTCCATAATTTAATCATCAGAGAGTCCTGAGCTGCTCATGACCGTGAGCTCGGCTAGTATACCAGTTTTACACTCTGCAGAGGTTGTACCCTTTACCCACAAGTCGTGTATCCCATGTCGCCAGGGTTAGCTAGGCCCTTAGACACTACCGAGGTGAATGGCTAGGGATCCACTACGAGGCCTTTACAAAGTTCCACTAGCTTCCGAAAACCCGCTATAGTTAATGGGAAGAGCACTTGCAAGAATCCCTCGTCTGACCGCCATCGCAGCAAAATCAACCCGAGAACCTCCTTGCATGCAACTCCCCTACTACCCTTGCCCCTTTCGGGTAAGGTAGTCTTCCACTAGCTTTCCTAATTAGTTAGCCAAGGGGTCCCATTCCATCCTTGTGGTGGCACGTGTTTCTCAAGTTAAGCTCCATGTTCCAATTAACAATAATATAATGATCTTGACATGAGCATAAATAAAATAACATAATAATTGGAACATGGACATAATGAAATATTAATCCCAAAACCATATAAAGCAATAGCAGAACTACTCAAGTGATTTAGGGGTAAACAAGGTAAACAAGATAAACAGACTAGGGTGACCTATTGGGTCGCATCAAAATTAAACCTATGCATTGAATAGTGATAATAACGAACATTGTTGGGTAACAAAAGTGAATCAAGGGCACAACTTGCCTGGCACTTGAGATTCCAGTTACCAAGGTGAATTTCAGGTGACTTGAAACCTCGCGCTAGTCATAGCAATACAAACAAACATGATATAGACAAAATTATCATCACACCAAACATAAGAACAAACTAAATAATAATGATCTACGTGTAGCTACGGGATCGCGGGATCGAGAACTACTAAGGTCAGAGTCATGGTTAAGGAGTTATAATTTTATAGAGGATCTATGTGATTAAAATATTAAACTATATTATAAATTGGTTAATATAAATCATATAAGAGGTTATTCTATAAATAATTCTCTCAACTTTAATCTAAGTTATGGATTTACCATAGATCATATTTTAGTAAATTATAATGATAAGCAAATTAACATGACTAAACGACATAAGTTGAGTAAAGATCTAATTATCAAAGAATGAAACATGTTATAATCAATGTTGTTACTGCATAGTAAATATTTATACGAGGCTAACGCAACTTGAACGGATCAAATCAGAGTTAAAATGAAGAAGTTATGATTTTATAAAGTTTTAAGTGTTGGGTAAAAGATTAATTAGGATATTAATTTTAATATGATATTCATGTCAAAACAGAGGTACTATGTGATAAACAATAATATTACAAAATTATAGAAACTAGAATGGATCAATTTGGAATTAAAATGAATTAGATATAAAATTTCCAAGTTTCTAGAATTATTTTTGTAATAACAATCAATTTCTAATATTACTTCTCTGTTTTTGCTATTTTGGACTGCGCGTCAAAATTCAGGAAATGCAGGGGCCCTGGCGCAATTTACACTAAGACACAGGCAACCACAGGACGGAAGTCGGGTTTATTATGAATAACTCCGAGGGCTCCTTTGAATAACGCGCTGGCCAAAGGGGTACGGGAGGACATCAGTCGTCCGATCCAGAATCGAGGGCCCTGATTAGATGCAATCTTAAGTGAAACGATATGAAGCTGTGGCCATCCGATCCAACGCGGACGGCCCAGATTAAACCAATCTCTCCCGAACCAATAAGTGATCGTGACGGTTGGATTTAGAATTAGCGGTTCGGATTTAATACTACAGTAATTGCCTCGGAGTCGTCCGATCACGATAAGACGAACCATGCGTACCTTGGCCGAGCTGCACCCCTTATCTAATCCAAGGCGCTCATCAACTCACGGACGACCACGATCCTATTAGACGAAGGGGTACCCAATCCAATCTCCATCGTTCCCTCGAAATCAAACGGTCGATCGGGTTTCTCCTACCCCGAGTTGACCAGGTGTGGTGGCGCGGCACAATGCGACGGCGTGATCCGCCGGAGCTGGCCCTCCCGTCGAGCTAGGACTCTAAGCTCACCACTAATAGATCCCACACGAACTAGATACGAGAGCGGAACATTCGGGTAGCTTCTTACATATAGCTATGACGTAGACAATCGCGGCCACGTACCACGGCGGAAGCTGTCCTCCGGCGAGCGCTTGGTCGGCCTAGACAGCCTTGAGCTCCCCAGGGACACCGTGCGCAGGAACTCCGATGGCACGACAGGGTTAAGCTCACGGTGGCACCCTCCTTTATTGCTCTCTTTCTCTCTATCGGCTCGACAATGGCGGCGGACGAGATGACGAGGAGGACACACAGTTTTATGGCGGAAATCATGGCCGAGTTTGGGAAAGCAAGTGGAGGATTAGATGAGCGCACGGTGTAGATATCCACAGGAGAGAGCGAAGGTTGCCACGACCTGCTACTTGTGCGCGGTCAAGCCAGCCTCAGTTGAAGCGAGCACGGCGGCGAGGGAATTGGTCTTCGATTGAAGGAGAAGAGGATAGGGGTGACAGATAGACCCGATCAGTCAGCGATAGGGCGGGGTTGCGCCAGGTTGGGAACCAGCAGCTGACGGGTCGGTCCCACACGACAGCAATTTCAGTGGAGTGGTGTGTAAGCGCGTTTGGCTGCTGCGCGGGGCCCAGTAGTTGGCGCAATGGGGTGCTAGGCTGGCGCGGAGTGGAGAAGGGGGAAATGGGCTAACTGGTGCGTGAAGTATTGGGCCGAGACAAGGGAATTTCGGCCCAGGTACACTTGAGCTTCATTTTCTTTTATTTTTATTTTGTTTACTAGTTACAATTCCACATTTCAAAATTTTGAATTTAAATTCCTATTTTGAATTTCAAATCTTCCAAGTGTCAAAATTAAAACTAATGTGAATATAACCTTTATTTGTTATTTTCTTTGTCATTTATTTATGGACTCAATAATTTCATTGAAATTCCCTTTCTTATTCTCTATTTTCTATTCCCTTTTTTCTACTAATTTAAAATTCAAATCCAAGATAAAGTTTAGGAATTCAATTCTTTAATACATACTCAAAATCAACTATGATGCAATAGATGTATATTTATTTTGATTAATTTATTTGCTTGATGAATGTTTGAAATATAAGACACACTCATGTTGTTTTCTTTATTTTTAGAAAAATAGTATTTTGAAGGTGGAATAAGAAGTAGAAGTTACTTCAACATTAAACATTCATGTAAATAAATGCTTATGGTACATCATGATATGCATAATCATTCGGTTGAGTAGAAAACTTTTCTATTATTTCTTTGGTTTTCAAAAATTCAGTCCTCGTTTTTCAGTACACAAGTATATTCGAGATTTCTGAATTTACTATTTTATTTCTTCATTTATTTTATTATTATTATTATTATTATTTTCTTATACACATTTTGGGCATTACAAGGGAGTATCCTGCTAGCCGCATTGAGAAACCCCTAGCAGTGCGCTTTGTTTTCCTACCACTTATCCTGTTCAATAGAAAAACATTAAAGGTATTAGCTCCATAAAATTAAGTGAATTAATAAAAAATCAAATAATACATCACATAAAATTAAATTATGCATTACACATCAAAATTCATTGGAATCACGATCAAGGAGTCTTCTTCGATCCAAAGCTTGCAATGTGGCTTTTTTGTTCCTTGGATTTCGTTTTCGTTTCGGTGCAACACACTCATCATCAGTGACATCGTTATGGTCTCCGACTAGTGAGTTCAGTGCAACACCCTCATCAATAGTACAAGTGGTTGGCAATTCTTCTTCTTAATAAACATCATCGGCCTGCTCGTCTTCGAATTGATAACCAGCAGTGCAAGGAGTATGTAAACGTTCCCTAGGGTTCACCTTGTGAACTACCCACCATGCTTTAAACTTCGGATTTGGGTACGACATATAGTAGACCTGCTCGCACTGGTGTGTAAGGATAAAATTATCATGGCCTCGAAGTCGTTCCTTGTGCTTTACTTCAGTTATGCCATATTGACTTTGTCTAATCCCACTATTGCTGTCAAACCAATCACATAGAAAGAATACTAATTTCAAAGTTTTGTTCCCTGCAAAATTAAACTCTAGGATATTTTGAATGATGCCATAATAATTAGTTTCTCTTTCGAGCGCATCGAGTGCCCTAGTCAGAACTCCAGTGTTACGTGTGGCTACACCAGGACGAGACTTTTCAAATTGGTCTGAACAAAAACGGAAGCCATTCACATCGTATCGACCAAAGGTTCTGCAAGTCACCGTCCCATAAGATAGTTGTCTCAAGACCTCGTGTATGTTAGGAGTCTTTGTGCACTACAAATAATATAAAGTTAAAATGGCTACCTCGCATAAAAGGCTAAATGACATCAAAGTAAGGAATATAAAGAGTTTACATGCTCCCGAAACCAGTCAACAAAATTAGGTCTTCCTTGCCTCCCATGTCGTCGTGTCATATCTAGTTGTTTGCTTGTAGGCTGATGGGAATAAGTCCAATTTTCCTCGTCGAAGTTACTGTACGACAAATAAGTAATTAAATATGGCTCCTTGGCAAAGAAATTATGGGGTAAAATAAAGACTTACATGAAATATGGCTCCATCTCTTCTATATTAGAGTACATGTATAGCAATGCAGACATTCTTTCATCCATGCTAAGGTGGTAGAACGTGCCCTTACTAGTACTTGTGCCTCTCCATTGAAAAATGTTGAGATCACTGACAGGAGGTTCCTCATCGACATTGTATCGCATGGTAGCAGCATAGACATTATGTTCCTCTGCGAAATACACACTTGTGAACTACGAAACCTCCTTTAGCAAAAAAGCTTCAGCGATGCATCCTTCTACTCTAGCCTTATTTCGAACCATGCCTCGCAAGTTTTTGAGTGCACGTTCAATGTGATACATCCACCTATATTATACAGGTCCACCAACCTTTGCCTCATATGGAATGTGAACAAGTAGATGCTCCATCGGATTGAAGAATCTAGGTGGGAATATTTTTTCTAGCTTGCATAACAACACTGGTATTTCTTTCTCCAACTTCTCCATCATATTTTTACTTATTTCTTTGGCACAGATCTGCCTGTAGAAATAACTTAGCTCAGCTATTGCTTGCCACATGGCGTCGGGCATGTAACCACAAAACATGAGAGGGATAATCCTCTCCATTAATATATGGAAGTCATGGCTCTTTAACCCAGTTAGTTTTCCCGTTTTCAAATTCACAGTTCTTTTCAAGCCCGCAGCATAACCATCGGGAAATTTAATTTTTTTTCATCCATCTCATTACCTCGATCATGTCTTTAGAGGTAAGACAGAACAAGACACGTGGCGGCTTGCCGTTGTCATTGAGCACTTGGGTTGGTCGGTCACAAAGCATTGCTAGATCTCTTCGAGCTTTCATATTGTCCTTTGTTTTTTTCAAAATGCATGCAGGTGTGAAAGTCGCCTAGAGGGGGGGGGGTGAATAGGCGGAATCTGAAATTTACAAACTTAAGCATACACTACAAGCCGGGGTTAGCATTAGAATTAAAATCGAGTCTGAAATAGAGGGTGAAAACAAATCAAAAGCAAATGAAGCGGATGACATGGTGATTTGTTTTACCAAGGTTCGGTTCTTGCAAACCTACTCCCCGTTGAGGTGGTCACAAAGACCGGGTCTCTTTCAACCCTTTCCCTCTCTCAAACGGTCACCTAGACCGAGTGAGCTTTTCTCCTTAATCAAACGGGTCACTTGGACCCCTACAAGGATCACCACAACTTGGTGTCTCTTGCTTTGATTACAAATGTCTTGAGGACAAGAATGGAGGAAGAAGAAAAGCGATCCAAGCGACAAGAACTCAAATGAACACAAATGTCTCTCTCTCACAAGCCACTAAGTCTTTGGAATGAGTTTGGGATTTGGAGAGGATTTGATCTTTTGTTTTGTGTCTTGGAGTGAAGTCTAGAGCTCTTGTATTGAATGCAAATTGCTAGAAACTTGGATACCTTGAATGGTGGTGGTTGGGGGTATTTATAGCCCCAACTACCAAAACAACCGTTGGGGAGGGCTACTATCGATGGGCGCACCGGACAGTCCGATGCGCCACCACCACTGTCTGGTGCGCCAGCCACGTCACCCAACCGTTAGGGTTCTGACGGTTTCGGTCGTTGGAGCTCTGACATCTTAGGGCACCGGACAGTCCGGTGCCGCACCGGACAGGTACTGTTCACTGTCCGATGTGCCTTCTAGCGCTGCTCTGACTCTGCGCGAACTATCCACGCACTGTTCACGCCACTGTTCACTTTTGCAGTCGACCGTTGGCGCTGTAGTCGTTGCTCCGCGTGGCACACCGGACAGTCCGGTGCTACACCGGACAGTCCGGTGAATTTTAGCGGAGCGGCCTCCGAGAAACCCAAAGCTGAGGAGTTCAGAGTGTACGGTCCCTGGTGCACCGAACACTGTCCTGTGGCACACCGGACAGTCCGGTGCGCCAGACCAGGGCACACTTCGGTTTTCTTTTGCTCGTTTCTTTTTAAACCCTAACTTCAACTTTTTATTGGTTTGTGTTGAACCTATGGCACCTGTAGAACATATAATCTAGAGCAAACTAGTTAGTCCAATTATTTGTGTTGGGCATTCAACCACCAAAATTATATTTAGGAAAAGGTTTGACCCTATTTCCCTTTTAATCTTCCCCTTTTTGGTGATTGATGCCAACACAAACCAAAGCAATTATATAATTGCAGAATTGAACTAGTTTGCATAATGTAAGTGCATAGGTTGCTTGGAATTAAACCAATATATTATTTCTACTAGATATGCATGGATTGCTTTCTTCTATTTTAACATTTTGGACCACGCTTGCACCACTAGTTTTGTTTTTGCAAATTTTTGGAAAATTCTTTTCAAAATCCTTTTGCAAACAGTCAAAGGTATATGAATAAGATTGAAAGAAGCATTTTCGAGATTTGAAATTTTCTCCCCCTGTTTCAAATGCTTTTCCTTTGACTCAAACAAAACTCCCCCTAAATGAAATTCTCCTCTTAGCTTTCAAGAGGGTTTTGGGATATACTAATTGAGATACTCTCATTAGAGGAATACGAATTTGAAAGATACTAGTTTGACATATACCAATAAAAATTTTCAAAACACAATTAAAAATTAAATTAGGTGGTGGTGTGGCCCTTTTGCTTTGGGCTAATACTCTCTCCTCCTTTGGCATCAATTGCCAAAAACGGAGACTTTGTGAGCCCTTTTTAAATTCTCTCCCTCTTTGGCAAACAATATATGAGTGAAAGATTATACCAATGTGGAGAGATGGCGGAATACCGGCAAAGAGTAAATAATACTGATGGAGTTGAGTGGAAGCGTCGTCTTTGCCGAATACTCCATTTCCTTTCAATTCTATGACTAAGCATAAGAATACACTTGAAAACACATTAGTCATAGACATAAAAAAGATATGATCAAAGGTATATAAATAAGCTATGTGTGCAAAGTATTAATCAAAATTCTGAGGATCAAGAACGTTTAGCTCATTCCTAAGTTTGGTAAAGGTTTTCTCATCTAATGGTTTGGTAAGATATCGGCTAATTGTTCTTTGGTGCTAACATAAGCAATCTCGATATCCCCCCTTTGTTGGTGATCTCTCAAAAAGTGATATCGAATGGCTATGTGCTTAGTGCGGCTGTGTTCAACGGGATTATCTGCCATGCGGATTGCACTCTCATTATTAGATAGGAGAGGGACTTTGCTAAATTTGTAGCCATAGTCCCTGAGGGTTTGCCTCATCCAAAATATTTGAGTGCAAAAATGGCCTATGGCAATATACTCGGCTTCGGCGGTAGAAAGAGCTACTGAATTTTGTTTCTTTGAAGCCCAATACACTAGGGATCTTCCCAGAAACTGACAAGTCCCTAATATGCTCTTCCTATCAATTTTACACCCTGCCCAATCAGCATCTGAATATCCTAATAAATCAAAAGAGGATCCCTTGGGGTACCAAAGACCAAACTTCGGAGTATAAACTAAATATCTCAAGATTCTTTTCACGGCCCTAAGGTGAACTTCCTTAGGATCGGCTTGGAACCTTGCACACATGCATACAGAAAGCATAATATCCGATCGAGATGCACATAAATAGGGTAGAGATCCTATCATAGATCGATATACCTTTTGATCTACAGATTTACCTCCCGTGTCGAGGTCGAGATGCCCATTGGTTCCCATGGGTGTCTTGATGGGTTTGGCATCCTTCATTCCAAATTTGGTGAGTATGTCTTGAATGTACTTTGTTGGGCTGATGAAGGTTCCCTCTTGGAGTTGCTTAACTTCAAATCCTAGAAAATACTTCAACTCCCCCATCATACACATCTCGAATTTTTGAATCATGATCCTACTAAACTCTTCACAAGTAGATTTGTTAGTAGACCCAAATATGATATCATCAACATAAATTTGGCATACAAACAAATCTTTTGCAATAGTTTTAGTAAAGAGAGTAGGATCCGCTTTTCCGACTTTGAAGCCATTAGTGATAAGGAAATCTCTTAGGCATTCATACCATGCTCTTGGGGCTTGCTTCAGCCCATAAAGCGCCTTTGAGAGTTTGTAAACATGGTTAGGGTACTCACTATCTTCAAAGCTGGGAGGTTGCTCAACATAGACCTCTCCCTTGATTGGTCCATTGAGGAAGGCACTCTTCACGTCCATTTGATAGAGCTTAAAGCCATGGTAAGTAGCATAGGCAAGTAATATGCGAATTGATTCAAGCCTAGCTACGGGTGCATAGGTTTCACCGAAATCCAAACCTTCAACTTATGAGTAACCCTTGGCCACAAGTCGAGCTTTGTTCCTTGTCACCACACCATGCTCATCTTGCTTGTTGCGGAATACCCACTTGGTACCTACAACATTTTGATTAGGAAATGCCATACCTCATTCCTCATGAAGTTGTTGAGTTCCTCTTGTATTGCCAACACCCAATCTGAATCTCTTAATGCATCTTCCACCCTGTATGGCTCAATAGAAGACACAAAAGAGTAATGTTCACAAAAATGAGCGACTCGAGATTGAGTGGTTACCCCCTTATGAATATCGCCGAGGATGGAGTTCACGGGGTGATCTCTTTGAATCGCCTGGTGGACACTTGGGTGAGGCGGTCTTTGACCCTGTCCTTCTTGTTCATCTTCCTTATCTTGATTTTCTTCATCTCCCCCCTAGATCATTGCCTTCTTCTTGAGGTGGCTCATCTTCTTGATCTTCTTCTTCATCATCTTGAGCATGTTCCTCATCTTGTGTTGGTGGAGATGCTTGAATGGAAGATGATGGTTGATCTTGTGCTTGTGGAGGCTCTTTGGATTCCTTAGGACACACATCCCCAATGGACATGTTTCTTAGTGCGACGCACGAAGCCTCTTCATCATCTAATTCATCAAGATCAACTTGCTCCACTTAGGAGCCATTAGTCTCATCAAACACAATGTCACAAGAAACTTCAACTAGTCCATTGGACTTGTTAAAGACTCTATATGCCCTTGTGTTTGAGTCATAACCAAGTAAAAAGCCTTCTACAGCCTTAGGAGCAAATTTAGATTTTCTACCTCTTTTAACAAGAATAAAACATTTGCTACCAAAGACTCTAAAATATGAAACATTGGGCTTTTACCGATGAGGAGTTCATATGATGTCTTCTTGAGGATTCGATGTAGGTAGAGCCGGTTGATGGAGTAGCAGGCGGTGTTAATCGCCTCGGCCCAAAACCGATCTAGAGTCTTGTACTCATCAAGCATGGTCCTCGCCATGTCAAGTAGAGTTCTATTCTTCCTCTCCAGTACACCATTCTGTTGAGGAGTGTAGGGTGAAGAGAACTCATGCTTGATGCCCTCCTCCTCAAGAAAGCCTTCAATTTGTGAGTTCTTGAACTCCGTCCCATTGTCGCTTCTAATCTTTTTGATCCTTAAGCCAAACTCATTTTGAGCTTGTCTTAAGAATCCCTTTAAAGTCTCTTTGGTTTGAGATTTATCCTGCAAAAAGAATACCCATGTGAAGCGAGAATAATCATCCACAATTACAAGACAATACTTACTCCCACCGATGCTTATGTAAGCTATTGGGCCGAATAAATCCATGTGGAGTAGCTCAAGCGGCCTGTCGGTCGTCATGATGTTCTTGTGTGGATGGTGGGCACCAACTTGCTTCCCTGCTTGACATGCGCTACACACCCTGTCTTTCTCAAAATGAACATTGGTTAGTCCCAAAATATGTTCTCCCTTTAGAAGCTTGTGAAGATTCTTCATCCCAACATGGGCTAGTCGGCGATGCTAGAGCCAACCCATATTAGTCTTAGCAATTAAGCAAGTATCAAGTTCAGCTCTATTAAAATCAATTAAGTATAGCTGACCCTCTAATACTCCCTTAAATGCTACTGAATCATCACTTCTTCTAAAGACAGTAACACCTATATCACTAAAAAGACAGTTGTAACCCATTTTGCATAATTGAGATACAGAAAGCAAATTGTAATCTAAAGAATCTACAAGAAAAACATTGGAAATGGAATGGTCGGGTGATATAGCAATTTTACCAAGTCCTTTGACCAGACCTTGATTTCCATCCCCGAATGTGATAGCTCTTTGGGGATCTTGGTTTTTCTCCTAGGAGGAGAACATTCTTTTCTCCCCTGTCATGTGGTTTGTGCATCCGCTATCAATGATCCAACTTGATCCCCTGGATGCATAAACCTGCAAAACAATTTTAGGCCTTGTTCTTAGGTACACAAACGGTCTGGGGTCCTTTCCCATTAAAAACAAGCACCTTGGGTACCCAAACACAAGTCTTTGATCCCTTGTGTTTGGCCCCAACATATTTGGCAACTACTTTGCCTGATTTGTTAGTCAGCACATAAGAAGCATCAAAAGTCTTAAATGAAATAATAGGCTCATTTGATGTAATAGGAGATTTCTTTTTAGGCAATTTAACATGGGTTGATTGCCTAGAGCTAGAAGCCTCATTTTTATACATAAAAGCATGATGAGAAACATTATGAGGTTTCCTAGCATGAATTCTCCTAATTTTGTGCTCAGGATGACCAGCAGGATATAAAATGTAACCCTCGTTATCCTGAACTATGGGAGCTTTGCCCTTAACAAAGTTAGACAATTTCTTAGGGGCATTAAGCTTGACATTGTCTCCCTGTTGGAAGCCAATGCCATCCTTAATGCCAGGGCGTCTCCCATTATAGAGCATGCATCTAGCAAATTTAAACTTTTCATTTTCAATTTCATGCTTATTAATTTTAGCACTAAGTTGAGCTATGTGATCATTTTGTTGTTTAATTAAAGCTAGGTGATCATGGATAGCATCAACATTAATATCTCTACATCTAGTGCAAATAGAAACATGATCGACAGTAGATGTAGATGGTTTGCAAGCATTTAATTCATCAATCTTAGCATGTAAAATAGCATTTTCATTTCTAAGACTGGAAATGGCATCATTGCAAACATTCATATCTTTAGCTTTAGCAATTAATTTTTCATTCTCAATTTTAAGGCTAGAAATAGATGCATTCAATTTATCAATCTTAGCAATTAAACTAGCATTTTCATTCTTAAGATTGACAATTGAATTATCATAGGCATTTAACTTCTCAACCTTAGCAATAAAATTAGCATTCTCGATTCTAAGGTTGGAAATGGTTTTATGGTAAATGCTAAGCTCACTAGTTAATTTTTCACATTTTTCTATCTCCTGAGCATAAGCATTTTTAACTTTAACATGCTTTTTATTTTCCTTAATAAGGAATTCCTCTTGGCTATCCAAAAGTTCATCCTTCTCATGAATGCCTCCTATCAATTCATTTAATTTTTCCTTTTGTTGCATGTTAAGGTTGGCAAAAAGACTAAGCAAATCATCTTCATTATCACTAGAGCTACACTCATCACTAGATGTTGTATATTTAGTGGAGGCTCTAGATTTTACCTTCTTCTTTTTGCCGTCCTTTGCCATGAAGCATTTGTGGCCGACGTTGGGGAAGAGGAGGCCCTTGTTGACGGTGATGTTGGCGGCATCCTCATCGGAGGAGGAGTCTATGGAGCTCTCATCGGAGTCCCATTCCCGACACACATGGGCATCGCCGCCCTTCTTCATGTAGCATCTTTTCTTTTCCTTCCTTTTTCCCTTTTTGTCGTTGTCCATGTCACTATCACTAGACATAGGGCAATTAGCGATAAAATGACCGGGCTTACCACATTTGTAGCACACCCTTTTGGAACAGGGCTTTTTGTCCTTCCCCTTCATTTGTTTGAGGATTTGACAGAAGCTTTTGATGATGAGCGATATCTCCTCATTGTCAAGCTTGGATGCGTCAATGGGGATCCTACTTGGTGTAGAATCCTTCTTTTCTTCTTCCGTCGCCTTGAATGCGACGGGTTGCACCTCGGGTGTGGAGGTGCCGCCTTGCTCCAAGTTGATGATTTGTTTGGAACCTTTGATCATCAATTCAAAGCTCATAAACTTTCCTATAACCTCCTCGGGAGACACTAACTTATATCGAGGATCACCACGAATTAATTGAACTTGAGTAGGATTACGAAATACGAGTGATCTAAGAATAACCTTGACCATTTCATGGTCATCCCATTTTATGCTCCCGAGGTTGCGCACTTGGTTCACCAAGGTCTTGAGCCGGTTGTACATGGCTTGTGGCTCCTCTCCTTGGTTGAGGACAAACCGACCGAGCTCCCCCTCGATTGTCTCCCTCTTGGTGATCTTTGTCACCTCATCTCCTTCGTGCGCGGTCTTGAGCACGTCCCAAATCTCCTTGGCACTTCTCAACCCTTGCATCTTGTTATACTCCTCTCGACATAGAGAGGCGAGGAGTATAGTAGTGGCTTGGGAATCAAAGTGCTTGATTTGGGCGACTTCGTCCGAATCATAGCCTTCATCCCCTATGGATGGTACCTGCGCTCCAAACTCAACAATGTCCCAAATGCTATCATGGAGTGAGGTTAGATGGTGCCTCATTTTATCACTCCACATACAATAATCTTCACCATAAAAAACCGGTGGTTTGCCTAATGGGACGAAAAGTAAAGGAGTGCGTTTGGAAATGCGAGGGTAGCGTAAGGGGATCTTACTAAACTTCTTGCGCTCATGGCGCTTAGAAGTGACGGATGGCGCGTTGGAGCCAGATGTAGAAGGCGATGAAGAATCGATCTCGTAGTAGACCACCTTCTTCATTTTCTTTTTCTTTTCGTCACTCCGATGTGACTTGACGTGTGAAGGGGATCCCTTCTTCATCTTGTTGCTGGACTCCCCCGATGGATCCTTCCCGTGGCTTGTAGACTTGTCACCGCCGGTCACGATCTCCTTGTTGGCGTGATCTCCCAACATCACTTCGAGCGGTTAGGCTCTTAATGAAGTACCGGGCTCTGATACCAATTGAAAGTCGCCTAGAGGGGGGGTGAATAGGTGGAATCTGAAATTTACAAACTTAAGCACACACTACAAGCTAGGGTTAGCGTTAAAATTAAAATCGAGTCCGAAATAGAGGGTGAAAACAAATCAAAAGCAAATGAAGTGGATGACACGGTGATTTGTTTTATCGAGGTTCGATTCTTGCAAACCTACTCCCTGTTGAGGTGGTCACAAAGACCGGGTCTCTTTCAACCCTTTCCCTCTCTCAAACGGTCACCTAGACCGAGTGAGCTTTTCTCCTTAATCAAACGGGTCACTTAGACCCCTAGAAGGATCACCACAACTTGGTGTCTCTTGCTTTGATTACAAATGTCTTGAGAACAAGAATGGAGGAAGAAGAAAAGCGATCCAAGCGACAAGAACTCAAATCAACACAAATGTCTCTCTCTCACAAGCCAATAAGTCTTTGGAATGAGTTTGGGACTTGGAGAGGATTTGATCTTTTGTTTTGTGTCTTGGAGTGAAGTCTAGAGCTCTTGTATTGAATGCAAATTGCTAGAAACTTGGATACCTTGAATGGTGGTGGTTGGGGGTATTTATAGCCCTAACCACCAAAACAACCGTTGGGGAGGGCTACTGTCGATGGGCGCACCGGACAGTCCGGTGCGCCACCGGACACTGTCCGGTGCGCCAGCCATGTCACCCAATCGTTAGGGTTCTGACGGTTTTGACCGTTGGAGCTCTGACATCTTAGGGCACCGGACAATCCGGTGCCTCACCGGACAAGTACTGTTCACTGTCTGGTGTGCCTTCTGGCGCTGCTCTGACTCTGCGCAAACTGTCTGCGCACTGTTCATGCCACTGTTCACTTTTGCAGTCGACCATTGGCGCTGTAACCGTTGCTCTGCGTGGCACACCGAACAGTCCGGTGCTACACCGGACAGTCCGGTGAATTTTAGCGGAGCGACCTCCGAGAGACCCGAAGCTAAGGAGTTCAGAGTGTACGGTCCCTGGTGCACCAAACACTGTTCGGTGGTGCACCGGACAGTCCGGTGCGCCAGACTAGGGCACACTTCGGTTTTCTTTTACTCGTTTCTTTTTGAACCCTAACTTCAACTTTTTATTGGTTTGTGTTGAACCTATGGCACCTATAGAACATATAATCTAGAGCAAACTAGTTATTCCAATTATTTGTGTTGGGCATTCAACCACCAAAATTATATTTAGGAAAAGGTTTGACCCTATTTCCCTTTCAAGGTGTGTATGAGGGCTTCAACAACATTACTTTTTGGTGCATGACATCAATGTTGTGCACAAGAATCAATGACGACATATAAGGGAGCTCCTAGAGACCACATATATGTGTCCAGTTGTGGTCCACTCCGAATCCTTCGTACTTGTCCCCCTTTTCATTTAAGACAAGGTTGTTCAGCTGAGCATATATTTCTGCTGCGTTAAGACATTTAGGTGGTCCTTTGGTGACCACGGTGTTCTTTATAAAGTTTTTCTTATCGCTCCTAAAGGGGTGTTTTCTAGGCAACCAGCATCGATAACAATCAAAGTAAGTGATCTTTCCACCTTGAGCAAGACGGAAGCAATCTGTATCTGAACCGCAATATGGAGTCATGCACCATGAAGTCATGCACCGACCATAAATACGCAACTCGAAGTTTGAATATCTGTTTTTAAAAACATCGTATGCTTCTACTCCTTTCCAAAGCTCCTTTAACTCTTCAATCAAGGGTTTTAACATGACATTGAGGTTCTTTCCAGGATAGTCTGGGCCAGGAATGATTAAGCAAAGAAATATAAATTCATATTTCATACAAAGAGAAGGTGAAAGGTTGTATGGAATAACAAAGATGGGCCAACATGAGTATGATGATGCCATTTGATCAAAAGGTGTGAAGCCATCGGTCGCGAGGCCGATTCGAACATTCCTCGGATCAGCTGCAAAGTTGGGATCAAACGTGTTGAGAGCCTTTCAAGCATCCCCATCTGAAGGGTGCACGATTAGGTCATCGTTATCACGGACACCTTCTTTGTGCCATCGCATGTGCATTGCGGTTTTTTAGATAGAAACAATCGTTTCACTCGAGGAGTTAGTGGCAAGTAGCGGAGCTGCTTATGTGCAACATCTGTCATCACCTTGTCACCCTCATCATTAACAACTTCCACAAATCTAGATTGTCCACATTTCAGACATTTTTCTCTTCTGCATGCTCCTTCATGAAAAGCATACAATTATTTTTGCACACATCAATCTTTTCATAGTCCATACCGAGACCTTTGATAATTGTCTTTAAATGGTACATGTCTTTAGGCAACATATTGGGCTTTGGGAGCACATCTCCTAATAACTTTAAAATCTCATTGTAACAATTGTTCGAGAAAAAGTACTTAGACTTAATGGCCATGAGCCGAGTCACAAAAGCGAGTATACTCACATCTGTGTGTTCATGCAACGACTTTTCAGAGTCTTTTAGTAGTTTAAAAAATCTGGAAACCTCTGGTGTGGCAGGATCCTCGGAGCTTAGGTTTAATTCTGAACGTAGCGAATCTATCATCTCATGCATCGCATCATCGCCAGCCCAATCATTGTTCTCCTCCTCTTCTACATTCCGGTTGGGTAGTACCTCACCATGATGTTCCCACACCTCATATCCGGGCATAAATCCAAACTGACAAAGATCTAGGCTAACTCTTTCCTTATTAAGAAATATACTGTTTTCGTGCCGCCTATAAGGGCATCTGACAATGCCGGTTAATGACAAGGAGAATACGTGGTCCACAAAATCTTTGGTCTTGGCTACCCAATCATCAGAATGACGTTCATTCCTACTCCAGCCATTGTACATCCATGCACGATCTTCAGCCATGCCTGAGACTGTTAAACCGAACCATATCGTGAAAACATTATTCAACTTTGTCAAGGGTTTCGGTCTTACATGTATAGGCAATGATAGGTTCTAAACCCACAGCAAGCTAGCAGGACCCAAAAAAATTTCGGCAGTATAACCTCACGACATCAAGCTAGCAGGACCCAAACAAATTTCGGCAGCATAACCTCACTACCACTAAACAATATATTACTATTATATAAAACAAAGAATGATATAATATTAATCAAATAAAACTAAGTACCACATATGCTAATAATACAACTATTCTACTTACCAATATAATTTACTTGTAAAACTAATAATATAATAGTACCACATATTAATATGAAATTAATGCCATAAATATAATATGCCCCTAATATATTAATGAAATCAAACTAAACAACAATAATAATCACACATACTAATCAAACAAACTTTATTACAATTATATACTAATTTCAGCGGTGATTAAATAACGTCCATCAAAAATATGGAATAAAATGCGCAAAAAATTAATTTAACCTCGGTCTTGGCGGAGGAGGAGCGAGGGCGGCGGGAGACGGCAAATCCGGCGCGAGGCGTCGTGGTGGGTCGCTGGAGCGCGGCGGCACGGGCAGGCGCGGCGGGCTGGCGTCGGGACAGGCGGGCGTGGCGGAGGCAGGGCGGGCGCGACGGGCCAGGGCCAGGAGGCGGGAGGCAGGCGCGGCGCGGGCGGCAAGCGTAGCGATAGCGCAACACGAGGAAGACAGAGAGAAGGAGAGGATGAAGGAAGAAGAAGTCGAGCGGTTGTTTAAAATACATTATTTTCGGTGGCCAGGGTCAGCCGCCGAAAATAACATAGGCCGCCGAAAATGCTAAACAATATTGTTGTGCACTGTTAGTGCAAGGCTTTAGAAGAAGGACCCCCAACCAAAAAAAAGAGAGAGAGAAAGACCTACACGATCGATTGTAGAACACAATTCACAATCCAATTCTAAAACTTGTTCTAATCACGTCATTGTATCTCTCTTGACATTAATTCTGGGGATAAATAATTAACAAAGTCAAGCCACAGTTGCCTACGTGTGTATTGCTTTATTGGTTTCAATTCTCATCACTTAATATTAAACTTCATATTACGCCTGGAGTCTACGCTTTTTTCATACCCGTACTGGCTCCAGTTTGCGTACCGCTTATCACCATTTTTAAATTTCTAGTTTTTTTTTCCAAAAGATTTATACATTTAGACTCTTGTATCTTTTGATTTTACTTGTGGACCTTGTGTTTGGCGTTGTGGGTCATGACGTTGAACTATCAAATCTCGGCGTTATTGACAATGGTATCGAGATATGTAGTGTGTCTATGAATGTAGCGTTGAGGTGTGCCAACTTTGTTTTAGGTAGTGCTTTGTTCCGGAGCTAGTTGAGATAGAACGGCTTCATCCCTGAGAGCGGCTTTATCCGGGAGTTTTTGAGAGCCAAATGATTTAATATTTAACTATAATTTCCCATTTTTATCATCATTACGATCTATATAGAATCAATTCATTCAACAATAAATTAGAAATAATTCGGCTCTTTTCAACGGTACTTTACCTTATTTTCTCTCTCGTGCACTTACCTGACCCCACAAGCCCTCGTCCCCGTCGTTGCCCCACCGCGTCTGTGCACCTCCCAGTCACGACCGCTCGACCACCACTCTGCCACACCGGTATTGTTTTGGCTCGACCGACCGGTAAGACTGGCTGCAGCGGTTCTCTCCAAGTATCTTCCTCTATATCACTTTTTTGCGTCACATTATCAATATTTTATTCTCTATTTTTTTCATCTTCTGCAGCGGTTTCCCTTATATTCTCCCCTATACTCCACTACAACTATAAAATATCATTATCCAACCATATTCATCATCTATTACCATTTTTACTTCACCTATTAAAACGGCGCCGTACGTATGAACAGTGATTGGAGGGGCGGTGGCGTGACGCTTGCTGTGGCGGTTTTCTATTCACATCTGCTAGCTAGAGGGTCTTGTAGGGAACACCGTTGCAGCCGTAGGGAGCTCCTGTAGCCGTGAAAGGGAAATGTGCCCTTGGGCCATTTCTAAAGTGTTTTGGTAATTGAGTGCCCAACATAATTTCTCTAAGTGCTAATTTGTGCCAAAGATTGAAGAAGTGCAAATCATAAAACAAGGTACGTTTCTAGACTTAGTACATTGATTTGAGTAATAATGTATTATGTCTAAGTGTTAGAAACAGGAGAAAAGCATTTGGACTGGGTGCACCGGACAGTGTCCGGTGCGCCAGACCAGCCTCCGGTGAACAGGCCACTCTCGGGACTCGACGGCGGCGTACGACTATAATTCACCGGACTGTCCGGTGGTGCACCGGACTGTCCGGTGAGTCGTCTGCGGCGAAGTCGTCGCTCTCGGGAAATGTTCAACGGCGTACGGCTATAATTCACCGGACTGTCCAGTGGTGCACCGGATTGTCCGTTGAGCCAACGGTCGACTGCACCAACGGTCGGTCGCGCAATCTTCGCGCGACACATGGGCGCGCCAACGGTCGGCAGGGGGCACCAGACTATCCGGTGTGCACCGGAGAGTGTCCGGTGCGCCAACTGCCGCAAATCTGCAATGGTCGGATGCGCCATAAAAGGAAGGAGATTGTGCATCGGACAGCTACAGTGACTGTCTGGTGGCGCACCGGACTGTCCAGTGCGCCACCCGACAGAAGGCAAGATTAGCCTTCCAAGATTGCCTCCAACGGCTCCTAACTGCCTTGGGGCTATAAAACGGACCCCTAGACGCATGGAGGAGTCAACCAAGCATTCTTTGATCATTTCTAAGCATCCAGACTCCACTCCTAAGCATTTGATTCTCTGTGCTAGCAATTTGAGCTCCTCTTGAGTTGAGAACTCCGTGTGTTGAACTTAGAGCTCAAGTTGTGACTTGTGTGCGTGATTGTGCTCTTGTTTTGAGTCTTGTGTGCGTTGCTCTCCCCTCCCTTACTTCCGTGCTTCTTTGTGATCATCAATTGTAAGGGCGAGAGGCTCCAAGTTGTGGAGATTCCTCGCAAACGGGAGAAAGTATAAGGAAGAAGAACACCGTGGTATTCAAGTTGATCACTGGATCACTTGAAAGGGGTCGAGTGCAACCCTCATCCATTGAGACGCCACAACGTGGAAGTAGGCAAGTAGACAACGCTTGCACCACATGTTTTGTTTTTGCAAATTCTTTTGTAAAATCTTTTAAAAGACATTTTGCAACTAGTCAAAGGTAAATGAATAAGATTTTTGAGAAGCATTTATAAGATTTGAAAATTTCTCCCCTGTTTCAAATGCTTTTCCTTTGACTAAACAAAACTCCCCCTCAATAAAAACTTCCTCTTAGTGTTCAAGAGGGTTTTAAGACATCAATTTTGAAAATACTACTTTCTCCCCCTTTTGAACACAATGAGATACCAATTTGAAAATCATAAGTTTGAAAATTTGGTGGTGGTGCGGTCCTTTTGCTTTGGGCTTAATACTCTCTCCCCCTTTGGCATGAATCGCCAAAAACAGATGTTTGAGTGAAATATAAGCCCTTTTATGAACTACTTTCTCCCCCTTTGGCAAATAATATGAGTGAAGATTATACCAAAATTGGAGAGGTGGAGCGACGGCGAAGGATGAATGAGTCGATGAAGCGGAGTGGAAGCCTTGTCTTCGCCGAAGACTCAAATTCCCTTTTAAAGTACCTATGACTTGGTTTGAAACGTACTTGAAAACACATTAGTCATAGCATATAAAAGAGACATGATCAAAGGTAGAGTAATGAGCTATGTATGCAAGACATCAAAAGAAATTCCTAGAATCAAGAATATTTAGCTCATGCCTAAGTTTGTTAAAAGTTTGTTCATTTAATGGCTTGGTAAAGATATCGGCTAATTGATCTTTAGTATTAATGTATGCAATCTCGATATCTCCCTTTTGTTGGTGATCCCTTAAGAAGTGATACCGAATGGCTATGTGTTTAGTGCGGCTATGCTCAATGGGATTATCCGTCATGCGGATTGCACTCTCATTATCACATAGAAGAGGAACTTTGGTTAATTTGTAACCATAGTCCCTAAGGGTTTGCCTCATCCAAAGTAGTTGCGCGCAACAGTGGCCTACGGCAATATACTCGGCTTCGGCGGTAGAAAGAGCTACGAAATTTTGCTTCTTTGAAGCCCAAGACACCAAGGATCTTCCCAAGAACTGGCAAGTCCTCGATGTGCTCTTTCTATTAATTTTACACCCTGCCCAATCGGCATCCGAATAACCAATTAAATCAAATGTGGATCCCCTAGGATACCAAAGCCCAAACTTAGGAGTATAAGCCAAATATCTCAAGATTCGTTTTACGGCCGTAAGGTGAGCTTCCTTAGGGTCGGCTTGGAATCTTGCACACATGCATACGGAAAGCACAATGTCCGGTCGTGAAGCACATAAATAGAGTAAAGAACCTATCATCGACCGGTATACCTTTTGATCTACGGATTTACCTTCCGTGTCGAGGTCGAGATGCCCATTGGTTCCCATGGGTGTCTTGATGGGCTTGGCATCCTTCATCCCAAACTTGTTTAGAATGTCTTGAGTATACTTCGTTTGGCTAATGAAGGTGCTCTCTTAGAGTTGCTTCACTTGAAATCCTAAGAAATACTTCAACTCCCCCATCATTGACATCTCGAATTTCTGTGTCATGATCCTACTAAATTCTTCACATGTAGATTCGTTAGTAGACCCAAATATAATATCATCAACATAAATTTGGCATACAAACAAATCATTGTCAAGAGTTTTAGTGAATAGAGTAGGATCGGCCTTTCCGACTTTGAAGCCATTAGCAATAAGGAAATCTCTTAGGCATCCATACCATGCTCTTGGGGCTTGCTTGAGCCCATAAAGCGCCTTAGAGAGCCTATAGACATGGTTAGGGTACTCACTGTCTTCAAAGCCGGGAGGTTGCTCAACATAGACCTCTTCCTTGATTGGTCCATTGAGGAAGGCACTCTTCACGTCCATTTGGTAAAGCTTGAAGCCATGGTAAGTAGCATAGGCTAATAATATACGAATTGACTCAAGCCTAGCTACGGGTGCATAGGTTTCACTAAAATCCAAACCTTCGACTTGGGAGTATCCCTTTGCCACAAGTCGGGCTTTGTTCCTTATCACCACACCATGATCATCTTGCTTGTTGCGGAAGACCCATTTGGTTCCTACAACATTTTGATTAGGACGTGGAACTAAATGCCATACCTCGTTCCTAGTGAAGTTGTTGAGCTCCTCTTGCATTGCCACCACCCAATCCGAATCTTGAAGTGTTTCCTCTACCCTGTGTGGCTCAATAGAGGAAACAAAAGAGTAATGCTCACAGAAATGTGCAACACGAGATCTAGTGGTTACCCCCTTATGAATGACGCCGAGGATGGTGTCGACGGGGTGATCTCGTTGGATTGCTTGGTGGACTCTTGGGTGTGGCGGTCTTGGTTCTTTATCCTCCTTGTCTTTATCATTTGCATCTCCCCCTTGATCATTGCCGTCATCTTGAGGTGGCTCATCTTTTTGATCTTCTCCTTCATCAACTTGAGCCTCATCCTCATTTTGAGTTGTTGGAGATGCTTGCGTGGAGGAAGATGGTTGATCTTGTGCTTGAATGGGCTCTTCGGATTCCTTAGGACACACATCCCCAATGGACATGTTCCTTAGTGCGATGCACGGAGCCTCTTCATCTAATTCATCAAGATCAACTTGCTCTACTTGAGAGCCGTTAGTTTCATCAAACACAACGTCACAAGAAACTTCAACTAGTCCTGAGGACTTGTTAAAGACTCTATATGCCCTTGTGTTTGAATCATATCCTAGTAAAAAGCCTTCTACAGTCTTAGGAGCAAATTTAGATTTTCTACCTCTTTTAACAAGAATAAAGCATTTGCTACCAAAGACTCTAAAATATGAAATATTGGGCTTTTTACTGGTTAGGAGTTCATATGATGTCTTCTTGAGGATTCGGTGTAGATACAACCGGTTGATGGCGTAGCAGGCGGTGTTGACCGCCTCAGCCCAAAACTGATCCGAAGTCTTGTACTCATCAAGCATGGTCCTTGCCATGTCCAATAGAGTTCTATTCTTCCTCTCCACTACACCATTTTGTTGTGGCGTGTAGGGAGAAGAGAACTCATGCTTGATGCCCTCCTCCTCAAGGAAGCCTTCTATCTGAGAATTCTTGAACTCCGTCCCGTTGTCGCTTCTAATTTTCTTGATCCTTAAGCCGAACTCGTTTTGAGCTCGTCTCAAGAATCCCTTTAAAGTCTCTTGGGTTTGTGATTTTTCCTGCAAAAAGAACACCCAAGTGAAGCGAGAATAATCATCCACAATAACTAGACAGTAGTTACTCCCGCCGATGCTTATGTAAGCAATCGGGCCGAATAGATCCATGTGTAGGAGCTCCAGTGGCCTGTCAGTCGTCATGATGTTCTTATGCGGATGATGAACACCAACTTGCTTCCCTGCTTGGCATGCGCTACAAATCCTGTCTTTCTCAAAATGAACATTTGTTAATCCTAAAATGTGCTCTCCCTTTAGAAGCTTATGAAGATTCTTCATTCCAACATGGGCTAGTCGGCGGTGCCAGAGCCAACCCATGTTAGTCTTAGCAATTAAGCAAGTGTCGAGTTCAGCTCTATCAAAATCTACCAAGTATAGCTGACCCTCTAACACTCCCTTAAATGCTATTGAATCATCACTCCTTCTAAAGACAGTGACACCTACATCAGTAAATAGACAGCTGTAGCCCATTTGACATAATTGGGAAACGGAAAGCAAGTTATAATCTAAAGAATCTACAAGAAAAACATTGGAAATGGAATGGTCAGGTGATATAGCAATTTTACCCAATCCTTTGACCAAACCCTGATTTCCATCCCCGAATGTGATAGCTCGTTGGGGATCTTTGTTTTTCTCATAAGAGGAGAACATCTTTTTCTCCCCTGTCATATGGTTTGTGCACCCGCTGTCGATGATCCAACTTGAGCCCCTGGATGCATAAACCTACAAAACAAGTTTAGTTCTTGATTTTAGGTACCCAAACGGTTTTGGGTCCTTTAGCATTAGAAATAAGAACTTTGGGTACCCAAACACAAGTTTTGGAGCTCTTGTGTTTGCCCCTAATATACTTGGCAACTACCTTGCCTGATTTGTTGGTTAGCACATAAGAAGCATCAAAAGTTTTAAATGAAATGCTATGTTCATTTGATGCAGTAGGAGTTTTCTTCTTAGGCAATGAAAGGATCACGATGCCCAAGAGGGGGGGGGTGAATTGGGTTTTTCTAAAAATCAACACTAATTAAAACCTAAGCAAGAGCTAAACAAGAGCCCAACTTCACCCCAACAACTAGCACTAAGATAATAATACTAGAAATACGATAGAGCTAAGACAATATTTCAAATACTTGCTAAACAAATACACAATGTAAAGTACTTGAATTAAGTACGGAATGTAAAGCAAGGTTTAGAAGACTCCTCCAATTTTTCCCGAGGTATCGAAGAGTCGGCACTCTCCACTAGTCCTCGTTGGAGCACCCGCGCAAGGGTATCGCTCCCCCTTGGTCCTCGCAAGAACCAAGTGCTCACTACGAGATGATCCTTTGCCACTCCGGCGCGGTGGATCCCTCGAGACCGCTTACAAACTTGAGTCGGGTCACCAACAAGATCTTCACGGTGATCACCGAACTCCCAACGCCACCAAGCCGTCTAGGTGATGCCGATCATCAAGAGTAACAAGCCGTAGACTTTCGCTTGACCAAGAGAAGCCTAATGCAAGTGGTGTGTGCTCTAGGTGGCTCTCGCTAGCGCTAATGAGGAACAAACGCGGATTAAAATTCTCTAATCTCCTCACTAGGCTTTTGGTGCTTGCAATGCTCTAGCAATGTGCTGGAATAAATGTGGGGTGCAAGATATTGAATATGGTGGGTGGAGGGGGTATAAATAGCCCTCACCCACCAACTAGCCGTTACCAGCAACCTTCTGTGCATTGGCGCACCGGACAGTCCGGTGCGCCACCGGTGCGCCAACTGTGTGCCACCGGTGCGCCAACGGTCGTTTCCAACGACTAGTTCTGACAGGTAGCCATTGGACTCATGGCACACCGGACAATGAACAGTCACTGTCCGGTGCACACTGGACAGTCCGGTGCACTGTCCGGTGCGCCACTATAATTCAACTCTGAAAGCTGCGCTCTCGGGTTTCTGCGTGGGGAAGGCTCTTCCTCGGGCTAGCCTGGCCCCACCTGGCAGAGGGTGCACCGGACAGTCCAGTGCACACCGGACAGTCCGGTGCCCCAGGGCCAGAAACCCTACTTCTTGTTTTTCAGCTGTTTTTCAAATCGGTTTTTGTTCTAACTTGTGAGTGAGTTCTAGAGTGACACCTAGCACTGTATGTGAGTGTGATTGTGCACCAACACTACACTAGAACTCTCTTGGTCAAACTACTCATCGACAAACCCTCTTTATAGTACGGCTAAAAGAGAATAAAAGACCTAACTAAATCACGAGTGTCCACATCTCCTTGACACTCGGACTCCGTAGTCCTTCACCTTTTGTTTCGTCGTTTTAGCCATCGCTTCGAGTTCTTATTTCCGGGATTGTTTTCACCGTTGTAGTACTTCTACCTGTAATGCGACCTAACTTACCATTTGTCTCTGCAAAACACACGTTAGTCACATATAACAATACGTTGTCATTAATCACTAAAACCAACCAGGGGCCTAGATGCTTTCAATCTCCCCCTTTTTGGTGATTGATGACAACCCTACAAGATTTGTTAGAGTAGTTTGTTTTGAAGTTTCTGTCAATAGAAAGGAAGGTTAGTTATACTCAGTAATCTTTGACAGAAAGAACATGTACCATAATAATAAGAGTGAGCGCATACACATTGTAAGATTCTTGTTCATATAAAAGTGAAATTAAATCAATGAATCAAGAACAAGAAGACTGGTGATAAAATATAAGGTGAAAACATAATACACACAGTCAATCATAAGCATCGAGAGTATATATAGAGTTTGTGAGCCAAAAGCACCAAGCTAGTACAGAGAGTAACAATCACATATATTACATCAAAATGACTCTCTACTAACTTTCTAACTCCCCCTAGCTCTCACAACTCATATCTCTCCCCCTTTGGCATCAAACACCAAAAGGGTATGAAAGGGAATTAGGCTTACACCTAGTTCCTAAATAATTTTGGTGGTTGAATTGCCCAACACAAATATTGGACTAACTAGTTTTCTCTAGTGCATAAGTTATACAGGTGCTAAAGGTTCACACTTAGCCAATAAAAAGACAAAGTATTGGGTTCAACCAAAGAGCAAAGGGACAACCGAAGGCACCTCTGGTCTGGCGCACCGGACTGTCCGGTGTGCCACCGGACATGTCCGGTGCACCAGAGGACTCAGACTTCAAACTCGTCACCTTCGGGAATTTTCAGAGGCGACTCCGCTATAATTCACCGGACTGTCCGGTGTACACCGGACATGTCCGGTGCTCCAAGGAACAGCGGCCTCCGGAACTCGCCAGCCTCGGGAATTCACTTCGGCCACTCCGCTATAATTCACCGGACTGTCCGGTGTAACAGCGGGGCAACGGCTATTTCGGCGCCAACGGCTACCTGCGACGCATTTAATGCGCGCCAGAAGCACGCAGTCGTCAGGCACGCGGGAGCAGGCGCACCGGACAATCTACAGTTCATGTCCGGTACGCCACCGGACATCAAGGCGGGCCCAGAGACAGAGCTCCAACGGTCGAATCTCAATGGCTTTGGTGACGTGGCTGTCGCACCGGACATGTCCGGTGTGCACCGGACTGTCCGGTGCGCCATCGAACAGACAGCCTCACCAAACGGCTAGTTTGGTGGTTGGGGCTATAAATACCCCCAACCACCCACCATTCATAGCATCCAAGTTTTCCACTTCCCAACTACTTACAAGAGCTCTAGCATTCAATTCTAGACACACCAAAGAGATCAAATCCTCTCCAAATTCCACACAACGCCCTAGTGATTAGAGAGAGTGATTTGCTTGTGTTCTTTTGAGCTCTTGCGCTTGGATTGCTTTCTTCTTTCTTGATTCTTTCATTGCGATCAAACTCACTTGTAATTGAGGCAAGAGACACCAATCTTGTGGTGATCCTTGTGGGAACTTTGTGTTCCAAGTGATTGAGAAGAGAAAGCTCACTCGGTCTGAGGGACCGTTTGAGAGAGGGTAAGGGTTGAAAGAGACCCGGCCTTTGTGGCCTCCTCAACGGGGAGTAGGTTTGCGAGAACCGAACCTCGGTAAAACAAATCCACGTGTCATACTCCTTATTCGCTTGCGATTTGTTTTGCGCCCTCTCTCGCGGACTCTATTATATTTCTAACGCTAACCCGGCTTGTAGTTGTGATTATTTTTGAGAATTTCAGTTTCGCCCTATTCACCCCCCTCTAGGCGACTTTCAATTGGTATCAAAGCCCGGTGCTTCATTAGAGCCTAACCGCTCGAAGTGATGTCGGGAGATCACACCAAGAGGGAGATGGAGACCGGCGTCAAGCCCACTACAAGCCAAGGGAGCACTTCATCGGAAGAGTCCCGCACCAAGAGGAAGGAGAAGAAGAAGGACTCTTCCAAACGGAAGGAGAAAAGATCTTCTTCCTCACACCATAAAGAGAAGAAGGAAAAATCTTCTTCCCACAAGTCGCATCGGAAAGGCGACAAGCACAAGAGGATGAGGAAGGTGGTCTACTACGAGACCGACACTTCATCAACATCAACCTCCGACTCCGATGCGCCGTCCGTAACTTCTAAGCGCCAAGAGCGCAAGAAGTTTAGTAAGATCCCCTTACACTATCCTCATACATCTAGACATACTCCATTACGTTCCGTTCCATTAGGCAAACCGCCAACTTTTGATGGCGAAGATTATGCTAGGTGGAGTGATTTAATGAAATTTCATCTAACCTCACTCCACAAAAGTATATGGAATGTTGTTGAGTTTGGAGCACAGGTACCATCCATAGGGGATGAGGATTATGATACGGACGAAGTGGCCCAAATCGAGCACTTCAACTCCCAAGCTACAACCATTCTCCTCGCCTCTCTAAGCAAGGAGGAATACAACAAGGTGCAAGGGTTGAAGAATGCAAAGGAAATTTGGGACCTTCTCAAGACCGCGCACGAGGGTGATGAACTCACCAAAATCACCAAGCGGGAAACGATCGAGGGGGAGCTCGGTCGCTTCCGTCTTCGCCAAGGGGAGGAGCCACAAGATATGTACAACCGGCTCAAAACCTTGGTGAACCAAGTGCGCAACCTCAGGAGCAAGAAATGGGATGACCACGAAGTGGTTAAGGTTATTTTGAGATCACTTATTTTCCTTAACCCCACTCAAGTTCAATTAATTCGTGGTAATCCTAGATACACACTAATGACTCCCGAGGAAGTAATCGGGAATTTTGTGAGCTTTGAATGCATGATTAAAGGATCAAAGAAGATCAACGAGCTTGACGAACCCTCCACGTCCGAAGCACAACCCGTGGCTTTTAAGGCGACGGAGGAGAAGAAGGAGGAGTCTACACCAAGTAGACAACCAATTGACGCCTCCAAGCTCGACAATGAGGAGATGGCTTTAATCATCAAAAGCTTTCGCCAAATCCTCAAGCAACGGAGGGGGAAGGACTACAAACCCCGCTCCAAGAAAGTGTGCTACAAATGTGGTAAGCCCGGTCATTTCATTGCAAAATGTCCTATATCTAGTGACAGTGACAGGGGCGACGACAAGAAGGGAAAGAGGAGAGAAAAGAAGAAGTACTACAAGAAGAAGGGCGGCGATGCCCATGTTTGCCGGGAGTGGGACTCCGACGAGAGCTCCACCGAGTCCTCTTCCGATGAGGACGCCGCCAACATCGCCGTCACCAAGGGACTCCTCTTCCCCAACGTCGGCCACAAGTGCCTCATGGCAAAGGACGGCAAAAGGAAGAAGGTTAAATCTAAATCCTCCACTAAATATGGATCCTCTAGTGATGATAATGCTAGTGACGAGGAGAATAATTTGCGTACCCTTTTTGCCGATCTTAACATGCAACAAAAGGAAAAATTAAATGAATTGATTAATGCTATTCATGAGAAGGATGATCTCTTGGACTCTCAAGAGGACTTCCTTATTAAGGAAAACAAAAAGCATGTTAAGGTTAAAAATGCTTATGCTCTAGAGGTAGAAAAATGTAACAAATTATCTAGTGAGCTAAGCACATGCCATGACACTATAGACAACCTTAGAAATGAAAATGCTAGATTAATTGCTAAGGTTGATTCTCATGTATGTGATGTCTCAATTCCAAATCTTAGAAATGATAATGATGATTTGCTTACTAAGATTAAGGAATTGAATGATTCTCTTGATAGCCTTAGATTAGAAAATGAAAATTTGATTGCTAAGGCTAAAGATTTTGATGTTTGCAATACTATCATTTCCGACCTTAGAACTAAGAATGATATGTTGCATGCTAAGGTTGTAGAACTAAAATCTTGCAAACCCTCTACATCTACCGTTGAGCACACTTATATTTGTACTAGATGTAGAGATGTTGATATCAATGCTATTCATGATCACATGGCTCTAATTAAACAACAAAATGATCATATAGCATTATTAGATGCCAAAATTGCCGAGCATAACTTAGAAAATGAAAAATTTAAATTTGCTAGAAGTATGCTCTATAATGGGAGACGCCCTGGCATCAAGGATGGCATTGGCTTCCAAAGGGGAGACAATGTCAAACTTAATGCCCCTCCTAAGAACTTGTCTAACTTTGTTAAGGGCAAGGCTCTCATGCCTCAGGATAACGAGGGTTACATTTTGTACCCTGCCGGTTATCCCGAGAGCAAAATTAGGAGAACTCATTCTAGGAAGTCTCACTCTGGCCCCAACCATGCTTTTATGAATAAGGGTGAGACATCTAGCTCTAGGCAACCAACCCGTGCCAAGTTGCCTAGAAAGAAAACTCCTATTGCATCAAATGATCATAGCATTTCATTTAAAACTTTTGATGCATCTTATGTTTTGACTAACAAATCCGGCAAAATAGTTGCCAAGTTTGTTGGGGGCAAACACAAGGGCTCCAAGACTTGTGTTTGGGTACCCAAAGTTCTTGTTTCTAATGCCAAAGGACCAAAAACCGTTTGGGTACCTAAAGTCAAGAACTAAAATTGTTTTGTAGGTTTATGCATCCGGGGGCTCAAGTTGGATACTCGACAGCGGGTGCACAAACCACATGACAGGGGAGAAGAAGATGTTCTCCTCATATGAGAAAAACCAAGATCCCCAACGAGCCATCACATTCGGGGATGGAAATCAAGGTTTGGTCAAAGGATTGGGTAAAATTGCTATATCACCTGACCATACTATCTCCAATGTTTTTCTTGTAGATTCTTTAGATTACAATTTGCTTTCCGTATCCCAATTATGTCAAATGGGCTACAACTGTCTATTTACTGATGTAGGTGTCACTGTCTTTAGAAGGAGTGATGATTCAATAGCATTTAAGGGAGTGTTAGAGGGTCAGCTATACTTAGTAGATTTTGATAGAGCTGAACTCGACACTTGCTTGGTTGCTAAGACTAACTTGGGTTGGCTCTGGCACCGCCGACTAGCCCATGTTGGAATGAAGAATCTTCATAAGCTTCTAAAGGGAGAGCACATTTTAGGACTAACAAATGTTCATTTTGAGAAAGACAGGATTTGTAGCGCATGCCAAGCCGGGAAGCAAGTTGGCACTCATCATCCACACAAGAACATCATGACTAGTGACAGGCCACTGGAGCTCCTACACATGGACCTATTCGGCCCGATCGCTTACATAAGCATCGGCGGGAGTAAGTACTGTCTAGTTATTGTGGATGATTATTCTCGCTTCACTTGGGTGTTCTTTTTGCAGGAAAAATCTCATACCCAAGAAACCTTAAAGGGATTCTTGAGACGAGCTCAAAATGAGTTCGGCTTAAGGATCAAGAAAATTAGAAGCGACAACGGGACGGAGTTCAAGAACTCACAAATAGAAGGCTTCCTTGAGGAGGAGGGCATCAAGCATGAGTTCTCTTCTCCCTACACCCCACAACAAAATGGTGTAGTGGAGAGGAAGAATCGAACTCTATTGGACATGGCAAGAACCATGCTTGATGAGTACAAGACACCGGATCGGTTTTGGGCCGAGGCGGTCAACACCGCCTGCTATGCCATCAACCGGTTATATCTACACCGAATCCTCAAGAAGACATCCTATGAACTCCTAACCGGTAAAAAGCCAAATATTTCATATTTTAGAGTTTTTGGTAGCAAATGTTTTATTCTTGTCAAAAGAGGTAGAAAATCTAAATTTGCTCCTAAAACTGTAGAAGGCTTTTTACTAGGATATGACTCAAACACAAGGGCATATAGAGTCTTTAACAAGTCCTCAGGACTTGTTGAAGTTTCTTGTGACGTTGTGTTTGATGAGACTAACGGCTCTCAAGTAGAGCAAGTTGATCTTGATGAGATAGGTGAAGAACAGGCTCCATGCATAGCGCTAAGGAACATGTCCATTGGGGATGTGTGTCCTAAGGAATCCGAAGAGCCTCCACATGCACAAGATCAACCATCCTCCTCCACGCAAGCATCTCCACCAACCCAAAATGAGGACGAGACTCAAGTTGATAAAGATGAAGAACACAATGATGAGCCACCTCAAGACGACGGCAATGATCAAGGGGGAGACGCAAATGATGAAGACAGGAGGATGAACAACCAAGGCCGCCACACCCAAGAGTCCATCAAGCAATACAACGAGATCACCCTGTCGACACCATCCTCGGCGATATTCATAAGGGGGTAACTACTCGATCTCGTGTTGCACATTTCTGTGAGCATTACTCTTTTGTTTCCTCTATTGAGCCACACAGGGTAGAGGAAGCACTCCAAGATTCGGATTGGGTGATGGCGATGCAAGAGGAGCTCAACAATTTCACGAGGAACGAGGTATGGCATTTAGTTCCACGTCCTAACCAAAATGTTGTAGGAACCAAGTGGGTCTTCCGCAACAAGCAAGACGAGCATGGTGTGGTGACAAGGAACAAAGCTCGACTCGTGGCCAAAGGGTATTCACAAGTCGAAGGTTTGGATTTTGGTGAAACCTATGCACCCATAGCTAGGCTTGAGTCAATTCGTATATTATTGGCCTATGCTACTTACCATGGCTTCAAGCTTTATCAAATGGACGTGAAGAGTGCCTTCCTCAATGGATCAATCAAGGAGGAGGTCTATGTTGAGCAACCTCCCGGCTTTGAAGACAGTGAGTATCCTAATCATGTCTATAGGCTCTCTAAGGCGCTTTATGGGCTCAAGCAAGCCCCAAGAGCATGGTATGAATGCCTTAGAGATTTCCTTATTGCAAATGGCTTCAAAGTCGGCAAGGCTGATCCTACTTTATTCACTAAAACTCTTGACAATGATTTGTTTGTATGCCAAATTTATGTTGATGATATCATATTTGGGTCTACTAACGAATCTACTTGTGAAGAATTTAGTAGGATCATGACACAAAAATTCGAGATGTCTATGATGGGGGAGTTGAAATATTTTCTAGGATTCCAAGTTAAGCAACTCCAAGAGGGCACTTTCATTAGCCAAACGAAGTATACTCAAGATATTCTAAGCAAGTTTGGAATGAAGGATGCCAAGCCCATCAAGACACCCATGGGAACAAATGGGCATCTCGACCTCGACACGGGAGGTAAGTCCGTGGATCAAAAGGTATACCGGTCGATGATTGGTTCATTGCTTTATTTATGTGCATCTCGACCGGACATTATGCTTTCTGTTTGCATGTGTGCAAGATTCCAAGCCGACCCTAAGGAATCACACCTTATGGCCGTAAAACGAATCTTGAGATATTTGGCTTATACTCCTAAGTTTGGGTTTTGGTACCCTCGGGGATCCACATTTGATTTGATTGGTTATTCGGATGCCGATTGGGCGGGGTGTAAGATTAATAGAAAGAGCACATCGGGGACTTGCCAGTTCTTGGGAAGATCCTTGGTGTCTTGGGCTTCAAAGAAGCAAAATTCGGTCGCTCTTTCTACCGCCGAAGCCGAGTATATTGCCGCAGGCCATTGTTGCGCGCAATTGCTTTGGATGAGGCAAACCCTGCGGGACTATGGTTACAAATTAACCAAAGTTCCTCTTCTATGTAATAATGAGAGTGCAATCCGCATGGCGGATAATCCCGTTGAGCATAGCCGCACTAAGCACATAGCCATTCGGTATCATTTTCTTCGGGATCACCAACAAAAGGGGGATATCGAGATTTCATACATTAACACTAAAGATCAATTAGCCGATATCTTTACCAAGCCACTTGATGAACAATCTTTTACCAAACTTAGGCATGAGCTCAATATTCTTGATTCTAGGAACTTCTTTTGCTAAACTTGCACACATAGCTCATAAGTATACCTTTGATCATGTCTCTTTTATATATGCTATGACTAATGTGTTTTCAAGTGTATTTCAAACCAAGTCATAGGTATATTGAAAGGGAATTGGAGTCTTCGGCGAAGACAAAATCTTCCACTCCACTCTACTACTCATCCTTCGCCGTCACTCCGAGCATCTCTCCAACTTTGGTATAATCTTCACTCATTTATTTTATGACCAAAGGAGGAGAAAGTACTTCGTGGGCTCTAATGATTCCGTTTTTGGCGATTCATGCCAAAGGGGGAGAAAATATGAGCCCAAAGCAAAAGGACCACACCACCACCTAATTTTAAAAAAAATTTGGAGATTTTCAATTGGTCAATTTCAAATTGGTATCTTATTATGTTCTAAAGGGGGAGGAAGTAGTATTTCAAAAATGATATATCAAAACCCTCTTGAACACTAAGAGGAGGATCTCATTTAGGGGGAGTTTTGTTTAGTCAAAGGAAAAGCATTTGAAACAAGGGGAGAAAATTTTTAAACTTGAAAATGCCTTGCAAAAATCTTATTCATCTACCTTTGACTATGTTGCAAAAGAACTTTGAAAAGGATTTACAAAAAGAATTTGCAAAAACAAAACATATGGTGCAAATGTGGTCCAATATGTTAAAAACAAAGAAACAATCCATGCACATCATGTAAGTATTTATATTGGCTCAATTCCAAGCAACCTTTCACTTACATCATGCAAACTAGTTAAAATTATGCACTTTTATATTTGCTTTGGTTTGTGTTGGCATCAATCACCAAAAAGGGGGAGATTGAAAGGGAATTAGGCTTACACCTAGTTCCTAAATAATTTTGGTGGTTGAATTGCCCAACACAAATATTGGACTAACTAGTTTTCTCTAGTGCATAAGTTATACAGGTGCCAAAGGTTCACACTTAGCCAATAAAAAGACAAAGTATTGGGTTCAACCAAAGAGCAAAGGGACAACCGAAGGCACCTCTGGTCTGGCGCACCGGACTGTCCGGTGTGCCACCGGACATGTCCGGTGCACCAGAGGACTCAGACTTCAAACTCGTCACCTTCGGGAATTTTCAGAGGCGACTCCGCTATAATTCACCGGACTGTCCGGTGTACACCGGACATGTCCGGTGCTCCAAGGAACAGCGGCCTCCGGAACTCGCTAGCCTCGGGAATTCACTTCGGCCACTCTGCTATAATTCATCGGACTGTCCGGTGTACACCGGACTGTCCGGTGTAACAGCGGGGCAACGGCTATTTCGGCGCCAACGGCTACCTACGACGCATTTAATGCGCGCCAGAAGCGCGCAGTCGTCAGGCACGCGGGAGCAGGCGCACCGGACAATCTACAGTTCATGTCCGGTGCGCCACCGGACATCAAGGCGGGCCCAGAGACAGAGCTCCAACGGTCGAATCTCAATGGCTTTGGTGACGTGGCTGTCGCACCGGACATGTCCGGTGTGCACCGGACTGTCCGGTGCGCCATCGAACAGACAGCCTCACCAAACGGCTAGTTTGGTGGTTGGGGCTATAAATACCCCCAACCACCCACCATTCATAGCATCCAAGTTTTCCACTTCCCAACTACTTACAAGAGCTCTAGCATTCAATTCTAGACACACCAAAGAGATCAAATCCTCTCCAAATTCCACACAACGCCCTAGTGATTAGAGAGAGTGATTTGCTTGTGTTCTTTTGAGCTCTTGCGCTTGGATTGCTTTCTTCTTTCTTGATTCTTTCATTGCGATCAAACTCACTTGTAATTGAGGCAAGAGACACCAATCTTGTGGTGATCCTTGTGGGAACTTTGTGTTCCAAGTGATTGAGAAGAGAAAGCTCACTCGGTCCGAGGGACCGTTTGAGAGAGGGTAAGGGTTGAAAGAGACCCGGCCTTTGTGGCCTCCTCAACGGGGAGTAGGTTTGCGAGAACCGAACCTCGGTAAAACAAATCCACGTGTCATACTCCTTATTCGCTTGCGATTTGTTTTGCGCCCTCTCTCGCAGACTCTATTATATTTCTAACGCTAACCCGGCTTGTAGTTGTGATTATTTTTGAGAATTTCAGTTTCGCCCTATTCACCCCCCCTTTAGGCGACTTTCAGGGTACCCGAACCTACACATCTGAAGCGGGAGGAGGCGGCGGGGGCGCATCCGGTCGCGGTCGAGGTAGCAGAGCGAACGCCGGCTGGGGGTCAGAGTCAGTCTCGGATCCAGGATCTACTGTAGAAGCTGGAGCTGGTACTGACTCGGACAGAGGCCACGCTGCAGAAGCTACCGGAACTGAAGTGGTCACAGATACTGCCACTACAGTAGTGGTAACAACAGAAGCTGGCACAGGATCCTCAGGCGCTGGACGGTAGGACCCAAAGCCGAGGCGTGAGGCCTCAAGTGTGCCCTGAAACTGTGGAGGCTGAATCAGCTGTGCAAAAATGTGGCACAGATAGTGAGCATACGGCAGCTGGCGTCGAGCACGCAGACCATCCAAAACGGTGTCCTCGATCTCACAAATAAGGAAATCCACGACATCAAACTCGGAGTGAGAGACCAGGGCACCAAGGAGCCAGAGCTAGATATGTGTGGTAGCCTCCCTGTATCCCATCCACGGCAGAAGTGTCCGTCTCATAAGCTCAAATAGGAACTTTGTTGCTGTAGTGAAATCTGCCGGTGAGCGTCGCGACCCATCTGAGAAGGGCGGGCGGAACAGAGCCGCGACGTGAGCTGTACCTGGAGCCACACCGCCATGAGGACGACGAGGAGGGTCAGAGGTGTCGTAGCATAAGCTGTGAAGTCGAGTCGACGACTCGTGAAATCCAAAGAGCTGGTGAATCTGGCTGGTAGTAATAGTGACATCCTCTCGCTCAAAACGAGACCTCATCCAGTGGTGATCTGGGTCTATCCATACAGTCGCGTAGAAAACTCGGACCCACTCCTCAACATACCTGCCGCTGGTAGTCAAAAGAGTCAGAAGGCCAGGCAGATATGTGAGGTGCACCTCAGAGTCAGCACCGGCGGCAAGTAGAAAAGCTGGAAGATCCAAAAGCCGGTGCGCATGCAGAGCAATCTGTGCAGACATCTGAGCTCTGAAAAAGGACTCTTGAATACGAGTGCTGAAAAGATCAACTGCAGCAGGGTCCCTCTGAGCCGGTAACCAAGACTCCACGGGTACGTATCTGAACCTACGTACCTGTGCCGCTGTAGCACGCTGAAGGTCAAAAAGTCTGGGATCCACAGCAAGTGGTTGTACCTCAGTCTCATCGCGCTCCCGAAATCGAGGTGGAGGGATAGGAGGAGCGGAAGCGGGAGCGGAAGGAGGAGCAGTGGAAGCGGGTGTAGTGGAGGTAGCGGGTATGGCTGTGGTGGTGGATGGCGCAACAGGAGTGACAGGAGCAGGTAGAGTGGGTGGTGGAGTGGAAGCAGTGGTGTGAGTGGAGGAGCGAGGCCGGGAGGTGAGGCGACGAACACGGTACGCAATCTGGTCTGACGGAGTCTGTGGCTGATCTCCAAGCTCGGCCTGCGCAGCGGCTGCTGCTGCTGCCGCTGCACGGGCTGCTCTGTCCATACGCCGCTTCTTGCGGCCTTCCTGCTGCTCCAAGTATACGGTCTTGCCCTTGACCTGCCTGAAGGGGCGACGAGGATCCTCATCATCGCCTCCCCCTGGCGCCGACACATTCTTCGTGCGCGGCATCCTGACCTGAGGACTGCAAATGAGAGAGAGGGACTAAGCACAGGTTGATAATATTCGATAGAATATCAAAGGAGGATATGACTACCTGGGAAGCTCACACGAGAGGTGACGATCCAAGCAGGACAAGAGACGGCACACGGGCAGTCAAGGTCACTGAAATGACAGAAGAGGTGAGCACGTATTAGTCACATAGTCATAAGTATATGAAATGTGAATAAATACATACACAGAGAAATATGGCACAAAAAATGAGAGAAATGGCGATCGAGAAGTCAAACGACGTGAAAACGACGTATAATAAGTGCCATATGAGGTTTGGAATTCGAATTGAGGCACGAAATGACGTGGAATTGAGCCGATACTTCACGAATAGGTTTATATGGGTGAATATGAGTGAAGTGTGTGCATGGTTTGAATGTAGGCGAAGAAAAAGAGATTTGGGCACCCGGCTCGGAAACGATCGCTCGAAACGGGGAATTTGGTGAAATTAAAGCCTAGAATATCAGATGGGCGTGAAATTTGGCGAATATGTTGCTGGAGGTGTTGTGAAGGTGCCTGAAAAGTTTGGGTTCAATTGGAGCATTTTTGGCTGGTTTGGGCATTTCACCGAACACGTGGGGGCGGAGTTTTAGGGTTTCGGGGAAATGGCCATTTGAGGTGTGAAAGCCCTCCCGAAGGAGCTAAGAACCTGCAGGAATGTTCAAGGCACACAGAGGAACACATATGACCACTTGGTTTCACAGGATTTCACAAGAATTTGGAATTGACAACAAGGGTGGAAGAGAGGGGCTTCACTGGTGACAGAAACACACAGAGAGAAAAAGGGAAAGAGAGAGAGGGATTCTCACCAGAGAGGGAAGGGGATGTACTTGGACGCCGCCGGTGAAGAGACCGCCGGAGAGGAAGGGTGGTCGCCGGCGAGGGGGAGATTGCTAGAGACCGAGAGAGGCTGGCTAGAGGGGAGAGGAAATGAGCCTGGCCTCGGGCTCGGGCAGAGAAGGATTTTTTAAAAACCGAGTATGGGCGCACCGGACAGTCTACAGTGCTGTCCGGTGCACACCGGACAGCGCACAGGAGAATGGAAATTTAGCGCGCGGCTGCCAGTGCACCGGACATTGCACAGTGCAGTGTCCGGTGCACACCGGACTGTCCGGTGAGCCCAGACAGAGGGAAGATTTGAAATTTTTGAATTTTTATAACTAATTTCCAACCAAACCAAATCCCAACTTATAAACATACAAAATAACACTTGTTGGGACAGGTATTTGCACCATCATATATTTTCTCATTTTTTTCAAAATATTTTGCCATAGGCTAGATAATTTTTAGAGAAAATAGGCAAATGGTGAAATTTGCATTTCGGCCTTGCACTAGGGGTTTTTATGAGTGATTTGAGTTTTGAATACTCCCCCTAAGTGCACTACCTCATGCATATTTCAAGAACCAATAGTTGCATAAGAAGTAAGAATTTAAGTGCTAAAAGCTTAAAACTAAGACTTGTCAAGTTTGACCCGAGTTAAGCTTTTTCACTCGCTTTGTTGGCGGTTATCTCAACTAGGTTAGACAAGCCCTAGATGCAATACAAGAAATTTAAACATGCAATGCAAGCTTGACAACACCATTTGACATTTTACATAAAATTTCTGAGATCAAGAATATTTAGTTCATTCCTCAACCTGCAAAAGCGGGTCTTATCAAGTGGCTTAGTGAAAATATCCGCTAATTGATCTTCCGACCTCACTCCTTCTAAAATGATATCTCCTTTAGCAACATGATCTCTAAGGAAGTGATGACGGATATCAATGTGCTTGGTGCGAGAGTGTTGTACAGGATTATTAGCAATTTTAACAGCACTCTCATTGTCACACAACAAAGGTACCTTTTCTAGAACTACGCCATAGTCTAGAAGAGTTTGTTTCATATATAAAATCTGTGTGCAACACGCACCTGCGGCAATGTATTCCGCTTCGGCGGTTGACAAGGCAACACTATTTTGCTTTTTGGATGTCCATGAAATTAGTGATCTACCAAGCAGTTGGCATCCCCCAGAAGTACTTTTCCTATCAATTTTGCAACCGGCATAATCCGAATCAGAATAGCCAATTAAATCAAAAGTAGCTCCTTTGGGATACCACAGACCAACGCTTGTGGTGTGCCTGAGATACCTAAGAATTCTCTTAACAGCGCGAAGATGAGCTTTCTTAGGATTAGATTGAAATCTAGCACACATGCAGACACTAAACATGATATCGGGCCTAGATGCGGTAAGGTACAGTAAACTACCAATCATAGAACGGTAGAGAGTTTGATTAACCGGGTTACCTCCCTCATCTAGGTCGAGATGTCCATTTGTTGGTATAGGTGTCTTGATTGGTTTGCACTTCTCCATGTTGAACCTTTTCAACAAGTCTTTGGTATACTTCTCTTGTGAGAGAAAGTTCCCATCTTTCATTTGCTTGACTTGAAAGCCGAGGAAGTACGTCAGCTCACCAATCATTGACATCTCGAACTCCTTCGACATCAACTCACCAAATTCCTTGCAATCATAGTCATTTGTCGAGCCAAAGATTATATCATCAACATATACTTGACAAATGAAAATATCACTGTTATGTTTCTTTGTGAATAGAGTTGTGTCGACGGTCCCGATCTTGAAGCCCTTTTCAATGAGGAAGTCGCGAAGGCGCTCATACCAAGCCCTTGGAGCTTGCTTTAGCCCATATAGCGCCTTGGACAACCTGTAAGCATGGTTAGGATATCTAGGGTCTTCAAATCCAGGTGGTTGCTCAACATATACAAGTTCATTTATGAAGCCATTTAAAAATGCACTTTTTACATCCATTTGATAAAGTTTTATATCATAGCATGATGCATATGCAAGTAGGATACGAATGGCTTCCAGTCGAGCAACCGGTGCAAAGGTCTCTCCAAAATCTAAGCCTTCAACTTGAGAGAATCCTTTTGCAACAAGTCTTGCCTTGTTCCTTACAATCACACCTTGATCATCTTGTTTGTTTCTGAACACCCACTTTGTTCCAATGATTCTTGCATCTTGTGGGGGCTTCTCCAGGGTCCAAACTTCGTTACGGGTGAAGTTGTTAAGTTCTTCATGCATGGCATTCACCCAGTCCGGATCCTGTAGCGCCTCATCTATACAAGTAGGCTCAACACAAGAAACAAAGGAGTGATGTTCAATAAAAGAAGCATGTCTATGGGATCGAGTAATAACCCCTTGTGAAGGACTCCCGATGATTTGGTTTTGAGGATGAGCTTGAAGTAGTGATGAATTTCTCCTGTTAACCACTTGGGAAGAAGATCCTGGAGCATCAACATCTTCGGCTTGTACCCTTGCTTGTTCATGAGAGACAAATGTATCTTCATTTGCATGCCTCTCATCTTTTTCATCATCTTGTGGTACATTTGATGAAGAAGGCATGTCAATGTTTTGCACCTCTTCTTCATCTTCTTTTGGTTTGATAGCTCCAATTGGCATGTTCTTCATTGCTTCCCTAAGTGGCTCATCACGTACATCATCAAAATTCTCAAGTGCTCCTTGGGAGCCATTAGTCTCATCAAATTCCACATCATATGTTTCTTCTACCACGCTAGTGGCATGATTGAATACTCGATATGCTTTGGACTTTAATGAATAACCCAAAAGAAAACCAATATCACAACGTCTTTGAAACTTCCCTAGGTGATGGCGTTTCTTGAAGATGTAGCATTTGCATCCAAACACTCGAAAGAAGGAGACATCTGACTTTTTCCCATTTAGCAGTTCATAGGGAGTCTTCGCAAGCAGCCGGTGAGGAAATAGCCTGTTTGATGAATAACATGCAGTGTTGACAGCTTCGGCCCAAAACCTCTCCGGTGTGTTATACTCATCAATCATTGTTCTTGCAAGAGTGATCAAGGTCCTATTTTTTCTTTCAACAACTCCATTTTGTTGAGGTGTGTATGTTGCAGATACTTCATGTTTGATACCAATTTCATCATAGTACTCATGAATGTTGGTGTTGTCAAATTCTTTGCCATTATCACTTCTAATCTTCTTGATCTTGCAATCAAATTCATTTTGTGCTTTCTTGGCAAACTTCTTGAATATAGATGCAACTTCATATTTGTCATGGAGAAAGAACACCCAAGTGTATCTTGAGAAGTCATCAACAATCACTAGACAGTAGAGGTTGCCACCGGCACTTACATAATTTGTAGGTCCAAATAAATCCATATGAAGTAGTTCTAGTGGCCTTGATGTTGACATGAAAGCTTTAGTAGGATGTGTATTAGCAACTTGCTTTCCAGCTTGACATGCACTACATGGCTTGTCTTTTTCAAACACCACATCCTTTAATCCTCTAACCATGTCTTTCTTTAATACCTTCTTGAGTGTGCTCATCCCAACATGTGCAAGCCTCCTATGCCAAAGCCATCCAAGTGAAGCTTTGGTGAAGAGGCAAGTTCTTAAGTCTGCATCTTCTGAAGTGAAATCCACTAAGTAGAGGTTGTTGTATCTAAATCCCTTGAACACCATTGATTCATCATCCATCTTTGTTACAATAACCTCTGTTGGAGTGAATAGGCATTGAAGTCCAAGATCACAGAGTTGACCCACTGATAATAAATTGAAGCTCAAAGGTGCAACTAAGAGAACATTTGATATTGATAAATCATTTGAAATTGCCACCTTGCCAAGTCCTTGCACTTTTCCTTTTGAATTGTCTCCAAATGTGATTTTATCTTGTCCATCAACATTCTCATCAAGTGAGGTGAACATCCGTGGGTTGCCTGTCATATGTTGTGTGCATCCACTGTCAATAACCCAATGGCTCCCACCGGTCTTGTAGTTCACCTACATCCACAGACAATTCAAGCTTTTGAGGGCCCTATACTGCATAGGACCAGTGACTCTCTCAATCAAAGACTTTGCAACTCAGATTTGTCTAGGTCTACTCTTGTTTGGTGGACCTAAGAATGTAACTTTGACCTTTCCATTTGCAACCTTTCTTAGAACATAATGAGCATTGAAAGCAAATGGTCTTGAGTGCTTAGGCAAGGGAGTTGGTGGTTTGGCTTTGCAGTTGTGGGCAAAATGACCTTCATTTCCACACTCAAAGCATTTGATAGGCTCGTGAGTCTGCTTTGGCTTGTATTGAGTGGTAGCTTTCTTTTACACAAAAGCATTGTATCCAATACCACTCTTGTTGTTTTTCATGACAGTGTTCATAAGCAGCTCATTTTGGAGGTATTGACCCTTGTAGAACTTTTGCACACTTGTTGCAAGATGTTCATTTTCACTTTTTAGTTTCTTGACCTCATTTTTAAGCCTTTGATTATCCACTGCCAACTCGTTGTTGAAATCATTGTTCTCAATAGCAACCTTTCCTCTAGTAGTTGCATCAGTCAAGTATTTCTTCAATTTTTGGTTGTCTAAAGTTAGGACTTCAACTTTTTCAGTCAATTCAGCATGTAGACTAGTTTGCTCTTCTTGACTCAAATCATCACATGAGGTTGCTACATTAATCTTAACAACAGGGTTAATAGCCTCATGTGTTTTGCAAGATAAAAGTTCATTCTCAACAAGAAGATTATCATGATCAAATTTAATCCTAGTATAATCTTCCTTGATTTTTACTAATCTATCTTGCAACTCCCTATTAGCTTCATTTAACTTGTCACATTTATTCTTAGCATCTTTTAGGGAGGTTGTGAGCTCATTTACAGTTGATGACATAGTTTTGTTCTCTTCTTTCAGTTCATCACTAGCTTTCATAACTATGTCATATTTGGCATTTAAAGATTCATTTTCATTTTTCAACCTATCACATTTAGCTTTTGACTTCCTAATTATTTGAGTATATTCTTTAAGCAAGTCAGCTAGCTCATCATATGAAGGTGAAGCAAATTCCTCATCACTATCACTATCACTATCATCAGTAATATTAATATCATTTTGTACCTTCCGTTCACCCCTAGCCATGAGGCATAGGTGAGAAGTCAATGATGGCGATGGTGGTGGTGAAGAGAAGTCACCGGCGATGGCGGCAACTTTTTCATCATTCTCTTCTTCACTTGAAGAAGATCCACTTGATGACTCAATGTCAGTGAGCCAGTCACCAACAATGTATGCCTTTCCATTCTTCTTCTTGTGGAACCTCTTTTGCTTCCCATCTTTCCTCTTGAAAAATTTCTTTTCCTTCTTTTCATCATCGCTGTCATCTTCTTTCTTGCCCTTGAACTTGTTCTTCTTGGGCTTGTTATATTGATGAGCAAGATGACCGAGCTCACCACAGTTGTAGCAATCCATCTCAGAAATGGGCTTTCTTTTGTTGGAAAAGAATTTCTTCTTTCTTGAATCAAATTTGATGCCTTCTCTGTTAAGTTTCTTCAACATCTTGGTGGTCTTCCTTACCATCAAGGCAATATTAGCGCCAAGGTCATCATCACTTGAGGAATCTTCCTCAACTTGTATTTTTGCTTTTCCTTTTCTTTCTTGATTTGCTTTGAGAGCCAAATCCTTTCTTTTGGAAGATGACTCTTCTTTGTCGTTGATGTGCATGTACATCTCATGAGCATTGATCTTTCCCAGAATCTGTGTAGGTGTGGTAACTGAAAGATCCATTTGATGTAGTACAGTGACAATGTGTCCATATTTGTCTATTGAGAGGACACTGAGAATCTTCCTCACAACATCCGGTTGTGAGATTTGAGTAAGCCCTAATCCATTAACTTCCTCTACAAGAATATTGAGACGTGAGTACATGGCATTGGCATTTTCATTAGCAAGCATTTCAAAAGAGTTTAACTTTCTCATGGCTATATGATATCTCTCCTCACGCTCACTTCTAGTTCCTTCATGTAAAGCACAAATGTCCATCCACAAATCATGAGCATTTTTATGATTTCTTACTCTATTGAACACATCTTTGCAAAGGCCTCTAAAAGGGTGTTTTTGGCCTTAGCATTCCATTTCTCATAATTGAACTCATCACCTACAAGATTTGTGGGATCTCTAGGTTCGGGGAATCCTTGTGTGGCGGCTTTATATACACCAATGTCTATAGCCTCTAAATACGCTTCCATACGAATTTTCCAATATAGAAAATCGTCACCATCAAAAACGGGAGGAGGTCCATCCCCACCGGACATCGTAACTCTAGCGGTTAAGCTAATCTACGAGCAACAAGGCTCTGATACCAATTGAAAGGATCACGATGCCCAAGAGGGGGGGTGAATTGGGCTTTTCTAAAAATCAACACTAATTAAAACCTAAGCAAGAGCTAAACAAGAGCCCAACTTCACCCCAACAACTAGCACTAAGATAATAATACTAGAAATACGATAGAGCTAAGACAATACTTCAAATACTTGCTAAACAAATACACAATGTAAAGTACTTGAATTAAGTGCGGAATGTAAAGCAAGGTTTAGAAGACTCCTTCTGCGCATTATCCTTCTGCGCATTGAATATGGTGGGTGGAGGGGGTATAAATAGCCCTCACCCACCAACTAGCCGTTATCAGCAACCTTCTGCGCATTGGCGCACCGGACAGTCCGGTGCGCCACCGGTGCGCCAACTGTGCGCCACCGGTGCGCCAACGGTCGTTTCCAATGGCTAGTTCTGACAGGTAGCCGTTGGACTCATGGCACACCGGACAGTGAACAATCACTGTCCAGTGCACACCGAACAGTCCGGTGCACTGTCCGGTGCGCCACTATAATTCAACTCTGAAAGCTGCGCTCTCGGGTTTCTGCATGGGGAAGGCTCTTCCCCGGGCCAGCCTGGCCCCACCTGGCAGAGGGTGCACCGGACAGTCCGGTGCCCCAGGGCCAGAAACCCTACTTCTTGTTTTTCAGCTGTTTTTCAAATCGGTTTTCGTTCTAACTTGTGAGTGAGTTCTAGAGTGACACCTAGCACTGTATGTGAGTGTGATTGTGCACCAACACTACACTAGAACTCTCTTGGTCAAACTACTCATCGACAACCCCTCTTTATAGTACGGCTAAAAGAGAATAAAAGACCTAACTAAATCACGAGTGTCCACATCTCCTTGACACTCGGACTCCGTAGTCCTTCACCTTTTGTTTCGTCGTTTTAGCCGTCGCTTCGAGTTCTTATTTCCGGGATTGTTTTCACCGTTGTAGTACTTCTACCTGTAATGCGACCTAACTTACCATTTGTCTCTGCAAAACACACGTTAGTCACATATAACAATACGTTGTCATTAATCACTAAAACCAACCAGGGGCCTAGATGCTTTCAGGCAACTTAGCACGGGTTGGTTGCCTAGAGCTAGATGTCTCACCCTTATACATAAAAGCATGATTAGGGCTAGAGTGAGACTTCCTAGAATGAATTCTCCTAATTTTGCTCTCGGGATAACCGGCAGGGTACAAAATGTAACCCTCGTTATACTTAGGCATGGGAGCCTTGCCCTTAACAAAATTTGATAATCTTTTAGGAGGGGCATTAAGTTTGACATTGTCCCCCTTTTGGAAGCCAATGCCATCCTTGATGCCAGGGCGTCTCCCACTATAAAGCATACTACGAGCAAATTTAAATTTTTCATTTTCAAGTTCATGCTCGGCAATTTTAGCATCTAATTTTGCTATATGATCATTTTGTTGTTTAATTAATACCATATGATCATGAATAGCATCAATATCAACATCTCTACATCTAGTGCAAATAGAAACATGCTCAATGGTAGATGTAGAGGGTTTGCAAGATTTAAGTTCAACAATCTTAGCACGCAAAATATCATTGTTATCTCTAAGATCAGAAATTGTAACATTGCAAACATCTAAATCCTTAGCCTTAGCAATCAACTTTTCATTTTCAGTTCTAAGGCTATCAAGAGACACATTCAATTCATCAATCTTAGCTAGTAAATCAACATTATCATCTCTAAGATTGGGAATTGAAGTATCACAAACATTAGAATCAACCTTAGCAATAAGTTTAGCATTTTCATTTCTAAGGTTGGCAATTAAATCATGGCATATGCTTAGCTCACTAGTTAATTTCTCACATTTTTCAACTTCCAGAGCATAAGCATTTTTAACCTTAACATGCCTTTTGTTTTCCTTGATTAGAAAGTCCTCTTGGGTGTCCAAGAGTTCATCCTTCTAATGGATGGCACTAATTAGTTCATTTAGTTTTTCTTTTTGTTGCATGTTGAGGTTAGCAAAAAGAGTACGCAAATTATCCTCCTCATCACTAGCATTATCATCACTAGAGGACTCATATTTAGTGGAGGATTTGGATTTAACCTTCTTATTTTTGCCGTCCTTTGCCATGAGGCACTTGTGGCCGATGTTGGGGAAGAGGAGTCTCTTGATGACGGCGATGTTGGTGGCGTCCTCGTCGGAGGAGGAGTCGGTGGAGCTCTCGTCGGAGTCCCACTCCCGGCAAACATGGGCATCGCCGCCCTTCTTCTTGTAGTACCTCTTCTTCTCCTTTCTTCTCCCCTTCTTGTCGTCGCCCCTGTCACTATCACTAGATAATGGACATTTAGCAATGAAATGACCGGGCTTACCACATTTGTAGCAAACTTTCTTGGAGCGGGACTTGTAGTCTTTCCCCCTCCTTTGCTTGAGGATTTGGCGGAAGATCTTGATGATGAGAGCCATCTCCTCATTGTCGAGCTTAGAGGCGTCGATTGGTTGTCTACTTGATGTAGACTCCTTTTCTCCTCCGTCGCCTTGAATGCAACCAGTTGTGCTTCGGGCGCGGAGGGGCCATCTAGCTCGATGATCTTCTTTGAACCTTTGATCATCAACTCAAAGCTCACAAAATTACCTATTACTTCCTCAGGAGTCATTTGTGTATATCTAGGATTTCTTCGAATTAATTGAACTTGCGTAGGGTTAAGAAAAACGAGGGATCTTAGAATAACCTTGACCATCTCATGGTCATCCCATTTGATGCTCCCGAGGTTGCACACTTGGTTCACCAAGGTCTTCAAGCGGTTGTACATGGCTTGAGGGTCCTCGCCTTGGTTGAGTCGGAATCGACTGAGCTCCCCCTCGATCGTCTCCCGCTTGGTAATTTTGGTCACCTCGTCTCCTTCGTGCGCGGTCTTGAGTACGTCCCAAATTTCCTTCGCACTCTTTAACACTTGCACCTTATTATACTCCTCTCGACTTAGAGAGGCGAGGAGTATAGTGGTGGCTTGGGAGTTAAAGTGGTGGATTTGGGCCACTTCGTCCGAGTCGTAGTCTTCATCTCCTACGGATGGTACCTGTACACCAAACTCAACAACATTCCAAATGCTTGTGTGGAGTGAAGTTAGATGATGCCTCATTTTGTCACTCCACATGTTATAATCTTCACCATCAAAAATTGGTGGTTTATCCTAAAGGAACGGAGAGTAAAGGAGTATGCTTTGAAATACGGGGGTAGCGTAGGGGAATCTTACTATACTTCTTGCGCTCATGGCGCTTAGAAGTTACGGACGGCGCGTCTGAGCCGGAGGTGGAAGGTGATGAAGAATCGGTCTCGTAGTAGACCACCTTCCTCATCTTCTTTTTCCTGTCGCCACTCTGATGCGACTTGTGGGAAGAGGGTTTCTTCTCCTTCCCCTTCCCTTTGTTGCGGGACTCTTCCGATGAAGCCTTCCCGTGGTTTGTAGTGGGCTTGTCGCCGGTCTCCATCTCCCTCTTGGCGTGATCTCCCGACATCACTTCGAGCGGTTAGTCTCTAATGAAGCACCGTGCTCTGATACCAATTGAAAGTCGCCTAGAGGGGGGGTGAATAGGGCAAAACTGAAATTTACAAAGTTAATCACAACTACAAGCTGGGTTAGCGTTAGAAATATAATGCGAGTCCGAGAGAGGGTGTAAAAATAAATCGCAAGCGAATAAAGAAGTGAGACACAAGGATTTGTTTTACCGAGGTTCGGTTCTCTCAAACCTACTCCCCGTTGAGGTGGTCACAAAGACTGGGTCTCTTTCAACCCTTTCCCTCTCTCAAACGGTCCCTCGGACCGAGTGAGCTTCTCTTCTCAATCAAACGGGAACCAAACTTCCCCGCAAGGACCACCACACAATTGGTGTCTCTTGCCTTGATTACAATTGAGATGATCGCAAGAAAGAATGAGAAAAAGAAGCAATCCAAGCGCAAGAGCTCAAATGAACACAACAATCACTCTCTCTAATCACTAAAGCTTTGAGTGGAATTGGGAGAGGATTTGATCTCTTTGGTGTGTCTAGAATTGAATGCTAGAGCTCCTGTAAATAGTTGGAAGGTGGAAAACTTGGATGCAATGAATGTGGGGTGGTTGGGGGTATTTATAACCCCAACCACCAAAAGTGGTCGTTGGGAGATTGTCTGTCGCATGGCGCACCGGACAGTCCGTGCGCCACCGGACACAGTCTAGTGCGCCAGCCACGTCACCTGGTCGTTGGGTTCCGACCGTTGGAGCTCTGTCTTGTGGGCCCGCCTGGCTGTCCGGTGGCACACCGGACAGGCCCTGTAGGCTATCCGGTGGCACACCGGACAGGCCCTGTAGGCTATCCGGTGTGCCACCCGCGCGTGCTCTGCTCCTCTGCGCGCGCTGGCGCGCATTTAATGCATTGCAGTCGACCGTTGCGCGCGAAGTAGTCGTTGCTCCGCTGGCTCACCGGACAGTCCGGTGTATTTTAGCGGAGCGTATTCCCGAAGCTGGCGAGTTCAGAGTCGCTCTCCCCTAGGGCACCAGACAGTCCGGTGAATTATAGCGAAGTGCCTCTGAGATTTCCTGAAGGTGAAGAGTTCAGCTTGGAGTCCCCTGGTGCACCGGACACTGTCCGGTGGCACACCGGACAGTCCGGCGCGCCAGACCAGGGCAACCTTCGGTTGTCCCTTGCTCTCTTTGTTTGAACCCATTCTTGGTCTTTTTATTGACTTTTTGTGAACCTTTGGCACCTGTAGAACTTATAGACTAGAGCAAACTAGTTAGTCTAATTATTTGTGTTGGGCAATTCAACCACTAAAATCAATTAGGAAATAGATGTAAGCCTAATTCCTTTTCAACAACCCGCACATAGCTAAACTTAAAAAACACGCATGGTCCTAAGGAGATTCGAACCCATGACCCCCTCAAGTAAATGAGGGTAATACCTAACACTAAACCACATGTGTGTTTATGTCTACATCTATGACAGGAAAAACATCTACAACATCTCTTCCCAAGCCCACCTGCTATCCTTGTATAATGCGCAGTAGTAGATAAGTAACACTGAGATTTTTGAATGGAAGTAGTAGTGTTTAAAGAAGAGCCGTAATTTCTTTTGTTTGAATAATGTTTTCAACTTAAATTCCTTTTATTTTGCATGTGTGGTATTTATTCTCCGTTATATTTTTTTCATGGATCTAACTTGTGAGTCATTTTAATAAACCAACGCCAAGGATGAATCCATGTTTCTTACTTGGAAACCCCGAACAAACACCACTACCAGGAGGCACTCGCGTTATCGTCGCTTATCGACGACGAGAAGAAGCTTGGCGACTGCCAGTTCGACCTCTGAAAGTAGTCCTACGTGGCCGCATGCGCCGCTATGGACAACAAGCTCCGACGCAGCCGCCGCTTGGACGCGGTCCAGAGCAGTTGCACCGCGCTGTCCATCGTCAAGCAGGGGACCTCATGATCGCCGCCAATGTCGGCGACTCTTGAGTTGTTCTAGGCACCGCATATGACGATGGCGTCATCACGCCGTCCAGCTCATCATCCACCTAAAGCCCAAACTGTCACGTAAGTCGCTACTGACCTGCCATGAATTCTTGTGCGTTGGGGATGACGGGCGTTGCTGACGTTATGTGAGTGTCCTCGAACATGATGTATGCAGAGGAGTACCGCATGTGGTGGTACAACGGCTAGGTGTACTACCTCACTGATGAGCCCGTGCACTTCGTCTGGCAGCCCAGCGAAGCATCATCGAGACTTGCCATGTCGCGCGCGTTCGACGACTACTATATTAAGGACTGTGGCGTATCTCGGCACCGAAGGTGACGCAGAGGAGGACCGGAAGCAATGACTAGTTCGTCATCCTCGCCACCGTCGAAGTAGCTTTTGTGCCGGTCTGCCTTTAATTCTCTTCACAAACACACACTTGCCTTTTTGTTTAAGCAAGCGCGTATGGTGGTTTGTGGCTGATGACTAACGATATACGAGGGAATTTCTTCCGGCAGTTGTGGGATGTGTTCTCCAACGATGAGACCATACAAAACGTGTCATATATTGAAGTCTGCATAATACTAATGATTGCAATGTAGTGGTGAAATAGCTAGACTAAAATAACAAAATTTATGTATGGTTAGGATCACAAATAGATTATAATTTTTTTAATAATAGTATAATACATATTTTGTATATAGGCCTTGTTTGGCACAGCTTATTTTTAGCTTCTTCACAAATTTAAGCAGAAATTCTATCAAACAGACAGCTTCTGCAGCAGCTTATCAGTTCAGCTGTTTCTTAAAATAAACTAAAAGCAGCCAACAAACAGAAGCTGCTTTGTACCAGCTTATTAGATAAGTTATTTTTTCAACAAGCAGCTGTATCAAACATAACCATAAGTTAGTGTAGTATTATATATTTACGATTGCAGCGCACACTCATCTAGTAATAAAATACTGCTATAAACACGAGGATATGGCCGAGACTGTCGCCCAGGTCGCGGTCACGTGGAGTCGTGAACGCCCCATTGGCTCTCCATGGGCCATGGGGCCCAAGTGACCAATACCAAAGCAACACTTGTAATGTTTTTGCTACTCCTACCTTTCTCATCCCCTCGATTAACCACTGACATTAGGACCCATAAAATCCTGACCCACATGTCAATGTAACCGTCGCTTTCCGTTTCCGTCAGCCGGCCGTTCCAATCCGTTCCCCGATTATTCTATTCCCTTTCCCTCCCCCGCCTCCTCTGCTCCTCGCTTCCTCGCGCTCCCACCCGCTCGGGCATCCGCCACAAGCCACACCAACACTGCACTCCACCGCGGCACCGCCACAGTCCTCATCCTCCGTCGCTGTCGTTCTTCAGCGGCGCCTTCGCTTCCTCAGCACGGTACTAGTCCCTAGAATCAGCGATTCAGCGCTCACTACAAGTCTACAAGCCACCGCGGCCATGGCGCCCGCACCGGCATCGCTCTCCGCGGCCAACGCCCTCTCGCTGCTCGCGCCCGCTAGAGTCTCCTCCGGAAGGTGGAGCAGCCTGTCCATCTCCGTCTCAGCCCGGCCCGTGACCGGGGTGGTGACTGTCGCGGCGGCCACGGCGCAGAGGAGGCTGGTCGCCGCGGCGGCGGCGACGGAGATGGCGCCCACGGCGAGCGGGGAGGAAGGGAGCAAGCCGTTCGTGGAGGAGATGCGGGCGGTCGCGATGAAGCTCCACACCAAGGACCAGGCCCGGGAGGGGGAGAAGAAGCCCCAGGCGCCCCCCGTCGCCAAGTGGGAGCCCTCCGTCGAGGGGTACCTCCGATTCCTCGTCGACAGCAAGCTCGTCTTCCAGACGCTCGAAGCCATCGTCGAGCGCGCCGCCGTCCCGTGGTGTGAGTGCTCCGCTTTACTTTCCCTTCCCTGTTTGTCTTGATTGGTGAAGTGGGTGTCGCCTGTTGTGCTTCGTGTGAATCCGTGAAATTTGATTGGTTCGTGGCCAGAAAAATTACGCCTTCTCTACCTTTTTTTCTTTGTTTTTTTAATAAAAATAATACAATGGCCTATCGATTAATTATATGCATGATAATTAAAAAATAATAATTATGGTGAAGTTTTAGTTTCGTTATAACTTTATTTTTGTACTAAACTTAAGGTTCAATGTCTGTTCTGTTCGGGTAGCAGTGGCTGGATAGCTTCAAGAAGGGATGGAGCTGTACTGTCTCTTTTCAACTATGAATTTGAGTGTTGGAAAAAGAGTTTGGTCGAACCATCCACAATAGGTAGAGAATGACTAATAAGCACATTGATGGTTGCATGTTCTTGCAAGGAAGAAATTAGTTATGCTTCAACTCAACTATAATGCAATGTTGTTTTCTCCCTTCTGTGAAGATTGTGTTGCTTTGTGTTAGATCAGCAACTGTTTAATAGGTATATAAATCTTTACTTGGAAACTATTTCCTCCGAGCACAAATAGGTTCATCTAGGTTTGTCCTAAGTCAAACTTGTGTAACTATGACTAGTAGCATCTTAAATTGTACATAGATTGACTATGCGTGATTCATATATTATGGAAGTATTTCTCAAAATGAACGATATAATATCAACCTTGTGTTGTCAATCCATATAAAATTTGAAAATTGGTGGCCCAAAATTGAAAAAAAAAGATTGACTTAGGACAAATCTAATGGACTGATATTGTTATGGTTAGTGCTATTTCATTTGAATTCCAGATTTCCAGTGTGCTCGATTCTCATTGGGCCGTGCCTTGGTTGGACTTGGGCTGTTATCGGGTCGGGGGCGATCCATTTGTTCATCTATGTTCATACTTCAACAACAAACAACAACAACAACAACAAAGCCTTTTGTCCCAAGCACGTTGGGGTAGGCTAGAGATGAAACCCCGTATGAAAACCTCAGAGCTCAACCTCCAAAGAAAACAGGGGAAACAAAGGCAAAGGAGAACCGAAAACGACGAAACGGGGGAACACATAAAAGAGATAAAACCCACAAGAACCAGCAAGGTCTAAATGGGCACAAGAAAAGGTCAAACGATTAAGGAGGAAAAGCGGAACTATAAATCAAGGTTCTGGCACGTGAATTGCACACTTCCACCCCTTCCTATCCACGGCGAGCTCTTTATCAATATTCCACTCCTTCAGGTCCCTCTTCACTGCCTCTGTCCACGTCAAGGTTGGTCGACCTCTACCTCTCTTCACATTCTCGGGACGCCTAATTATTCCGATATGCACTGGTGTCTCTTCAGGTCTTCGTTGGATATGTCCAAACCATCTCAAACGATGTTGCATAAGCTTCTCCTCAATTGGCGCCACTCCTACTCTCTCTCGTATGTCATCATTCCGGACTCGGTCTCTCCTTGTGTGGCCACATATCCAGCGCAACATACGCATCTCTGCCACACACAGTTGTTGGACATGTCGTCTTTTAGTGGGCCAACATTCTGCTCCATACAACATAGCCGGCCGGATTGCTGTCCTGTAGAATTTGCCTTTTAGTTTGTGTGGCACCCGGGGGTCGCATAAGACACCCGCCGCTTGCCGCCACTTCAACCATCCAGCTTTAATTCTATGACTGACATCCTCATCGATGTCTCCATCCTTCTGAAGCATTGATCCTAAGTAACGAAAAGTGTCTTTCTTGGGTACCACTTGCCCCTCAAGACTAACATCGCCATCTTCATACCCCATGGCACTGAAATCACACTTCATATACTCTGTTTTAGACCTACTAAGCCTAAAACCTTTTGCTTCCAGCGTCTGCCTCCACAATTCCAACTTTTGCGAAACACCACTCCTACTCTCCTCAATAAGTACCACATCATCGGCAAAAAGCATACACCACGGTATATCTCCTTGTATGTCCCTTGTGACCTCATCTATCACCAAAGCGAAAAGATAAGGGCTCAAAGCCGACCCTTGATGTAGTCCTATGTTAATTGGAAAGTCATCGGTGTCCCCATCACTTGTTCGGACACTTGTCACAACATTAGTGTACATATCTTTAATAAGATTAATGTACTTTGTTGCTACTTTGTGTTTTTCCAAGGCCCACCACATTACACTCCTGGGTACTTTGTCATAAGCCTTCTCCAAGTCTATGAAGACCATATGCAGGTCTTTCTTTTGTTCTCTGAATCTCTCCATAAGTTGTCTTAGTAAGAAAATGGCCTCCATAGTTGATCTCCCGGGCATGAAACCAAACTGATTTTGGGTCACGCTCGTCAGCTTTCGCAGGCGGTGTTCAATGACTCTCTCCCATAGCTTCATTGTATGGCTCATGAGTTTAATTCCACGGTAATTAGTACAACTTTGAACATCTCCTTTGCTCTTGAAGATTGGTACTAATGTACTCCGCCGCCACTCGTCGGGCATTCTGTTTGTCCGAAAGATTGTGTTGAAAAGCTTAGTCAGCCATACTATCGCTATGTCTCCAAGGCATCTCCATACCTCGATAGGGATACCATCAGGGCCCATCGCCTTTCCTACCTTCATCCTTTTTAGCGCCTCCTTAACTTCATATTCTTGTATCCTTCGCACAAAACCCCTGTTGTTGTCATCGAATGGTTCGTCCAATTCTATTGTAGAACTCTCATTCCCTCCATTGAACAATTTGTTGAAGTACTCCTTCCATCTATTCTTGATCTCTTCATTCTTCACTAATAGTTGGTTTGCTTCATCCTTGATGCATTTGACTTGGTTGACATCCCTTGTCTTCCTTTCACGAATCTTGGCCATCCTATAGATATCCTTTTCTCCCTGCTTTGTGTCCAACCGTTGATAAAGGTTGTCAAAGGCTTGACCCCGGGCTCTACTAACCGCTCGCTTTGCAGACTTCTTCGCTATCCTATACTTCTCTATGTTTTCTGCACACTTGTCATGATGTAAGCGTTTGTAGCAATCTTTCTTCTCCTTGATAGCCTTTTGGACATCTTCGTTCCACCACCAAGTGTCTTTAACTTCCCTTCTGTTTCCTTGACTCAGCCCAAACTCTTCTGAAGCTATCTTTCGGATGCACATCGCCATCTTCCTCCACATGATATTTGAGTCTCCCTCTTCTGCCCAAGGGCCCTCCTCGATAACTCTCTCCTTGAAAGTTTGGGCCACATCCCCTTTAAGCTTCCACCACTTTGTTCTAGTGACCTTGTTATGCTTATTCCGTTGTAAACGAATCTTAAAACGGAAGTCAGCTACGACAAGCTTATGTTGGGTTACCACACACTCTCCAGGTATAACCTTGCAATCTAAGCAGGCATGCCTGTCCTCTTTTCTCAAGAGGACGAAATCAATCTGACTAGTGTGTTGGCCACTACTGAAGGTCACCAGGTGGGATGTCCTCTTCCTAAAGAAAGTGTTTGCTATAAACATGTCATAGGCTAGGGCAAAGTTCAGGATTTCCTCTCCTTCTTGATTCCTAGTCCCAAAGCCGAAGCCTCCATGCACACCCTCGAAACTGGTGCTAGATGTACCCACATGGCCATTGAGATCTCCCCCTATGAAGAGCTTCTCGCCAACTAGCACACTACTAACCATGTCCTCCAGGCCTTCCCAGAACTCCCTCTTTGAGTTCTCATTAAGGCCTACTTGAGGAGCATACGCGCTGATAACATTGAGAACCAAGTCCCCAATGACCAGCTTGACTAGGATGATTCTATCTCCTACCCTCTTAACATCTACTACTCTATCTTTAAGGCTCTTATCGATCAAGACGCCTACTCCATTCTTGTTTGTTGCAGTCCCCGTGTACCACAACTTGAAGCCTGTACCTTCCACTTCCTTCGCCTTCTGTCCTTTCCACTTGGTCTCTTGAACGCATAAAATATTTACTCGTCTCCTCACCGCAACGTCAACTATTTCTCGTAACTTACCTGTTAAGGAACCTACGTTCCAACTACCTACACGGACCCTAGTTGGCTCGACTAACTTCCTTACCCTTCGCACCCGCCGAGGAAGATGCAAATACCCTTGCTCATTTTCCACTACACCCAGGCGTCGATGTAGCGCGCCACTAAGGATGCGACGACCCGATCCTTGCTCATTTATCACCGGCTCCAGATCAAGAGACGGCGCGTCACTTAAGGGGTGACGGCCCGGCCCTTGCTCATTTAACACCATACCCGGGTTCCGATATGGCGCGTCGCTAAGAGGGTTACGCCCCAACGATTTTCTTTGTGGTTTCATCTCCATAAGATTTGGCTGGTTTTTACGTTGGTTTGCCGGACCTAACACAACCCTCCTCCTTTACCGGGCTTGGGACCGGCTATGTTGAAACGACTTAAGGAAGTCTTCCAATCAACATAGGCGGAGTTATCTATGTTCATACTTCGTTCATTCTAAATTATAAGACGTTTTAGATTTTCCAGATATTTAGATTTCACTATGCACTTAAATGCACACTATGTCTTAAATATATAGTAAGAACAATTTATCTATAAAAAAATGTCTTATAATAACGGAGGGAGTAGTAGTTAATGGGCGATTGCTTCATTAGGATTTGCAAAGATGCTGCTTGTTGACATTTTTTAGTGGTGTGTGTTTCAGATGCAGAGTTTCGGGATACTGGGCTGGAGAGATCAGAGGCGCTGAAAAATGATCTGGAATGGTTCAGACAACAGGGCCACACAATTCCAGAACCATCGGCCCCTGGCACCACATACGCTTCTCTACTGGAAGAGCTGTCTGAGGAGGACCCCCAGGCCTTTATCTGCCATTTCTATAACGTGTACTTTGCTCATACTGCTGGAGGCCGAATGATTGGCAAAAAGGTGACCCTCCCCCCTTCTGAGAAAATGACAAATACTGAGTAGTACATGGCATCATGTCACAACATTGTTTTGGCAAGCATAATTTACACAGCATTGGCGCATTCAGGTGTCTGATGCCATCAAATCCCCAAGCATGCCTATGCATTCTCTATTGAATATGATTCCTTGTGCCTTTTTTTCTTTGTCGATACTACAGTGCACTTCTGGTTAGGAATATGATTACCTTTCGTTGCTGATCTGGGCAGTTCAGAAGTCTGAAACTACCTGTTCCTCCATTATCTCGTATCATTTAACACAGTACCATGTGCTCCTGGTATCTTAGGTTTCCGAGAAGATTCTGAACAACAAAGAGCTGGAGTTCTACAAGTGGGAGGGCAATCTCTCCCAGCTGCTGCAGAACGTCCGCAACAAGCTTAACCAAGTCGCTTCGGTAAGTCCCTGGAACCAAACGCAAGGATCAAAGCTTTTTAAACTAAACGGCAGATTCTCGAAGGAAAAACTAACTGGCAAATTCTACGCAAGGATCAAAGCTTTTTAAACTAAACGGCAGATTCTCGAAGGAAAAACTAACTGGCAAATTCTTTTCCATGTACTGGTTGGTTCCTCAGAGCTGGTCTCGGGAGGAGAAGGACCACTGCCTGGAGGAGACTGAGAAGTCGTTCTCTTACTCAGGAGGCCTCCTCCGCCATATATTCACCTGATCTACCATTGCTGGTTGATCCAGTCTCAAACGCTGTAAATACATAGTCCTTTGACTGTTAAAACTTTATTACTGGTTAGGGGGATCTCCTCCCCCAGGTACGGTTTACCTGCATTCAAGTTGCCCAGTGTCTTACTTGATTGCTGGTGTTTGGTGTTTCCGTGATGCAATTTGTATTCTGTAGGCCGTTTCATGACTAATAGAGTCGACCCCTTCCAATGCCGTCAATGGCAAGAGCTCTTCCAATCAACATGCCTAGCGTATTCGTTTTGTAGTGTACGTACGTGAGTGCTTAGTACCGTACCAAATATAAATACTTCTTTATGTTTTCTGTATTTTATTTAAGACTTGAGTACACTCTTATTTTACGTTTAAAAACCTTGGACCCATTCGATTCCCTCTCAATCCATATGGATTAGAAATGATTGAGTCCTTGTTCGTTTGTATCAGATTGCCCCCGAAATCATTCTAGCTAATCAAAGTTTATATAAATTAGAGAAGCAATTCGGTTAGGAAATCGTTCCGACTCACTAATCCCAAACAACCGAACGGCACCTGAGTAAGTTTAAATCTATATTAGGACTTGTTCGTTTTACTTTTAATCTATGTGGATTGAATGTGATTGGATGGGTTTAAATCCTAAATAAATCAAATCTTTCATAATTTTTTAAATTTTATTCAATCCACGTACGATAGAAATAACCCAACAAAGCCTTAAGTTAAAATTTTTCATAATTTTTTAATCCCTTCTAATTCATTAGACAGAGAAATAAACGAATAAGTTATGAGAAAAACTTATGATCGGCCGGCCCTTTAGTAAAGGGTGTTTACCTACGTCTCTCTAATTGTAAAAAGTATAAAGAACCAGTTTCACGGTCGCCGTATTGCGTCACCTCCAACTCTAAAAAAGAAAAAAAGTAGTCAAATATACTCATACAGTTTCTATATAATTATATACTCTCTCCATTCTAGAATATAAGTCATTTCAAGTTTTTTTGAGAGTCTAAGTTTTTAAAGTTTGACCAAAAGTATGGCGAGAATCATAAAAATTTATGATACAGAATAGATATAATATGGAAATATATTTAATAAAGAATCTAATAGTATACATTTGATATCGTAAATGTTATTACTTTATTTTATAAATTTGATCAAACTTGAAAACGCTATGATTCTTCAATAATCTTGGAATGACTCATATTTTGGAACGGAGGGAGTATTATATAAACAAACTTTATTTTAATAAAATATAGAAATATGTGTGGAGCCCACAACTAAAGTTAGAATGCACAATTTTTCCAGGAGTGTGAGGCCGGACCTGCTGGACTGACTGGATGCGTTTGACAACGTCTGCGACGGGCAAGAGATTGTCATATCGCCGTTAGTTCATGGCTTGCAGCGGCGAAAATATTGCCAAGCTTGTGAAGCGGGCCGGGTATATACAAAGTGAAAAACAGAACCCAGGAGACTGCCGACCATGCCAGTGATTCAGTGACCCAGAAAACTGTGGTTGTATGTATCTACTGGAGTGTGAAATGATTGTAGCTCTGTTTAGTTTAAATAAATAGAGACGAAAAGAATAAGCATAAACTGAAAACATGTTCTTTCTGAAATTGGTTTTGCTGCGACTCATTGAAGCTCACATCTTATTGTAAACATACTTGCAGATTCACCGACAGAGAAAAAAAAGCACTTTAAAAACGATCCAGACTCCAAACAGCGATGCAATCACACACATACTAAAATCGCAACAGCATTTCTAACCCAACCGAAACTGAACAGCAGGGGCGCACGCGCTTACCAAATGCAAGCGAGAAAACAGCACCATCATTTCTGCTATACTCATCATCAAAGAGGAAAAGGGATAAAAGAATACATGTGTGCAACCAAACGCATCTGTTTTGCCCAGAAATATGCACTAGTCAATACAACGAAGCCTCCTCACACGCTACCAGTTGGTTACACCAGGCGCCATGGCATCCAAGCAAAGAATGGACTGCCTGCCTGCCTGCCTTGCACAACCCGCAGCGCCGCGGAGATGTCAAAATTCCCAACATTATTGACGGTTGGGAAGGGGCTGATATAGTCATCTAACATAACCTAATGAGCTACTATTCCTGTATAATCTCCGCCGGCTACGTCCGTGGCCTCCTGCTGTACGGTAGTAGCTCAACTCAGGCGGCTGTGTCTGTAAGAGCACCTATCTTACCGTTGCTTGCATCCACGCGTACATCACATGATACTACTATGTGCTGCTTCTTCAGCCAGTAGGCATATTCCCAGAAAATGGCTTCAATGCCCTCAAGATTTGACCGTGTAATCTACCGCCCCCAGCCAGAATCATCTTACTGGGGGGCAGTCTCACAGGCAGTGCTTGTCATCAAAGCCTTCTTGTGTGAGCAAGCCCGTGACGAGTTTCTTCAATCTGTCCACACCAGGCCCTGGGCGGAGATCCTCCACGCGCTCAACGGCGAAGGGTCTCCCTTCCTCAGTCGTCGCATTCAGTAGATACGTCCATCCACCGGGCACAAACCCATCAGGCCGGCGGCCCAGTAGCTCCTGGTCGATCTTGTCCAGCACGGGGTCTTCTCTCCCGAACTTCCTTGCAAAGGGCGCGTTGCTGTTAACCATGCCGTCGAAGTCAGCGAGCGTGAGGTAGTGAGGGTGCTGCTTCGGTGGGTTGTCCCAGGAAATGAAATGCAGGTCGTGGTTGACTGTGGTGTTGCGGAACTCCGGCACGTTGCAGATGACCGTGTGGAAGTAGCCCTCTGGCGAGGAAAGGAAATTGGCGTAGTACATCAGGACTGTCCTTGGGAGATTGTCCCATCCCCATATGCAGTATTCGATAAACTGGTGGGTGAGCACCATCCATGCCGAGCCTGGAAATTGTGCAACGGCAAGCATTCATATTCCACCGGATGCAAAGTGAGGAAACATATATGCCGTGAACGAGATTGGGCAGGAAATGTCAATTGATATACTAAGGGCCAGCAAATATCACTTAAAGCATAGCATCAAAGACTATAACATAATACTTTCATGAATAGAAAGTAGCACACAGATTAACACTAATGGCTTCTGCGACCAAGCATAAATTAATGCCAACATTGAAATATTTAATGTTAAGTCGTTTATTTTGTATTCAATAAATTGGGAAATCTGAGGGGATGGAAATAATAACTTTAGATGAAGAAAACAAGAAAAACTACGATGTCACTTTCACCATTCACAAGCTGGTGCTTGCCACGGTGGTAAATAGAAGTGCTACTTCAAAGCTTCCAATCTGATGTGCCTTCCGCATGATGCCTACCCTTACTAAAGTTATGTTGATACACTGCAATAACCTAAACTATTGCTGTATCTTTTGTTCTCCCATAACTTTTTATGGATCCATACTTAGTTTCCCATTAGAAGATTTTGATTTTCAGCGACCCAGAAATCATGATATTTAGCATCTCTTGGAGCATTGAAGTCACATACATGTCTTGATAAAAAATAATATTAAAAGGAAAATACAAAAAAAATGAATATCTTTAGACAGCTTCTATCTGCAAATATGTACATCGAAGTTAAATCCATTTTCTTTATTCAGATTCAGAAAACTTTTCAAGGTACCATACCAAGAAAAACAATAAGGCCCCGTTTGTTTCCCTTCATTTTGAGGAATTGGAATCTAACTAATGGAGTAGACTATTTTTTTAGAATGTGACATTCCACCACTTTCCAACGTATATATATAAGCCTATCTCAAATTCATGGGGTGAGAGATAGAAATTGATTCTATAGATTTACATGATACTTTTCTAATGTACAACTTATAACAAATTCTTCTACTTGCTTATCTATAGCATAAGTGTAGTGTATAACCATCTCTCTCATATGATTTAGGATAATATAGAAATGAATTACACATACAAATATATTAATTTAAGTAGTTTGTATCTAACTTATGATTATTTAGAATGGAATTTAATTCCAATGAAACAAACGGGGCCTAAGATTAATTGGCTTCACTGTTAATAATAGCCTGTGTTCGCAGTTTCTTTAAGCAAAATTGGTGTTTCAACAAATTTGAGACCAAACTGCAATGTCCATGGACAGCTAAAATGAAGCTATCTATTGCTATCTCAACTGCTACTCTGCTAGTCGGCTGCAAATTTTCTTCCTGCTTCGAGATATGGTAATGGAAGTTCTTTATGGTTTGCTATATGATTTGTTTCTAGCAAATCATCTGATGCTAAGTTGCTAACATGTCATTCTGGTAGTGGCGTAGTGCAGAGATAGTCCATACAAAAGCATATTGATTGCCCATAAATTACTAGGTAATAGGCACAAGCTAGCAATTCAAGACCATAATCTTAAAATCAAGAGTATAGCTGGACCATCAGTCTACAATTTCTCAACCTGGCATTAAATCCCAACAGGCAGATTGGTCAAATACTGGTTGCACTATCTCCTGACAAAAGTATCATCATGGTTCATGCTCAACCAAGCTAGTCTTAACAGAGAGGTCAGCAAAGAAAAATGAAGTGTTTGTTTTCTTGTACCAAGCATTAACAACAGTGGCAAAGAAGAGTCATTAGTTGCACATGATTCCAGGAAAAACAGACATGTGAATAACAAACAACACTGCAAACAATTAGTATGTGAAATACAATGAAAAATGGTACTCCCTCCGTTCTTTTTTTTATTTGTCGTGTTTTAGTTCGTTCAAAAATGAACTAGTGGGCGACACATATTCGAGAACAGAGGTATGTATATAGAAAATAAGAAACACTAATACTAGAGGGGGATAGAGAGCTATTTCAGAATTCTCAGGGGAGATGATGCTGTATTTACCAGTGAAGAGCTTGAACGCAGTTGGGACACTCCTTTTTTCTGTTATCCAGAAAACGTCAGACTTCTGCAGGCTGTATAGCCCAGGGTCGATGATCACTGGCTTCGCCCTCTGGTACCTACAGAGAGACATATTCAGCAACTGCAGAACTCGTGGGAGCGTATAACAGAACTTTGAGACAAACTGCAAACTTACTCCTTCCATCCGATGTCACTGGTATGCTCAATGAAGTTAAGCTGCCTGGGCAACTCGGAGAGCACATGCAACAGGTCTGCCGATAGATAGACAAACCAGACAAACAAAGAGACAAGTTGATCACAACAGAAAAGCTTGCACCATGAACAAGTAGAAGAATCCATAAAACGGTAGTAAATCGAAAGGGAAGAACCAAAATAAGATTGCAACCAAGAGAGGGAGAGAGGCGACTCAGTGCGGGGCTCTTTTAAAAGAAAGAAATACACGCCCCAAGATTGACTTTCCCCTCCCTGATACCACCTAGAACTAGAAGCGGCAAAGATAATCAAATCTTACCAAATTCCCAGACCAATTGTGGAAGAACATGTCATAAATTAATCTCACCCCATTCCCAATTGGCAACTCCAAGCCCACGTATAAGATCGCATGTTTGGCGAACACTCGCAACCAAACACTGTACGCCAAATTTCAAATCCCCATCGTCCAGTGACCCAAACTTGGAATTGATTTTGCCCGGAACGCAAAGATCGCGCCTTTAGAAGCACCGAAAAAATAGGATGAAAGGTCGCGTCTTCCCGCGACGGATAGATCCAATCGCGGAACTGGGGGGCCGAAGGAGGCAGATCGCATCTGCGCTTACCGTCCTGGGTGACGAGTGGATAGTCGGAGGCGGAGAGGTTGATGAACCAGTCCCAATCACCGCCCTCGCGCAGCAGGATGGCAGCCGCGTGCAGCGTATTGGCCACCATGGTCGGGCCACGGTAGGTAACCAGGTTCGCCCGTGTGACGACCTTGACGTTGCGGAACCTGGCGTAGACGGGGTCGGCGCGGACGGCAGCGGCGAGCTCGGCGCGCTCGGCGGCGGGAGCCTCGAGGTCGAGGTGCACGACGTACGTGTTTGCCGGGTGGTAGAGCGCCCTGAGCGTCCGGCGCAGCGCGGCTCCGTCCCCCGCGGAGCCGGAGACGAGGTAGGCGATCCTGGGCACGGCGCCGCGCGCGGGGCGCTCCTCGGCCCGCATCTGCTGGCGGAGCTTGGCCTCGACGAAGAGGGGCTCGGCGGAGGCCGCGGAGGGGAGCGGCGAGAAGGAGAGGAGCAGCGCGCGGGAGGAGGAGAAGAAGAGCGACGCGGAGATGAGGAGCGACGAGAGCAGGACCGAGGCCAGCAGCGGCGCCGCCCACCGCCGGTGAGCGTGGATGTGTGCCGCCGCCCCGGCCGCGCCGGAGGAGCCCGGCGACGGCGGCTTCGCCTCTAGCATCCCCCTGTGCTCCACCCCCCGCCCCCCTTTCCTCCTCCTCCTCCTCCGGCGGGGCAGCGGTGGACACCGGATCGCGCCGCGCGGGCAGCTTAATTAGAGGGCCGGCGACGGTTGGTGCTCGCACGCGATGTGGCGTGGCGAGGTTACCGCGGGCGCCGCGGAGGTGGAGGGGGAAGGGGAGGACGGGGGCACGGGCAAGAGAGCGCGTCGCGGTGGACGGTCTCGTGAGTGAGTGCTGTTGGGTGGGATTAACCTTTGCGTTGGTGCGCCGCTGCCTGCCGGTCGCGTCGGGTTGGCGTTGGCCCTCCAGTTAGGCATGGCCTCGTGGCATCTTCTCGTGCCGCTGCCACGGATGGAGATTGATGACGGACCCAAAAGCCTCGTCCTGCCGTGTGAGATGGAGAAGATCGGTAGAGTGAGGTGTTGGGTTTGGATTTTTTTTTGTGCTTATCTTGCGGAATGACTTATTCTTATTAATCCTGAATCCATTTATAAACTGCGTTGCGTTGTGTCGTCTACATTTTCAATCCTGTTCCTTCCTAATAGTAGGACTAGAAGTACGTAGTAGTAGTTGATTAGGTCCAGCTCCCGCCAAAACTGATTGTAAGGACGGCGACATTTAATTTGTGCTAAATACTGTTAGATATGTTTATTTTGTACAGATCTTAAAGGACATTAAATCCAAACTGAAATTTATCCAGATTCATATTTAACTCTAAGAAAGGAAACCAAAAGCTTGTACTTGGCATAATGGATCTTTAACTTGTTTTGTCTTCTTGTAAAGGCTATTTGGCTTGTCCTGCATTTATATGTAGTGATTTCTTACCAACTTATACCTAAAACAATGTTTTTCATTGTTCTGCAATGTATATTGTACTGTTCGCATAGCGGAGTTTGCATATGGGTATAGGGATGAGTAAGCTACTGAAGATAGTCTTAAATTAATTAAGTTGTTTTGTCCGTATAGCAATAAAAAGTTGTTGGATTAGAATAATCCTAGGCCAACCAAATAAACATACTTTGGCCATGAATCGTAATTTGGTCAAGCTATAAACTATATTAATGTAAAAAAAATGTACTTGTAGGTTGTAAGCCCGTGCACAGAACGTATATATGACATACAAAACATTGTTTTGCATAGTAGATCGTAATGTTTACACTGTAAAGTTTGAAAATAGTAAGTGAAATAATGGCTAGAGGTAAGATAGAAGGCGGCTGGAGATAGTCTAACCCTTGTGCATGTGCAGTGACAAGGATAACAAACGACTATTTGTAAATCCTCTGCACGCTTCTCTCGTTCACTACAAGTATTAAAATGAACGTACAGTCATCCACATGTGTTTTAGCCCTTTTATTACTAAGATCCCGTTGAACCTAAAGCTGCTGAAGAACAAGCATAGCTAATTAAATCAAAACAATTTAGTATTTCTTCTTCTCTTATCCACTTCAAAAAAAAATGTTTCTGCCTGTTGAAGGCATGTTTGGATGTGAGGACTGAAAATTAGCCCACCTTATAAAAATGAATTAAATATAGACTAATTATAGCCTAATAAGGGTAATGAACTCTAACCATCAATTAATCATCGTTACCTTTTGCTCGCCTAAAATTAGTCTATATTTAGACTTTTTAATTGGCATTCGTAGAGGCTAATTGTTGGCCCCTGAATTTAATAGGCCCTAAGTGTATAGCATAGGTTTTATCCTCTTTGTCGACTGACATTGCTGAATGGATGCCTCTGCTTTCGACATAGTATGCAGAAGCAAGAAATATGTGTACTCATATGCCGAGTGGACGCCATGAGTACAACAAGTCTTCGATGGAATCATGGAGCTGAAAAGAAAGTCGTCTAGAGAGAATCGTAATAGGAATGTACACCCAATGGATTATTTGATCCATATTAGGAAAGGAAGATTTTCCCGGAGCTAGTTTGAAAACCCCATTTTGCCATGAAAAAATAAAGTAATTTTTTAGAAAATAAAAATCCCTTAAGAAATAAGGTTCTCAAACTGACATTAAAGGCTAGTTTGAAAACTACATTTTTTTAAGAGATTTTTTATTTTTTTAAAGGAAAATGAAATATTTTCTCATAGAAAAATAGAAATCCCTTAAAAAAATGAAGTTCTCAAACTAGCCTTAAAAAATCATGGTAGAGGAAAACACACCATGTTGGATGTCGCCACCTGGCACCTGCACAGTACAACTTCGATTTCTCTTGAACTTATCTTTTATAACTATAGAACTCGTCTCAGAGGACAATGACAGATAAGACATAACCATCTATACATTTCAGGATTATAGATATGTATATTGTCAAGCGAGCTGTTTTTTTGTTAGATAAATGGGAGTGAATAAGATGAAAATACTCGACTAATGGTATTTATATTTTTTTTAAAAAATAAAACTAATTATACACTAATAAATATGCATCAATACTAATTTTGTTATGATAATAACTAATCGCGAATAAAATATATTAAGTAGCACAAGTAAGTATATAAACATGCTTTATTTGTGCATGTTTATATAATTATGGTGTTTTTTACACTTGTGGGGTTGGTAATTAGGCTATGACCTCACCAGAGGGCCTATCCCACCGTCTATATTTCGAACTCCACTTTGTTTACAGTACCAAAACAATATTATACACATTAATTTAGGCCTACTGATGAGGACAACCTTATAGGTGCATGTTTAGGAAACATGAAATATATTAGATGTGTTGTACTGCCAATTCCATTTTGTTGATGGCATAGCACTACAAAACAAATCCATGTTGAAATAAGATTTTACCAGTATGTTGAGACAGCGAAACTCTGAGATCAAGTTTTCGTAACAGCACGCTGACTGCTATCAGTATAGTAGATGTGATTTGCAAACACATCCTTTTCATCAAGATTTTACAAGAGGAAGGTCCATCAGAGATCGATCTACCGTGGTCTGACACCAGGTCTGATAGGAGTGGTGCCATATGTATATAGTCGTCAAGTGATGTGTGGCATTGTAGCTGTAATGTAAACGCTTCCAACAATAAGTGATGCATTTTACATGTCCCCGCCTGAGGAGAGATATCCTTTCCTCTCGATGTATTGTGCTTGTGCATGACCGTTCATAGGACTACAAGAGCCACATTCATGTGTCACAAGCATTGAATATAACGCCTTTTTGCCTAATGTATGCCCCCGTGTCATGTGGACTTGAGTTTTTGAAGTATTCAACATAAAGTTGGCCCTAACCCTAACTTCATCTTTTTTTGCAAAGTTTGTGAGGTTGAAGAAAAAGAGTGAAACAGAATAGTCTAAGTTTCATAAGAGAAACTTTAACAGCTCCTTATTTTCATTCCTAAAATCATGTTTTAGTAAAAAAACAAGAAAACAAGCTCTCCAACAGCTCCGTAATATTTTAGACTAGATATAGGGAGCTGGTAGAAGGTGAGCTTTTGTTTAGGTGTAAATATGTTTGGGGAGATCCTAATATGGAGATATTGGAAGCTAAAATGTGAGTAGTTGTTCAAGATGCTCGTAGCTAAACATAGATACTCAAATCGCTAATAGAGCCGTTAAATTTGGGTGGGCACATAAATTCGATGTCCTCTCTCCGGCTCTTATTCCATACAACTTCTAGACCACGTTATTCCCAACAATCTCTAAAACAAATCTTATCACAAACACAAGTTACCATGCAAACAAATAAAATGAGCACAGCTCTTGATTGATAACGCAAAAGACTTGTATCTTGTTGACCAAGAGATTAAAACCCACAACCTAGCAGCATTTTGTACTAGTACAACAACAAAATTTTAAGATAGACGTTTAGCTCTGCTCCTCTGCCTTGGCAGCTTCCCTCTCCGCATTAGCTGCCGCCATTAGCTCATCAAATTTCTCTGTCTTGCCCAACACTATTTCGATCTAGTCATAGTAACATTATTAACATAAAAACAAATAATTTGCTAGTACCTCTTCAGCAATGTTCATTTCTTAGAAGGGGAATGTTCACCTTGGCTTTCTGAATAGGGCGAGTGTCACACCCGGGTTTTAGGGGCACCAAGACCCGTGCGCGAACATAATCACCAGGTGTGCTGGGACCAAGTCTCACACATATGATGAATCATGGCACAGGATCGAATGTCACAACTTTACTATATAACTAGGTTAGTGCCCGTGCGTTGCAACGGGAACATATAATATCATGATAACTTAAAGAGAACCCAGAGAACAATCCTGATTATACTACTGTATATGTTGGCAACCTTGGACATGAGGTAGAACCAAATTACTGCATAACCATGTTCATCGTTCCAATTTGTTCTAGCTCTCCGTGGAGCACATTGTCCCTTCGTATCGGAGGACGAAGAACCGGCTGATTCTCAGGGAACGCCGGTGGGGCAGAGGAAAAAGGACGAAGGGAGAACTCACCTCGGCGAAAACCAATGTGATGAGGGCGAACGCGAGGTGACGGCGGAGTAGATGAACAGTTAGGGAGCGGGCTTGCCGGAGCAGCGGATTGGGGACACGCGGCTCTGCGCTAAAGGGAGGGGCGAGCAGATTATTGGGAACCTCCTTAGGAGCATGGTTGTTGAGAGCGGCGTAGATCTCAGAATCGAGGGTGGCCGAGACGCACGGCGATGGGGCGGGGGTTGTTGAGGCGCGCGTGAGAGCAGAACCAGTCAATGCCAGACGCGGCTTCTGGATGTGGAGGCTTGCGGGAAGAGGAGTGAGGTGGAGGTTGAGGTGAGGGAGGCCATGGCGGGCGGCGGAGGCAGGTGAGGCTAGGGTTGTCGAGTGGGCGAGCGAGCGCGGCTTGAGCGGGGGCGGGTGAGCCGGTGAGGTGGGGGGTTGGGGCGCACGAACGGACGTGGGATGTTGGCGCATCAGGCGGAGGGACGAGGCATACGGACGGACATTGTAGATTTGATGATATAGATGGACAGTGTAGATTCATGGAAGGCAGAACCAGGGGAGGCAGGCTACCCTCTTGCAGCCTTAATATAGTAGTGTAGATTTTAAACTTGTTTCTACAAATTGTTTGCCGTCTTCTATTTTACACACTCTACCAGACAGTCTCATGAGAAATCTTTTTAAGTGAAACACATAAATGATACATTATAATAGGCACTTATATAGTGATAAGGGGGCCTAATGTTTCTAAGGGAGAAAGTAAAAAAACGGGAAGAAAAAATGGGTCGTATAGTTGAATGCATGTTTCAAGCAATGTAAAGCCCTCACTAATTTGCCAATGCAGCAGCAGTGTCACTCCTCCGAGAGTTCAGAGCCTTCGTCGCTGTCGTTGCAAGGGACGGTGTAGTGGATCACGACACAGGCTCCGGACGACAGCCTGCACGAAGGGTTCAAAGCACAGCCCTCAATACCAGCCCTCGATGCCACTGCGTCAAGACGACGACGGGGCAAAAAACAAGAAAGCATCGATCGAGTGCATTACCGAGCACTGACAAAGAGTTCATAGTAGGTTCAGGTAAAGAAAGGCCACGGGCGGCACTTAACTTTCCTTGATCTTGACGAGCTTCTCCTCCTTCCTGAACGACTCGGCCCCTATGGTCGCGGACGCGACGGAGACGTCGGCGAACCTCTTGCTCCTGTCCTCGGAGGCCGCGTCGCAGTCCCACCGGGTCGAGGAGCTCCGAGGAATATGGGTGTTGCTGATTTTCCCAAGTCAAGTGAATAAGTTTTCTTGAAATCTTTCTGGCCCCCACCAAGTCCATAGGAGGCTGGTAGAAGTTTCTAGTTCTCGCTGGCATCTTTTTTTGAGCACTTATCTAGACATGCACATTTGAAGCTGTCAGGTTTTGATAAAATTTCCATACAGATTTCAACCACCAGTACTTAATCTTCTGGTTCCATCTACAAGTTGCTGAGAAATGGTAAAATGAAATATATAATAAGATATGGCATGACCATCTTTATAATTACGAAGCTAGAAATATCTGCTTTATACTGAAGGGACAAGGCAAATGCCATTATTATTATACCATTAAATGAACATACATTCCTCAGTTGTGATGCTCTGTCCACTTTCATAGCAAATTGTGCCAAAGTAAGTAGCCTATCTTTCATGAAGATAAAAGAGCTCTCTCCTAGAAGAAAAAAAAGTGATTTAAACAGAATTAGTCACATGACGATTGGTCCAGATTCCAGATTCATAGTTGCGCCACCTGATTCAACGACGAGAAATTCATCATCGATCTTTGCGGCAAAGTCTTCATCAACCTCCACCTAGCGCACAACTCTAGGATGGAGTAAGGCCGTGCTACTGCTGCTGCAGCTGACTCTTGATCGCTCGGCTTCATCTCCATTCTAGTTGATCTGTCAACCCTTCTCCTTTCCAAACAGCTGCTCAATAAGATCACGGCAAGGCTTCAGGTCGTCCTCAATCTGTGTCCTAGCCAGCTTACCAAGCAGCTCATTTAAGCTTCAGCTTCTCTCTCCATCTTCTGCTTTGTGCTAAACTTCATTGGGTTTAGATGATCGTCCTAATTTGGATCAGATGGTTTGTCATCCTCATCTGCGCTTTGACTCTCAAGCAGTTTCTTCAGCTTCTGCTCCAAGATAGTTGAAGGCACCAGCAATTTCGTTATCCGACTTTAGCCTCACCTTTGCCCCCGAAACAAGCAAGTCCGTCCTTCCTTCCTCTGAAGAAAAATTGCTTCAGCTTCAGGCTTCAATGTCAGCATCTTCCATGGGAGAAAGCATCGATCGAGTGCATTACCGAGATCTCTGTGGTGAAGACGAACTCGGGCGCGGCGGTGACCACGTGCACGTCGTGCCCCGCGGCGACCAGGTGCCTCACCACCTGGAGACGATGGGGTTAGGAAACGGTACGCGCCGGCACCAGGCAGGCAAGCCGCAAGCGGGCGGAGGGAGCGGCGACGGACCTCGAGGGCGCGGGTGGCGTGCTCGAAGCCGTGGCCGGTGAAGTAGTAGGCGAACACCAGGTGCTGCTGTGGCGCGGTCACCTCGCCGCCGCCGTCCACGTCCCCGTCCTGAACCCTCATCCCCGGGTACCGGCCTCCGCGATTCGAGTCGGCGATCGACACTCAGTTCTGCTCCGCTCCGCCACTACTCTTCACTCTCGCTCGACTGGGGAGCGGCTCCGAGCAATCTGCTACTTATCATCACATCGCCGTCGAGCCTATCCGATTCGGGCAGGTAGGGGAGGCGGGGGGAGTAGGATTGCGTGCGTACCAAACCTCCGCCAGAGACAAACTTTGGCTTGCTCGTGCTTGCGACGGCGGATTGCTCGGGGCCGTGCGCGGGGGTTTGAGCTCGGGGCGAACGGTTTGCGGCGGAGTGTTCGGAAGTCGCGGTCGTCGCGGCATGTGCGGGTTCAGGTAGGGATTGCTCGGAGCCACGACGGACGGATTGCGGCGGACATGGCTCTCGCGGTGGTTTGGGGAGGCGAAGTTTGCGGAGGTTGGGCGGGCGGAGGAGGGGGCGGGGGCGGTCTACAGTAAGCACTTAATAGTTAGTAGAGATAGGAGTTCTATACAAAATAAATAAATAATTATATTATATGGAGACAACGGTCCAGCAACCCGAAGTTGACCGGGAGACGACGGCCTAGACCTCTCACGAACACGTCACAGCATCCTCCATGCGCCTCATCCTGTGGTACCTGTTCTTGACCTGTGGGGGGTGTGAGACAGCAAGAGTGAGCTCACATACGTTCATCGCTCAACAAGTTGTGGAGAATAATGTGCATGAACTCGCCAAAGATGGGAGCTCACATGAAGTGTAAGGCTTACCAAAGAGGATGGTTAGAGCTGAGCATTGCTTTTAAAGTTGGTCAAAATTTTATTAGCAATTACTAAGTATAAGTAAATACCAACCCAATTAAGAAAAGTAATAACATCACCTGCGATGCAATGCATATGACAAATTGAATTTAGTTCTATAAATTACTCATGTGAGGGTCCGAGCTGCTCATGACCGTGAGCACGGCTGATATACCAGTTTTACACTCTGCAGAGGTTGCGCATCTTTACCCATAAGTCATGTTACCCATCTGCCAAGGGATCGCGACTTCCCATATACCTCTACCGAGGAGGCGAGGCAGGGTAACACTACGAGGCCTTTACAAAGTTCCACTAGCTTCAGAAAACCCGCTACAGTTTATAGGAAGCTCCAATGCAGGAATCCCTTGCAGGACCGCCATCGCAGCAAAATCCTCCCGAGGGCCTCCCTACACTGACCACTCCCCTACTGCCCTTGCCCCTTTCGGGTAAAGTAGTCTTCCACTAGCTTTCCTAATTAATCGGCCAAGGGCGTCCCATTAAACCCTTGTGGTAGCACTGTTTTCCCGGGTGGTTCTCCATGTTCCAATTAACATAATGATCTTATCATGAACAGTAAATAGCAACTGATAACAAAAGTATGAATAATATGTATCTCAATGCCCAAATCCACATATAGCACTAGCAAGTACTACCCAGAAAGTTTAGTGGTAAACAAGACATAAAGATAGACAAACTAGGGGAACCTATTGGGTCCCATCAAATTAACCTATGTAGATCATTATGATTAATTAGAACATGAGTAGGTAAAAAGAAGTGATCAAGGGCACAACTTGCCTGGGACTTGAGATTCCAGGTACCAATCTTGCTCTTCTGATGACACGTGTCCTCACTGCTAAACATAGCAATACAGACAAACATGGTATAGGCAAAATTAACATTACACCAAACATAAGATCAAACTGCATAAGAATATTCTACGCGTCTCTACGAGATCGTAGGAACAAGAATCACTAAATTCGGAGTTACGGTTATTAAGTTATGAATTTCCGAAATTATTTAGTGCATAGAATAGATTAATCCTAATGAACCATTTTAATTCTAGTTTCATGGCTAAATAGTGTTACTAGTTGATAGACAATATTAATACAAGATTATTGCAACTGGAATGGGTTAAAAAGGAGCTAAAATAAATTAGTTATGAATTAAATAAGTTTTATGGATTTATTTTTGTATTAAAAACCAATTTCTATAATTAATTTTCTATTTTCATTATCCTCTGGACTGCGCACTAAATACTGGAAAGTCCAGGGCTAATCTATAAAAATCCCTTAGACACAGCAACCCCGAGTAGTACTGCGGGCTGAAATTCCACTTTACGCAGGGTCCTATTTGTAAAATAATCGGTTGAAAGGGTATCGGCCCATAAGAGCCATCCGATCAGCAACAGATGGCCCAGATTAGATTCGTCTTTAAGTGAACCGACACGCGATATGGACCGCCAGATCTAAATCGAAGGGTCGAGACCTAGATCGAATCCTACCCCTTCACAGCCAATCCAACGGCTTGGATTGCTCCAACCGAAACGGTATAATCAAGTTAATCTGGGCCGCCCATTATTTGATCCACGGCCACACATCTAAACTGGCGCGATCTAATCTCCTCCGCCCATATCAGGTTCCTTAAAACCCCAAGCCTTTTCAAGCTCCCACCGCGTTTCACGGTCTGTCCGCCTCGCGTGAGCGGACGCGTGCCCAGGCGGCCAGGCCCCGGAGCTGTGGCCTCACGCCCACGTTTCACGCGCCTTGTGTCCCTTCGCTCGTCCTCAACACACGCATCTCAGCTCCCTAGGGACACCGTCTGTCGCCGCGTGAGGTATGGCCGTCCCCGCCCCTCCGGTGAGGCCGGGCGTCGTAATCCGCGGACAGGCCCAGCGTCGCGTCACTGTGACCCATCGCGCTTCAGCTGCCGCACCGGAGCCACCACACCTTCGCCCACCGCACTGGAGACGCTCCATCGCTGCTATGGTGGGCCCTACCATCGAGAGGACCCAGGTACGGTTGCAGGCTTGCAGCGGCCAGACGACACAGTCCGCCGCGTGGTCGTCGTCGTCGTACCACCACCCGACGGCTGCGCACGGTCTCCAGATCTGAACAGAGAGGCGACCCAACGGCTGCGTACGGTCTCCAGATCTGAACAGGAAGCGGCATGGTCGCCGTTGGCTGCCACTGTTGCCCTGCTTCGACCCAATCGTGCTTCTTCCACCGTATGGGAGCCGCATGGGACCGATCCACCTTCACCTTCGAGCCGGTCTGCCGCTGCTATGGTGGCCCCTGGCTCCGTGCGGACCCACGCGCAGCTACAGCGAGCAGGGGATGCATCCTTTGTCTGATCCTCGTCGGTGAACCCAGCACCCCACGGCTGCGTACGCTTCAGCACTGCAGCGACATAGTGGCCGACGCTGTTGTCCTCTCCACAGAAACTGGGTTAGTACCTTCCTTCAGTTTATTATGTGCCCCCTACACCTCGTCCCTTCTTGACATTTTAGAGACCTACCTCTACCGTCGTCCTCAGTCCAGCTCTTCTTTATTTTGGGTTCTTGCCGGACACCGTTCTCAAGACTCCCGCTTTGCCGCTGATGGCGTTCGTGACCTAGATGCTGTGAAACCTTCGTGTATCCAGGTTAGTTCGCCTATTGACCTCTGCTTGTTCATCTCGTTCATCTGGTTGTTGGGAACCTTATTACTTGTAATCCAGATTTTTCTTATTTGCATGTCTGCAATCAGGTTCACACTCTTCACCTATGCAAATGTGCATACTGGTGTTCTGAATATTCTAATCTCGATATTTAGGTCCAGCGCTTGTTAGTTGCACATTGTGGTTTTCTGTCTTTCATATTTCACGCTTGCACTGTACCTGCTATTGATTAGAATCTATATACACTATGATTAGTCCTCTGTAATTTCCTCAAGGCACTAACAGAGCATTTTTACTGATATCCTCTAGGGAGGGAAAGGAATAACAAATCTAAGACCTAATCTTCAGGTATGTTTTGTCCAGACTGAGTTAAATTCCACTTGTGCATTTTCTTACTTTTTTTCTTCAAGAACTGTCTTACTAATATTTAATCTGTAATGGCTATACTGTTATTTTTATGTTCCATGTCATAAGCCATGAACTCAATATTGTTCTTCTGTTTACCCTTGTTTTGATGAACTGAGATTCGAACATTGTGCAAGACTAAATGATTACAAAATAGAGGTTAAATTGTTCTCTGATATGAGGGACCAAAATTTCTTTTCCAGTGAAGTATTTGTATCTTGTGAAGATGGATCTTTATCCTAACCTTTTTTTTGCTAAAAAAAACAAATATTCCAGCCTATAATCTGATTAAGGAAAAATTAAAGATATATCATATTCTTAATGTAGAAGTGTAACAGGTTATAATGCGTGCAAATAATAAGTAGTTATGAGTTTACGACACCAAATGTTGCAAAAATATGACATTCATTTGCTCCATTTCATTTGCACAACCAGAGGTTCCAAGACAGATGAAACAAACATGAGTCCACAAAACATGATCCAAATAACTGGACAGTCTTTCCCAAGTATTCCCCTTTCCTCTCCTTGTCAATTACAGACTAGCATAAACCATTGAAAATTATAAGTAAAATAAGAAAAAATCAACACAGCCCTTTGTGCAGGGAAAAGCAACTGTGTTTTTGATGTCTCATATACGAGATGTTCATTGTTACATATATCCTTGTGATTAATTATTTTCTCCTTGCATTTTTAACATACTCAAATAACATAGAGACAACAAGGATGTCCTTTTCCCCCGAATTTAGTACAAGATGTCAACACCATCATCAAGTGGACTATTTCATCTTCTGACTGTTTGTATGAAAAAAATGTCATTACATGGCTATTTAACAACCTGAGGTTATGATTATAGAAATTTAAATTCATATACCAGTTCAGCGCAAAGAATTAAGGTCTCACAAAAAGAAAATACTATTGATTATTCTTACCTGATAGATCTTTCCGGTGGTTAGTTATTGTCCCGAGTAAGTTTAATGTCCAGAAACCTCTCGTAATTACCAAGATCCAAGTGCGCCTAAAAGACACAAGATAAGTACTTAAATTAGGTGGGCTAACAAGCATTGTGCCTGGACCAAACATCAGAAAAAACAGGTATATGACACCCTTTTTCGTTTGTAGCGCAACACCATTACATAAATTCGCTAGGTCTCCTACCAGAATTATTTTCCAAAGCAAATTAATCTAACAATATTTTACAGAATTTTGAAACTTGCATCTCATGCATTAGTAGCTCTGGACCAAACTTCTATAACTAATGGCCTGATGCTTGGAGATGTAGAACCATATGTAGCAACAAGGAAAGTTGGCAGCATTATTTTTCCATAAATAAGACTATCAATAGGGTAATCCAGAACCAAAAAATGTGTAGAGCTGCGAGACCCTTGAACGGGTACAGTAGCATTAGTTACAGCTACCTAACTCAATGTTGTAAATTAAAGATCTGGTTACCTGAGATTCATCCATAGGGGTATCATTGATATCAGTCTTTCCATTTGCTCAAAATGAAATGATACAAACGGGGCCTTATGGATTTTCAAGCATTTTAAACTGACCACTTTAATGCATAAACAATCAAGGAAATAAAACCTGACACCTGAGAAGAAAGGGAGCATACATCCAGAAACATGTTAATTCTCATGCAACAGCACCGTAATGCTGCATGTCAGTATTTGGTCACCAAGTTTTAGAATGATGGTGAAAATTCATTTCCCAGAATTCTTATGTTGAAATAATAATAATAATAATAATAATAACAATAATAATAATAATAATAAACTGTAGATTTGTGGAATATGCTTTCCATTTATTTCCAATGGACCTGTCGTATTCCTAACTGCTGAATGTCACATTTTGAATAAAGCATGCTTTCTGTAATTCAATGGATTTTTCTTTCTTCCTATCATTTTTGTCAATTTGCATCACCCTTTTTATAGTTTTATGTAGTCTTACAATCTTGAATTAGTTCATTATCAAGTGACAAGGTTCACTTTGCCATCCCCTTCAATTCCCAAAGCAACAACCTGTCCTCACACTGCAGAGTTCTCAGGTTATGTTTATTTGTAAATTACACTGTTATTGGCTGATCAGAGGTATCACTATTAAGTTTTTTCCTATTCCATTTCACGACCATTTGCTGTTATGCTTGATTGCTCTGATTTCTGAAAATGAGCCCAAGAGGAAGCAAGCATGTGGTATGACATATCATGAAAATACATCACATGTTAGGCGAGCCTCCGAAGCCAAGCTGGTTAAGATGGATTTCCGTCATTAGCCTTGTTCTCATTGTCAGATTTGGTAGATTCTTGTGTTTGCTCGTCCATTAAATAAACCTGTAATATTAAGGTATTTGGTAAATATGCGTTGATAAGATATGAATAAAAGTGAAAAAGTCGTCTGTTCCAAAAAGAAGTATTGCACAAAAAGTGAGCCTATCAATTGTAGATAGTTTGGATTTTGATAAAAAGACACTCTAACCTTGTTGGTTTAGCAAGTTTTATCAATATTAAGAAATTAGAAATTTGAAAGGCACACTATAATAATGAATGATTAACTATGCAATGAGTATAGACTGTACAGTTTATATATGACAGATATAAGAGGTAGATAGTCTACTGACAGCCATGTAAAGCAGTAATCTGATGTTGCTGGGAAGCTGATGGACCATTTAAACCCTTCTATATCTCTTCTTTCCTTTAGTTAAACCACCATTCTGATTACCAACTGAAGGAGTCTTCAGTTGCTGGAAGCTGATGGACCATTTAAACCCTTTGGAGAGCGTCCACCTACTAATCACACACAAATCAAACAAATATAATTACAAATATATACTAATTTCGGCGGCAATTAAATAACGGACGCCGAAAATATGAAATAAAATACGAAAAAAATAACCTTTAGATGGCGACAAATTTGGCGACGACGGCGGAGTGGTGGGAGTAGAGCTTCGTCGCGGCCGGTCGACGATAGTTGACGACGACGGCGGCGGACGGTCGGGATCGGGCGCGGTGCGGCGGGTGGGCGGCGCTGGGGACGGCACGCGGGTAGGGGCGGGCCACGCTGGAGGCGGACGCGCGAGCGGGCAGGGGAGGGCGGTGCACGACCGGCGGCGGCGGGTGGTGTGGCGCGGGAGCGAGACAGAGACAGAGAGCGGCGGCGTGAGGAGAGAAAGAAAGAGAAGAGAGAAGGAGTCGAGCTGCCGTTAAAATTACTGTATCGGCGGTCAGGACTTGGCCGCCGAAAATAAGGTCTTATTTTCGGCGGCTGTGTCAGTGGCCGTATTTTCGGCGACCAATCCTTGCCGCCGAAAATACTAACTTATTTTCGGCGGCCAGAGCCTGACCGTCGAAAGTGATTGTACGTGCTGTTGTGGGTGCATTTCTAGCCTTGTTCTGTGTAGAAGAGAGAGGATGTGATAGTGAAGGGCCCGAAACAGAGGGTGCCATTAGTATATGAACTTAATAAGAAAATTAAATAACAGAAATGCCAACCAGAAGGTAACCTAGGCTGGCCAGGGCCATACAACACATTAGAGGTCAGAAGGAACTGAGGACATGGGATTCCCCTGCCACTGCTGATCAGATGCCGCCTCTGCACACTAATTACCTCCAAGTGTACAAATTCAACAATTACAACCTCACAGTCATAGTGCTCATTATGTTAGCAATCAAACAGACAGCGGGCAAATGTGTTATTGAAATGAACACCAGCACAAGCAAGGTCTGCCTTGCATCATTTGCAAAAACTAAAAATACAGCTGCAATAGGAAACTAAGTAATTTGTTAACCCTTGAACAAATTCACCGGATGACACTTCCCCACGTCGTTTGCAGAGAAAAATTAAATAGAAGATCCTTTCATATGCCGTAACAAAACTGCCAATTTGAAAGAGAGCATGTTCACAAAATTTGATGCAATGATGCAAAAAGAACTCCATGCCAACACCACGACCTCTAATTTATGGTAGCTTATAAAAGGGTGGGGATGTGTGTTTGTGTTGCTGACTATTGGGGAAAATGCGTATTCACTTTGTTTTGTGAAGTTGTTTACCTAGAACAGGTGCTATTTCCAGAAACAAAATACATGTAGTCATCGTTTGTAGCGAGTTTTTTTAATGGCAAATTCAGCTTAACACTCAACTCTGATGAAGAGTACATGTACCCTTGCATCTTATTCATTGCATGCAGTGTTATACCATCTAATTGAATTGGTGCCTTTGTTCCTTCCTGCGCAGATAGCTTTTGACAGAGTTCGCAGAAGACTGCTCGTCGCTGATTCCTTTTGGGAGGTTTGTTCCTTGCCGTGCCTTTCCGCTTCTCCCTCGTGGTTTGTAGACGGCTGTGACTTCTCTTGCTACACACACTGCACTCAGATTATGTCAGTGATATACTTGTTTTCAGTGGCATAGTATTCTGTTTATGTTCTTCTACACGCTGCACATAGGGTGTGTTGGTGTTGTGCTTCTGTCGTTCCGGTGCATTATTATGTTTTCCTTGAAATGGTGGAGTCAAAACTGTGAAGTGTATTAAACTCAAATCCCATGTGTGGCTTTTTTTGGGTACCTTCACATAGCTATTTTTAATTAACTGAACTCCGTTATCCACATGTTGATCACATTTCCTTGGCTTCCTACTCGGATATTTCAGGAACTTCAGTTTTTTTATGCTTATGTGCAGTTAGGTGCTGGGTGGTAGCCTCTGATTTAGGTTCGCTACCAGTTGCCTAGCCTGCTTAGAGTTTTGTAGTTTTTGGTACGATCTAAATATTTTGTAAATAAATTCTGAATTGTATTCTCGCGTATTTTCTAGGGTTTGTTACTTTGCGTTTTTCACATGTTCTTGCTTCGTGAATTTTAGGAATACGTGGCTAATTGTTTGCCTAAGTTTGCTATATGTTTTAGTATGTATATGATACAGTTAGCCATTGATTCAGTTCCCTTATGTTTGTTTGGAAGGCGTATGGTACATGTTTTTTATGTGGGGGCTTCTCTATTACAGTTCGCGTGCGTGCTATTCATGTTCTACAAGCGCTAGGTGTGTGTGTCACGTGGTACATGTCGTGGTGTGCCCATGGCTGATGCTCCGTATGCACGTGTTGCCCATTCGTATGAAACAAGGTGACGCAGGCGCCTTGCAAGCGCACGTGGTATGCCATCTTATTTGTGTTACATTATTTGGTCGACTTGCCGGCACACGCTGACCGGAATTGCGTTGCTGCTTTTAATTATATATTAGCAATAATACCCGTCCCAAAGCAGGCGACATATCCATAATGGACTTCCCTTCATCGTTCGCCGCATCGAATAGACACCGCCTCCGCAGTAGGCTGCACTACAGGCGCTCTGCACAACACACACATATCACAATTCCTCTCGAAAAAACATACATTGATGCCCTAAGAGGTATGTGCTTCCCTTCCTTGGCTGGCTGTTTCTTGTGATTCACTGCTTAATATCCATCATTCTTATCTGTTCTTCATTCTGTAGACGCCTACCCGAATAGATCGTACTATGGTGGCCCCGAGCACACCTGCCGATACTGTGGCGCGGTTTTTTGGTTCCAGGAGCGTGTAAAAAGCGATTCATCTATAGCACAACGAAGACTTGCGTACAATCTCTGTTGCAAGGGGGGGGGAAGATCAATTTGGAGCCTTACAAAAGGCCGCCATCTGTGCTTGCTGATCTCTTGTCGTTTGATGGCGATGCACGCTCGAAAAGATTTTTGAGACTTATTCGCGCGTACAATTCACTCTTTGCCTTCACCTCCTTTGGTGCCGCTATAGACAAAGCGATAAACAATGGTACTGCGCCTTATGTTTTCAAGATAAATGGAATAGTACATCATCGTATCGGCACTTTGCTTCCACGCCGTGGAGCGATGCCTAAATTTGCCCAATTGTATATTCATGATACAAACCACGAGACACAGAACAGGCTAAACATGTTCGAGGTCGATGATGGTGTCGCTGAACAACCTGAACGTGAAATAACTATGGCTTTGTTGGCCATGTTAAATGACAATAACAAACTTGTCAAAGCGTTTCGATATGCAAGGGAGCGATTGGAACAAGCGGGTAACCAGAGGATAACACTCAGGCTGTTAGGCTGTGATGCTAGACAAGACGTCCAATACAATCTTCCCTCCAGCGGTGAAGTCGCTGCCATCATTGTCGGCGACTACACCGCCGATGAATACACATATGATGTCCTTGTGCACGATAGAAATTGCGGCCTACGACGTGTCTCATGCTTGCATCCGTCCTACATGGCTTTGCAGTACCCTCTGTTGTTTCCGTATGGTGAAAATGGTTACCATCTTGGCATTCGGTATTGCGATGATAAAGACAGTGTTGGGACCAAACGAAAATACGTAACAATGCTTGAATTTGTAAGAAGACATTTACATTACAGATTACACGAGTCAAACCCGTACACGTGTTATGGTAGGTTAAGTGCTCAGGTCATTGTCGATGCATATTCAACTATTGAGGGCTCCAGGTTACAATTCATAGCCGACCATCAAAAAGACCTGCGGTCTGAATCAGTACAAGGAATAGCTGATGCCGTTGACAGAGGGCTAATTAGTGCGGACGCTGTTGGCGGTAAAGTGATTGTGCCTGCGAGTTTCACTGGCAGTAGGCGATACCATGTTATGAATTACCAAGACGCGATGGCTATTTGCAGAGTGTACGGCCCACCAGATCTTTTTTTGACTTTCACATGCAACCCCAAATGGAGGGAAATTGCGGATGCGTTGCGCTTCGAACCGGGTCAGCAACCATGCGATCGTTCAGACTTAGTTGTACGAGTCTTCCATATGAAAGTCGATGAGTTCATAGCTGATATAAGGCAGGGTGTGACATTCGGACCAGTTCTCGCGGTCTTGTATACTGTTGAGTTCCAAAAACGAGGCTTGCCACATATACATTGCCTTGTGTGGTTGGCTGCTGGCGCAAAGGAGTTCGATGCTTCTATTGTCGACAATTTTATATGCGCTGAGATTCCGGATGTGAACACTGACCCGCTTGGTTATGCTTTAGTCGACGAATTCATGATACACGGGCCATGTGGTGAAAGCAACAGGAATTGCCCATGTATGAAAAACAACAAATGCTCAAAAAATTTTCCAAAAGATTTTCAAGATGAGACCACCATAGACGACTTTGGTTTTGCGCTGTACATGCGTAGAGACGATGACCGACATGTCGTCAAACGTGGCGTTCGACTAGACAATAGAAGTGTTGTACCATACAACATGCATCTTCTGAAAAAATACAATGCACACATAAACGTTGAATGGTGCAACAAGTCTAACATGATCAAGTATCTATTCAAATATGTTACAAAAGGAATTGATAGAGCAAAAGTATATTTTGAGTCCGCTGCACAAACACAAAACCATTCGCCCGATTCTCATCTTGCCCCGCCAAATGAGATCCAAGAATACATTGATGCAAGATACCTATCTACGTGTGAGGCTCTGTGGCGTGCATTTGAGTACGACATTCACTTTAGAGTGCCTTCTGTTGAACGATTGGCTGTACACCTTCCTGGCCTGAACCATGTGCGCTATGAACCTGGAACAAATTTAGAGGACCTAATATCTAGCCCTTTAGCGAAAAGTACGATGTTAACTGAATGGTTCGAGGCTAATTCGAGACATGAAGAGGCCAGACACCTCACATACTGCGATTTCCCCAAGGAGTGGACATGGGATGCCTCAAACCGATTATGGAGGAAAAGGTCACGTTGCGCTAAGATTGGTCGTATGTACTACGTGCACCCTGCATCGGGAGAACTGTATTACCTGCGCATGCTCCTGATGATTGTCAAGGGGGCCACAAACTATGCTGATGTCAGGACATTTAACGGACATGTGTATTGTACGTTTCGTGCTGCATGTGAGGCTCGTGGTTTACTTGAAGGTGATAATGAATGGATCCTTTTGTTCGACGAGGCGATTGTGTCCGCATCTGCGTACCAACTTAGACAGTTGTTCGTAACTGTGGTCTTGTACTGTTCCGTTGGAAACGTACGTGCACTGTTCGACAAATACTGGCATTACTTTACGGATGACATGTGCCGTAGACTTAGAGACGCGACTGGAAACCCCAACTACAAAGTCCCTGAAGAACAACTCATGTCCTTACTTATACAAAACCTTACGGACGTTTTCGCAAACAGTGGCGGGAACATAAATGATTATGACCTACCAAGACTCGCTAATCATTGCCATTATATGGGTGAAAACAGATTGATTAACGACGAGATGGATCCTGATCCTTTGATGTTGTCCATGCATGCTTCATCTTTAGTTGTGCAATTGAATGATGACCAACGGAAAGTGTATGATACTATAATTGGACGTGTTCACAGTAGATCACCTGGTTTCTTCTTTGTTTGCGGCCATGGTGGCACAGGCAAAACATTCCTATGGACCACTTTAGTTGCGAGTTTACGTTCTGAGAAGAAAATAGTGCTAGCTGTCGCATCGTCAGGCGTTGCCTCTCTTCTACTACCTAAAGGACGCACTGCACATTCAAGGTTTAAAATACCGTTTGACATAAACGATGCTAGCACATGTAACGTGAACCGGGGAACGATGCTTGCTGAGCTTATACAAATTGCCACTCTGATTATATGGGATGAAGCGCCAATGACACATCGTCGTTGTTTCGAGGCTCTAGATAGAACTATGCGAGATATTCTTTCTGAGCAAACACCTTCAAATGCAATCCTCCCATTTGGTGGCAAGATTGTTGTTCTTGGTGGCGATTTCCGTCAGATTTTACCAGTCGTACGAAAGGGCTCACGGTCTTCCATAGTTAATGCATCAATTACGAATTCGAAGTTGTGGCAGCACGTCGTCCTCCTTAAATTATGCACGAACATGCGCCTTCTTGGCCCCTCCTTGGAAGAAAACGATCGTAACGACCTCATATCTTTTGGTAAATGGGTCATATCTGTAGGTGATGGTACACTTCCTGCCGAAAAAAGGACTGGTGATCGTCAACCCACATGGATCACAATTCCCGATGATTTGCTTGTCCAAACTAACAATGATAAAATAGCCACAATTGTATCTGAAGTATACCCAGATTTCTTTATGAATTACGATAAACCAACATATCTAGCCTCACGTGCCATTATATGCCCAAACAATGCTACAGTCGATGATATCAATAACTATGTTGTTTCGCTTGTGCCTGGGGAAACCGTGCGCTACCTTAGTTGTGACACTATATCAAAATCATCAGAAAGAATACCAGATTTCGATGTGCTATATCCTACTGAATTCTTAAATTCGATTAATGCAAACAATTTCCCATCTCACGAGCTTATGCTGAAAAAGGGTGTCATAATTATGTTGTTGAGAAACCTTAATCAAAGCATGGGCCTCTGCAATGGTACACGACTACTCGTTACCGAGCCTGGACAACGTATATTGAGATGCATTGCTCTCACAGGCTCTAATGTGGGTGCTGTTGTTTTAATACCAAGAATAACCCTCAATACTACTGATGTAAAATGGCCATTCACACTCCAGAGAAGGCAATTCCCGGTACGAGTTTGCTACGCAATGACAATTAATAAGAGCCAAGGACAAACCCTGTCCAGGGTTGGGCTTTACCTCAAGAAACCAGTCTTCACTCATGGACAACTTTATGTGGCCGTATCTAGGACTACATCCAGAGGTGGCCTTAGAATCCTGATTGAGAATGAGGACGGTTCGTGCGGGGTACAGACTCGAAATGTGGTGTACCACGAAGTCCTCGCTGTCGCTGAAGCGGCAGCCATACTAGCCAGCTAATTTTTCATCCATCTTTTGTGTTGTACATAGCAATGATATGTAAATACTCCAACGCTGCTGCTACTCAGACGATTGTGTCTCTTTTCATGCTTGTTATCTTCATTTTTTCTTGCTGCGTGTACAGTATATTTTGCTTTGAGGTAAAATTGTTCTACTAATGTGCAGAACGTATACTGGCCTTATCTACTTCCCTGCTACTGTTTCTCTAATGTTTATGCCATTTTTGGTGTCAACACTGCAGATGGGAGACATGTTGATTCCAAGCCTGCAGTGTGGGAACTTATCTGTGACGATATGTGTCCGTGTTTCTCGTTTTTGGGACTTTTCTGATCCTCAGGATGATGCAAGGCTGCTACACTGTGATATGGTGCTGCTCGACGAAGAGGTAAAGTAGCAACAACCTCTACCAGCTTATTGTTGCATCTCACCAGTTTACTTCAGTGGTTTTTTCCCTTTAATATGATAATAGAGAGCCTAATGTGCCTTTTTTTACTAACTGAATTGTTTCTACTCTTACTAAAGTTGAATCTACATCCTCACCAGTTTGCTTTAGCAGTGTTTTTCCCCTTAATATGATAATTGAGAGCCTAATGTGCCTTCTTTTTACTAGCTGAGTTGTTTCTACTCTTACTAAAGTTCAATCTACATCTTTCTATATCCAGGGAAATAGCATACATGCTACGATATACCCACCCTTCATAGAGAAATTCAGGCCACTCATAAAAGAAGGCAGCGTGTACAACATGACATACTTTCGAGTTCGAGCATCGAACAACTTGTACAAGCCAGTTCCAAATGATATCATGATTACCTTCACGAATTGGACAAAGTTAGAGCAGGTTATTGAGATTCCTCCTGCATTTCCTACACTTACCTACTCCCTCACTCACATAGAGCAGATCCATTCGCGCATCGACCATAAATACTACTATACAGGTAAACGTTGTTACCTATATACTTACGACGCATGTTTTTCTTTGCTAATATTGTATATACTGCTCGTTTGAAAGCAGATGCCATTGGGATAGTTACTTCAGTCTCGAATGTTTCGCCACATCGCTCCAGAGGACAACAAGCTTCCAGCTTGAAGAGGAACATTTCCATATGTAGTGCAAGGTTTGAGCTACATGGTTGTTCTTACCTTGTGTTCTGCTAGATGTATGGTATGTATTTGGGTGTTGTCTTACATATACATTGTTTGTGACTCATGTTCCATGCTCGAACTGGAAACAACAGAGGTGCTTCGGTCAATGTCGTGTTGTGGGGTGCCCAAGCCACCCTATTCCCAGGAGAGCGCATATACGAAGATGGGCAGAATTCCCCACAGATTGTGCTATTTGTTGGCACACTTGTCAAAAAATATGCAGGTATATTGACGTAACACTTAGTCTTTTTCTGACTCCCATACATTTATACCTTCTACTCTTTTTTAGATGGGCTTTGTCTGACTGGAAGCTCACCATGTAAGTGGTACATCAATCCATCCATTCCTGAGGCAGAACCCCTTATGTCCAGGTAATGCTATCCTCTTGTTATCAAATATATGCACATGTTGCCTGCTCTTGCCTTTTTTCTAACGGAATGCTTCTACAAATACAATGCAAACCAGCGCACGAGGTGATCATAAACCAGTGAAGTGGAATGCAACTGTTACTTCGAGCCAGCTTATATCTCCTGTTGCTGAGGAGCAAAAGGTGTCGTACATCAAGTATCTCCATCCATTTGAAAACAAGGTACACGACATACCCAGTACCTATTCTATTCTGCCGTCAATAGCTTCCAAATATACACATAATGCATAAGATTACTTCATACTTGGTGCTCCAGATTTCCAGTCAATATAAATTAGTTGTGTGGATAATGTTTTACTGCTGTTTCTTATTTTATTTCTATGACCTACGACACTGAATATCATTGGGTGGCATGTGTTCGCAACTTGTAGCCCAAAAGAAGTCAGGGTATGCCATATAACAACAACTTCAAATATCAGTAGAGCATATCTAATAAATCTAAAGCTTGAGGGATTGAAGTCATAGGATCAATTAACGACTGACATCTCCAGTCACCAGCTAAAAAACAATGGTCCAATGCAAATTATGTGTCGTACAAAAGAAGTTGGTCACACGAGCAATAATCATGTCAGTCCTACGACACTTAGATGGAAAAAGACAGCAATGCACCAACTCTTCAATTGCTTATAACCCAAGTATTTTCAATTGAAGTAAGGCAACTCTAATTTTCAATTCAAGCAGCTATGCAAATTATTTGCCCACTTGGATTCTTATCGCTACAAACATTTATCTCTCCAAAAAATGCCATTGAGCCCGCAGTTTTCTATTAGAGGCAGACTGGAGTTACAATTATTTAGGTTTCAGCATAACACATTTATTTGAGATTGCCTCTATTTCTTATTTTCCATGCAGGGAAAGGAATTCTTGGTTACAGTCACTATAAGGAAAATTGATAACAAGTGGTGGTATAACTCGTGCAGAAAATGCGCCTGCACAGCTGTCACTCATGGAGACTCTTACAAATGCACAAACCGTGATTGTGCTAACATTGCTATGCCCGTCCAAAGGTTAGATGACGTGTCCTCGGGTTGAGCAGCACTCTTCCCTTTGTCAACTCAATGTACCAGTTTTGTGTGCATCAAACATGACATGAATCTATACAACAAGTTCATATACTATATTCTCTATCACCACTCAGCCCCCCCCAACAGCACAAAAATGTTCTACCTTCTTTATGTCAATGTTTTCCTGTTTACATATTAATTCCTTTGGGACTTACAAGCCTACTATGTTAACCACACTAAGTCATTGACACCTCTTATTTCAGGTATAAAATACTTGTCACTGCAGGAGACGAGACCGCTGATACAGACTTCATTCTCTTTGGGCGCATGGCTCAAAGAATTGTCAAAAGGCCTTGCGATATGCTCATAGCGAACACTCCATCAGGCTTCATTCCAGATGCAATCACAAAGCTGCTTGAAAGGACATTCATTTGGAACGTTAGCTTCTCTGGGCACACAATTAACTCTGGAAACGTCTGCTTCCAGGTCAATGCTACTGTAAAGGAACTAGGCAATCAAAATATTGACATTTCAACATCAACCACAGGGACACACCAGTCTTCGCTTATGTTCTCACAAGGTGCAAGCAGCAGCATGGAAGACACTCCTCACAAGACAAACACCTTGCCTTCACCTCTGACACCTTTGACGCCCCAGGGTAGCGTCGCCACTACAAAGCATTTGGTACGGGTTCCAACCGCGTACATAAATGGTATGCTGCAGCATGTGTGGTTTATTCTCTACCTTGATGCAGGAAACCGTTGACGCTGGAGATGCTGACCGTGTCACTACTCAGTCCTCAACAACTAGGAAGAGGTGAGTCTCAATAGCAAAAGTTATGCTTCCTTCTTGCGCATATTGTGTGTTACTACAGCTTTGATTGAGTCCACTAAAAATTGTAGATCATGCTCTTCGCCTGGCAAATCAATAGCGAAAAAATTGTTTGTTGCTGACGATGAGGAAGGAAGCATCAGTCAATCCAGTGGAGGTGGTGTTGGTGGATCCAAGTCAGGTTGTTTGAGCTCTGATTATTGCAGCTCATGAGTTTCCATGAGCTTTGTTACATTTTGTTTGAAATTCATGAGCTTTTAGCTAGGCTAAAATAGCCTCTAAAAATATAGTGCTGATAGCTACTACAGACACTTGTAGTTCTTCCTCAGGATCATACATATATGAAGAAACGCATGACACTTGTTGTCTTTTCCTTCTTTATATCCAAGTACCAGGAAGGTTTTTCGTCATTGATAACTGGGATTCAAAATATTTCCTAGCAATGCAAAAACCTGGGCAATCATTTGTTTAGGTGAACTAAATACTGAAACATAATCTCTATGTGGAGCAGCTATGTTATTGGAACTAACAGACTGCTCTGATATGTAGTCTTCAAATATGCGCAGTCAATAAACCAGACAAAACACTCAGTAGTCAAGACAATTGTTCCTTATGAAAAGTGTCTCAAATTAGCCTTCATTCTTTGCCAACAGTCTCTTCTAACAATTCAATATGCATTTGATGGTCCATGCGGGCATTTTGATGAGCTAATTCAAATAAATATGGAAATTTTGAATCTAAAAAAAAAATAGGCCATACAGGTATGATGGCTGTGTAGGAAAGACGGATATTCATATGCCTATATGAATTTAAGATGTCAACTAACAGAAAATGGACATCTTAAAGTGAGATATAATAATAATAATAATAATAATAATAATAATAATAATAATAATAATAATAATAATAATAATAATAATAATAATAATAATAATAAAATTTTGGAAAAGAGAGCACCAATGTAAAGTTACATGTCAGTACTCAACTAGACATGTTATTTACCTTAGATTAAGCTTAGAAGGCACTTTTGGACTGTGCATAAACTATTTGTAGCCATAGCTAATTGCACTGAATTCGCCTTGTCTATACTTTACATGTTGGGGCTTGAGGTTTTCCATTTTTTATAATCTGATATATCAAACATATATGCATGTTGCTGTTTGACTACAATTGTGCCTGCTCTCTTTTCAGTGATGACAAAGATAATTAGGTGCTGGTGTAGGAACGTGGAACTTTTGCCTTCACAGTTGCAGCCATGTGTAATTCAGGGTTATCATCTATTTCTACTTTTCTCAAGTTATTGTATATGTTAGTTGGATGGGGGAGATGTGGTACATACTTTTGTCTGCAGCATCGCTAACGGTTTGCCTACACAAACCTACCAAGGTACATGTCTTTTATCTTATATCAAAACAGTTATGGACTGTGACCTATGATGCCCACTACTATTTCGCTCTCTTTTTTTACAAAAAAATGTTGTTTCAAAATAGTCCTTCACAATTGTACATGTTTAGCGAGTTATTAATTTTTTGGTTCGATGTTGGCTTCTTCCTAATCACAGTAACAAAGATCAATTCCATATTTCACAGGGGATTGTACATTGTTAGTTGCCTACTTACAAGGATGCGCCTATTGGCTAATAGAGTTTTATCAGTATTTTGTATAGTTTTTTACTCTGTGTATTCTTTTGGTAATATTGTCCACCTGTATTTCAGGTTAACTTTGATCAGGAAGCTACGTCTATCACGCTTTTGATATGCTGGCGGCCAACGTGAATCCATCTCACTTACAATCGTGCCTGTTACCTTTCCTCCCCTGATGTTCATCCTCAGTGACTTGTACTGTGTAGTGGCAGAAGAAAAACCTACTCTTTTGTATATATTAACTGCATGTTGTTAAACCTTTTGCTACATTGCACGGCTGCAAACTGTGCTCTACTTATTTGTGTGGCTAAAGTCTTTTGGCAACCTAGAAATGCATTTTATTCCATGACTCACTTATATGCTACCAATACCATATTTTTTGTTTTGTACTATAGGCACGTGTGTGTTCTTTTGCCGTGTGTATGTAACAGACTGTGTGCTGTTCCTCTCGTTTCAAATAGGCGGCAAGTATAGCGCCCGATAGGGCGCTACCTTTTCTAGTCCAATCTAATGGCCCATCCACCGTCTTCTTCCTTATGCCCCTTAACCTCTCACCTCGGATGCCAACATCAGGGACGGGACGGCCGATGCTCCCTGGGCGGTCGGCGCCCAGATCCATAATGGCGCCCTCCCCAGCGATCCTAAAATCCGGAACCCCACATCGCACCCAAGCTGAAGGCGATAAACGTCATGGGAACAAAAGCAAAGCAATAGGGAAAATCCTCACCGAGCGCTACAGCATGGTCGCACCCGCCTATGACGTGGGTATGTTCTGCCACATGTTCAACCCCCGGCGAGTAGTCATCGTTGCTCCTGTTGACCTTCAAGCTCAACATCCCCCCTGGTTCCATCCTGCGCACCCAGGCAAACCGCATAGATTCCCAGTGGGCGCTTGCTGCTTGATAGATGGCAGGGGTCTAGGTCTAGTTATGGTGCCATGCTTCAACTTAAACTCGCCTGGTAGTTCTCCGCTCTCGGTGGTAGGGCCATGTTTCAATGGTGATGGCATCCAGATCATGAGCTACCAATTTATAGCCAAGATGGTTTGGCAGCACGGATCGAATCACACAACGGCCAAGTCCGAGGATCTTAACAAGCACGCTCGGCTCGCAACAACCCCCGGCTGGCCAGGAGATATGGCTGTTACGACAGCAGGCCAGGGTCCTTTCTTACGTGGCTGCAGCTTGATCCCGACCAAAAGTCTAAGCCTGGAGATTACAACGATGCGGGGTTCGTTGTGATTTGTTCGTAACAACTTTAGAGAACAGGCTTCAGGCCTGCTTGCATGTTGACGTCATGAGGATGCAAGCCGCGGCAAGAGAGTAAATAAAAGATAAATTGGAGACGTGAGGAGAGAACGTGGGCTAGCCTAGTGCTGTTTAGTGCAGCAGCAAAAAGGAGAGATGGGCCAGTGCTCGCATGAACGTGGGCTGGTTTTTTTTCTTTATTTTTTTTGTTTTGTATTTCTTTTCTAATTTCAAATTTTCTAATTTTTAATTTCAAATTCGTGAGTCATTATCAAAGGTTAAATGCACAAACAAAATATACCAACATATATGCATAAGTTCATTTTGGTTTATTGACTAAGCTATTCTCTTACCCATGATGCACAATGCTAAATAAATTAAAAAAAAATTGGCAAACCCACATAATATATAATTGATGATTTTTTTATCTTTAAATCATAATTTGGGTATTACAAATCCTACCCCCCTTAACAGAAATCTCGTCCTCGAGATTTGTAAGAAAAGGGAATATATAAAGCCAAATGTTTGGTTGCAGTTTAACTTCGAGTTTTTTTTTCAAATGGTTTTAAGCATAAATGTTTTCTATTTTTTTTCTTAAATCATTAAATAAGGAAATGATCAGGAACACATGGGTATACTTTGTTTAGCTATTGGGCAGGAGTAGGGAAGGTTGCGTTAATAAAGATTAGGGCAAAGAAAGATTCCAATATGGATGGGGGAACTTTTTCTCATCTGATGATCCAGCTTGGTCTTTGAAGACTTGAGTTGGTGCTTATCCTTCCTTGATGAGGTTGATCATCTTCGATCTTTGTTCTTGGAGTTGTTATCCGAATTAGGGACATGTAGTTAAGGTAAATTTGTAGGTGACAAATAGATAGAGCTGCTAGTTTAGTAGGTGACTAAGAGTTAAATGGGATTAGTCCGATTTAGTTTGGTTGTTTGCTTCTGAACGGTTTGGATAGGTTATGTAGCATATTATGTAGGTCAAGTTGTTGGGTATGGTCGAGTTGATCTAAGTCATCAATTTAGGCTTAAGCGAGTTAGGAGTATGGCCTAATCCAACAATAAGTAACTCTTACTAGATTAAATCATATTAGATTAGATAAGATCTAGATTAGATTGGATATAACTAGATTAAACTAGTTAAGATCTAAATAAATTTTGGATTAGCTTATGGTTGTTATTCTAGAGTGGAATAAATATGTTGATTGGGGCAAGATGGATCCATAAGGATATGGTAGAATCTTTTGAGGTCAGTTAGATCTATTAGGGTGACATAAGATCTTTTCAAGATAAGATTAGTATCTTTTAAGATAAGATGGATCTATGAGTGTGGGATAGATTTTTTTTAAGATGAGATGGATTTTGTTAGGCTTGATACTTTAATGAGGGATAATCTAGTTTGTCTAGTTATTTTTTTATAAGCATTTTTTTTCTATATGTATATGCAGATGTAATTGTGGACATTACTCCATAACTCATCACACTCAATCAAAGATCCAAATCAGACAAGTATCATAAGAACAAACATTCAAATTCATACGTATAAAAAAATATTGTTTTGTTTTTGTTTCTAAGATTAGGTCTCCTATTCCTAAAGGTCACTTTAGGCATAGGATTTCAAAGTGTGAAATCCACATTTGTCTTAGAAAGAAAAGGTAAGAATAATCAGAGTAAAGCGGAAATAGATGAGAAAAGATTAAGAAAAGTTTAGAAAAGAATCAGAGTAGCAAGGGTAAGTAAAGAATGGTTGTCCAGTTCTATCTAGGTTTCGTCCTACAGTCAACATTCCTCTGATACCACTTCTGTCACACCCGGGTTTTAGGGGCACCAAGACCCGGGCGCGAACATAATCACCAGGTGTGCTGGGACCAAGTCTCACACATATGATGAATCATGGCACAGGATCGAATGTCACAACTTTACTATATAATAGGAGTTCTATACAAAATAAATAAATAATTACATTATATGGAGACAACGGTCCAGCAACCCAAAGTTGACTGGGAGACGACGGCCTAGACCTCTCACGAACACGTCACAGCATCCTCCATGCGCCTCATCCTGTGGTACCTGTTCTTGACCTGTGGGGGGGTGTGAGACAGCAAGAGTGAGCTCACATACGTTCATCGCTCAACAAGTTGTGGGGAATAATGTGCATGAACTCGCCAAAGATGGGAGCACACGTGAAGTGTAAGGCTTACCAAAGAGGATGGTTAGAGCTGAGCATTGCTTTTAAAGTTGGTCAAAATTTTATTAGCAATTACTAAGTATAAGTAAATACCAACCCAATTAAGAAAAGTAATAACATCACCTGCGATGCAATGCATATGACAAATTGAATTTAGTTCCATAAATTACTCATGTGAGGGTCCGAGCTGCTCATGACCGTGAGCACGGCTGATATACCAGTTTTACACTCTGCAGAGGTTGCGCATCTTTACCCACAAGTCATGTTACCCATCTGCCAAGGGATCGCGACTTCCCATATACCTCTACCGAGGAGGCGAGGCAGGGTAACACTACGAGGCCTTTACAAAGTTCCACTAGCTTCAGAAAACCCGCTACAGTTTATAGGAAGCTCCAATGCAGGAATCCCTTGCAGGACCGCCATCGCAGCAAAATCCTCTCGAGGGCCTCCCTACACTGACCACTCCCCTACTGCCCTTGCCCCTTTCGGGTAAGGTAGTCTTCCACTAGCTTTCCTAATTAATCGGCCAAGGGCGTCCCATTAAACCCTTGTGGTAGCACTGTTTTCCCGGGTGGTTCTCCATGTTCCAATTAACATAATGATCTTATCATGAACAGTAAATAGCAACTGATAACAAAAGTATGAATAATATGTATCTCAATGCCCAAATCCACATATAGCACTAGCAAGTACTACCCAGAAAGTTTAGTGGTAAACAAGGCATAAAGATAGACAAACTAGGGGAACCTATTGGGTCCCATTAAAATTAACCTATGCAGATCATTATGATTAATCAGAACATAAGTAGGTAAAAAGAAGTGATCAAGGGCACAACTTGTCTGGGACTTGAGATTCCAGGTACCAATCTTGCTCTTCTGATGACACGTGTCCTCACTGCTAAACGTAGCAATACAGACAAACATGGTATAGGCAAAATTAACATTACACCAAACATAAGATCAAACTGCATAAGAATATTCTACGCGTCTCTACGAGATCGTAGGAACAAGAATCACTAAATTCGGAGTTACGGTTATTAAGTTATGAATTTCCGAAATTATTTAGTGCATAGAATAGATTAATCCTAATGAACCATTTTAATTCTAGTTTCATGGCTAAATAGTGTTACTAGTTGATAGACAATATTAATACAAGATTATTGCAACTGGAATGGGTTAAAAAGGAGCTAAAATAAATTAGTTATGAATTAAATAAGTTTTATGGATTTATTTTTGTATTAAAAACCAATTTCTATAATTAATTTTCTATTTTCATTATCCTCTGGACTGCGCACTAAATACTGGAAAGTCCAGGGCTAATCTATAAAAATCCCTTAGACACAGCAACCCCGAGTAGTACTGCGGGCTGAAATTCCACTTTACGCAGGGTCCTATTTGTAAAATAATCGGTTGAAAGGGTATCGGCCCATAAGAGCCATCCGATCAGCAACAGATGGCCCAGATTAGGTTCGTCTTTAAGTGAACCGACACGCGATATGGACCGCCAGATCTAAATCGAAGGGTCGAGACCTAGATCGAATCCTACCCCTTCACAGCCAATCCAACGGCTTGGATTGCTCCAACCGAAACGGTATAATCAAGTTAATCTGGGCCGCCCATTATTTGATCCACGGCCACACATCTAAACTGGCGCGATCTAATCTCCTCCGCCCATATCCAATCTAACGGCCCATCCACCGTCTTCTTCCTTATGCCCCTTAACCTCTCACCTCGGATGCCAACATCAGGGACGGGACGGCCGATGCTCCCTGGGCGGTCGGCGCCCAGATCCATAATGGCGCCCTCCCCAGCGATCCTAAAATCCAGAACCCCACATCGCACCCAAGCTGAAGGCGATAAACGTCATGGGAACAAAAGCAAAGCAATAGGGAAAATCCTCACCGAGCGCTACAGCATGGTCGCACCCGCCTATGACGTGGGTATGTTCTGCCACATGTTCAACCCCCGGCGAGTAGTCATCGTTGCTCCTGTTGACCTTCAAGCTCAACATCCCCCCTGGTTCCATCCTGCGCACCCAGGCAAACCGCATAGATTCCCAGTGGGAGCTTGCTGCTTGATAGATGGCAGGTGTCTGGGTCTAGTTATGGTGCCATGCTTCAACTTAAACTCGCCTGGTAGTTCTCCGCTCTCGGTGGTAGGGCCATGTTTCAATGGTGATGGCATCCAGATCATGAGCTACCAATTTATAGCCAAGATGGTTTGGCAGCACGGATCGAATCACACAACGGCCAAGTCCGAGGATCTTAACAAGCACGCTCGGCTCGCAACAACCCCCGGCTGGCCAGGAGATATGGCTGTTACGACAGCAGGCCAGGGTCCTTTCTTACGTGGCTGTAGCTTGATCCCGACCAAAAGTCAAAGCCTGGAGATTACAACGATGCGGGGTTCGTTGTGATTCGTTCGTAACAACTTTAGAGAACAGGCTTCAGGCCTGCTTGCATGTTGACGTCATGAGGATGCAAGCCACGGCAAGAGAGTAAATAAAAGATAAATTGGAGACGTGAGGAGAGAACGTGGGCTAGCCTAGTGCTGTTTAGTGCAGCAGCAAAAAGGAGAGATGGGCCAGTGCTCGCATGAACGTGGGCTAGTTTTTTTTTTCTTTTATTTTTTTTTTTGTTTTGTATTTCTTTTCTAATTTCGAATTTTCTAATTTTTAATTTCAAATTCGTGAGTCATTATCAAAGGTTAAATGCACAAACAAAATATACCAACATATATGCATAAGTTCATTTTGGTTTATTGACTAAGCTATTCTCTTACCCATGATGCGCAATGCTAAATAAATTAAAAAAAATTAGCAAACCCACATAATATATAATTGATGATTTTTTTATCTTTAAATCATAATTTGGGTATTACAGCGAGCCCTTGAATCATCCTTGACATCGACTGTGGATGTCATGATCTCTACAAAACAATTCTCATCAGATGAAGATGCAATCATGCAAAGATGAATCACAATGACTAAGTCTATATACTACAAATCCTTACTCTTCGCAACAGCAAGACCATTATTTTTCAGGATTTCAGCAACAGTCACCACAGTGGCAATGGCTGATATGATAAGGAAGTTCGTCAACGTACCAACATGTTGTAATTAAAAAGTACAACATGGACAGGGTCAAGATATACCACAAAGTGAAGAGTATTGTTGCAAAATATAATTAAGATGCAAATGAAAAGTGGAGAAGCACGGGCCTAGTGCAGTGGTGAGAGTTATCTCATTAAGTTACCAGGACACAGTGAAAGTCGCCTAGAGGGGGGTGAATAGGCGTAATCTGAAATTTACAGTTTTAAACACACACTACAAGCCGGGGTTAGCGTTAGAACTAAAATCAAGTCCGGGAGAGAGAGAAAACAAATCAACCAAGAAATAAGGTGAGTGAACACGGTGATTTGTTTTACCTACGTTCGGTTCCAAAGAACCTAGTCCCTGTTGAGGAGGTCACAAAGACCGGGTCTATTTCAACCCTTTCCCTCTCTCAAACGGACACTTAGACCGAGTGAGCCTTCTTCCTTAATCTCACGGGTCAATAAGACCCTGCAAGGAACACCACACACTTGGTGTCTCTTGCCTCGCTTACAAAGCACTTGAGAATAAGAATGGGAAAAGAAAAAAAGGCAATCCAAGAAGCAAGAGCTCAAAAGAACACAAAATCTCTCTCACACAAGTCACTAAGTGTTTGAGATGAATTTAGAACTTGGAGAGGCTTTGATCTTTTTAATTATGTCTAGGAGTGAGTACTAGAGCTCTTTGTAACATCCCAAAATTTAACCCAAGGTTTGGAACCCTAATCTCCTAACCCCCCCTAATCTCTCCCTAGACTCCACCTCATAGGACATCTCATCATTTGCATACACTATGATTGTTAGAAGCACCTCACATAGAATATTTTTTAGCACCTAAGATTATTTAGCTAATTATTTGTTCAAAAGAAAAAGAGATAAAAGAAATAGAAATAGGAAATAAAAATAGAAAAAGAAAAAGGAAAAACTCCCCCCTCGGCTGGGCCGTTTTCAGCCCAAACCCTCCCTCTCTCTCACGCGCGCCCGCACCCCCCCCCCTTCGTAGCCCAAGCGGCCCATCGCCCACGCACCCACGCTCCTCTCCCCTCTGCCGCTACCAGCTCGGCCCCACCCGTCAGCCCATACTCCCCTCACTCTCTCGCGATCTCTCTCTCTCTGGCAAGCGGGTCCCGCTTGTCAGCGCCTTCCTCGCGCCCGTGACCGGGCTAGCGACGCGATCACCGTCGGTCGCCACTGCCCCGTCATCTCGCCATTACTCGCTCGCCTACCCGGTTGGCGCCTTGCGCCTCTGTACCCTTGCGCCAGCTGAGCCATCTCGTCACCCCCCTGCCCGAGCCGTCCCGTCGTCGCCACTGTGCGCCACCATCTCTGCCGTGGCAAGCTCGCCGGTGCTCACCACCACTCGCCCCCTTCCCCACCCCGGGAGCCTATAAAAGGACTGCCCGAGCTCCCTCTTTCTCCACACCGGCCTCGGCCACTCCCTCTTCCCTTCCCCGAGCTCAATTGAGCCAGCGCCGCTGCGCCCTTCCTCCGCTCCGGTGAGTCCCGCCCTCCCCTCTCCATTGAATTCTAGTCCAATTGTTGTAGCTCTTGAGCTTCGCCATGTCCTCGCGAGCACAACGCACCCACCCCCTTTCCCTATTACACCCGGCAGCCTCACCGACGATCCACCCTGCCGCGGGCGCCCGCCACCTCGCCGTGGACCAGCCATCCCAAGTGCCCTCTGACCAAATTGGCCCTACCACCATGATCCCCTACCCTCGCTCGTGCCTTGCCACCACTCCATCGTCACAGAACCGGGACCCTGGCGGAGAACCGTCGCGGACCTCACCGGTGGTCGGGCTCCGACCGGTTCGCCCCCCGGTCACCCCCTCCTAGCACCGTCAGCCTCCCCCTCCCTCTGGCACGTGGGCCCGTGCCCACGGCACCGTCCCCGCGTTGTTTCCCCGCTGGCGGGCCAAGTGGGCCGCCTGCCCACGCGGCCGCGCGCGCCCACGCTCGGTTGGGCCGAAATCCCCCCAGCCCAGCTAGCTGAGGAATTCTCTTTTCTTTTTCCTTTTTCCCTTCCTATTTTTATATATATGTATATATGTTGATATTTTATGCACCAAAAATATTCTAAATAAATTTTAGGGCACAAAATAATAATGTCTAATAATTGGCACACCCCACCAAGTCACCATGATTGGTGTACTATTTTCTACCTAATTTTGCTAGAAGAAGAGGGATCCGATCCTCCGGAATTTGTAGCTCCGGAAGAAGGGCAGGAACCCGACCCCTCCGAAATAGACCTTTTGTGCCAGGAGAACTTCGACAAAGGCAAGTCCATTCTTCCCTTGATGCACAAATTACCTATTCTTTCTACCACTACCTAAGCTGGGATTAAGGGATGGATCATTTGCATTGTGAGCAGAGAGATAGCCCACATTAACAAACATCTTTTGAGTACAAATTGTGGGATGGGAAAAGGGCAGTGTTTTTACTAAGCGATGTTTTCAAAAAGTGTATGATGAAGGGTATTCACCCTCATCACCTTGTGAGTGGGATGATCAGGGACTCCCTGGTTTAGGGGAGGGCCTAAGGTGATGGCTCAGCTGATTTAGGTGTGAGCAGAAGGATTGTCCCCTCATATAAGTACCGGTTTGTCATCCTTCACTACTTGTACTCATGACAAGTACAACCACTCGAGACTGTATGGGCAGTCACTCAGTCTGAACTCATACGGTCCAAACCCCAGGGTTATGAAGGCTGGGGAGCACCGGGAGGATAAGGAGGGGGAATGTTTTGTCCGGTTTGGACATGGCGGTGGCCTGACTCCTTCCGGTATAACCGTTAAGGTAAGGACGTGCGAGGAAAGAAAGAGATTCGACATTCGGGTCTCACGACGGTGAGATCGTAGAAACCGGACTAGTGGGTAAAGCGTACCCCTCTGTGTAGAGTTCAAACCTATTCGAATAGTCCGTGTCCACTGGAATGGACGAGTCTGGTGTGGTATGACAATTAGTGTTTTACAACCTTCGGGAACAGGGAAATGTGTGAGTGGGTGTGTTTTTGGAAATGAAACCAATGCCACGGGGGCGGGTAGCTCAGTGGTGGTTGAGTGTAAAAAAGTGCTATTTCCTTCTTTGGGAAAAACCATCAAAGTATTGCCTCTCTTTGAGAAAAAGAAGAGTGACTTCAACTCCACCATATAAAGCATGTATTATATAGGCCCCTTTCTCTTTACGGGAGCGGGATGGGCTTGCAGAATACCTAGTGTATTCATCCAGATTTGTTTATGTTTTTCAGCAGCTAAAGACTTCTTTTCCGCTATGCTTGATTAAGGGGGTTGTGTCTGCACCCAGTTCTGCATGTGGCTTGGGCTAGTTTGTCTTCTACTGCGCTTTGAAATTCTGGCTCTCTCGAGCTTGTACTCTGGTATTGTAATAACTTTTATTTGAACTCTGTACTATTTGAAGTAAGGAATGTGGTTACTAGCCTCCTAGGACTAGTAATTGTATCACATTTGAGTCCCAAAGGATCGGGATGCTTCAGGTGGTATCAGAGCCCATAGGACTGGCCGTAGATCGCAGCCCCGACCTTAAAAGTTTGCCTTAAAAGAAAATACCTCTTACCTCTAAGAAAAATCTTCTCTCCTTTCCCCCAATATTAACAGACCCTTCTTTTCTTCTACCAGATGGAAGGCTCTTTGGTCATTAGGACATCCTACTGCTCAGAGGTGGAAGGATTCCCTCATCTCTTGCGGAGTTGCGCGCTTTGCATGGGGATCCGCAAGAAGCCGGAGTACGTCTGGAAAGAATACCACGAGAATGGAACTGAGAAGTGCTCTATGGCAGTCTACCTGGGAGAAAGCCGAAGCTACCCGAACCACCCTCCTTTCCAAGTCACCTTCATCGGACACCGCTTCCCAGACACATGCCAAAATGTTGCCCGAAAAGCCCTCCGATAGCTATGCCAAAACTACAGCAGAGAGGTCTTTGAAACCCCCTCTTCGTTACTTACCACCTAGCAACAAAAATACCCCTACCTGGAGGAGAAGACTTTAGGCCCTCTCAGGAAGAGATCCTACTGAGGATGACCCCACCATTGTCTACATGGCCAGATATCTCCACACTCTCGATAACCACTATGATGACCTTTCCTCCCACTGCACCCACCTAAACTCCCGGGTGGAAAGCTTAGAGCAACAGGTCAAGGAACTTAAGAAGGAGAAGGCGTCCCTCCAAGAGAGTCTCGAAATAACAGAAGGTGAAGAGGCCAACAGTCGTGAGGCCTACCGAACCCTGAAGATGGATTACGATAAGAAGCTAAAGAAGCTCGCCCCCACGAAGAAAATCCGAAAGAAGACCAAGAGCCAAGGATGCCAGACTGAGCGGAAGAAGGAAGCCCCTCCAGCACTACCTCCCTCCAGGATAGAGAATTTGTCCGACGTCGAGGATATGTCCTTAGCTAGCCTTGACGACCTTCTCAAGGAATTTGGGGACACTTTAGAAAGGTAGTTCGGAAGCGCTCGCGTGTAGTGCGACTTGTGATAATTGTATGCTTGTAATGAACTTGTGTGATGAATAAAATAACACGGTTAAAAAAAATTGGCATATACATAGTAGTAATTCTCTCCCCTGGCAGATGGCTTCGGATAAAATCACGCCTACCGCCTCCGGGATTGGAGCAGGGTTTCCCCTAGGAGCTGAAGGAGAAGCCGGTGGAGAAGGGAGTGAGACCCACCTCCCCGCACCTCTGGAGCTGCCATTAGATTTAGCCCAAGTTCTAGCCAACCAAACCCGACTCATTGAAGTCCTCACTAGAAGTCTGGAGAGTTAGCGCCCGAATGGTGGAAGACCACAGGACATGATGGGAGATTTTCTGAGGCTCAAGCCTCCCACATTCGCTGGATCCAGCAATCCCCTCGATGCTGATGAGTGGCTACACACGATAAAAAGGAAGTTAGAAGCCATCGGATGCCTTGAGAATCAGCGTGTTCAATTGGCTGCTCATCAACTTTCCGGGATAGCCCTAACCTGGTGGGATACCTTTAGCGCTGCCGTCAGAGATGCTACCTGGGCAGAATTTGAAACTGCTTTCCGAGAACATCATGTACCCTAGGGGATCGTTCAGCTCAAGGAAGATGAATTTCAGGAACTAACTCAAGGTGGAAGATCTGTCAGTGAGTACGTGCACAAATTCACAGAATTGGCTCGTTATGCGCCTGACGATGTCAGCACAGATTCCAAGAAGATGGCCCGCTTTTTGAAAGGGCTAAGACCAGAACTCAAGACCATCCTCGCTAGCCAAGATTTCCTCAGCTTCTCGCACCTCTCAAACAAAGCCATACAAGTGGATAGGGCAAGGGAAGAAGAAAAAGGTCACCTCAAGAGGAAATTCCAAGTCCTCCGAGCTCAGCAGCAAGACCGGCACCAGAGAACTCGATCCTTTAGGTTTCCACCCAAGGGACCAAGCTTCAATAGACTAGTTGGACCCACTCCGTCATGTTTCAGTCAGCAGAGTCAGAGCTCCTTTTAGGCCCCCTCAGTCGCAAGCAACTAACCGCTAGCTAATGCTTGTTGGCACTGCGGAGACCCCAGTCACTTCAAGAATAACTGCCCCCAGTTGAAGGCATCAGGACCTACTTACTCCAACTCGGTGAATGGCCCCAAGAATGCCCCAGCGCCCGCCTCCAAGGCACCCTCCTCCATCAGCCAGCAGAGCAAGACCCAGTATCATGGCAGGGCACGAGTAAACCACGTCGATGCTCAAGAGGCCCAGCAAGCCCCAGGAGTAGTGCTCTGTGAGTTCCTTGTTGAATTTACTCCCGCTACTATACTTTTTGATTCAGGAGCATCCCATTCATTTATAGCCACTAGTTTTGTGGAAAAGCATGGCATTCCCTCTACCCACCTAGAAATTCCCTTGGTCACCTGAACTCCAGGGTCAGACCTTTTGTGCCAGCTTAAATGCTCCCAAGTCAGAATTCTTTTAAGTGGGGTAGTGTTCTTGGCAGACTTAACCGTCTTGCCATCCCAAGGGATTGATGTGATCTTAGGAATGGATTGGTTAACCAAACACAAGGGCATCATAAGTTGCGCAAATAAGACCGTTCTTCTCACGGACCACCAAGGAAAGTCAGTTTCATGTCAGGCTCAGCCACCCGCCAAGGATCCAATGGTGTTTAATCTAGCAGTAGAAAGCATATCTGTGGTAGAAGAATTCATGGATGTATTCCCAGAAGAATTGCCAGGAATGCCGCCAGAAAGAGAAGTGGAGTTCTACATAGATCTAATCCCTAGCACTGCGCCCATCGCAAAGAGACCATACCGCATGGCTCCCACCGAGTTAGCAGAATTAAAACTCCAGATCGCAGAGCTTCAACAAAAAGGGTACGTTCGTCCCAGCTCATCTCCTTGGGGAGCACCAGTCCTTTTCGTCACCAAAAAGGATGGAAGTATGAGGATGTGTATTGATTACCGATCCTTGAATGAAGTTACAATCAAAAACAAGTACCCACTCCCTCGGATTGACGACCTCTTCGACCAGCTTCAAGGGGCCAAGTATTTCTCCAAGATAGACCTAGGGTCAGGATATCACCAGCTGAGAATCAAGGAAGCAGATATTCAGAAGACTACATTTGTCACCCGGTACGGACAGTATGAGTTCACAGTAATGCCCTTCGGACTAACCAACGCACCCACCTTTTTCATGAACCTCATGAATAAGGTATTTATGGAAGAGATGGATAAGTTTGTTGTAGTCTTCATTGATGACATCCTTATCTACTCCAAGAGTCGAGAAGATAATGAGCATCACCTCTGGATTGTCCTCGAAAGACTCAGAGCACACCAACTCTATGCTAAGCTCAGCAAATGCGAATTCTGGTTAGAAAAGATAGCCTTCCTTGGGCATATCTTGACTGCAGAAGGAATAGAAGTTGACCCATACAAGGTAGCCCACTTCATCCCAGTGAAAACTACCTTCGGAGGAGCCACCCTTGCCCGAATATATCTTAAGTAGATAGTCAGACTCCATGGTATTCCACGGAAGATAGTATCAGACAGGGGAACACAGTTCACTTCAAAATTTTGGATGAGCCTTCAGCAAGCTATGGGCACCAGGCTAGACTTCAGCACTGCCTATCACCCCCAGTCAGATGGTCAGATAGAAAGGGTCAACAAGGTCCTCGAGAATTTATTAAGAGCCTGTGTGTTGACGTTTGACAGAAATTGGGAGTCCAGTTTGCCTTATGCAGAGTTCTCGTATAACAACAGCTACTAGGCCAGTATCAAGATGTCACCATTCAAAGCATTGTATGGACGGAAGTGCCAGACCCCTCTAATGTGGTCCAACATAGGGGAAAAGACACTAGAAGGACCCACCTTCGTTAAAGAGGCAGAGGAGAAGGTTGCCCTAATCCGCAAAAGATTACTTGAAGCTCAGAGTCGGCAAAAGAGTTATGTGGACAACAGGCGGAGAGAACTCAGATTTGAGGAAGGAGACTTCGTCTACCTCAGGTCTCCTTGATGCGCGGAGTCAAAAGGTTTCAAGTGAAAGGGAAGCTAGCCCCGCGGTTCATCGGCCCCTATCCTATTATTGGCAGAGTAGGATCCGCAGCATACCGCCTTGAATTGCTAGAATCTATGTCAGATATCCACAATGTGTTTCATGTGTCCCAGCTCCGCAAATGCCTACAAGTACCAGAAAATCACATCAAAGAAGAGGCAAACTAGATTCAGAAGGATCTTCAGTACTGAGAAAAGCCAGTAAAGATTCTTGACTCGGTAGTCTGAAAGACCCGCAACTCAGAAGTGAGACTCTGTAAAGTTCAGTGGAGCAGAGAAGGAGAAGAGGAAGCTACCTCGGAGAGTGAGGACTCCTTGAGGAGGGAATACCCTTACCTTTTCTCAAGCCCAGTCTGAATCTCGAGGGCAAGATTCCTTTAAGTTGGGTAGGTTTGTAACATCCTAAAATTTAACCCAAGGTTTGGAACCCTAATCTCCTAACCCCCCCTTAATCTCTCCCTAGACTCCACCTCATAGGACATCTCATCATTTGCATACACTATGATTGTTAGAAGCACCTCACATAGAATATTTTTTAGCACCTAAGATTATTTAGCTAATTATTTGTTCAAAATAAAAAGAGATAAAAGAAATAGAAATAAGAAATAGAAATAGGAAATAGAAAATAGAAAAAGAAAAAGGAAAAACTCCCCCCTTGGCTGGGTCGTTTCCGGCCCAAACCCTCCCTCTCTCGCGCGCGCCCGCACTCCCCCTCCTTCGCGGCCCAAGCGGCCCATCACCCGTGCACCCGCGCTCCTCTCCCCTTTGTCGCTGCCAGCTCGGCCCCACCTGTCAGCCCGCATTCCCCTCGCTCTCTCGCGATCTCTCTCTCTCTAGCAAGCGGGTCCCGCTTGTCAGCGCCTTCCTCGCGCCCATGACCGGGCTAGCGACGCGATCGCCGTCGGTCGCCACCGCCCCATTGTCTCGCCATTACTCGCTCGCCTGCCCGGTTGGCGCCTTGTGCCTCTGTCCCCTTGCGCCAGCCGAGCCATCTCGTCACCCCCCTACCTGAATCGTCCCGTCGTCGCCACTGTGCGCCACTATCTCCGCCATGGCAAGCTCGCCGGTGCTTGCCACCACTCGCCCCCTTCCCCACCCTGGGCGCCTATAAAAGGACCGCCCGAGCTCCCTCTTTCTCCACACCGGCCTCGGCCACTCCCTCTTCCCTTCCTCGAGCTCAATTGAGCCAGCGCCGCCGCGCCCTTCCTCCGCTCCGGTGAGTCCCGCCCTCCCCTCTCCATTGAATTCTAGTCCAATTGTTGTAGATCTTGAACTTCTCCATGTCCTCACGAGCACAACGCACCCATCCCTTTCCCTATTACACCCGGCAGCCTCACCGACGATCCCCCCCCCACCCGCCGCGGGCGCCTGCCACCTCGCCGTGCACCAGCCATCCCAAGTGCCCTCCGACCAAATTGGCCCTACCACCGTGATCCCCTAGCCTCGCCCGTGCCTTGCCACCACTCCGTCGTCACAGAACTGGGACCCGGCGGAGAACTGCCACAGACCTCACTGGCGGTCGGGCTTCGACCGATTTGCCCCCCCCCCCCCCCGTCACCCCCTCCTAGCGCCATCAGCCTCCCCCTCCCTCTGGCATGTGGGCTCACGCCCACGGCACCGTCCCCACGTCGTTTCCCCGCTGGCAGGCCAAGTGGGCCGCCTGCCCACGCGCCCGCGCGCGACCGCGCTCGGTTGGGCCAAAATCCCCCACGGCCCAGCTAGCTGAGAAATTCTCTTTTCTTTTTCTTTTTTCCTTTTTCCCTTCCTATTTTTATATATATGTATATATGTTGATATTTTATGCACCAAAAATAGTCTAAATAAATTTTAGGGCACAAAATAATAATGTCTAATAATTAGCACACCCCCACCAAGTCACCATGATTGATGTACTGTTTTCTACCTATTTTTGCTAGAAGAAGAGGGATTCGATCCTCCGGAATTTGTAGCTCCGGAAGAAGGGCAGGAACCCAACCCCTTCGAAATAGACCTTTTGTGCCAGGAGAACTTCGACGAAGGCAAGTCCATTCTTCCCTTGATGCATAAATTACCTATTCTTTCTACCACTACCTAAGCCGAGATTAAGGGATGGATCTTTTGCATTGTGAGCAGAGAGATAGCCCGCATTAATAAACATCTTTTGAGTACAAAATGTGGGATGGGAAAAGGGCAGTGTTTTTACTAAGCGATGTTTTCAAAAAGTGTATGATGAAGGGTATTCAACCTCATCACCTTGTGAGTGGGATGATCAGGGACTCCCTGGTGTAGGGGAGGGCTTAAGGTGATGGCTCAGCCAGTTTAGGTGTGAGTAGAAGGATTGTCCCCTCATATAAGGACCGGTTTTTCATCCTTCACTACCTGTACTAATGACAAGTACAACCACTCGAGATTGTATGGGCAGTCACTCAATCTGAACTCATACGGTCCAAACCCCAGGGTTATGAAGGCTGTGGAGCACCAGGAGGATAAGGAGGGGGAATGTTTTGTCTGGTTTGGACATGGTGGTGTCCTGACTCCTTCCGGTATAACCGTTAAGGTAAGGACGTGCGAGGAAAGAAAGAGATTAGGCATTCGGGTCTCACGACGGTGAGATCGCAGAAACCGGACTAGTGGGTAAAGTGTACCCCTCTACGCAGAGTTCAAACCTATTCGAATAGTCCGTGTCCACTGGAATGGACGAGTCTAGTATGGTATGACAATTAGTGTTTTACAACCTCCGGGAACAGGGAAATGTGTGAGTGGGTGTGTTTTTGCAAATGAAACCAATGCCACGGGAGCGGGTAGCTTAGTGGTGGTTGAGTGTGAAAAAGTGCTATTTCCTTCTTTGGGAAAAACCATCAAAGTATTGCCTCTCTCTGAGAAAAAGAAGAGTGACTTCAACTCCACCATATAAAGCATGTATTATATAGGCCCCTTTCTCTTTATGGGAGCGGGATGGGCTTGCAGAATACCTAGTGTATTCACCCAGATTTATTTATGTTTTTCAGCAGCTGAAGACTTCTTTTCCGCTATGCTTGATTAAGGGGGCTGTGTCTGCATCCAGTTCTGCCTGTGGCTTGGGCTAGTTTATCTTCTACTGCGCTTTGAAATTCTGGCTCTCTCTCGAGCTTGTACTCTGGTGTTGTAATAACTTTTATTCGAACTCTATACTATTTGAAGTAAGGAATGTGGTTACTAGCCTCCTGAGAGTAGTAATTATATCACATTTTAGTCCCAAAGGATTGGGACGCTTCACTCTTGTATTGAATATGATCTTTAGAAATCTTGGATGCTTGAAGTTGTGGTGGTTGGGGGTATTTATAGCCCCCCAACCACTAAGGTAGCCGTTGGGGAGGCTACTGTCCGGTGCGCCACCGGAGAGGTACTGTGTGCTGTCCGGTGCACCGCCACGTTACCCAACCGTTAGGGTTCGGAGCTCGGGCGATCATTAGAGCTTTGTCCTCTTGCGGCACCGGACAGTCCGGTGCCACACCGGATAGTCCGGTGCCCTTCTGACTTCACTGTTCTGACTTCTGCGTGACACTGTTGCTCACTGTAGCTTCTGTCAGAGTCGTCCGTTGCGCGAGTTAGCCGTTGCTCCGCTGGCACACCGGACAGTCCGGTGAATTATTGTCGGGGACCATAATTAGGGGTACCCTCAAGACGCCTAATTCTCAGCTGGTAACCCCCATCAGCATAAAGCTGTAGAGGCCTGATGGGTGCGATTAAGTCAGGGATCAGTCCATACGAGCGACTCGATCACGCCTCGCCCGAGCCTAGCCTCGGACAAGGGCAGCCGACCCTGAGGTGTTTCCGTCTCGCCCGAGGCCCCCTTTTCACGGCAGACGCATCTCCGGCTCGCCCGAGGCCTTGCCTTCGTTAAGAAGCAACCCTGACTAAATCGCCGCGCCAACCGACCAAGTCACAGGGGCGGAAGACGGTGAACTCCGCTCCGCCCGACCCAGGGCTCGGACTCGGGCTAAGGCCCCGGAAGACGGCGAACTCCGCTCCGCCCGACCCAGGGCTCGGACTCAAGCTAAGGCCCCGGAAGACGGCGAACTCCGCTCCACCCGACCCAGGGCTCGGACTCGGGCTAAGGCCCCGGAAGACGGCGAACTCCGCTCCGCCCGACCCAGGGCTCGGACTCGGGCTAAGGCCCCGGAAGACGGCGAACTCCGCTCCACCCGACCCAGGGCTCAGACTCCGCCCTGGCCTCTGCCGAACGACCTCCGCCTCGCCCGACCCAGGAGCTCGGGCTCGGCCTCGGCCATGCAGGACAGACTCGACTTCGGCTTCGGAGGAGCCTCCACGTCGCCCGACCTAGGGCACAAGTCCGCCACGTCAACAGGAAGCACCATCATCACCCTATCCCGAGCCGACTCGGGCCGCAGAGAACAAGACCGACGTCCCATCTGGCTAGCTCCGCCAGATAGGCAATGATGGCGCCCCGCTAGCCCTATGACGACGGCGGCTCTCAGCTCCCTTACGGAAGCAGGGGGACGTCAGCAAGGACCCAACAGCTCCGACAGCTGTCCCTCCGCCAGGCTCCGTTGCTCCACCAACAGCCACGACACCACACCAGCTGGGTGCCAAGATCTCTCCGGCTGCCACCTTGGCATGTACCTAGGGCGCTAGCTCTCCCCCGCTAGACACGTAGCACTCTGCTACACCCCCATTGTACACCTGGATCCTCTCCTTGCGCCTATAAAAGGAAGGACCAGGGCCATCTTAGAAAAGGTTGGCCTCGCGGGAACGAGGGCAGGGGCAGGCGCTCTCTTGGGGCCGCTCGCTCCCCTCACCCGCGCGGACGCTTGTAACCCCCTACTGCAAGCGCACCCGACCTGGGCGCGGGACGAACACGAAGGCCGCGGGATCTCCGCCTCCCTCACGACCCGGCTCCGGCCACCTCGCTCTTCCCCCCTTCGCGCTCGCCCACGCGCTCGACCCATCTGGGCTGGGGCACGCGGCACACTCACTCGTCGGCTCAGGGACCCCCCCGGTCTCGAAACGCCGACAGTTGGCGCGCCAGGTAGGGGCCTGCTGCGTGTTGACGAGCAGTTTCCCGTCAAGCTCCAGATGGGCAGTCTCCAACGACCTCTCCAACCCGGGACGGTGCTCCGTTTCGGGAGCCTCGAGTTCATGTCTTTCGACGGCGGCTACGACATGATACTCCTTCCACCGCCGCGCGTCGGCGACAATGGTGGCCGATAGCCCGCCCGCCGGCGGCGGAATCGGCGACGTCTTTCCCGCGTGGGGGAAGGACAACTTTCGAGCTCGCCCCATCCTCTCCCTCACCATCGGAGGAGGGGACGGGGCAACCAGGGCCGAGTGGGAGGCTGCGCTCCGTCGGCTGTCGAGCAAGTGGACGACGCCAGCACGCTCACGGAGGGCCTGCAGGACGTCGCCCTCGTACCCAGGACGACGGCGCGATCAACCCTCGAGGTGACTTCGTCGCTCCTCGTCGACCAAAAGGTACCAACTGATTCCCATCTTTCGTCATTTCGACTCGACCTCAACCCGCCTAGCGACCTCGCTCTGGCGGCCGCTCACGTTGAGGCGAGTGCAACCTCTTTTGGGTTTCGTGTGCGGTCGCCTTGGGACCGATTGACGGGCGTCTCGACCTACGGGCCCTCTGGGTCCGAGGAAGATGACGACCCCAGCATCTGCTGGGATTTCTCTGGATCTGGCAACCCCAGTGCCATGCGGGACTTCATGACCGCATGCAACTACTGCCTCTCCGACTGTTCCGACGGCAGCCGCAGCCTTGACGACAAGGACTGCGGCCCGAGCCGCGAATGTTTCCACGTCGAGCTAGGGGATCCCTCCGGAGGCAGCCGTCTCGGCATGCCGGAGGATGGTGATCTCCCTAGGCCAGTGCCTCGCGCCGACATCCCGCGGGAGCTAGCTGTGGTCCCCGTTCCGGCGGGGGGTTACGACCCACAGCTCGAGCAAGTCCGTGGGGCGCAGGCCGGGCTCGACGAGGGGGCAGGAGCGCTCGAGTCGATCCGCCGGGACGTCGGGCAGGTATGGGCGGGCCAGCCCCCGGCCGGAGAAATACGTCACCTGCCCTAGGGTCTCCAGCACCACATCGCCAACGATGCCAGGGACAGGCCGCCACCCGCATCCGGCGGGACCGGTCAGGACCTGGCAGCCGCAGCGATGCTCCTCCGCGCGATGCCGGAGTCATCAACCACCGAGGGCCGGCGAATCCAGGGAGAGCTCAAGCATCTCCTGGAAGGCGCTGCGGCCCGGCGGGCCGAGAGCTCTGCCTCCCGAAGGCAGGGGTACCCCTCGGAACCTCGTGCCGCGACTTCCCAACTCACGCGGGAAGCCTCGGTCTATACCGGACGCACGCGCAACACCGCGCCTGCGGCCCCGGGCCACCTCGGCGACGAGCACCCTCATCGCGACCGTCGGGCCCGCCTCGACGAAAGGGTGCGCCGAGGCTATCACCCCAGGCGTGGGGGACGCTACGACAGCGGGGAGGACCGGAGTCCCTCGCCCGAACCACCCGGTTCGCAGGTCTTCAGCCGAGCCATTCGGCGGGCGCCGTTTCCGACCCGATTCCGACCCCCGACTACTATCACAAAGCACTCGGGGGAAACAAGACCGGAATTGTGGCTCGCGGACTACCGCCTGGCCTGTCAACTGGGTGGAACGGACGACGACAACCTCATCATCCGCAACCTCCCCCTGTTCCTCTCCGACACTGCTCGCGCTTGGTTGGAGCACCTGCCTCCGGGGCAGATTTCCAACTGGGAGGATTTGGTCCAAGCTTTCGCCGGCAACTTCCAGGGCACGTACGTGCGCCCCGGGAATTCCTGGGACCTCCGGAGCTGCCGGCAACAGCCGGGAGAGTCTCTTCGGGACTACATCCGGCGGTTCTTGAAGCAGCGCACCGAGCTGCCCAACATCACCGACTCCGATGTCATCGGCGCGTTCCTTGCCGGCACCACTTGCCGTGACCTGGTGAGCAAGTTGGGTCGCAAGACCCCCACCAGGGCGAGCGAGCTGATGGACATCGCCACCAAGTTCGCCTCTGGCCAGGAGGCGGTCGAGGCCATCTTCCGAAAGGACAAGCAGCCCCAGGGCCGCCCGTCGGAAGATGCTCCCGAGGCGTCTACTCCGCGTGACGCCAAGAAGAAAGGCAGGCGGAAGTCGCAAGCGAAACGTGACGCCGCCGACGCAGACCTTGTCGCCGCCGCCGAGTACAAGAACCCTCGGAAGCCCCCCGGAGGTGCCAACCTCTTCGACAAGATGCTCAAGGAGACGTGCCCTTACCATCAGGGGCCCGTCAAGCACACCCTCGAGGAGTGCGTCATGCTTCGGCGCCACTTCCACAAGGCCGGGCCACCCGCAGAGGGTGGCAGGGCCCGCGACGACGACAAAAAGGAAGATCACCAAGCAGGAGGGTTCCCCGAGGTCCGCGACTGCTTCATGATCTGCGGAGGGCATGCGGCGAATGCCTCGGCTCGGCATCGCAAGCGAGAGCGTCGGGAGGTCTGCTCGGTGAAGGTGGCGGCACCAGTCTACCTAGACTGGTCCGACAAGCCCATCACCTTCGACCAAGATGACCACCCCGACCACGTGCCGAGCCCGGGAAAGTACCCGCTCGTCGTCGATCCCATCATCGGTGACGTCAGGCTCACCAAGGTCCTGATGGATGGGGGCAGCTGCCTCAATATCATCTACGCCGAGACCCTCAGGCTCCTGCGCGTCGATCTGTCCTCCGTCCGAGCAGGCGCTGCGCCTTTCCATGGGATCATTCCTGGGAAGCGCGTCCAGCCCCTCGGACAGCTCGACCTTCCTGTCTGCTTCGGAACACCCTCCAACTTCCGAAGGGAGACTTTGACGTTCGAGGTGGTCGGGTTTCGAGGAACCTACCACGCAGTGTTAGGGAGGCCATGCTACGCGAAGTTCATGGTCATCCCCAACTACACCTACCTGAAGCTTAAGATGTCGGGCCTAGGGATGGATCCGGATATTTATTCGGATGTCAATTTTTTGGTCTTCTTTCTTCGATTGTGAACAAATAATATATAGAATTTGCTATGTAAATTTATATTCTTGTTTTTAGCATTGAGGCTATTAATCTTCACAAAAAATAAACATTAAATTCGTTCTAGATATTTTTAAATAATTGATATAAAATTCGGATGTCTATCCGAATACGGATTCGAATGTTTTTTCACCTTTTTTGTTATAGGGAGAAAATAATGTACATAAAAAAGTATACAAAAATTTATTTAAATACTTCATAATATTCTTCATAACATTGCCAAAAATTAGCTTTAAATTACATGTATATCTATGCTAAAATATTAGATTTGTGATACAATTCGGATGTTTTAGGAACATCCCTGGCCGGGCCCCAACGGGGTCATCACCGTCGACCCCACGTACAAGCACGCGTTCGAATGCGATGTGGAGTGCGTGGAGTACGCCGAGGCCCTCGCCGAGTCCGAGGCCCTCATCGCCGACCTGGAAAACCTCTCCCGAGAGGTGCCGGACGTGAAGCGACACGCCGGCAACTTCGAGCCAGCGGAGACGGTTAAGGCCGTCCCTCTCGACCCCAGTGGCGACACCTCCAAGCAGATCCGGATCGGTTTCGGGCTCGACCCCAAATAGGAAGCAGTGCTCGTCGACTTTCTCCACGCGAACGCCGACGTCTTTGCGTGGAGTCCCTCGGACATGCCCGGCATACCGAGGGATGTCGCCGAGCACTCGCTGGATATTCGGGCCAGAGCCCGACCGGTCAGACAGCCACTGCGCCGATTCGACGAGGAAAGGCGCAGGGTGATAGGCGAGGAGATCCACAAGCTGATGGCAGCAGGGTTCATCAAAGAGGTATTCCATCCCGAATGGCTTGCCAACCCTGTGCTTGTAAGGAAGAAAGGGGGGAAATGGCGGATGTGTGTAGACTACACTGGTCTCAACAAAGCATGTCCGAAGGTTCCCTACCCTCTACCTCGCATCGATCAAATCATGGATTCCACCGCTGGGTGCGAAACCCTGTCTTTCCTCGATGCCTACTCAGGGTATCATCAAATCAAGATGAAAGAGTCCGACCAGCTCGCGACTTCTTTCATCACGCCCTTCGGCATGTATTGCTATGTCACCATGCCGTTCGGTTTGAGGAACGCGGGTGCCACGTACCAGCGGTGCATGAACCATGTGTTCGGCAAACACATCGGTCGCACGGTCGAGGCCTACGTCGATGACATCGTAGTCAAGACAAGGAAAGCCTTCGACCTTCTCTCCGACCTTGAGGTGACATTCCGGTGTCTCAAGGCGAAGGGCGTCAAGCTCAATCCCGAGAAGTGTGTCTTCGGGGTGCCCCGGGGCATGCTCCTGGGATTCATCGTCTCCGAGCGGGGCATCGAAGCCAACCCGGAGAAGATCGCAGCCATCACCAGCATGGGGCCCATCAAGGACTTAAAAGGCGTACAGAGGGTCATGGGATGTCTCGCGGCCTTGAGCCGTTTCATCTCGCGTCTCGGCGAAAGAGGCCTGCCCCTGTACCGTCTCTTAAGGAAGGCCGAATCCTTCGCTTGGACCCCCGAGGCCGAGGAAGCCCTCGGGAACCTGAAGGCGCTCCTCACCCAGGCGCCTGTCTTGGTGCCCCCAGCTGATGGAGAAGCCCTCTTGGTCTACGTTGCCGCTACCACTCAGGTGGTCAGCGCCGCGATCGTGGTCGAAAGGCAAGAAGAGGGGCATGCATTGCCCATTCAGAGGTCAGTTTACTTCGTCAGCGAGGTGCTGTCCGAAACCAAGACCCGCTACCCACAAGTTCAGAAGCTGCTGTATGCAGTGATCCTGACAAGGCGAAAGTTGCGACATTACTTCGAGTCTCATCCGGTAACTGTGGTGTCATCCTTCCCCCTGGGGGAGATCATCCAGTGCCGAGAGGCCTCGGGACGGATCGCAAAGTGGGCGGTGGAAATCATGGGCGAGACGATCTCGTTCGCCCCTCGGAAGGCCATCAAGTCCCAGGTACTGGCGGACTTCGTAGCCGAATGGGTCGACACCCAGTTGCCAACGGCTCCGATCCAACCGGAGCTCTGGACCATGTTTTTCGACGGGTCGCTGATGAAGACGGGAGCCGGCGCGGGCCTGCTCTTCGTCTCGCCCCTCGGGAAACACCTGCGCTACGTGCTACGCCTCCATTTCCCGGCGTCCAACAATGTGGCAGAGTACGAAGCTCTGATCAACGGATTGCGAATCGCCATCGAGCTAGGGGTCCGACGCCTCGACGCTCGCGGCGACTCGCAGCTCGTCATCGACCAGGTCATGAAAAACTCCCACTGCCGCGACACGAAGATGGAGGCCTACTGTGATGAGGTTCGACGCCTGGAAGATAAATTCTACGGGCTCGAGCTTAACCACATCGCCCGGCGCTACAACGAGACTGCGGACGAGCTGGCAAAGATAGCCTCGGGGCGAACGACGGTTCCCCCGGACGTCTTCTCCCGAGATCTGCACCAACCCTCCGTCAAGGTCAGCGACACGCCCGAGCCCGAGGCGCCCTCGGCCTCGTCCGAGGCACCCTCGGCCCAGCCCGAGCCATCCTCGGTTCAGCCCGAGGAACCCTCGGCCCCTGAGGGCGAGGTGCTGCGCATCGAGGAGGAGCGGGGCGGGGTCCCGCCTGATCAAGATTGGCAGACCCCGTACCTGCAATATCTCCGCCAGGGAGAGCTACCCCTCGACCAAGCCGAGGCTCGGCGGGTAGCGCGACGCGCCAAGTCGTTCGTCTTGCTGGGCGATGAGAAGGAGCTTTACCACCACAGCCCCTCGGGCATCCTCCAGCGGTGCATCTCCATCGCCGAAGGCCAGGAACTCCTGCAAGAGATACACTCGGGGGCTTGCGGCCATCACGCAGCGCCTCGAGCCCTTGTCGGGAACGCTTTCCGGCAAGGCTTTTACTGGCCGACGGCGGTGGCTGACGCCACTAGAATTGTCCGCACCTGCGAAGGGTGTCAATTCTATGCGAAGCAGACCCACCTGCCCGCTCAGGCTTTGCAGACGATACCCATCACCTGGCCCTTCGCTGTGTGGGGTCTGGACCTCGTCGGCCCTCTGCAGAAGGCGCCCGGGGGCTACACGCACCTGCTGGTCGCCGTCGACAAATTCTCCAAGTGGATCGAGGTCCGACCCCTGAACAGCATCAGGTCCGAGCAGGCGGTGGCGTTCTTCACCAACATCATCCATCGCTTCGGGGTCCCAAACTCCATCATCACCGACAACGGCACCCAGTTCACCGGCAAAAAATTCTTGGATTTTTGCGAGGATCACAACATCCGGGTGGACTGGGCTGCCGTAGCTCATCCCATGACGAATGGGCAGGTAGAGCGTGCCAACGGCATGATTCTACAAGGGCTCAAGCCTCGGATTTACAATGACCTCAACAAGTTCGGCAAGCGATGGATGAAGGAACTCCCCTCGGTGGTCTGGAGCCTGAGGACGACGCCGAGCCGAGCCACGGGTTTCACATCGTTCTTCCTGGTCTACGAGGCCGAGGCCGTCTTGCCCACTGACCTAGAATACGGCTCCCCGAGGACGAGGGCCTACGACGATCAAAGCAACCAAGCTAGCCGAGAAGACTCGCTGGACCAGCTGGAAGAGGCTCGGGACAGGGCCTTACTACACTCGGCGCGGTATCAGCAGTCCCTGCGACGCTACCACGCCCGAGGGGTCCGACCCCGAGACCTCCAGGTGGGCGACCTGGTGCTTCGGCTGCGGCAAGACGCCCGAGGGAGGCACAAGCTCACGCCCCCCTGGGAGGGGCCATTCGTCATCGCCAAAGTTCTGAAGCCCGGAACGTACAAGCTGGCCAACAGTCAAGGCGAAGTCTACGGCAACGCCTGGAACTTTCAACAGCTACGTCGCTTCTACCCTTAAGATGTTTCCAAGTTGTTCATATACCTCGCACCCACACAAAGTTTAGTCAACAAGGAAGGGTCGACCTCGCCTCGGCAAAGCCCGACCCTCCCTCGGGGGCTAAAAGGGGGGAAACCCCCTCTGCGTCAAAATTTTCCTCGAAAAAAATCTCCTTTACCAGAATATCTTTCGAGCTTTTTGACTACTTCGGAAAGTGGGTCCTAGAAACGACGGAGTACACGTAAGCAGCCAAGGCTGACCGAGCCGAGGGACTCCTACGCCTCCGGGATACGGATACCTCACTCATCACCTTCTGCGATAAGTAACTCACGTTCGGATAAAGTGGCTCCACGGATCGAACAAGTCTTTACGTTCGGAAGCCCTTCTATCGAAGCGATCCTTCGAGCCTTCTCGACCAAGTCGGTGACGGGGCCTCATGGACGGGTGAAAGTACGCGTAAGCGGCAAGGTCGACCGAGCCGAGGGACTCCCACGCCTCCGGGATACGGATACCTCACTCATCACCTTCCGCGAGAAGCAACTCTCGCTCGCACCAACATCCCTGTTACCGACAAAAAGTCCAGATACTCGAAACAAGAGGAAAAGAGACGCAGCTTTACAACGCAGCAAGGGTGTGTGTTCTGGCCTCGACGGCCGCACAAGGCACACACTACAAGACAATCTGATCCTGCAGGCTCGGGTCTTGACGCTGGAAGGAGGCAGCAACGCCCTCGGCATCAACGGCACCTTCGGCGAGGCCCGACCTAGCCTCGGACGGCGACGCGGTCCGAGTGTCTTCGCTCCGAAGGACGACGTCATCACCACGCCTGGGCAATCGCTGTCAGGGACTTCTCTGGGAATCCGGCCCGAGCAGGCAGCTCGGCCGGCCACCTCCGGGGCCTCGGCCAACCATCTTCCAAGGGCGCCGGCCCGGTCCGAAGCCTCGGCTGATCAACTCCGACGTCGATCCTGCCAACGGACAACCCGGCTAGGCTCCGGCCAACCAGGTTTCATTTTCGAGCCAACTCCGCCTCTGTTCATACTGATATCGCTACCCCTGGCCTCGGCTCGTCGAAGAGCGGCCGAGGGGTCTCTTTAACTAAGCTAGAGGAGCCTCGGACAGCAGGGCCGACCGAGCCGAGGGACTCCTACGCCTCCGGGATACGGATACCTCACTCATCACCTTGACACGGGGCGACTCATGCTTGGTGAAGCGGTTCAGATAATCAGCAGACGAGTCTTAGCGCTCGAAAAATGAGGAAAAAACACGGCTCTGTGCCGACGCTACATACATGTTCAGGCCTCGACAGCCACAATGAACAAAAACACTGGCATCCAAAGTGCCATTACAAACGGAACTCCAGTTCCGTCTCCACGGGTACGGACAACCTCCCCGCCAGGGAAGCCCGTGGAGCGACAAGCTCTGGGCGAATCACCAGCAAAACGCGGGTCGCCCCCAAGCGTCCCGGCAGATCGTCGCAGCCGCCCTCGCCGCGAATGCGAGGAAGGGGACGGAATGTTGCATCCTAGCTGGGCAGCAACAGTTCGCCTTCCCCGGCATGGCTGGAGGATGTCTCCGCCGTAGGGCTAAAGGGCGATTGCCACCACCAGAAGCTGGAAGAAGAGGTGGTCCGCCGACCCGCGCAGGAGGTGTGGCCCCGGCTCGCCTCGCTCCCCGCCCCGGCGAGGATGACGAACACCCTCAACACTGAGGGCGGGGCCGAGACCACAGCCCGGTTTGCCTCTCCCCATCCAGGAGCTGGAGGTCACCGTCTTGGGTGATCACCGGCGGAGGGAAACAACCGGGCTGTGTGATGAAAATCCTTGAAGCCGAACGATGGCTGAAAGGTACCAACTCCCACGGAGTTGCGTTCCTCCAACGATGGGGCGAAAAGACGGCGGTTTCCCCGTCCGGGGGCTTGAAAGGTGGAAAGACACGATGCATAAGGGAGGAAGAAGACATGGTCGCCTTATGAAAGGGGTCGCCCTCCTTTTAAAGGCAACTCTCCCTGCTTGCGCCCCCAACCGTCACGGGCCGAGTCTTCTCCAACACGCCTCCAAAGCCCTCCCCTGTGGCGCGGGGGCTAGGTCCCGCATGTCATGCAGACCGGCTCCGAGCAGAAGAAGCCAAACCGCCACGCACGGCGCACGCAACCACCCAGCGGTTACAAGTGACCCTCCACTTTTGCCCAGACCAACGGGCGAAAGGGGCGGGCAGCCATGCGGGCGGCATGCAACCACGCCAAGTGGACGCGCCTCTCCGACTCCTGACATGTCAGCACGGAGGCCCAAGCCCACGCGTCGCGCGACCGGCGCGCCGAATGCTGCATGCAAGCCACTGTACCACTTGCGCCACCACCGCACCTCCTCGATTGTGGAACCGATACCGCGACCCGAGGCGACCCAGCGCGCGACCCAGCAGCGCCAGCCTGACGCAGCGGTCAAACGCGATCAAAAGTGGGCCGGCAGTAATGACGGTGGCAGGCGCACGGGAGCAGCGGTCACGCCGTCAGCCAAGCTCACGTCCCATCCGGAGGCAGCGAGAGAACCCCCTCTCACGGTGTGAAGACGACGCGCCCGTAACCCGTTCCTCGAACGGCTCGCGCACGCGCAACGGCAGCCTCGCCAACTACTCGCCCCGGCGCATTAACTCCGCGGCTGGACAGGCGGCGCTTCTGGCAGAAGCAGCTGGCGACGCTTCGCCTTCGCCAAAACGACCACACCAAAAAAGGTACGCCACGTCGTTCAATTTCGTATCCTTTTTTCCCTTTTTTCTCTTTCTCTATCTCTTGCAACAGGGACCGGGAAAGGGGATACCCCCAAAGGGATCCTTCCCCATGAAGGAACTAGGCTCCGAGCCTCCTTACTGATCAGGGGTTCGAAGGCTGGCCCCCCGAAGGGTTCAACAGCCGCCTCAGATCGCGTGGGCCCGACACCCACTACTGGTCAGAGGTTCGAAGGTCGGCCTCCCGAAAGGTTCCACGGCCGCCTCAGGCTACTCGGGCTCCGCGCCCATTACTGATCAGGGGTTCGAAGGATGGCCCCCCGAAGGGTTCACAGTCACCTCAGACACCGAGCGAGGGATGACCAGGGGTACGTTCGATACATAACCAAGGCTCGGGCTGCGCTCCCGAGGTACCCTAGGACATTTCCGAGACCAGCGGGAACGATCCTGTAACGGAATCCCATCGGAGGGAGGCAACGAGCCCTCGGACCCCGTCGCCAGGGGACCGGGTCCGGCAGATCACCCGCAGGTACTTTTGGGCGTGCCTCCGGGCCCCTAGCCGACCCCCAACGAACGGGGCACGGACGTCCACTCGGATTACCCGATTGCAGCTCACCGGAGACACCATGTTCGGTGCCCATCGAGGGTAACATGGCGCTCTCCCCCCCTCCTCCTTGCGGAAAGGCGACGTAGGGGCGTATGTAAAGAAGCCGAGTCTGTCCCTGATCGCCCTCTCGCCCTGTGCGGAGGCTCGGGGGCTGCTCTCGCAAACCCGGCTCCGGCCAAACCGTTGACAGCGTCCACATACCAGCCCGAGAACTTGGGCCCCGACAGTGCACCTGGGCTACGGCCAGTTCGCAGAGGGAACCACCAGACCAGCCGAAGCATTACGCAAGGCATTAAGACCTCGAAGGAGTGAAACCACTCCTCCGAGGCCTCGGGGGCTACACCCGGCGGGTGCGCTCGCGCGCACCCACCGGAACAAAGTGCAACCGAGAAAGGCTGGTCCCCTTGCAAAAAAGTGCGACGAAAGCCTCCAAGAGAGTGCTAACACTCCCTTCGAGGCTCGGGGGCTACTGTCGGGGACCATAATTAGGGGTACCCTCAAGACGCCTAATTCTCAGCTGGTAACCCCCATCAGCATAAAGCTGTAGAGGCCTGATGGGTGCGATTAAGTCAGGGATCAGTCCATACGAGCGACTCGATCACGCCTCGCCCGAGCCTAGCCTCGGACAAGGGCAGCCGACCCTGAGGTGTTTCCGTCTCGCCCGAGGCCCCCTTTTCACGGCAGACGCATCTCCGGCTCGCCCGAGGCCTTGCCTTCGTTAAGAAGCAACCCTGACTAAATCGCCGCGCCAACCGACCAAGTCACAGGGGCGGAAGACGGCGAACTCCGCTCCGCTCGACCCAGGGCTCGGACTCGGGCTAAGGCCCCAGAAGACGGCGAACTCCGCTCCGCCCGACCCAGGGCTCGGACTCGGGCTAAGGCCCCGGAAGACGGCGAACTCCGCTCCACCTGACCCAGGGCTCGGACTCGGGCTAAGGCCCCGGAAGACGGTGAACTCCGCTCCGCCCGACCCAGGGCTCGGACTCGGGCTAAGGCCCCGGAAGACGGCGAACTCCGCTCCACCCGACCCAGGGCTCGGACTCCGCCCTGGCCTCTGCCGAACGACCTCCGCCTCGCCCGACCCAAGAGCTCGGGCTCGGCCTCGGCCATGCAGGACAGACTCGACTTCGGCTTCGGAGGAGCCTCCACGTCGCCCGACCTAGGGCACAAGTCCGCCACGTCAACAGGAAGCACCATCATCACCCTACCCCGAGCCGACTCGGGCCGCAGAGAACAAGACCGACGTCCCATCTGGCTAGCTCCGCCAGATAGGCAATGATGGCGTCCCGCTAGCCCTATGACGACGACGGCTCTCAGCTCCCTTACGGAAGCAAGGGGACGTCAGCAAGGACCCAACAGCTCCGACAGCTGTCCCTCCGCCAGGCTCCGTTGCTCCACCAACAGCCACGACACCACACCAGCTGGGTGCCAAGATCTCTCCGGCTGCCACCTTGGCATGTACCTAGGGCGCTAGCTCTCCCCCGCTAGACACGTAGCACTCTGCTACACCCCCATTGTACACCTGGATCCTCTCCTTGCGCCTATAAAAGGAAGGACCAGGGCCTTCTTAGAAAAGGTTGGCCTCGCGGGAACGAGGGCAGGGGCAGGCGCTCTCTTGGGGCCGCTCGCTCCCCTCACCCGCGCGGACGCTTGTAACCCCCTACTGCAAGCGCACCCGACCTGGGCGCGGGACGAACACGAAGGCCGCGGGATCTCCGCCTCCCTCACGACCCGGCTCCGGCCACCTCGCTCTTCCCCCCTTCGCGCTCGCCCACGCGCTCGACCCATCTGGGCTGGGGCACGCGGCACACTCACTCGTCGGCTCAGGGACCCCTCGGTCTCGAAACGCCGACAATTATAGTGGAGGACGTCGTTAAATTCCTGAGAGTGGCTGGTTAGAACTAGTACCACCCTGGTGCACCGGACACTGTCCGGTGCCACACCGGACAATCCGGTGCGTCAATCCATAGCACACTCAAGTCTTTGCTCTGTTTCAATTTAGTCCCTAACTTGAATCTTTTATTGGTTTGTGTTGAACCTTATGCACCTGTAATACGAGTTCTAGAGCAAACTAATTAGTCCATATGTTTGTGTTGGACTTTCAACCACCAAAATTAATCGTAAGAAAAGGTTAACCCTATTTCCCTTTCACACGGGTTTGAAGCAGCCTCTCCGCAATCGTGGGGAAAGACTTACCTCAATTTATCCCATTCCTAGACCCCACATATGAGCCTTTGGTATTGGGTCTGTCCTTTACCCATATAGGTGAAAAGTGAAGTCATGCACATTATGATGTTTGTATGTATGTAACTTTGACCAAAGAAATATCCTAAAATGGATACCATAACATAAAAGTATAAAAAAGGGCACCACCATAAATTGTGCTAAAAGTTAACCTTGGGCACTTGAACTTAGCGACAATAATACGTTACCACAGATCTGTAAATTAACCTATATTGACCTCTCATAGTGAAGTTCCACAAGGATCACCACATACTTGAGGTAGGAAAGTTCACACAAATGCTAAAAGCTGAGAGACCAAACAATACACTGCGAAAATTCGCTAAGACTTCACAGTTAAAACCCAAAATATGAGTAAAAATCAAGAACATTGATATGCAAATGTTTGACCTTTTGAGATACAGATACATAAATGCTTCAGTACAACGACACAACAGTAGAACATGTAGAAAAGTATATAGTACCGTGAAGGGCAAAAGAGTTTTTACCCATGCAAGGGCCGAGAGCTCCACCTCCTCGTGCTGCTGCATGTACCTCTGTAGACATTGCAATAAATTAGTCTCGAGTTATTATTGAATGAAAAAACATGGTCGTTGGAGAAAATAAAACTGTAATTCATTTATAGTGAGCTGAGTGTTATATATTGGGTTAGACTCTAGGCTCATAACACGTAGACAGGAACAAATCAATCTAATACCCCACAGTCGAAACTCTAGTCATGAAAGATGTTGAGACTGAAACGAAACTCCGAGAACAATGAGAAGGAAAGATCTTTCTTGAAGATGTCAGCAAACTGCGAGCTCGTCAAGACGTGATGAATATGTGCGTTCTCAATAGCAACGCACTCACGGATGATGTCTAAGGCCAAGGGCAGCTGGGCCATCATCGCATGAGGAGGGCCGATCGCGACACCTAGAGAGGAGGAAAGCACGGTAGCGACTACAGACACCAAGAGGCGAGGAAGAGTTGAGGCAAGAAGAACTAGATGGATGGGGTGACGTGTCTGCCATGGCACCTGAAATGGCGGTGGCGACCTGCAGGCCTAGAGGTGGCAGTGGCTAGGGAAGGAAAGAGATATGATGGCTAGATACCACGTTGGAGCAAATAAAACTCTAATTCATTGATAGTGAACTGAGTATTAGATACATGTAAACAACTGATGTGCAAGCATGCCTTAGATGCAAGTGTACAAGCGAGTCTCCTAGACCTCTAGATCATGATCCATAAAGCTGCAACATTAGTACATTACGTTAACTGAGCTCTAGACCATTACGTGAATTGAGCTCTACGCCATAACGCTGGGACAAAAACAAAACAGTCTAATAATGATGCAAATTAAATAGTGCATTATTTCACAAGGAAAGAGATACTCGATCCACGCTAGTTCTTAGAAACTTCATCTCTATTGGAAAGCTTACATTTGAACCATCTATCATATTTTTTATCAAAATAAAAGCGGATGCGAAACCGCACCCGCACTGTTAGCTCAGCTCAATATCGTGATACCCCCAAACAATCGGAGGGCAAAAAAAAAGGAAAAAATGGAGAAGGGGGGAAACTCACCTTGGCGAGGTTGACGTAGAAAAATAGCAGCTTCTTGGTGTTGGAGACCTGGATCCTGTTCTTCTTGTGTGGCTCCGTAATCGCCGAATTGTTCACTCCCTCCGCGACCTCCTCCATCTCTTTGCAACCACACCCTAACCCTAACTCGGCACGAAAACACCACCGCTTGGAAGCTAATGCCTCGGGTAGTACAAGGTGTGTCACAAGAATCACGCTCCGCGCAAACGAAAGCTATAGCGAATCAGCGGCGAGGCGGGTAGCCCTATCTCGAACGGCTGGGTTATATGGGAGGAGGAGGAGGAAGGCGAGTGGAGTCTGGGTTCGACTCTAGTGTGATTTTGCGAAAGCCCGGCACGGACGCTGTTGCCGTTTGTCGCTCGAGGGCGGGGCTGATGGGGGGACGCACGGGCTCGCGTTCAGGCCGGTTCAGACTGAATGGGCCTAGGGCCTTGCTTGGCCCATGAGGTGCTCTCTTTTTCATGTGCTTTTTAAAATAACTGCTCCTTTTTTGTAAAAATGAACTATTTCGTTGTTTCAAAAGCGATATAAATGAATCGGCGAGATATTAATTTTGTCAGATTAAAAGTAATAAAATCACCACTAAAAATTCATATAACCGGTGAGATTTCTAGAAACGGTCCCACATCGTTACCATATAATTTATCGTCGAAGTGGCTATGCATGTGAATTCAAAAATAGAGAATATAAGATTTTTACTTGTGGGAGGAGTATATTTCCGGGAAATTCTAAAATTTGGTGTTTTGCAAACAGAAATAATACTAATTGATGACGTCGGTTTGGTACCAAACACTATGGGTGTACTGCCAAACAGTGTCCTTTGCGGCGGTGCGGACGGTCCGCAGCTCTAGGCCAGACGGTTCGTAATCCCGCCATAGGAGCAGCTCCTTCCCCGCATCGCTTCGGACGGCCCATGTTCTAGTCCATTCGGTCCGCAATATGCAAGGTTGTCTTCCACCTCTAGATGAGGCAAACTCTCAAGGATTATGGTTGTAGGACATTGTTGTGCACAATTACTCTGGATGAGTCAAACCCTCGAAGTATATTGCTGCAGGAAACTGTTGTGCACAATTACTCTGGATGAGATAAACCATCAGGAACAATGGCTACAAGTTGAGCAAAGTCTCCATCCTATATAACAATGAGAGTGCAATCTGTATGGTGGATAAGCTTTTTGATCACGGATGCACTAAGCATATAGATATCTAGTATCACTTTTTCAAAGACCACTCGCAAAAGGGGAGATATCATAATTAACCATGTTAGCACCCACAAACAGATAGTCGATGTCACACCCAGTTTTGGAAGGTAAATCGAATGCGAACCATGTACGTGCCAGGATCAAAAACTCACGTACACAACGATTACATAATTGGACATCGTCACACATTGCTCAAAATAAATAGCAGAACTAGTACTTTATTACATCAAGATGCCCAAGACATCCACAGAGTCATTAACATAACATTGTCATTAATATCATCAAAGTGTGGAAAAACGAACTTAGCAGATAAGGCCTTCACAGGCAGCTGTCACTAACATAACTATAACTCATCGTAGTCCTAGAACTCCTCAAAGTCCTCCATGTTGCCTGCATCTCCTCCTAAGCACTGAATACAGTAGGGACAACCTGGGGTGGGGTTGGTTTTTAAAACAAGGGTGGGTACGCATCAACATACTCAGTAAATGTCTTGTTTAGCTAAAGTGGACTAGTTGTATGTGGAGTTCAGGTAAGTAGTTGAGAAGAAAATTTTGTACCCCCAAATTCAGGGTGTTACAACCAATATCTTCACCAAGCCCTTAGATGAAAAACGGTTGTGTGAACTTAGAAGTGAACTAAATATACTTGATTCTCGAAACATTGATTGAGATATTACTTACATTGCTTATTGATTATACTTTTGATCATGCTTATCTCTTTCATTTGGTACAATTGCAAATTTCATATCCTTCTTGTGCTAAAGTTAAAACTAATGTGCTTCCAAGACTATCTCTATAATTAGTATTAAATTGAAAGAAAAATGCAGTTGCAAGCAAAGGGAACGCTTCCATTGTACATTCATTCAGTATCAACACTGAACACTCTTTGCACAACTCATGTACTTAAATCCTATATCTTTGTTGTAAAGGCCTTCGATTTTCTTTGTTTTTGTGCTCAACGCTAAAGGGGGCGAAAATACAAGGCCAAAGCAAAAGGACCATAGCACCACACTATTTTCAAAACTTTTCAGTCTTCCAAATTGGCACTCTTTCATTTGTGAAAAGCCTCTTAATAGCTAAGAGGAACAAAACTTGTTTATGCCTAAGGGGGAGAAAACTATGTTATTTAGGGGGAGCATTTATTTTGCCAAAAGAAAAGCATTTGAGAAAGGGGGAGAATTTTTCAAAACTAATAAAATGCTTTTAAAATTCCTAACTTCTGGCCAAATGCAAAATGTCTTTTAAAATATTTTATCAAAAGTATGCAAAAATCAATGCAAGTGGTGCAAATGTGCTTCAAAATTTTAATCATGTAAAAAACACTCATATTCACTTAGAACCGCTTTCACTTAAGTATCTTATGAACTCTTGACCAACTATAAACTAATTACAATTTCAGACTTCATATTTGCTTTGGTATATGTTGGCATCAATCACCAAAAATAGGGAGGATGAAAGGAAATTGCATTAAACCACTTCGTATATTGATTTTGGTGCTTGCTGACCACCATAACCTTTCGTACTAACTAGTTTGCCTAGTCCTTACTTCACAAGTTCATAAGTTCAACAATTCAGTTTCTAAGTTAGAGTAAACTAAAATCCAACCAAAAAGGGGTAAAACTTGGAATAGATGAGCTAGCACCAACTCTACACTTTGGATAAGTTCTAGACACCCCTAGGAATATATTTGATACATCTAAAGTGGTTGGATACTCAGCTTCAAAAAATCACTCATTTGGAGCCATTTTGAGCTAGAGAAGGAATATAAATTGTAGCATTTTAAACAACCATGCTTTATGACTTAGACTAGTTGGAAAGTCACTATAAGTCATAGGGACACCCTAAGTATACCCAAACTTGTTTGAAAAGTTATGCCAAAGTTTGCCAAACTTGGCATGTACATAGGCACACCGGACCGATCTAGTGGGGCACTGGACCGAGTGCGCAGAGACTCTACAGATGGACTTTGGTGGCTGGCGCACCGGACTGGTCTGGTGGCCATCCATACCGATTACACAGAGAGGTTGTTTTTTGGGTGGATTGAGGCTAGCGCATTGGGCCGGTCTAGTGGCGCACCGAACTGTCAAACAAATTCCAATGGTCATCTATTCTCCAATGGCTATGTTAACGGGGTGGCGGTCTGGTGCCCAAGGACTCGGTCTGCTGTCCCTGATAGATCAGAATGGTCACCTGCTACCGCTAGTGTCAGAGGTTCTAGTGGTGCACCAAACTGGCACTATAGGGGGTCCGTTGCACCACCTGTAGTGCACGATTTGCCCCACTTTCTCAACGGATATTTTGGGTGGTTGGGGCCATAAATACCCCCAACCAGCACATTAAAGACATAAGAGCTACACAAAACAAACATACATCAAGTGCAACAACTTATATGCATTCAAAGAAACACAAGCGCATTCGACTGATTTGAGTGAAGAGAGACTTAATGTTTGTGTTCTTGTGTGTTCCAATCTCTTGTGCTCTTAATTTGGGTTTTCATTCTCGCTCTCACCCCCATTCTCACAAGTTGTCAAACTAAGAAAACTCTATTTCTTTGTGTGGAGGTCCTTACATGACTTAGTGTCCCTAGTAAAGAGAAGAAAACTCGATCGATCTCTGTGACCGTTTGAGAGAGGGAAAAGGTTGGAAGAAACCCGTCTTAAGTGAACTCATCAACGAGTAGGTTCCTTGGAACCAAACCTCAGGAAACAAATCGCTCGCGTCTATGTGTTTGATCCTCATTTGTGGTTTGCTTCTTCCTCTCCCATCTCTTTCTTGTTCTCTTACTTGTGATTGATTTCATATCAATTTGAGTTGCTCCCAGAGTAATCGACAACGATTGAGCAACTCTCGCAAGAACACCTCTCCCTCACTCTGATTATTGTTATTCTTGTTCTAATGCCTAATCGTGGTTGAAGTTTGGGTTTAAGCTTGCAAATTTCTAGTTTCACCTATTCACCTCCTCTAGGCGACTTTCAAAAATGCCATTGGAGCTAAATGTATTCAAGTAAAAGACAAACCAATACAACAATATCAAGAATATCCATATAACATGACAATATTTCAAACGATAGTAATTCAATTATAGAACACAAACCAATGCCAACAATAGTTACAACACATAGTTTGAGGGAAACAAAATATATTCCTAGTTTTGCCTCGTTAAAAAACCTACAACCCATTACAGGGCCTCCTCTGTAAGGAAAAGAATACATATCCAGGGGCGGATCTAGAATTTTCTCATGCCCCAGGCCGAGACTACTAAATTTTCTTCTATTCATTTCCTCCTAATTATTTTCAACTAGATCAAACAGATACTTATATGGAGTTAATTAATCATACCCTGAGCCACGGACCTGGTGGCCTGGGGTGTCAATTCACCCCTATATATAACGACAATGTTTGAATAACCCAATATTACAATCACTTAAAGTCTATGTTAGCGTAATGGGTAGAGAGGAAGAGGATTGGAGACGAAGAAAGTGAACGGGATGCAGAGAAGAGAGATAGTTTACGACGGAAATCAGCTTTCTGTTCTTTGTTATCTTTCTCCCGTATCGTAATGTCCTTTATATGGAAACGTTGCTGCCTTGTACGCGACCTAGGTCCATCTAGAGATATTATTGCGCCTATTACACGACCCAAGTTGGCCCATAATACTTTGTATTAAGTTTCTTTTTCTGCCTGGCCTATTCTCGCGAACTCCAGCTTTCACGCCCTTTCTTCATCTGTCTTTAGGTTGCTCGTGTCTTCAGTTTCCTTCGCTGACAACAGCTCCTTGCTTGACGCCGACGCATCCTCTGTGCTCTCCTGTGCTTCCTGTGTAGCGGAGCTACTAAAATTAAGAAATCAACACTATAGCCTTTTCCGTGCCAGACCAAACATGATTCATGCGTGCGGGCTATGTCGTGAACGCGGCATGTCCTTTATATGGAAACGTTGCTGCCTTGTACGCGACCTAGGTCCATCTAGAGATATTATTGCGCCTATTACACGACCCAAGTTGGCCCATAATACTTTGTATTAAGTTTCTTTTTCCGCCTGGCCTATTCTCGCGAACTCCAGCTTTCACGCCCTTTCTTCATCTGTCTTTAGGTTGCTCGTGTCTTCAGTTTCCTTCGCTGACAACAGCTCCTTGCTTGACACCGACGCATCCTCTGTGCTCTCCTGTGCTTCCTGTGTAGCGGAGCTACTAAAATTAAGAAATCAACACTATAGCCTTTTCCGTGCCAGACCAAACATGATTCATGCGTGCGGGCCATGTCGTGAACGCGGCAGGCTGAAAATAAAGGCACGGCTTAGAGGGACTAAAAATCAGTCTCTAGTTTTTAGTCCTGTTTAGTCCTTTTTTGTTAAACACTAGGACTAAAATAATTTAGTCTTTAGTCCTTCACATATGTGCTAAAAGAAACTAAACTATATTAATTTCACATTTACCCCTTATTTAGTTCAATTGTACTAATAGCAGAAGAATGTTAAAGGTCATTTTAGTCTTCTTATGAATCATTTAGTATATTCTTACTATTTTTAGCCCCTCAAAACAAACATATTAGGGACTAAACTTTAGTCCTCTAACTAAACTAAACTTTAGTCTCTAAACTAAAGAAACTAAACATGGCCTTAGCCGTGCTGGCTCAAAAAAACACGGCCCTTATACCTAACACTAATCGGAAGAGGCCAAGCACACGATCATGCATGACATGACAGCCAGTGTGGGAGGGTCCGACGACCAAGGAAATATAAATAAATTATTTTTTAATCAGTGACAGTAGTTATTTTTTTTCTACTTTCATCAAACTTTGATTTGGCGGAACACCCCTTAAGCCACCAATTTGATAAATCTGAAGCTGTTAAATAAAAAAAAATATTCGGCATAAAAATGGATCTAAATCTGTTTTCATGAATCTACAGCTACTACTCCCAAACAGGCTCAAAGTGCTAGGACAATTTGAAGCAAAATACGAGTCTAGATTAAAATAGCTAGCCTGCATCCAGAGACAGAGTACATTTAAAAGGGGTCGTATGATATTAAAACACAAACCAAATTCTAAATAAGTTATACATCATGAGTTTATGACATAAAATTTAGTCGAGTAAGGCCCCGTTTCAATCTCACAGGATAAACTTTAGCTTCCTGCTAAACTTTAGCTATATAAATTGAAGTGCTAAAGTTTAGTTTCAATTACCACCATTAGCTCTCCTGTTTAGATTACAAATGACTAAAAGTAGCTAAAAAAAGCTGCTAAAGTTTATCTCGCGAGATTGGAACAGGTCCTAAGTAAATCTCTACATGTAAATATTAAATATTCTTTGTTACAAATTAAAAATCGTTTTAGGTAATTAATAGATGCATATAATAATTGATATATGTATTATACATATTTGATTATATTTATTATCATCTATTTAACTAAAGTCATAAAAACAAAAGCTAAAACGACTACCAGGAGAATTACCTTCTCATGGATGAAGAAGGTAATGAGTCGATCCGTTTCATAACAAAAACCAAACAAAACTTTAGCGAAGAGACGCTGCATATAGAACCGCTGAAACCAAACTCTCGAATCTCGATTCCATTTTTCATCAGAGATTCAGAGGACTAGCAAGCACTGGACATCTCTTGAATTGAGCAGCAAAAATTGCAGTTTCACTTGCCACCGTTACAGCCAAGATATGAGTAACAATGCATATATATATAATCTTCAAGTTCAACCAGCAAGTCCCGAGTTCCATAGTCGCAATACTCCCACCACTGACGCAAAAAATGATCCAACCCCAAGACCCAAGTTTACCCTTTGCAACAGGGACATGGCAATGTATATGACAGCACAACGAGGGCCGCCAAGGCAAAAGGACCAGCGCAAGACCGAGCTACTACTACTACAGACGTAGTGCTATGTATCTATACGGTACTTGCGTTAAGGATACGCGTCGGCATCGGTTAGTCCCAGCCAGAGGCGCTTATGTCCGCGGCGGCCCTGGGGTACGACGGGTAGGGCAGGGGAGGAGCACTTTGTCTGTAGGAGCCGTCGCTGCCACCACCGCCGCCACGAGAGCCACCACGATAGTAGTCGCCACGGCCACCAGAGTAGCCGCCACCGCGGCTGGCACCACCAGAGTAGCCACCACCGCGGCTGGCATAGCCGCCACCGCGGCCCGAGTAGCCGCCACCGCGGCTGGAATAGCCGCCGCCGCCGCCAGAGTAGCTGCTACCGCTGCTGGAATAGACACCACCATTGCCACCGTATCCATAATCACTACTGAGGCGATAGTCTCTTCCGCCAAAACCTCCGCCACCCCTTCGGCCTCTACCGGCATAGCTCGACCCTCCGGAGCACGGCCTGCTTGCATAGTCCACGAGCCACTCAGGCACATCCTGCTTTGCTCCAGTCATCAGCTCCAGCAGGTCCTTTGCCAGGTGGTGGTTCGAATCTGTGAATAAAGCGGTGGCTTTCCCGGCCTTTCCGGCTCTCCCAGTTCTTCCGATCCTGTGGACGTAATCGTCGATGCTCTTGGGGAGGTCGTAATTGATCACATGGGCCACGTTCGGGACATCGAGACCCCTTGAAGCTACATCGGTGGCGACCAAGATAGGAGTGGCGCCACTCTTGAAGGATTTCAGTGCTCTCTCCCTCTCCTACAAAATGGGAAAGACAAACAAAAGGGGTTAAACATTGAACATGTAAAATATGTATTAAATCAGCATGATACTTATAAAAGAGAAGCACTGATAGGTAAATTTACATGATAAATAAAATGCAGAAAACATTCACTGATTAAATGGCTGTGCTGGCAGTACCAACAGCATCATATCATGACAACAGATGATATTTAAATCATGGATGGTTGGGATCAAAAAAGATCGTGCCAAGTAAAAGTAGCCATTTTTAATCATATTTAATACAGTTATTATGATAAACACAAACATTAATAGTCAGTTAACGTAACAACTGATTAAGCATTTGTAGCAAAAGATGAATGCCAAGATAGTACAAGTGAATGAAGTTAGGCAGATTAAATTGTTGGGGCAAAAGAGGATCCATCATCTTCATAGAACATAAATACTGATTCCAGCCTATATGTCTTGTTGAGGAATACAGTTTGAAGCTTTCAAGGACATTGCATTGCATAGACCTAGAACTCGAAAATGATGGTCCCAGTGCAAGCTTTCTGCTGTAGCAATGAAGCTAAAGACTAAAAAACACCACTGCAGACATTTTTGGCTAAAACTGGTGTCATGTTTCTAGGTCTGTAATGTAAGAACCAGCTATACAATTACTATAGCGAGAGATGTATTCACCTGTTGTGTTCTGTCACCATGTATTGATGTTGCAGAGAAACCGTTTGATTGTAGACAATACTGCAGTGAATCAGCTTCCCGCTTCGTCTCCACAAAGACCAATGTTAGGGGTTGCTGCAGCTAGAAAAACATGCAAATTAACATTCCAAGTTTCCGAGCAAGAAATGCCAAACCATCCTATTCAAATCTAAGATAAGAAATGCTACCATATACCTTGATTTTGGACAGACCAACAGACTGCTTCTGCAAAATATCCAACAGGAAGCCCCTTTTCTCCCCGGCATTAACAAACTCAATTTTCTGATCAATCAGGTCAGTGCTTGATCCAACCCTTCCGACAGTAACAAATATGTAATTGTGCAAAAAATCAGTAGCCAGCCTCTGGGAAGAATCACATTAAACATCAGTCAACTATATAAATCAATTGACAGCAAATAGTTGTAGACTATCATGACAACCTAATACTAATATCATTTGTGCAATACAAGATTTAAGTGTTATTTGCACTTCTAATAACAGTGAATTAGTAACAATGTAAAATACTTCATAAAAAACAATTAAAAGAGAAAAAAGGACATGCCATATAGAGTCTAAAGTTTGCAAGTTATAAGAGAAAAGAAAAATAATCACCTGCATGCACATGCTGCTTTACCAAAACAAAAAAAAGATCATTGTAAACATATTTCTCTACCTGTATTTCTGGTGGGAAGGTTGCACTGAAGAGCATAGTTTGTCTTACAGACTTTTTTGGCATATTCATCATGTCAACTATCTTTCGTATCTGAGGCTCAAACCCCATATTCAGCATTCTGTCAGCCTCATCCATTACCAAGTACTTAATTGCCTCAAGAGAGATCCGTGATCGCTCAACCAAATCCACAAGGCGTCCAGGTGTAGCAACAAGAAGATCAACACCCTTCTCTAAATCACGCAGCTAAAAAAAGCAAGCATGTAAAAATAGAAACAACATTAATATTGTAAAGGCAGGCAATATAAATACAGCATGAACATTCATAAAAGTTATACGCCATTGTCTATCCATAATTCCCTATTTCCTAACTGTTGAGTGCCATGTCAAGAAATTTTAGGGACAATGAATTATCATATATTTTGGTTAAACATCCAAAAATATGCTATATTTCTACACATAACATTGGTATCTAAACATCTAAACTGCTTTACAAATAAACTAGTCTGCATAAATAGACAATGAAACAAGGGTTGTGCAGAAACAAAAAAACGCAGAAAGCAGCAACCACCTGGCTAAACATTGGTGTTCCACCATAAGCTACCACAACTCTGAGTCCTGTTTGGAAAGAAAACTTCTTTGCCTCCTCATTAATCTGAAATATAAAACAAAAAAAGCACTAAAGCCAAACAGAAATAACACTATAGAGAGGAATCAAACATGAATTACTTCATCAATAACAACTTAACACCCTTGAAAAAGAGAGAATTATAAGAAAAACAGGGGCGAAGCCAGACAACAAAGTCATTGGGGTCAGCTCCATTAATCATCATCTAAATACATTAGTTAAGAATATATTTGTACAGGAATTGACATGTTTTATAGGGGTCAGTTGACCCCAATAACTACAAGTAGCTCCGCCCCTGAGAAAAAATATAAAAGCATGTTTTGATCTCTAGAATTCGATTGGGCCGTAATCATATTGTTTGGACGGTCTATTTGGTGCTGTTCAAAACTAAAATATCAATTCTAATCAATTCTAGTTATGCCCAATAGACCAATCTAAGGTTTGTGGCTTGAAAAAGTGAAAAGCACAATTCTATTGTATTCTACTATTAGATCGATTGCTGTACCCATCCTTTGAAGTTGTTAAAGTGTACAAGTGCATTGCATACCTACTCTCAATAGCTTAAGCTTTTGGGTTGTGCTAGTTAATGCATCCACTATAACATGGTATCAATGTCAAATGTCTTGAGTTCAAATTCTGATAGATGCTTAATTTGTGCATGCGCCCTTTATTTCCACGTTAGAGCCTTTCTCCCGGGCTGCACGTGAGTGCATGTGAGTGAGGGTGTTGAAGTGTATAAGTGAATTATCTACCTAATCCCAACAACCTATACTTTTAGGTTAACTTAGTTAATATGTCCACTCTAACAGAAGCAACATATTCCTAGAAGCCATTGAACAACAACGAGTCCATGACACTGGTAGGAGCACTAGTGAACATGGCTGCTCAAACATGCTGAAAAAGCATTCCAATTAAGGGCACCCAAACGGGCCATAAAAGGAACCACATGCCAAATTGAACAAACAAATACATCCTCAAGCTCAAATATTGGAAAAAACGACCAACAAAAGTAGCACTCTAGCAAGCATGACATACTGAAATTTCCTACCTTTGTTACAAATTATAGCTTCCTTTAGCGTTATATTAAATTATCTTACTTAACTTCAACTTAATTGTTGAGTTTGTGTTCCAAATTCTGCATATGGAGGCCATGTTGGCGAGCAGAGCGGAGGCTCGTCATCAGGAGGTTTGGGCCGAAGCGTAATTAGGGTTTGTGGTGCGTCGTTATTTTTACTCTTGTAAGTTCCCGTCTACGGACGATGTTGTGTAAACACTCCACATATAGTGAATGTTTCGCATGGCTGGTGCTCGTGATTTTTCCCTTCGCATTGAAGGGTTTTCCATGTAAATCTGTGAGTTGTGCTCTGTGATTTGTTGGTTGATCTACTTCGTTTTTCTTGCCGTTTCTGCTAACACTAACATCTATAGCATCAAATACTCCATGTTTTGATTGTGCATTTATTCAAACTTATAGATGTTAAACCTGGCACAGCAGACCTCACATGTGAGATAACTGCAATCGGCCTAATGTTTTTTACAGGAAACTACAATCTTATGACTAATGCTTCCATGTACATTTGTGCAGATAAATTTCTAGCATGCTAGGGTGGATTATAAAACATGTGAGATAATAAGTTGGTCCAATATTATAGGGCCGAAGCAAAGCATACATCAATTAAAGAGTATCCTTCGATCGAATTCTAGTGTATCAGTAAGAATCTCACCAATTCATATCAACTATGGAAATCAAACCGTTCAAGTAAACCCATACATGGCATGGCCGCATGGGTAGCTAGCTCATCAAAACTATATTGAGACAGAGGCAGTTAAGCATTTCATGTTCTCCAAGAGTATAAAATCTCCTACAGAGATCAATAAAACACAACCCAGCCCAACAATCAGCTAAACAGATATAAAAAACAGGCCACAAGTACCAATTCCTAAATGAGCTCATTGTGCAGTATGAATCTGGCAACCAAGATAGCAGATGATCTAGAGAAATATCCTACAGCATAGATGAAAGAAGATACAAATGTAGAAGATATCCACATTGTACAAGACAACATTATAAATTTGGGTCCCGTACAAAAAAATAGAAAATAGTAGGTAAAAATGTAGGGAAATCAAATTTCTTACAAGAAAATAATCTACGAAATCAACACCCAACAGATGCTGTTCGCATGAAGCAATTAAGCTTGCAAAAAAGCAATGCCAATATACCAAGCAACATTACACAATCTACATTTGGCAGGAGCAAGCGCAATTCGTCCCCAGCTAAGCCGCAAAATATTCAACAAGGTTAGGAAGCAAAACCCCAATTCTCGAGGGTACCAACTCGCACACATTGACACATGCATTCTGCAGAGCGCGGGCAGCAGCCACACTGAGGGGCAGGAGTCAGGAGTACGCAGAGCGTAGGTACCCATCGTCCGCGCACATCCGCATACGCTACGGAAGCGGCCATGCACGCCACGCCACACACAGAACTACAAGGAAAACAACAGCACGGTGATATCTACAACACCTTCGAACAGGCAGGGACACACTAACAGACAAAATCCACGAGACGGGCGGGATCATGGCATCCGCGCACAGCCGCATTGACGGCGCCACAATACGGCGCACCGCGTTCCAAACAAACGGCGACAGACATAACGAAAGAGCGGGCCAGCACCTCGAGCCTTTACCTGGGCTGCAAGCTCTCTGGTGGGCGCGAGGACGAGTGCCCGTGGCTTGGCGGCGACGCGATCAAATGAGCCTCTGTCCCGCGGCCCGTGCCCGTTCCCTCCTCCCGCCGGCGCCACGAGACCGCTCACGACGGGGAGGCAGAACGCGGCCGTCTTCCCGGACCCGGTCTGCGCGCACGCCATGAGGTCCCTCCCTGCCATGACGATCGGCATGGCGTAGCGCTGCACGGGCGTGGGGCTCTCGTAGCCGCAGCGAGCCACGTTCCGAAGCACGGCCTCGGCCAGCCCGGCCGCTTCGAACCCATCGGCGGGGCCCGGCGCGCCCTTCCCGCTCACATCCACCGGCATGTCGTACTTGTCCAGCCGCCTCTCCCCGTCGCCTCCGATCTCGAGTCCATCCACCGCCTCGGCGAGCTCGCCAACCCCCGGCACGCGGTCGTCGCCTCCGCCTCTGCTGCCGCCGCGAGGAGAGGGGGCGATCGGCTCCGCCCTGCGGGACCGGGCCGGAACCGTGCTCCACGGACCGCCGCCGTACGCCGCCATTGGTGGCCTCTTCAGCTACCAGCCTACCACCCACTAAAACCCCAATGCCTTTTGGGAAGGGGAGGGATCACCACCGAGAAGGCAGAGAGGCAGGCCAGTGTATGTGTGAAGATTTATGCGTGCGTGTCAGCGTGTGAGCGCCGCGCACGAAGAGACAGAGTGGTTGTGTGAGGGGAGTACGTGGGAGAGCTCGCTGCATCCGGTCTATGGCTCTCTCGTAGAAGCTCGCGGGTTCCGCGACAGACAGGTGGGGGAGATTCCGCTTGCACAAAGCGGGAGACCAGAGTGCGTGCACGTGGTGTATGGACTTGAGGCGTTTTCTGCGTTGCACTTACATGGGACGAATTGCCCGACGCGAGTCCGCGACTACGACTCGTTGGTGTACGCCACGGTGTACGAGAGGATCGGCGGTGTACTGTGTTTTGGGACCCGGCGCTTGGGCTTCCGGAGCGATTCATGAGCCATGGTGTGGAGCCCACCGACTACTTCTCTGACATCTGGACCGCGAGGTCTACTCCTACTATCCTATGGACCATCTACCTGTCCAATCAGAGGCAAATATGCGCGGGGTAGCCATCGGTGCGTACTGTCCGCAGAGCACAGTGCTCATTAGAGATGCCAATGGGTACCCGAAACCCGATGGATTTTTACCCTATTGGGGTACGGGTTTGGGTCAATTTTCATACCCATGGTGTCGGCGTTCCGAGACCGAGGGGTCCCTGGGCCGACGAGTGAATGTCGCCGCGTGCCCCAGCCCAGATGGATCGAGCGCGAAGGAGGGAGAGCGAGGCGGCCGGAGACCGGCATGAGAGAGGTGGGAATCCCGCGGCCTTCGTGTTCGTCTCGCGCCCAAGTCGGGTGTGCTTGCAGTAGGGGTTACAAGCGTCCACGCGGGAGAGGGAGCGAGCGGCTCCGGGCGAGCGCCTGTTCTCGTCCTCGTCCCCGCGCGGCCAACCTCCTCTAAGAGGGCCCTGGTCCTCCCTTTTATAGACGTAAGGAGAGGATCCAGGTGTACAATGGGGGTGTAGCAGGGTGCTACGTGTCTAGCGGAGGTGAGCTAGCGCCCTAGGTACATGCCGTTGTGGCAGCCGGAGAGATCTTGGCACCCAGCTGGTGTGATGTCGTGCCTGTTGAAGGAGCAATGGAGCTTGGCGGAGGGACAGCTGTCGGAGCGGTTGAGCCCTTGCTGACGTCCTCTTGCTTCCGTAAGGGGGCGGAGAGCCGCCGTCGTCACAGAGCATGCGGGGCGCCATCATTGCCTATCTGGCGGCGCGAACCAGATGGGACGACGGTCTTGTTCCCTGCGGCCCGAGTCAGCTCGGGGTAGGGTGATGATGGCGCCTCCTGTCGACGTGGCTGGTCTACGCCCTAGGTTGGGCGATGTGGAAGCTCCTCCGAAGCCGAGGTTGAGTCCGAGCCCCCGGGTCGGGCGAGACGGAGATCGTCGTCTTCTGGGGCCGAGCCCAAGTCCGAGCCCTGGGTCGGGCGAGGCGGAGATCGTCGTCTTCTGGGACTTAGCCCGAGTCCGAGCCCTGGGTCGGGCGAGGCGGAGATCGTCGTCTTCTGGGACTTAGCCCGAGTCCGAGCCCTAGGTCGGGCGAGGCGGAGATCGTCGTCTTCTGGGACTTAGCCCGAGTCCGAGCCCTGGGTCGGGCGGAGCGGAGTTCGCCGTCTTCCGGGACTTAGCCCGAGTCCGAGCCCTGGGTCGGGCGGAGCGGAGTTCGCCGTCTTCCGGGACTTGGCCCGAGTCCGAGCCCTGGGTCGGGTGGAGCGGAGTTCGCCGTCTTCCGGGACTTAGCCCGAGTCCGAGCCCTGGGTCGGGCGGAGTTCGCCGTCTTCCGGGACTTAGCCCGAGTCCAAGCCCTGGGTCGGGCGGAGCGGTGTTCGCCGTCTTCCGGGACTTAGCCCGAGTCCGAGCCCTGGGTCGGGCGAAGCGGAGTTCGCCGTCTTCCGGGACTTAGCCCGAGTCCGAGCCCTGTGTCGAGCGAAGTTCGCCGTCTTCCGGGACTTAGCCCGAGTCCGAGCCCTGGGTCGGGCGGAGCGGAGTTCGCCGTCTTCCGGGACTTAGCCCGAGTCTGAGCCCTGGGTCGGGCGAAGCGGAGCTTCCTATGGTGCCTCCGGCAGGGCCTGACCGCTTGTCAGTCTTACTCTGTCCAGTGGCACTGTAGTCGGTGTGGCGTAGGCGGCGCTGTCCTTTCGTCAGGCCGGTCAGTGGAGCGGCGAAGTGACGGCGGTCACTTCGGCTCTGCCGGCGGGGGGTGCGTGCCAGGATAAGGGTGTCAGGCCACCTTTGCATTAAATGCTCCTGCGACTTGGTCGGTCGGTACGGCGACTTGGTCAGGGTTGCTTCTTAGCGAAGGCAGGGCCTCGGGCGAGCCGGGAATATGTTCGCCGCTAAAAGGGGGGCCTCAGGCGAGACGAAAATCCTCCGGGGTCGGCTGCCCTTGTCCGAGGCTAGGCTCGGGTGAGGCGTGATCGTGTCCCTCGAATGGACTGATCCCTGACTTAATCGCACCAATCAGGCCTTTGCAGCTTCATGCTGATGGGGGTTACCAGCTGAGAATTAGGAGCCTTGAGGGTACCCCTAATTATGGTCCCCGACAGTAGCCCCCGAGCCTCGAAGGGAGTGTTTGCACTCGCTTGGAGGCTTTCGTCGCACCTTTTTGCAAGGGGACCAGCCTTTCTCGGTTGCGTTTTGTTCCGGTGGGTGCGCGCGAGCGCACCCGCCGGGTGTAGCCCCCGAGGCCTCGGAGGAGTGGTTTCACTCCTTCGAGGTCTTACTGCCTCACGTAGTGCTTCGGCTGGTCTGGTCGTTCCCTCATGCGAACTGGCCGTAGCCCAGGTGTACGGTCGGGTCCCAAGTTATCGGGCTGGTATGTTGACGCTGTCAACGGTTCGGCCGGAGCCAGGTTTGCGAGAGCAGCCCCCGAGCCTCTGCACAAAGCGAGAGGGCGGTCAGGGGTAGACTCCGCTTTTTTACATACGCCCCTGCGTCGCCTTTCCGCAAGGAGGAGGGGGGGAAAGCGCCATGTTGCCCTCGATGGGCATCGAACATGGTGTCTCCGACAAGCTGCAAGCGGGTAATCCGAGTGGACGTCCGTGCCCCGTTCGTTAGGGGTCGGCTAGGGGCCCAGAGGCACGCCCAAAAGTACCTGCGGGTGATCTGCCAGACCCGGTCCCCTGGCGACGGGGTCCGAGGGCTCGATGCCTCCCTCTGGTGGGATTCTGTTACAAGATCGTTCCCGCCAGTCTCGGAAATGTCCTAGGGTACCTCGGGAGCGCAACCCGAGCCTTGGTTATGTATCGAACGTACCCATGGTCATCCCTCGCTCGGCGTCTGAGGCGGCTGTGAACCCTTCGGGGGCCAGCCTTCGAACCCCTGATCAGTATTGGGCGCGGAGCTCGAGCAGCCTGAGGCGGTCGTTGAACCCTTTCGAGGGGCCGGCCTTCAAACCCCTGACCAGTAGTGGGTGTAGGGCCCACACGATCTGAAGCGGCTATTGAACCCTTCCGGGGGGCCAGCCTTCGAACCTCTGATCAGTAGGGGGGCTCGGAGCCTGGTTCCTTCTCGGGGAAGGATCCTTTTCGGGGTATCCCCCTTTCCCGGTCCCTGTTGCAAGAGAGAGAAAGAGGAAAAATGGAAAAGGATACGAAATCGAACGATGCGGCGTACCTTTTTGGACGCGTTCATTTTGGCGAAGGGGAAGCGTCGCCTGCTTCTCCTGCCAGAGGCACCGCGTGTCCCGTCGCGGAGTTAATGTGACGGGGCGAGTGGTTGGAGAGGCGACCGTTGCGCGTGCGCGAGCCGTTCGAGGAACGGATCACGGGCGCGTCGTCTTCACGCCGTGGGAGAGGGTTCTCTCGTTGCCCCCGGATGGGACGTAAGCTTGGCTGACGACGCGACCGCTGCGCCTGCTCGCCTGCCACCGCCATTACTGCCGGCCCACCTCTGGCCGTGTGGACCATCGCGCCAGGCTGGTGCTGCTGGGTCGCGCGCCGGGTCGCCTCGAGTCGCGGTATTGGTTCCGCAGTCGAGGAGGTGCGGTGGTGGCGCGGGTGGCGATGCAGTTACTCACACGTAGCAAACGGCGCACCGGTTGCACGACGCGTGGGCCTGGGCCTCTATGCTGGGCGTGTTGGGAGTTGGAGGAGCGCGCCCACTTGGCGCGGTTGCATGCCGCCTGCATGACTGCCCACCCTTTCGCCCGTTGGTCTGGGCAAAAGTGGAGGGTCGCTTGTAACCGCTGGGCGGTTGTGTGCACCGCGCGCGGCGGTTTGGCTTCTTCTGCCCTGAGTTGGCTTGCATGACGTGTGGGACCCAGCCCCCGCGCCGTATGGGAGGACCTTGGAGTGTGTTGGAGAAGACTCAGCCCGTGACGGCTGGGGGCGCGAGTAGGGAGAACCATCCTTAAAAGGAGGGTGACCCCTTTGGAGGGCGACCATGTCTTCGCGCTCCCTTATGCATCGTGTCTTTCCACCTTCCAGGCCCCCGGATGGGGGAGATCCGCCGTCTTTCCGCCTCGTCGTTGGGGGAACGCAACTCCGCGGGAGTTGGTACCTTTCAGCCATCGTTCGGCTTCAAGGATTTTCATCATGCAGCCCGGCTGCACCCCTCCACCGGCAGTCACCCAAGACGGTGACCTCCAGCTTGATGGTGGGGGAGAGCGAGCCGGACTACGATCTTGGTCCCATCCTCAGCTTCAAGGATGTTCATCATCCTCGCTGGGGTGGTGGCCGGGCTGAGCCGGAGCTCTACCTTCCGCGCGGGCTCGTGGGTCACCCTCTCCCGCGGCGTTCGAGGGAGAGGGCGCTCGCTGGCCCTGCGGGCGGGTCAGACTTCGACAACGCGGGGCCGGTCGACGGCGGGCGTCGTCAGCCCCAGCGCGTCGGGCTCGTCGGGTTGGCCCCCGGTGCCTCCCCCCGTCGGAAAGTGGCTGCCGCGCCGTGTGCACGGGAGGACCGCCCAAGATGTCGCACGCTGCTAGGGCGGCGTTCGTGTTCTGGGGCGGTCCCGCCTTCGCACCGGTACGGTGCCTCCGCGGGGAGGTCGGTGCCCCGCTCGTCCGGGAGGATCCGAGCGGGGATCTGCCGGCGGGCTGACGGCCCCCGTCGTCGGTGCCGAGGCGGAGGCGGCTCGAGAAGTCCCCGTCGCCGACGGGATCACCGCCACCATCCACGCTCCGGGCCTCCGGCTCTTTGTACTTGTCCTCGCCCCTCGAGCGTCCGTCGTGGGCGAGGGCAAGGCTGCAGCGGCGTTCGCCCTGAGGCCATTGCCGCTGCGGCTTGGCCACCCGTAGAGGGGGTCGCTGTCGCTGCTGCTGGAGGGGGTCGCTGTCGCTGCTGCTGGAGAGGGCGGTCAGGGGTAGACTCCGTCGGTCTTCTGTTGCTCCGCAGGCCTCTCCCCCGTCGAGTGGGGTTGTTCGTACCCGCGGGGACGGAACCGGAGTTCCGTTTGTAATGGCGCCTTGAGTGCCAGTGTTTTTGTTCATTGTGGCTGTCGGGGCCTGAACATGTATGTAGTTTCGGCACGGAGCCGTGTATTTTCCTCCTTTCCGAGCACTGAAACTCGCCTGTTGGTTGTCTGAACCGCTTCACCAAGCGTGAGTTGCCCCGTGTACAGGTGACGAGTGAGGTATCTGTATCCCGGAGGCGTAGGAGTTCCTCGGCTCGGTCGGCCTTGTTGTCCGAGGATTCTCTAACTTAGTTAAAGGAACCCCTCGGCCGCTCTTCGATGAGCCGAGGCCAGGGGTAGCGGCGTCAACATGGGCAGAGGCAGAGTTGGCTTGAAAAGGAAACCTGGTTGGCCGGAGCCTGGCCGGGTCGTCCGTCGGCGGGACCGACGCCGGAATTGACCAGCCGAGGCCTCGGGTTGGGCTGACGTCCTCGGAGGGCAGCTGGCCGAGGCCCCGGGGTGACCGACCGAGCCGCCTGCTCGGGCCGGATTGACGTCCTTGGAAGGTAACTGGCCGAGGCCCCGGGGCGACCGGCCGAGCCGCCTGCTCAGGCCGGATTCCCGGAGAAGACCCTAGCGGCGATGGCCCGGGCGTGGTGATGACGTCGTCCTCCAGAGTGGAGATCCTCGGACCGTGTCGCCGTCCGAGGCTAGGTCGGCCCTCGCCGAAGGTGTCGTCGATGCTAAGGGTGCTGCTGCTCCCTTCAGCCGTCAAGATCCGAGCCTGCAAGATCGGATTGTCTTGTAGCGTGTGTTTCCTGCGGCCGCCGAGGCCTAAACACACCCTCGCCGTGTTGTAAAGCTGCGTCTCTTTTCCTTTTATTTCGAGTATCTGGACTTTTTTGTTGGTAACAGAAATGTTTGTGCGAGCAAGAGTTGCTTCTCGCGGAAGGTGATGAGTGAGGTATCCGTATCCCGGAGGTGTAGGAGTCCCTCGGCTCGGTCGACCTTGCCGCTTACGCGCACTCTTACCCGTCCATGGGGCTCTGTCACCGACACAGTCGAGAAGGCTCGGAGGATCGCTTCGGCAGAAGAGCTTTCGGGCGTGAAGACTTGTTCGGTCCGCAGAATCACTTATCCGAACGTGAGTTACTTATCGCAGAAGGTGATGAGTGAGGTATCCGTATCCCAGAGGCGTAGGACTCCCTCGGCTCGGTCAGCCTTGGCTGCTTACGTGTACTCCGTCGTTTTCAGGATCCACTTTCGAAGTAGCCAAAAAGCGCGAAAGACATTCTGGCAGAAAAGATCTTTTTTTTTCGAGGAAAATTTCGACGCAGAGGGGGTTCCCCCCCTTTTAGCCCCCGAGGGAGGGTCGGGCTTTGCCGAGGCGAGGCCGACCCTTCCTTGATGACTAAACTTTGCGTGGGTGCGAGGTATATGATCAACTTGAAAACATCTTAAGGGTAGAAGCGACGTAGCTGTTGGATGTTCCAGGCGTTGTCGTAGACCTCGCCTTGGCTGTTGGCCAGCTTGTATGTTCCGGGCTTCAGAACCTTGGCGATGACGAATGGCCCCTCCCAGGGAGGCGCGAGCTTGTGCCGCCCTCGGGCGTCTTGTCGCAGCCGAAGCACCAGGTCGCCCACCTGGAGGTCTCGGGACCGGACCCCTCGGGCGTGGTAGCGTCGCAGGGACTTCTGGTACCGCGCCGAGTGTAGCAAGGCCTGGTCCCGAGCCTCCTCCAGCTGGTCCAGCGAGTTTTCCCGGCTGACTTGGTTGCTTTGGTCGGTGTAGGCCCTCGTCCTCGGGGAGCCGTATTCTAAGTCTGTGGGCAAGATGGCTTCGGCCCCATAGACTAGAAAGAACGGCGTGAAGCCCGTGGCTCGGCTCGGCGTTGTCCTCAGACTCCAGACCACCGAGGGGAGTTCCTTCATCCATCGCTTGCCAAACTTGTTGAGGTCGTTGTAGATCCGAGGCTTGAGCCCTTGTAGAATCATGCCGTTGGCACGCTCCACCTGCCCATTCGTCATGGGATGAGCTACGGCGGCCCAGTCCACCCGGATGTGGTGATCCTCGCAGAAGTCCAGGAACTTTCTGCCGGTGAACTGGGTGCCGTTGTCGGTAATGATGGAGTTCGGGACCCCGAAGCGATGGATGATGTTGGTGAAGAACGCCACCGCCTGCTCGGACCTGATGTTGTCCAGGGGTCGGACCTCGATCCACTTGGAGAATTTGTCGATGGCGACCAGCAGGTGCGTGTAGCCCCCGGGTGCCTTCTGCAAGGGGCCGACGAGGTCCAGACCCCACACCGCAAAAGGCCAGGTGATGGGTATCGTCTACAGAGCCTGAGCGGGCAGATGGGTCTGCCTCGCGTAGAATTGGCACCCTTCGCAGGTGCGGACGATTCTGGTAGCGTCGGCCACCACCGTCGGCCAGTAGAAGCCTTGCCGGAAAGCGTTCCCAACAAGGGCTCGAGGCGCTGCGTGATGGCCGCAAGCCCCCGAGTGTATCTCTCGCAGGAGTTCCTGACCTTCGGCGATGGAGATGCATCGCTGGAGGATGCCTGAGGGGCTGCGGTGGTAGAGCTCCTTCTCATCTCCCAGCAAGACGAACGACTTGGCGCGCCGCGCCACCCGCCGAGCCTCGGCTCGGTCGAGGGGCAGCTCTCCTCGGTGGAGATATTGCAGGTACGGGGTCTGCCAGTTTTGATTAGGCGCGACCCCGCTTTGCTCCTCCTCGACGCGTAGTGCCTCACCCTCGGGGGCCGAGGGTACCTCGGACTGAACCGAGGGCGCCTCGGGTCGAGCTGAGGGTGCCTCGGACTAAGCCGAGGGCGTCTCGGGTTGAGCCGTGGGCGCCTCGGACTGGGCCGAGGGTACCTCGGGCTCGGACGTGTCGTTGATCTTGACGGAAGGTTGATGCAGGTCTCGGGAGAAGATGTCCGCGGGAACCGTCGTTCGCCCCGAGGCTATTTTAGCCAGCTCGTCCGCAGTCTCGTTGTAGCGCCGAGCGATGTGGTTGAGCTCGAGCCCTTAGAACTTGTCTTCCAGGCGCCGAACCTCATCGCAGTAGGCCTCCATCTTCGGGTCGCGGCAATGGGAGTTCTTCATGACTTGGTCGATGATGAGCCGCGAGTCACCACGAGCATCGAGGTGTCGGACCCCTAGCTCGATGGCGATCCGCAACCCGTTGACCAGGGCCTCATATTCGGCCACATTGTTGGACGCCGGGAAGTGGAGGTGTAGCACGTAGCGTAGATGCTTTCCGAGGGGTGAGATTAAGAGTAGGCCTGCGCCGGCTCCTGTCTTCATCAGCGACCCGTCGAAGAACATGGTCCAGAGCTCCGGTTGGATCGGAGCCGTCGGTAGCTGGGTGTCGACCCATTCAGCCACGAAGTCCGCCAAGACCTGGGACTTAATGGTTTTCCGAGGAGCGAACGAGATTGTCTCGCCCATGATCTCCACCGCCCACTTTGCAATCCTACCCGAGGCCTCTCGGCACTGGATGATCTCCCCCAGGGGGAAGGATGACACCACAGTTACCGGATGAGACTCGAAGTAGTGTCGCAGCTTCCGTCGCGTTAGGATCACCGCGTACAGCAGCTTCTGGACTTATGGGTAGCGGATCTTGGTTTCGGACAGTACCTCGCTGATGAAGTAGATTGGCCTCTGAACGGGCAGTGCATGCCCCTCTTCTTGCCTCTCGACCACAATCGCGGCGCTAACCACCTGGGTGGTCGCGGCGACGTAGACCAGGAGGGCTTCTCCGGCAGCTGGGGGCACCAAGATAGGCGCCTTTGTGAGGAGCGCCTTCAGGTTCCCGAGGGCTTCCTCGGCCTCATGGGTCCAAGTGAAGCACTCGGCCTTCCTTAAGAGGCGGTACAGAGGTAGACCTCTTTCGCCGAGGCATGAGATGAAACGGCTCAGAGCCGCGAGGCATCCCATGACCCTCTGTACGCCTTTCAAGTCCTTGATGGGCCCCATGCTGGTAATGGCTGCGATTTTTTCCGGGTTGGCTTCGATGCCCCGCTCGGAGACGATGAACCCCAAGAGCATGCCTTGGGGCACCCCGAAGACACACTTTTCGGGATTGAGCTTGACGCCTTTTGCCTTGAGACATCGGAATGTCGTTTTAAGGTCGGGAAGGAGGTCGGAGGCTTTCCTCGTCTTGACTACGATGTCATCGACGTAGGCCTCGATCGTGCGGCCAATGTGTTCGCCGAACACATGGTTCATGCACCGCTGGTACGTCGCGCCCGCATTCCTCAAACCGAACGGCATGGTGACATAGCAGTACATGCCGAAGGGTGTGATGAAAGAAGTCGCGAGCTGGTCGGACTCTTTCATCTTGATTTGATGATACCCCAAGTAGGCATCGAGGAAAGACAGGGTTTCGCACCCAGCAGTGGAATCCACGATCTGGTCGATGCGAGGCAGAGGGTAGGGAACCTTCGGACATGCTTTATTGAGACCAGTGTAGTCTACACACATCTGCCATTTCCCCCCTTTCTTTCTCACAAGCACAGGGTTGGCAAGCCATTCGGGATGGAATACCTCTTTGATGAACCCTGCCGCCATTAGCTTGTGAATCTCCTCGCCTATAGCTCTGCGCTTCTCCTCGTCGAATCGGCGCAGCGGCTGCTTGACGGGTCGGGCTCCGGCTCGGATGTCCAGCGAGTGCTCGGCGACATCCCTCGGTACGCCGGGCATGTCCGAGGGACTCCACGCGAAGACGTCGGCGTTCGCGCAGAGAAAGTCGACGAGCACTGCTTCCTATTTGGGATCGAACCCGGAGCCGATCCGGATTTGCTTGGAGGTGTCGCCGCTGGGGTCGAGGGGGACGGACTTAACCGTCTCCGCTGGCTCGAAGTTGCCGGCGTGACGCTTCACGTCTGGCACCTCCTTAGAGAGGCTCTCCAGGTCGGCGATGAGGGCCTCGGACTCGGCGAGGGCCTCGGCGTACTCCACGCACTCCACGTCGCATTCGAACGCGTGTTTGTACGTAGGGCCGACGGTGATGACCCCGTTGGGGCCCGGCATCTTGAGGTTCAGGTAGGTGTAGTTGGGGACGGCCATGAACTTCGCGTAGCATGGCCTCCCCAGTACCGCGTGGTAGGTCCCTCGGAACCCGACCACCTCGAACGTTAGGGTCTCCCTTCGGAAGTTGGAGGGTGTTCCGAAGCAGACGGGAAGGTCGAGCTGTCCGAGGGGTTGGACGCGCTTCCCGGGGATGATCCCATGGAAGGGCGCAGCGCCTGCCCGGACAGAGGACAGATCAACACGCAGGAGCCCGAGGGTCTCGGCGTAGATGATGTTAAGGCTGCTGCCTCCGTCCATGAGGACCTTGGTGAGCCTGACGTCGCCGATGACGGGGTCGACGACGAGCGGGTATTTCCCCGGGCTTGGCACATGGTCGGGGTGATCGTCTCGGTCGAAGGTGATGGGCTTGTCGGACCAGTCTAGATAGACTAGCGCCGCCACCTTGACCGAGCAGACCTCCCGGCGCTCTTGCTTGCGGTGCCGAGCCGAGGCGTTCGCCGCTTGCCCACCATAGATCATGAAGCAGTCGCGGACCTCGGGGAACTCGCCTGCCTGGTGATCTTCCTTCTTGTCGTCGTCGCGGGCCTTGCCACCCTCCGCGGGTGGCCCGACCCTGTGGAAGTGGCGCCGAAGCATGACGCACTCCTCAAGGGTGTGCTTGACCGGTCCCTGGTGATAGGGGCACGGCTCCTTGAGCATCTTGTCGAAGAGGTTGGCACCTCCGGGGGGCTTCCGAGGGTTCTTGTACTCGGCGGCGGCGACAAGGTCCGCGTCGGCGGCGTCGCGTTTCTCTTGCGACATCTTCTTGCCCTTCTTCTTGGCGCCGCGCTGAGTTGACGCCTCGGGAGTACCTTCCGATGGGCGGCCCTGGGGCTGCTTGTCCTTTCGGAAGATAGCCTCGACCGCCTCCTAGCCGGAGGCGAACTTGGTGGCGATGTCCATCAGCTCGCTCGCCCTGGTTGGGGTCTTGCGGCCCAGCTTGCTCACCAGGTCGCGGCAGGTGGTGCCAGCGAGGAACGCGCCGATGACATCCGAGTCGGTGATGTTGGGCAGCTCGGTGCGCTGCTTCGAGAATCGCCGGATGTAGTCTCGGAGAGACTCTCCCGGCTGCTGTCGGTAGCTTCGGAGGTCCCAGGAATTCCCGGGGCGCACATACGTGCCCTAGAAATTGCTGGCGAAAGCTTGGACTAGGTCGTTCCAGTTGGAGATCTGCCCCGGAGGCAGGTGCTCCAACCAGGCGCGAGCGGAGTCGGAGAGGAACAGGGGGAGGTTGCGGATGATGAGGTTGTCATCGTCCGTCCCACCTAGCTGGCAGGCCAGACGGTAGTCCGCGAGCCACAGTTTCGGTCTCGTCTCCCCCGAATACTTCGTGATAGTAGCCGGGGGTCGGAACCAGGTCGGGAACGACGCCCGTCGGATGGCTCGGCTGAAGGCTTGCGGACCGGGTGGTTCGAGCGAGGGACTCCGATCCTCCCCGCTGTCGTAGCGTCCCCCACGCTTGGGGTGGTAGCCTCGGCACACCCTCTCGTCGAGGTGGGCCCGTCGGTCGCGGTGGTGGTGCTCGTTGCCGAGGCGACCCGGGGCCGCAGGCGCGGTGTTGCGCGTGCGCCCGGTGTAGACCGAGGCTTCCCGCATGAATCGGGAAGTCACGGCATGAGGTTCCGAGGGGTACCCTTGCCTTCGGGAGGCAGAGCTCTCGGCCCGTCGGACCGCGGCGCCTTCTAGGAGATTCTTGAGTTCTCCCTGGATTCGCCGCCCCTCGGTGGTTGATGGCTCTGGCATCGCGCGAAGAAGCATTGCTGCCGCCGCCAGGTTCTGGCCGACCCCACTAGATGCGGGTGGTGGCCTGAGCCTGACGTCGTCGGCGATGCGGTGCTGGAAGCCCTGAGGTAGATGACGTATTTCTCCGGCCGGAGGTTGGCCCGCCCATGCCTGCCCGACGTCCCGACGGATCGGCTCCAGCGCTCCTGCTCCCTCGTCGAGCCTGGCCTGCACCCCGTGGATTTGCTCGAGCTGTGGGTCATGACCCCCCGCCTGAACGGGGACCACAGCTAGCTCCCGTGGGATGTCAACGCGAGGCACCGGCCTAGGGAGGTCACCGTCCTCCGGCATGCCGAGATGGCTGCCTTCGGGGGGACCCCCTAGATCGACGTGGAAGCATTCGCGACTTGGGCCACGACCCTCGTCGCCGAGGCTTCGGCCACCGTCGGAACAGTCGGAAAGGCAGTAGTTGCATGCGGTCATGAAGTCCCGCATGGCACTGGGGTTACCAAGTCCAGAGAAATCCCAACAGATGTTGGGTTCGTCGTCTTCCTCGGACCCAGAGGGCCCGTAGGTCGAGACGTCCGTCAGTCGGTCCCAAGGTGACCGCACACGAAACCCCAGAGGGTCTGGATTTGCCTCTACGAGAGCGCCCGCCAAAGCGAAGTCGCTAGACGGGTTGAGGCTGAACCCAAAAGACGCGGGATGGGAATCGATCGGTACCTTTTGGTCGACGGGCGGCGATAAGGTCGCGCCGGGGACTGACTGCGCCGTCGTCTCAGGTACGAGGGTGACATCCAGCAAGCTTTTCATGAGCGTGCTGGCATCGTCTGCTTGCTCGGGATTGGCGTGTCGCGGGGAGACGGCGCTCGCCTTCGTCTCAAACGCGGGGTCGACGCCTAGTGCGCCCCCCGTTGGGGTGCCGGGACCGTCGACTCGCTCAACAGCCGACGAGGCGCTGTCTCCTGCTTGGCCTTGGTTGCCCCGCCTCCTCCTCCATCGACGGGGGAGAGGACGGGGTGAGCTCGAAGGTTGCTCTTCCACCATGCGGGGAAGATGTCGCCGATTCCGCCGCCGGCAGACGGGTTATCGGCCGCCACTGTTGTTGTCGCACGGCGGTGGAAGGAGTATCATGTCGTAGCTGCCGTCGAGGGACATGAACTCAAGACTCCCGAAACGGAGCACCGTCCCGGGTTGGAGAGGTTGCTGGAGACTGCCCATCTGGAGCTTGACGGGAAGCTTGTTCGTCAACACGCAGCAGGCCCCTACCTAGCGCGCCAACTGTCGGCGTTCCGAGACCGGGGGGTCCCTGGGCCGACGAGTGAATGTCGCCGCGTGCCCCAGCCCAGATAGGTCGAGCGCGAGGGCGAGCGCGAAGGGGGGAGAGCGAGGCGGCTGGAGACCGGCATGAGAGAGGTGGGAATCCCGCGGCCTTCGTGTTCGTCTCGCGCCCAAGTTGGGTGCGCTTGCAGTAGGGGGTTACAAGCGTCCACGCGGGAGAGGGAGCGAGCGGCTCCGGGCGAGCGCCTGTTCTCGTCCTCGTCCCCGCGCGGCCAACCTCCTCTAAGAGGGCCCTGGTCCTCCCTTTTATAGACGTAAGGAGAGGATCCAGGTGTACAATGGGGGGTGTAGCAGGGTGCTACGTGTCTAGCGGAGGTGAGCTAGCGCCCTAGGTACATGCCGTTGTGGCAGCCGGAGAGATCTTGGCACCCAGCTGGTGTGATGTCGTGGCCGTCGAAGGAGCGATGGAGCTTGGCGAAGGGACAGCTGTCGGAGCGGTTGAGCCCTTGCTGACGTCCTCTTGCTTCCGTAAGGGGGCGGAGAGCCGCCGTCGTCACAGAGCATGCGGGGCGCCATCATTGCCTATCTGGCGGCGCGAGCCAGATGGGACGCCGGTCTTGTTCCCTGCGGCCCGAGTCAGCTCGGGGTAGGGTGATGATGGCGCCTCCTGTCGACGTGGCTGGTCTACGCCCTAGGTTGGGCGATGTGGAAGCTCCTCCGAAGCCGAGGTTGAGTCCGAGCCCCCGGGTCGGGCGAGGCGGAGATCGTCGTCTTCTGGGGCCATGCCCAAGTCCGAGCCCTGGGTCGGGCGAGACGGAGATCGTCGTCTTCTGGGACTTAGCCCGAGTCCGAGCCCTGGGTCGGGCGAGGCGGAGATCGTCGTCTTCTGGGACTTAGCCCGAGTCTGAGCCCTGGGTCGGGCGGAGCGGAGTTCGCCGTCTTCCGGGACTTAGCCCGAGTCCGAGCCCTGGGTCGGGCGGAGTTCGCCGTCTTCCGGGACTTAGCCCGAGTCCGAGCCCTGGGTCGGGCGGAGTTCGCCGTCTTCCGGGACTTAGCCCGAGTCCGAGCCCTGGGTCGGGCGGAGCGGAGTTCGCCGTCTTCCAGGACTTAGCCCGAGTCCGAGCCCTGGGTCGGGCGAAGCGGAGTTCGCCGTCTTCCGGGACTTAGCCCGAGTCCGAGCCCTGGGTCGGGCGGAGTTCGCCGTCTTCCGGGACTTAGCCCGAGTCCGAGCCCTGGGTCGGGCGGAGCGGAGTTCGCCGTCTTCCGGGACTTAGCCCGAGTCCGAGCCCTGGGTAGGGCGAAGCGGAGCTTCCTATGGTGCCTCCGGCAGGGCCTGACCGCTTGTCAGTCTTACTCTGTCCAGTGGCACTGTAGTCGGTGTGGCGTAGGCGGCGCTGTCCTTTCGTCAGGCCGGTCAGTGGAGCGGCGAAGTGACGGCGGTCACTTCGGCTCTGCCGGCGGGGGGTGCGTGCCAGGATAAGGGTGTCAGGCCACCTTTGCATTAAATGCTCCTGCGACTTGGTTGGTCGGTGCGACGACTTGGTCAGGGTTGCTTCTTAGCGAAGGCAGGGCCTCGGGCGAGCCGGGAATATGTTCGCCGCTAAAAGGGGGGCCTCGGGCGAGACGGAAATCCTCCGGGGTCGGCTGCCCTTGTCCGAGGCTAGGCTCGGGTGAGGCGTGATCGTGTCCCTCGAATGGACTGATCCCTGACTTAATCGCACCCATCAGGCCTTTGCAGCTTCATGCTGATGGGGTTACCAGCTGAGAATTAGGAGCCTTGAGGGTACCCCTAATCATGGTCCCCGACACATGAGTTTGTTAATGGGCATAAATCTATACCCAGCGGGTTTATGGGTACGAGTTTGTTCCTGTAGTACCCAAACCCGTGAACTCGTGGGTTTTTTAAACCCGACCAAACCTAGTGCATATTGTCATTTTATTTTATAAACGAACAACAAACTTGTTATTCCTTATTTACTTCATAATTTTTATCAATTGGTGAATGTATCAGTAGTCGGTGAGAGTGTTGCTTGCTTGCTATTATAGTTTTTACTAGCGTTATATATGTGGTGGATGGATAGCTTAGTGCAAGGTCACTTAATTATACAACTTATTATTTGTATTTTATTTTCTCTACTAATAATTTTTATACCAAATTATGAACTCGTTGTTCATTACATAAATTTTGGATCATGATATCATTAATCATTACGATACTTATTGATTATGAGAAGAACAAATATATTGGAGATGAAACCCGCGGGTAACCCATGGGTACCCGCAAACCCGATGGGTACGGGTTTGGGCAAAATCTCAAACCCGTCATGGGTATGGGTTTTTTAATGGGCATAGATATTTTCACGGGTACGGGTTTGGGACGGCAAAACCCAGCGGGTTTGTACCCGTTGCCATCTCTAGAGAGGCTCTCCAGTACCACTACACTACTACACCAATTATGTTTATATTACGTTTCCATTCCCCATGTACTATAACAAATCGAGAGTAATTTGATTATTTAAGGCACTAAATGAGTTCATTTGAAAATGTGACCAACTATAAAGTTGCATAACTTTTTGAGATCTAAAAGTTTTATTTTAATAGTTTCTACATCCGAGACCGTTTTTAAAATTTGAATTTTAAATTTAAAAACTTCACATGAAATTTTCAATGATAAGATGATTTCAAATCAAAAATTGTCAACTACAAAGTTTCATTACATTTCAAGACCTACAACTTTTATTTTGGTGGTTTTTCCATCCGAGACAGTTTGAAAAATTCAAATTTCACAATTCAAATATAGTTTTGCATAACAAGTTGATTTCAAACTAAAACATTGTCAACTACAAAGTTTCATAACTCTTCAATACCTACAACTTTCATGTTGGTGGTTTTTCCTTTCGAAGTCGTTTTCAAAATTCAAATTTTAAATTTTTTAAATTCAGACGTAGTTTTCGTTGACAATATGACTTCAAATGAAAAAGTTGTCAACTATAAACTTTTATAACTTCTCAAGATCTACAAAGTTTATTTTGGTTGTTTGATAATTTGTTTATCTCAGATGATGGTTCTAACAATATGCACAAATTCTATACGTCTCTCTCGTAGTTTCATAAACTACGAGAGAGATATAGGTTTTATGAACAAATTTATTTTTATTTTGTCATATGAAGAAATGTTCAATATATAAATTGTACATCATGATGAGTTATACAAATTTGTAGTTGAAAACTTTTTCATTTGAATTAATTTACTACTTTAAAATGTGAATTTTAAATTGTCTTTGCCTAGTGTTGGAGAAAAAACACTCGGCAAAGAGCTCTTTGCCGAGTGTTGTATTTGTGACACTCGGCAAAGAGCCCTTTGCCGAGTGTCAAAAAAGACACTACTACACCAATTATGTTTATATTACGTTTCCATTCCCCATGTACTATAACAAATCGAGAGTAATTTGATTATTTAAGGCACTAAATGAGTTCATTTGAAAATGTGACCAACTATAAAGTTGCATAACTTTTTGAGATCTAAAAGTTTTATTTTAATAGTTTCTACATCCGAGACCGTTTTTAAAATTTGAATTTTAAATTTAAAAACTTCACATGAAATTTTCAATGATAAGATGATTTCAAATCAAAAATTGTCAACTACAAAGTTTTATTACATTTCAAGACCTACAACTTTTATTTTGGTGGTTTTTCCATCCGAGACAGTTTGAAAAATTCAAATTTCACAATTCAAATATAGTTTTGCATAACAAGATGATTTCAAACTAAAACATTGTCAACTACAAAGTTTCATAACTCTTCAATACCTACAACTTTCATGTTGGTGGTTTTTCCTTTCGAAGTCGTTTTCAAAATTCAAATTTTAAATTTTTAAAATTCAGACGTAGTTTTCGTTGACAATATGACTTCAAATGAAAAAGTTGTCAACTATAAACTTTTATAACTTCTCAAGATCTACAAAGTTTATTTTGGTTGTTTGATAATTTGTTTATCTCAGATGATGGTTCTAACAATATGCACAAATTCTATACGTCTCTCTCGTAGTTTCATAAACTACGAGAGAGATATAGGTTTTATGAACAAATTTATTTTTATTTTGTCATATGAAGAAATGTTCAATATATAAATTGTACATCATGATGAGTTATACAAATTTGTAGTTGAAAACTTTTTCATTTGAATTAATTTACTACTTTAAAATGTGAATTTTAAATTGTCTTTGCCTAGTGTTGAAGAAAAAACACTCGGCAAAGAGCTCTTTGCCGAGTGTTGTATTTGTGACACTCGGCAAAGAGCCCTTTGCCGAGTGTCAAAAAAGACACTCGGCAAAGAAACTCTTTGCCGAGTGTCAAAAATAAAACACTCGGCAAAGAGCTTCTTCGCCGAGTGTTTTCTTTTACCGAGGGTTTTTTGCGTGGCACTCGGCAAAGAGCTCTTTGCCGAGTGCCCGAAATAAAACACTCGGCAAAAAATATGGCACTCGGCAAAGAGCCAAATTCCGGTAGTGAGTGCTCATAGTGTTCACTGCACACGGCTCTCCAATTCTACTTTTCTGCTGGAGGGTGCAAGTGCAACCATGCAAGAATCTATTATCTCCGTGAGCTTATTATTATAGGCTCTCGTTTCAAACTCCGGTACTGAGAAATAAAAGTGAGTATCCAAATTATTAGGACGATCTGTGGGGGTGTCAATGTATTAATGGTTACAAATTACAAGTAGCATAATGGATGGTACAAGCATCTCAATTGAATGTTACAGGAACATAAATATTTGACCAGTATACAATACTCTCCATCCTATGCAATAAAATTCATAACAAGAATAACAATGCCACAACCGAATTCCTTTAGTTCATTAGTCATAACACAAAGATGGCCAACATTTTTTCACTTATTACCACATGACGCATGAACGCTCTCCCAGGAGGAACTCCAAACAATGTCTTCGACATGTCATATGTTGTGAAACTGATAGCTAATGAAGGGACAACCTGAAATGTCCATGTGTCAGGAAATAAAATGTGAAAACCCAGTTGTCGATGTCTAATAATTGCAATTAAGCAAAAGAAAACAAGGACCAACACAAATATATACGTGTGCAGTACTGCAAACCAAGGTTTAGGGTTTAGAGAAATGTGCCATAAAGCTATTTCTACTTGTTTTAATGGTTAAGTGCTCAACACATCCAATTAAGAAACACATTTCCCATCTCATTACCGAGAACGAAATTTTGGCGAAAACTGCCCAGACCTGCTAATCCCGAGCGGTTTGCATTTTCAAATTACAAATCCAATTTTCCATTTGTTGCTAAAAATTGACGCTTCCCGACTGATTTTCGCTAAAAGCCAATCGACCGGTTTCCAATTTTTCGACCGTGCGTTTTAAATTAAAATAAAAATGTTTATCAGATTTCTTGTCGGGAAACCGTAGTGTTTTTTACCAGAATTTTGTTTTTTACCGAATCCATTTTTGTATATTTTTTCAAAATCTTTGAATTTGGAACGAATTTTAAAAAACGATGAAAACCATTACTGGTTTGATCCGGTAACAATAAACCAGACCTATTTTGAGCGGCTTTGTACGAGGAGCGCCCGGCAGACATGTGGAACGAGATCTTTCCTGTTGTTTACTCCGAAACAACTGGAACGATAAGTTTATTTTTACTAGCATCGATTAGGGTACGTTCGGTTGTCCATGAATGGTCTCGGAATTATTCCAGCCGATTAAAACTTACATAAATTTGAGAAGCAAACCAACTAGAAATTGTTTACATGTCTTTATTATGGAAAAAACGAAGGACCATTTAGGTCTTATTCAGTTATTCTTAATCCATATGTATTGGAAGAGATTAAGATGAATTGATATGGATTTTATTTGACTTGCTATGGATTTAAACCGATACAATCATGTTTAATTCACATGAATTAAGGACTTGTTCATTCTGATATTAATCTATGTGGATTCGATGGGATTGAGGACTCGTTTGGTTTCTTCAGGGTTGTGGACTGAAACGACGAAGACCTAGGCATCTGGAGGTTACTTACATAGGTAGTATACTGCTAGATGCATATAAGGAGACAGCACACAAACGGGGAAAGAAGCCCAACGGCCCACCTCCACCTTCTGCACCACTTTTTAACATTTACGCTGATTTAACCAAATGGCCCGACGGGCTAGCCCGGCACGGTCAGCAGGCCGGTGTGAGGTGTGGTTTGGGACGTAGGCCCTGTTTGGCACAGCTTATTTTCAGCTTGTCGGGGACCGTAATTAGGGGTACCCCCAAGGCTCCTAATCTCAGCTGGTAACCCCCATCAGCACGAAGCTGCAAAGGCCTGATGGGCGTAATTTCGGTCAAAGGCTCCGTCCACTCAAGGGACACGATCTCGCCTCATCCGAGCCCAGCCTCGAGCAGGAACGGTAGACCAAGGCAGATTCGCGCCTCGCCCGAGGGTCTCCTCAAGCAACGGACGCATCTTCGACTCGCCCGAGGCCCAGCTCGGGCAGGCTTCACGAAGAAGCAACCTTGGCCAGATCGTCTCGCTAGCCGACCGGATCGCAGGAGCATTTAATGCAAGGATCGCCTGACACCTTATCCTGACGCGCGCTTTCCAGTCGACAAGGCCGAAGTGACCGCAGTCACTTCGCCCCTCCATTGACTAACCTGACAGGAAAACAGTGCCGCCTGCGCTGCTCCGACTGCTGTGCCACCCGCCAGGGTGAGGCTGACAGCAGCCAAGTCCAGCCTCGGGCGCCATAGGAATCTCCGCCTCGCCCGACCCCAGGGTTCGGACTCCACCTCGACCTCGGAAGACGGTCTCCGCCTCGCCCGACCCCAGGGCTCGGACTCAACCTCGACCTCGGACGACGGTCTCCGCCTCGCCCAACCCCAGGGCTCGGACTCAACCTCGACCTCGGACGACGGTCTCCGCCTCGCCCGACCCCCAAGCTCGGACTCAACCTCGACCTCGGAGGAGTCACCACCTCGCTCGGGCCGACCACGCCACAAGGGGAGGCCATCATTATCCTACCCCTAGCTAGCCCAGGCTACGGGGAACAAGACCGGCGTCCCATCTGGCTCGCCCCGGTAAAACAAGTAATGATGGCACCCCGCGTGCTCCATGACGACGGCGGTTTTCAGCCCCCTACGGAAGCAAGGATACGTCAGCAAGGATCCAACAGCCCCGACAGCTGTGCTTCTACAGGGCTCAAGCGCTCCTCCGACGGCCACGACGCCACATGAACAGGGCTCCAACATCTCTCCGACAGCCACGTCGGCATGTACATAGGGCTCTGGCTCCTCTCTGCTAGACACGTTAGCACACTGCTACACCCCCCCCCCGTTGTACACCTGGACCCTCTCCTTACGTCTATAAAAGGAAGGTCCAGGGCCCTCGTACAAAGGTGTGGCCGCGCGGGAGAACGGGCTGACGCGCAGTCTCACGCCCCCCTCTCTCTCTCCCTCGCAAACGCTTGTAACCCCCTACTGCAAGCGCATCCGCCCTGGGCGCAGGACAACACGAGGTCGCGGGTTCCCCTTACTGTTTTCCCCCCTTGTGTCTCCGTCTCGCGTCGACCCATCTGGGCTGGGACACGCAACGACAATTTACTCGTCGGTCCAGGGACCCCCCCGGGTCGAAACGCCGACAGTTGGCACGCTAGGTAGGGGCTTGCTGCGTGTTGACGAACAGCTTCCCGTCAAGCTCCAGATGGGGAGTCTCCAGCAACCTCTCCAACCCGGGACGAAGCTCCGTTTCGGGAGTCTCGAGTTCATGTCCCTCGACGGCAGCTACGACATGATACTCCTTCCTCCGCCGCGCGACAACGACAATGGCGGCCGTCAGTCCGCCCGCCGGCGGCGGAATCGACGCCGTCTTCCCCGCGTGGCGGAAGAACAGCATCCGAGTCTGTCCCGTCACCTTCCTCATCGATGGGGGAGGAGGCGGGGCAATCATGGCCAAGCAGGAGGCGGCACCTCGTCGGCTGTCGAGCGAGTCGACGACGCCGGCGCCCCAGCGGGGGACACGCCGGGCGTTGACCTCATGTCTGAGACGAAGATGAGCATCGTTTCCCCGCGACACCCCAACCCTGAGCAGACGGGCGATGCCAGCACGCTCGCGAAGGACTTGCTGAGCGTTAGCCTTGTACCTGAGATAACAGTGCAGTCCGTCCCCGACGCGACTTCGTCGCCGTCCGTCGATCAAGAGGTACCGTCCGTTTCCCATCCTGTGCCTTTTAGATTCAGCTTCGACCCACCAAGCAACCCCGCTTCGGTGGACGCTTTCATAAAGGCATATCCAAACCTTCCGGGGTACCATATGTGGTCAACCTGGGACAGATTGACGGCTGTCTCGACCTACGGGCCCCCGGGTTCCGAGGAAGACGACGAGCCCGACTCTGGTTGGGATTTCTCCGGGCTCGATAACCCAGTGCCATGCGGGACTTCATGACCGCATGTGACTACTGCCTCTCCAATTGCTCCGATGATAGCCACAGCCTCGACGACGAGGACTGTGGCCCAAGTCGCGAATGTTTCCATGTCGATCTAGAGGGTCTCGACGAAGGCAACCACCTTGGTATGCCGGAGGACGGTGATCCCTCTAGGCCTGTGCCTCGCGTTGACATCCTTTGGGAGCTAGCTGTGGTCCCAGTCCCTGCGGGGGGTCAGGACACACAACTTGTGCAGCTCCGGCAGAACATCGGGCAGGAGCGGGCAGGCCGAGCACCGGTCGGAGAAGCGCGTCATCTGGCCCAGGACGTCCAGCACCGCATCGCCGACGATGCTAGGGCAAGGCTGCCCCGGGTTTCCAGTGGGGTCGGCCAGAACCTGGCTGCAGCAGCAATACTACTCCGAGCGATGCCGGAACCATCCACCACCGAGGGCGGCGTATCTAGGGAGAGCTCAAGAATCTCCTGGAGGATGTCGCGGTCCGACGGGCCGAAAGCTCTGCCTCCCGAAGGCAGAGATACCCCCCGGAGCATCGCGCCGCGACTTCCCGATTCATGCGGGAAGCCTCGGTCTACACCGGGCGCACGCGGGACACAGCGCCTGTGGCCCCGGGCCGCCTCGACAACGAGCACCATCGCCGCGACCGTCGAGCCCACCTCGTCGAGAGGGTGCGCCGAGGCTACCACCCCAGGCGTGGGGGACGCTACAACAGCAGGGAGGATCGGAGCCCTTCGCCCGAACCACCCGGCCCGCAAGCTTTCAGCTGGGCCATACGACGGGCACCGTTCTCGACCCGGTTCTGGGCCTCGACTACCATCACCAAGTACTCGGGGGAGACGAGGCCGGAACTGTGGCTCGCGGACTACCGGCTAGCCTGCCAGCTGGGTGGAACGGACGATGACAACCTCATCATCCGCAACCTCCCCCTGTTCCTCTCCGACGCCGCCCGAGCCTGGCTGGAGCATCTGCCTCCTGCGCAGATCTCCAACTGGGACGACCTGGTCAAAGCCTTCGCCGGCAACTTCCAGGGCATATACGTGTGCCCTAGGAACTCCTGGGATCTTCGAAGCTGCCGCCAGCAGCCGGGAGAATCCCTGCGGGACTATATCCGGCGATTTTCGAAGCAGTGCACCGAGCTGCCCAACATCACTGACTCAGATGTCATCGACGCGTTCCTCGCCGGCACCACTTGTCGCGACCTGGTGAGCAAGCTGGGTCGCAAGACTCCCACCAGGGCGAGCGAGCTGATGGACATCGCCACCAAGTTCGCCTCTGGCTAGGAGGCGGTCGAGGCCATCTTCCGGAAGGACAAGCAGCCTCAGGGCACCAACCGGATGACGTCCCCGAGGCATCCGCTCAGCGCGGCGCGAGGAAGAAGGGCAAGAAGAAGTCGCAAGCGAGACGCGACGCCGCCGACGCAGACCTTGTCGCCGCCGCCGAGCACAAGAATCCTCGGAAGCCTCCCGGAGGCGCCAACTTGTTCGACAAGATGCTCAAGGAGTCGTGCCCCTATCATCAGGGTCCCATCAAGCACACCCTTGAGGAGTGCGTCATGCTTCGACGCTACTTCCACAAGGCCGGGCCACCGGCGGAAGGTGGCAGAGCCCCCGACAACGACAAGAAGGAAGCCTGCAAGGCAGAGGAGTTCCCCGAGGTCCATGACTGCTTCATGATCTACGGTGGACGGGTGGCGAACGCCTCGGCTCGGCACCTCAAATGAGAGCGCCGGGAGGTCTGCTCGGTAAAGGTGGCGGCGCTAGTCTATCTTGACTGGTCCGACAAGCCCATCACCTTCGACCAAGACGACCACCCCGACCGCGTGCCGAGCTCGGGGAAGTACCCGCTCGTTGTTGATCCCGTCATCGGCAACGTCAGGCTTACCAAGGTCCTCATGGACGGAGGCAGCAGCCTCAACATCATCTACGCCGACACCCTCGGGCTCCTGCAGATCGATCTGTCCTCGATCCGGGCCGGTGCGGCGCCCTTCCACGGGATCGTTCCCGGGAAGCGCGTCCAGCCCCTTGGACGACTCGATCTGCCTGTCTGCTTCGGGACTCCCTCCAACTTCCGAAAGGAAACCCTCACGTTCGAGGTGGTCGGGTTCCGAGGAACCTACCACGCGGTGCTGGGGAGACCATGCTACGCCAAGTTCATGGCCGTCCCCAACTATACCTACCTCAAGCTCAAGATGTCGAGCCCCAATGGGGTCATCACCATCGGCCCCATGTACCGACACGCGTATGAATGCGATGTGGAGTGCGTGGAGTACGCCGAGGCCCTCGCCGAATCCGAGGCCCTCATCGCCGACATGGAAAACCTCTCCAAGGAGGCGCCAGATGCGAAGCGCCACGCCGGCAACTTCGAACCAGTAGAGGCGGTTAAGTCCGTCCCTCTCGACCCCAGCAACGACACCTCCAAGCAGATCCAGATCGGCTCCGAGCTCGACCCCAAATAGGAAGCAGTGCTCGTCGACTTTCTCCGTGCGAACGCCGAGGTTTTTGCGTGGAGTCCCTCGGACATGCCTAGCATACCGAGGGAAGTCGCCGAGCACTCACTGGATATCCGAGCTGGAGCCCGACCCGTGAAGCAGCCTCTACGCCGATTCGACGAAGAAAAGCGCAGAGCCATAGGCAAGGAGATCCACAAGCTGATGGCTGCAGGGTTCATCAAAGAGGTATTCCATCCCGAATGGCTAGCCAACCCTGTGCTTGTGAAAAAGAAAGGTGGGAAATGGCGGATGTGTGTAGACTACACTGGTCTAAACAAAGCATGTCCGAAGGTTCCCTACCCTCTGCCTCGCATCGATCAAATCGTGGATTCCACTGCTGGGTGCGAAACCCTATCGTTCCTCGATGCCTACTCAGGATATCACCAAATCAGGATGAAAGAGTCCGACCAGCTCGCGACTTCTTTCATCACACCTTTTGGCATGTACTGCTATGTTACTATGCCATTCGGTTTGAGGAATGCGGGTGCTAAAGGTGCATGAACCACGTGTTCGGGGAGCACATTGGTCGAACGGTCGAGGCTTACGTCGATACATCATAGTCAAGACGAGGAAAGCCTCCGACCTCCTCTTCGACCTTGAAACAACATTCAAGTGTCTCAAGGCGAAAGGCGTAAAACTCAATCCCGAGAAGTGTGTCTTCGGAGTCCCCCGAGGCATGCTCCTGGGGTTCCTCGTCTCCGAGCGGGGCATCGAGGCCAACCCGGAGAAAATTGCGGCCATCACCAACATGGGGCCTATCAAGGACTTGAAAGGAGTACAGAGGGTCATGGGATGCCTTGCGGCTCTAAGCCGCTTCATCGCGCGCCTCGGCGAAAGAGGCCTGCCCCTGTATCGCCTCTCAAGGAAGACCGAGTGCTTTACTTGGACCCTCGAGGCCGAGGAAGCCCTCGGGAACATGAAGGCGCTCCTTACAAGCGTGCCCATCCTGGTGCCCCCCGCTGCCGGAGAAGCCCTCTTGATCTACGTCGCTGCTACCACTCAGGTGGTCAGCGCCGCGATCGTGGTCGAGAGACGAGAAGAAGGGCACACACTGCCCGTCCAGAGGCCGATCTACTTCATCAGTGAGGTACTGTCCGAGACCAAAATCCACTACCCACAAATTCAGAAGCTGCTGTACGCGGTAATTCTGACACGGCGAAAGTTGCGACACTACTTCGAGTCTCATCCGGTGACTGTGGTGTCATCCTTCCCCCCAGGGGAGATCATCCAGTGCCAAGAGGCCTCGGGTAGGATTGCAAAGTGGGCGGTGGAGATCATGGGCGAGACAATCTCGTTCGCCCCTCAGAAAGCCATCAAGTCCCAAGTCTTAGCGGACTTTGTGGCTGAATGGGTCGACACCCAGCTTCCAACAGCTCCGATCCAACTAGAACTCTGGACCATGTTTTTTGACGGGTCGCTGATGAAAACAGGAGCGGGCGCGGGCCTGCTCTTCATCTCACCCCTCGGGAAGCACCTCCGCTACGTGCTGCGCCTCCATTTCCCGGCGTCCAACAACATGGCCGAGTATGAGGCTTTGGTTAACGGGTTGCGCATCGCCATCGAGCTAGGGGTCCGGCGCCTCGACGCTTGCGGCGACTCGCAGCTTGTCATCGACCAAGTCATGAAGAACTCCCACTGCCGCGACCCGAAGATGGAAGCCTACTGCGACGAGGTTCGGCGCCTGGAGGACAAGTTCTACGGGCTCGAGCTCAACCACGTCGCTCGACGATACAACGAGACTGCAGACGAGCTGGCTAAGATAGCCTCGGGGCGGACGATGGTTCCTCCAGACGTCTTCTCCCGAGACCTACATCAACCCTCCGTCAAGATCGACGATATGCTCGAGCCCAAGAAGGCCTCAGCTCTGCTCGAGGCGCCCTCGGCTCAGCCCGAGGCAGCCTCGGACCCGCCCGAGGCACCCTCGGCCCCCGAGGGTGAGGCAATGCGCGTCGAGGAAGAGCGGAATGGGGTCACGCCTAATCGAAACTGGTAGACCCCATACCTGCAATATCTCCACTGAGGAGAGCTACCCCTCGACAGAGCCGAAGCTCGGCGATTGGCGCGACGCGCCAAGTCGTTCGTCAAGCTGGGTGACGGAAAGGAGCTCTACCACCACAGCCCCTCAGGCATCCTTCAACGATGCATATCCATCGCTGAAGGTCAGGAGTTATTGCAAGAAATACACTCGGGGGCTTGCGGTCACCACGCAGCACCTCGGGCCCTCGTGGGAAACGCCTTCCGACAGGGTTTCTACTAGCCAACCGCGGTGGCCGACGCCACTAGTATTGTACGCACCTGCCAAGGGTGTCAATTCTACGCAAGGCAGACCCACCTGCCCGCTTAGGCTCTGCAAACAATACCCATCACCTGGCCGTTTGTTGTGTGGGGTCTGGACCTCGTTGGTCCCTTGCAGAAGGCACCCGAGGGCTTCACGCACCTGCTGGTCGCCATCGACAAATTCTCCAAGTGGATCGAGGTCCGACCCCTAAACAGCATCAGGTCCGAACAGGCAGTGGCGTTCTTCACCAACATCACCCATCGCTTCGGGGTCCCGAACTCCATCATCACCGACAACGGCACCCAGTTCACTGGCAGAAAGTTCCTGGACTTCTGCGAGGATCACCACATCCGTGTGGACTGGGCCGCCGTAGCTCACCCCATGACGAATGGGCAGGTAGAGCATGCCAACGACACGATTCTACAGGGACTCAAGCCGAGGATCTACAACGACCTCAACAAGTTCGACAGGTGGTGGATGAAGGAACTCCCCTCGGTGGTTTGGAGTCTGAGGACGACGCCAAGCCGAGCCACGGGCTTCACGCCGTTTTTTCTAGTCTATGGAGCCGAGGCTATCTTGCCCATAGACCTAGAATACGGCTCCCCGAGGACGAGGGCATATGACGCCCGAAGCAACCAGACAAACCGAGAAGACTCACTGGACCAGCTGGAAGAGGCTCGGGACATGGCCTTACTACACTCGGCGCGGTATCAGCAGTCCCTGCGATGCTACCACGCCCGAGGGGTTCGGTCCCGAGACCTCCAGGTGGGCGACTTGGTACTTCGGCTACGACAAGACGCCCGAGGACGCCATAAGGTCACGCCTCCCTGGGAAGGGCTGTTCATCATCGCCAAGATTCTAAAGCTCGGAACATACAAGCTGGCCAACAGTCAAGACGAGGTCTACAGCAACGCTTGGAACATCCGACAGCTACGTCGCTTCTACCCTTAAGATGTTTTCAAGTCATTCATGTACCTCGTTTACATACACAAGCAAAGTCTAACCTTCAAGGAAGGGTCAGCCTTGCCTCGGCAAAGCCCGACCCTCCCTCGGGGGCTAGAAGGGGGGAACCCCCTCTGCGTCAAAATTTTCCTCGAAAAAAGTCTTTCTGCCAGAACATCTTTCGTGCTTTTCGACTACTTCGATAGTGGAATCCTGAAAACGACGGAGTACACGTAAGCAGGCAAGGCCGACCGAGCCGAGGGACTCCTACGCCTCCGGGATACGGATACCTCACTCATCACCTTCTGCGATAAGTAACTCACGCTCGGATAAGTGATTCCGCTGTTCGAACAAGTCTTAGCGCTCGAAAACTTTTCCTGCCGAAATGATTTTTCATGCCTTCTCGACTATATCGATAACAAAATCCGACGGACGAGTAAGAGCACACGTAAGCGGCAAGGCCGACCGAGCCGAGGGACTCCTACGCCTCCGGGATACGGATACCTCACTCATCACCTTCTGCGATAAGTAACTCTCGCTCGGATAAACGATTCTGTTACCGACGAACAAGTCCTGATACTCGAAACAAAGGGAAAAGAAACGCAGCTTTACAACATGACGACGATATGTTTTGGCCTCGGCGGCCGCAAAAAACATACGCACACTACAGACAAACTGTTCCTGTAGGTTTAGACGTCAGTAGGGGGAGCAGCAGCACCCTTGGCATCGACTCCACCTTCGGCGGAATCTGACCCGGCCTCGGACAACAACATGGTCGGAGGATCTCCAACTCGAAGGAAGATGTCAGCACCGCGCCTGGGCCATCATCGCCAGGGTCCCCTCCAGGAACCCGGCCCAAACAGACCATCGGACTGGCCACTCCGTAGCCTCAGCCAGCTGTCCCCCGAGGACACCAGCCCGGCTCATGGCCTCGGCAGCCCGACTCCAGGGTTGGTTCTGCCAGTGGACGACCTGGCTAGGCCCCAGCCGCCACTGCGACGCCTCCTCGGCCTGGGAAGTTCCCTACTCCTAGGCTGACGAAGTTTCTTCTCTGACCAACTCTGCCTCTGTCCATGCTGACATCGCTGCCTCCGGCTTCGGCTCATCGCAGAGCAGCCGAGGGTTCCTTCACTAAGCAAGAGAAGCCTTGAGCGGCAAGGCCGACCGAGCCGAGGGACTCCTACGCCTCCGGGATACGGATACCTCACTCGTCACCTTCCGCACAGGGCAACTCACACTTGGTTAAGCGGTCCAGCTAGCTGACAGGCGAGTCCTGGTGCACGAAATGGGGAAGAAACACGACTTTACGCCCAAATACACAAATGTTCAGGCCCCGACATCCACAATGAACATACGCCAACACTCAAGGTGCCATTACAAACGGGACTCCGGTTCCGTTCCCGCGGGTACGAACAACCTCCATACCAGGAGGCCCACAGGACGACGAACTCCAAGCGGCTCACCGTCGCCCGCTCCGACAGCAGCGGCAATGACCTCCATCCCGGGCGGCAAGACAGCTGCAGCAACGGCTTCCGGGCAAACGCTACGGCGGAAAAGCTCTCGCCCACAAAGGACGAGAACCTGCCATTCAAGCCAGGGAGACGGAGGTCCAGGGGTGCAGGCGGAGTTGGCAATCTCATTGGCAGAGAAACCTTCTCCGGCTGCTACCACCTCAGCACCGACGGCGGCGTCCACCTGTCCGCCAACACCGCACCAGCGGGCGCCGGGCGCCCCAAAGCGCACCGGCAGGTCCTCAGTCCCGCCCTCGCCGAGGCCGCCCCAGAACATGAGCACCGCCCTCGCGGCGTACGATGTGCTGGGCAACCCTCTGGCGCGGCTGTCGGCGCGAGAAAGACCTGGATGTGGCCAGCCCGTACGCGGCGCGGCCACCGCCCGGACGAAGGACGAAATGCTGCACCCTGGCTAGGCAGCAGCAGTTCGCCTTCCTCCACAGGGCTGGAGGATGCCTTTCTCCCCCAAACGTTGGGGGAAGAAAAGGGTTACCTGCCCACGTGGAGGCAACCCCCCACTCGGTGCGCTCCTCCGCCTCAGCCCGGATGACGAAAATCCTTAAAGCTGAGGGCGGGGCGGAGGCCGCAGCCCGGCTCGCTTCTCTCCACCAAACTGCCCATTGGTGGGGGAACGCAACCGGGCTGCACGACGAAAATCCTTGAAGCCGAGCGATGGCTGAAAGGTACCAACCTCCACGAGGTTGCGCTCCTTCCACAACGAGACGAAGACAACGCGGGCGCTCCCCATCCGGGGGCTCGGAAGGCGGAAGGACGCGACGCATGAGGAAAGTGCGAAGGCATGGCTACCACCCAGGAGGTCGGTCCCTTTTTAAAGGCGACTCTCCCCACTTGCGTCCTCAGCCGTCGTGGACTGAGTCTTCACCAACACGCTCTAAGGTCCTCCCCCTACGACATGGGGGCTGGGCCCCACGCGACATGCAAGCTGCCCCAGGACAGAAGAAGCCAAACCGCCGTGCGCGGAGCGTGTAACCGCCCAACGGTTACAAGCATTCCTCCGTCTTTGCCCAAACCAGCGGGTGAAAGGGCGGACCGCCATGCAGGCGGCATGCAACTGCACCAAGGGGGCGCACCCTTTCGACTTCGACGCATCCAGCATGGAGGCCCAGGCCCACACGTCATGTAACCGGCGCGCCGGTTACTACGTGCAAAAAACTGCAGCGCCACTTGCGCCAGCGCCACACCTTCTCGACTATAGAACCGGTGCCGCAACTCGAGGCAACCTTGCGCACGGCCCAGCAGTGCCAACCAGGCACGCCGGTCACAAGTCAGTCATCCGCGGGAGAAGGCGCGACGGTCAATATGGCCAAAAGTGGGCCGGCAGTAATGGCAGCGGCAGGCGGGCGGAAGCAGCAGTCAAATCATCTGCAGGCTCACGTCCCCTCCTGGAACAGCGAGAGAGCCCTCTCCCACGGCGTGAAGACGACGCGCCCGTGTTCCACTCCTCGAACGGCTCGCGCATGCACAACGACTACCCCGCGAACCACTCGTCCCGTCGCATCAACTCTGTGGCAGGGCAGGCGACACCTTTGGCAGGCGAAGCAGGCGACGCTTCATCTCCGCCATAATGACCACGTCAAAAAAGGTACGCCACGACGTTCGATTTCGTATCCTTTTTCGTTTCCCCTTTCTCTCTCTCTTGCTATAGGGACCGGGAAAGGGGATACTCCGAAAGGGATCCTTCTCCACGAAGGAAGCGGGCCCCGAGCCCTCCTACTGATCAGAGGTTCGAAGGCTGGCCCCCCGGAAGGGTTCGACAGCCGCCTCAGAGCACTCGGGCTTCGCGCCCTCCTACTGATCAGAGGTTCAAAGGCTGGCCCCCCGGAAGGGTTCGACAGCCGCCTCAGAGCACTCGGGCTCCGCGCCCTCTACTGGTCAGAGGTTCGAAGGCTGGCCCCTCGGAAGGGTTCGACAGCCGCCTCAGGCCACTCGGGCTCCGCGCCCACTACTGATCAGGGGTTCGTAGGCTGGCCCCCCGACGGGTTTGACAGTCGCCCTAGAGCACGTAGAGTGAGGGATGACTCTGGGTACGTTCGATACATAACCAAGGCTCGGGCTACGCTCCCGAGGTACCCTAGGACATTTCCGAGACCAGCAGGAACAATTCTATAACGGAATCCCATCAGAGGGAGGCATCGAGCCCTCGGACCCTATCGAACGGGACCGGGTCCGGCAAATCACCTGCAGGTACTTTTGGAGCGCGCCTCTGGGCCACTAGCCGACCCTTATCGAACGAGGCACGGGCGTCCACTCGGATCACCCGTTAGCAACTCACTGGAGACACCATGTTCGGCGCCCTCCGAGGGCAACATGGCGCTTCCCCCCCTCCTCCTTGCGGAAAGGCGACGCAGGGGCGTATGAAAAAAGCCGAGTCTGCCCTTGACCGTCCTCTCGCCCTATGCAGAGGCTCGGGGGCTGCTCTCGCAAACCCGGCTCCGGCCAAACCGTTGACGGCGTCAACATACCAGCCCGAGAACTCGGAACCTGACTATGCACCCGGGCAACGACCAGTTCGCATGAGGGAACAACCAGACCGGCCGAGGCATCACGAAAGGCATTAAGACCTCGAAGGAGTCAAACCACTCCTCCGAGGCCTCGGGGGCTACACCCGGCGGGTGCGCTCGCGCGCACCCACCGGAACAAAATGCAACCGAGAAAGGCCGGTCCCCTTGCAAAAAAGTGCGACAAAGCCTCCAAGCGAGTACCCACACTCCCTTTGAGGCTCGGGGGCTACTGTCGGGGACCGTAATTAGGGGTACCCCCAAGGCTCCTAATCTCAGCTGGTAACCCCCATCAGCACGAAGCTGCAAAGGCCCAATGGGCGCAATTCCGGTCAAAGGCTCCGTCCACTCAAGGGACACGATCTCGCCTCATCCGAGCCCAGCCTCGAGCAGGAACGGTAGACCAAGGCAGATTTGCGCCTCGCTTGAGGGTCTCCTCAAGCAACGGACGCACCTTCGACTCGCCCGAGGCCCAGCTCGGGCAGGCTTCACGGAGAAGCAGCCTTGGCCAGATCGCCTCGCCAGCCGACCGGATCGCAGGAGCATTTAATGCAAGGATCGCCTAACACCTTATCCTGACGCGCGCTTTCCAGTCGACAAGGCCGAAGTGACCGCAGTCACTTCGCCCCTCCACTGACTGACCTGACAGGAAAACAGCGCCGCCTGTGCTGCTCCAACTGTTGTGCCACCCGCCAGGGTGAGGCTGACAGCAGCCAAGTCTAGCCTCGGGCGCCATAGGAATCTCCGCCTCGCGCCGACCCCAGGGCTCGGACTCCACCTCGACCTCGGAAGACAGTCTCCGCCTCGCCCGACCCCAGGGCTCGGACTCAACCTCGACCTCGGACGACGATCTCCGCCTCGCCCGACCCCAGGGCTCGGACTCAACCTAGACCTCGGACGACGGTCTCTGCCTCGCCCGACTCCCGAGCTCGGACTCAACCTCGACCTCGGAGGAGTCACCACCTCGCTCGGGCCGACCACGCCACAAGGGGAGGCCATCATTACCCTATCCCTAGCTAGCCCAGGCTACGGGGAACAAGACCGGCGTCCCATCTGGCTCGCCCCGGTAAAACAAGTAATGATGGCACCCCGCGTGCTCCATGACGATGGTGGTTTTCAGCCCCCTACGGAAGCAATGATACGTCAGCAAGGATCCAACAGCGCCGACAGCTGTGCTTCTACAGGGTTCAAGCGCTCCTCCGACGGCCACGACGCCACATGAACAGGGCTCCAACATCTCTCCGACAGCCACGTCGGCATGTACATAGGGCTCTGGCTCCTCTCTGCTAGACACGTTAGCACACTACTACACCCCCCCGTTGTACACCTAGACCCTTTCCTTACGTCTATAAAAGGAAGGTCCAGGGCCCTCGTACAAATGTGTGGCCGCGCGGGAGAACGGGCTGACGCGCGGTCTCACGCCCCCTCTCTCTCTCCCTCGCGAACGCTTGTAACCCCCCTACTGCAAGCGCATTCGCCCTGGGCGGATGCGCCACCACGAGGCCGCGGGTTCCCCTTACTGTTTTCCCCCCTTGTGTCTCCGTCTCGCGTCGACCCATATGGGCTGGGACACGCAGCGACAATTTACTCGTCGGTCCAGGGACCCCCGGGTCGAAACGCCGACACAACTTCTTCACAAATTTAAGCAGAAGTTCTGTCAAACAGGCAGCTTCTGCAGTAGCTTATCAGTTCAGCTGTTTCTCAGAATACCTAAAAGCAGCCAACAAGCAGAAGCTGTTTTCACCAGCTTCTTAGATAAGCTGTTTTTTCAACAAGCACCAGCTATGCCAAACAGGGCCGTAGAGGTTGGCTGCACAGAGGGGACTAGCAGATTAATTTTAAATAGATGTGATAGGTTATTTGTAAAAAATGACGCGGAACGATCGTTGAAATTGATACTTTAAGTATAGAAATATAGATATAGATTTTTTATGATTTAAGGTACTATACATATATCGCAAATTATATATTAAATAAATTAGCTGATATAATACAGGTGATATATATTTATTCGTGACCGCATGTGTAAAACCTGCAGCTAAGATTGTCATCCTAGCTCCTGTTTGGCACAACTGCTCGATCCGCTCGTGTGAACCAAGCTAACTTCAGCCGATCTCAATACAATATATCTTGTTTGTGCACTTGTACCAAATAAGTCTGGTCCAAGTAAGCTGATGTTTGCTACACGTAGGCAGCCAGGCTAAGAGCCACTTTTGTTTCTTGGGAGCAGCTACGAGTAGTTGTGTGTGCCAGAAGCCGAGCTCAAAAAAAAAAAAACGGAGCTTGCCTTCGTTTATTGGTAGCCAGACTGAAGAGCCACTTTTGCACGCGCAGAACTGAGCTCCAAAGCAAGTCAGTCTACACAAACACATGTGTTACGTCTCGCGAGCACAACCAGTCAGTCGGGCCAAGGTCGCAAACGTGCCCTGAATCTCACAAGATCAGCTGCTGCAACGTGGACTGCGCCGGCGGCGCTGAGTAGGAGTCGACGTTGACCCAGAGCAGCGAGAGCACGGACACGAAGAGCACCGACCATAGCACGGCGATGGTGGGTGCCCTGTCCCGCCGCGCAAGGAGACACCTGAAGAAGCCCTGCAGGTGCGCCACCACCCACAAGGCGAGAGCCAGCTTCACGAGGACCGGGCCCCACGACCGGTACCCGTGGTCCACCCCGTACGACACGGCCACCACGACGCCGGCGAGGTTTCCCAGCAGCAGACTCGCCGGTGGGATCAGCAGGTTCGACCACCGCAGCACGGACTTCTGCGCGTCGGAGGGCTCCTCGCCGGCGGCGCCACTGTCGTCATCCGAGGTCGACGACGACGTCCTGGTCGCCGCCGTCTCCGTGTAGGTGGAAGAGAAACAAACGTCGACCCCGGCGCACGAGCGGAGGATGCCCTGGAACACGGCCGCAAGGCACGCCGACGTGCCAGTGACAGCCCAGAGCTTCTGGTCCCGCCACCACGCGCGCAGCGTCACGCCGCTCCACCGAAGCTCCAGCGCGACCGTGGCCACCACCGAGGACAGGAGCAAGATGACCACGACCGCGTCGTTGAAGCCCACGTCGTCCGGGAAGATGGACTTGCCGGTGAGGAGGCAGGCCGCCGGGAGCGCGCAGTAGACGGTGAGCGGGATGGACGCCAGCGGGTAGGCGACGCAGCTCACGTAGCCCAGCCGCTGCATGAACCGCAGGCTCCCGCCAGCGCCGGCCCAGACAGGGCAGTGTCGGCTCAGCAGGACGCCCATGGCCGCGACCGCTCGCTTCGACGCCGAGGCCAGGACGTCAGCGGGGCTGGCACGCGCGAAGCTCCGGAACGCGGTCCGCGCCGGCGCGCAGTACGCTGACGACCACCCGCGCGCGTGCATCCTAAACCCCGTGACCACGCCGCCGCCAGAACCGTACATCCAGCCGACGTCTTTGCCCCACCTCGTCCGCGCTTCGTACGCGCAGCTGACGACATGGATCGCCTCCCTGAGGAGACAAGAAGCGTCTGCGGCCGCGGACGTGTCGCCGCCGCGCTCTTGGCTCGCGAACGCGGACGCGATGAACGCCGGTGAGTTGCCGAAGTGCCGCTCCAACGCGGCGCAGTAGGAACGCAACCTCCGCGTCCTTCCTGCAATGCCAACGGTTAGGACTCTCGCGGTGCAAACCACTGCGGGGAGGCGAGGCGAGGCGAGCACTGAGAATTGTTATGTTCCTTCGACGCGCCTGCTTCCGTCAGCTCGTCGGTGTCCTCCGAGTCAAGCAGAGGCACGGTGGACATGGTCCTCCTCAGTGCTCGCTTCCTCAACTTCCCGAACCACCACCTGCTCCGCTGCACGGGCGCCTCCCCGTCGTCGTCTTCAGTGGACGCGGGATCGAACCCGTACAGCGCCTTCCTGTTGAAGCAGCAGCCGGAGCCGACGTACACCGGGCCCTGGATGCCGTCCAGGCACTTCATGCCGATCTGAACCCCACCCCACCCCAGCGTCACAAAAGCGTGTGTTAGTGTTAGACGACACGGAGAGCAGTGGCGGACAGCGCTGCAGTGTGCAAAGCTCTGATTGATCACTTGCGTCGAAGAAGACAGAGTCGCGAGTCGCGCGCGTCTCGCCACCGTCGTCGTTGACGCCCATCCTCAGCGGGAACTGGACGAAGCACGTCCTGTTCCCGGACTCAGGGTCCATGAGGAAGCACATTGCCTCCCTCAGGACGCCGCTGTTGGCTACGCAGTGGTCGTGGTCCAGGTTGAGCACGTACGAGCCGTTCGTGAGCAGAGCGGACACCCGGAGCTGTGGAACGAACAACTCAGAAAACCGTCACAGGCTGAGAAGAACGCTGCTGAAGAGCAGACCCATGACGGCGTACTGCTGGACGACACACGTACGTACCAGGGCGTTGAGGGCGCCGGCTTTCGTGTGATGCTGGAACCCCGGCTTCTTCTCCCGCGACACGTACAGCAGCCGAGGCAGCTCGTTCCCCTCGGCGTCCTGGTCACCGGGATGCCCCAGAAGAACCTGGACACCGTGAACCAATAAACTCCATCAGTGGCACGTTGCCCGTTGGGGGTGAGGCGCAGCACAGGGAAGTACTCTCTGACCTGTATCATTGCAGGATGGTCTCTCGTGTTGTTCCCGGGCCACGGCGTGCCGTCCGACATGACCCACCCGTCCTCCGGCACCTTCCGCGCCTTCGCGGCGAGGCTGTTCATCCTGACCTTCAACTCCTCGTACGCCCTCTGCAACACACCCTTATTAGTCAACCACGCACGACCAGCTGGGCCAGTCTCCTCGGCTGACCTACTATACGACTACGAGCGACGACCGACCGACCGACCTTCATGGCGCGGCGTTCCTTGACGAAGGACGGCGCGGCCTTGTCCCTGAGGTAGTCGACGCCGCGGGCGAAGTAGAGCTCGGGGGCCCTCGGCTCCACGGCGTGGCGGCGGCAGAACGGCACCCACCGCCGCGCGAAGCCCGCGGCGTCGAACAGCGCCTCGAACAGCAGCAAGTCCGCGCCGTCGTCGGACACGTAGCAGGCCAGCCTCCGCGCCGGGTAGTCCGCCGCGAGCACCGACAGGGCCGTGTTCGCCGCCGCCAGCGGCGGCTCCGCGCCCGCGCCCGCCGCCGTCACGAGCACGTCCACGCTGCCCAGCCGCGACCGCGACGGCGGTTCGCCATCGCCGTCTCCGTACCTCGAAGCCAGCCTGTCGAGGTGCGTCTCGCGGCTGGTCGGGGACAGCTTCGGGAGCTGGGCGAGGAGCCACGCGAGGGCGAGGCACAGCTCGCAGGCGAGCGCGGCCAGCCAGAGCCAGGGCGCGCCGCGCGCCGGGTGGGCGACGCGGTACCGGAAGAAGGCGGCGAGGAGGAGCAGGCGCAGCGCGACGGCCGCGCGGTACAGGTTGAGGTCGGCCGGCGGGAGGGGCAGCTTGTCGCTGAGAGGCTCAGGTGGGCGTGGGCCTCCACGGTCACCTTCTTCCCCGCTGCAAATTCAGCCATGGTAAGGCAAAAAGGCCCAGTTCGGCACGCACAAATTCTGCAACAGGATTGCGGTGCCCCGTAATTCTGATAGATACGTCGTGCATTAGCAACAGCATTGAAATCGGTGGTGCGGAACTGATGGAATAGCGAGACCTTTCTGAAGATTGAGGCTCCTCCTGGTCGGGGTCGGGGTCTAGGGCCGGGGAGTTGACAGGCACGATCTCTGGGCTATGCTCGTCCATCCTGATCGACGATCGTAGCTAACAGGCGAACACTTCAGTTTACTCAGTAATAAACCCATTTGATCCAGTGCAGGAAAGAAACCGTATAACAAAAGGCCGGCCAGTGAAAAAAAAACCGAAAACTGTCTCCATCTGAAGAAGTCTCTTTCTGTTCGATTCCTCCCTCTGTCTTCATCATCCAGTAAGACGCAAGATCCCAGATAATTCCGTGGTTGGGGTCGGTGTTTGCGAGGCGGTCTCAGTCGACGACACGGCAGGACAGAACTACCGCTTGTGTGCTAGCTGCACTGCAGCAGCCATAGCAGACAGACAAGGGCCGGTGAACTAGAATTTGCCGTCCGCGCCTCCGCGGCATCTAACCTGCTCCTGTGTAGACCTGGCCAACGGCGATGCTGGCACGACACGAGCGTGCCTCTCCGTCGAGCTAGCCGGCCCAAGAAAAAGATAAGGCCTGCGAGTGTCACAAATCCCAGTTTCCAAACAGTTACTGTACAAGTCTTGAAACAGGTGGTAAGGCTGACTTTTTATTTTCAGCTCTGTGATTAGCAACGGTGTTCCCTGTGAAGGACATTAGAAATAATGCGCTTGATTGATTCGTCAGGTGAACAGGATATCTACATTGGCTATCGTCTCCACCGGCACTGCTGCCACTGGGTGGGCCTCTTCTATTCACAGTGGTGTTCTTCAGTATCTGCAGGCAGTAAAAATCAAACTACAAATTCAGAGTCTCAGTTATAAGATAGGAAACGACGTTGGAACATCCCCGTTAGGTCACTCGCTCTTATTTTTTTTTGGAACATATCCGTTATAAAACTGCCAGGCTTTTCATCTCACGCCATTCCTTTTTTTTTTTGGAGCTAGCTAGGACTAGGAGGGCACACCATATATAGAACTAGAAGATAAGGCGCCCTTACAGTTCAAAAAATACTATATTTTGCCAAGAATTTGATAATCACCTCATATGAAGTATAACCTTGCTGTAATTTTCTAGTAACATAAAGAATCCTATGCAGATAACCTATGCAAGAATTTATACAATGTTCAACATTAAAAGGTTGTAATACATCAGTTTTAGCAAAGCATAACAAGCATTGAACATGATCATATCAGTAGAGAGAGCATTCCTGTAGATCCCCCTCTTTCCACGGCGGAACATAAGCTGGCTCTGGCTCAAAATTGGCTATCCGAATGAGAGATTCAGCTCCTTGACCTCAATGTAAATCCTCTTTCTCTGTATTACAATGCTATTCTGAAGAAGTTGTGTGGTTCTTCATTGTTACTAAACCGACACAAATCAAGCTGAGCAAAAAATGCAGCGAAAGAACTATGTTTCAAAGTATATGAAAGCCAGGCAGGCCTGAGAGCACCTAGAGGGGGGTGAATAGGTGATCCTGTAAAAACTTGAAACTTAAAGCCACAAACTTGATTAAGTGTTAGCACAATGAAATCAAGTGGCTAAGGAGAGCTCTTGTGAACCACAATTGACACAGTGAGAACAAGCACAAGAGACACAAGGATTTATCCCGTGGTTCGGCCAAGTACAATACTTGCCTAGTCCACGTTGTGGCGTCCCAATAGACGAGAGTTGCACTCAACTCTTTTCAAGTGATCCAATGATCAACTTGAATATCACGGTGTTCTTCTTTCTTTACTCTTTCCCGTTTGCGAGGAATCTCCACAACTTGGAGCCTCTCGCCCTTACAATGAGATGATCACAAAGAAGCACAGATGTAAGAGTGGGAAGAGCAACACACACAAGCCTCAAAACACGAGCACAAACACACACACAAGTCACAACTTGAGCTCTAAGATCACACACGGAGTTCTCAACTCAAGAGGAGCTCAAATTGCTATCACAACGAATCAAATGCGCTAGAGAGATGTCTTGATGCTAAGAGATGATCAAAGAATGCTTGGTGTGCTCCTTCATGCGCCTAGGGGTCTCTTTTATAGCCCCAAGGCAGCTAGAAGCCGTTAAGAGCAATCCAGGAAAACAATTCTTGTCTTCTGTCGACTGGTGCGCCGGACAGTCCGGTGCACCACCGGACACTGTTCGGTGCAGATTTCTTTCCTATTCTGGCGCAGCCGACCGTTGATGATTTGGAGTCGTTGGCGCACCGGACACTGTCCGGTGCCCCCATCAGACCGTTGGACCGGCCACGCGTCACGCGCGGATTGCGCGGCCGACCGTTGGCTCGGCCGACCGTTGGCTCACCGGACAGTCCAGTGCACCACCGGACAGTCCAGTGATTTTTAGTCGTACGCCACCGACGAATTCCCAAGAGCAGCCTTTTCACCAGAGCCAGCCTGGCGCACCGGACACTGTCTGGTGCACCACCGGACAGTCCGGTGCACCCAGATTGAAGAGCAGTTGGCTGTACACAGCCAAATCTTTTTCCTTTTGTCTTTTCTCTCATTCTAGCACTTAGACAAATATGTTAGCACATAAAAAAACAATATAATAAGTCTAGAATCATACCTTTGTGTTGATTTGCACTTCATTCACAACTTGGCACAGTTTAACACTTAAACCATTTGTGTTGGCACTTAATCACCAAAATCCTTAGAAATGGCCCAAGGGCACATTTCCCTTTCAATCTCCCCCTTTTTGGTGATTTATGCCAACACAACAAAAAGCAACATATAGAAGTGCAACATCAATGCAAATGAGAACAAGAATTTGTTTTGATTCAAATTTGGCATATTTGGATCATTCTTTGCCACCACTTGGTTTGTTTTTGCAAATCAAACTCAATTTCCTATCTCTAAGTCAAATTCACTTGTTGAGGCATAGAGAAAGGTATTCCAAGAGAAATTGATCAAAGATTCAAAAACTCCTCCTTTTCCCATAATCAAACATTCTCCCCACAAGAGACCAACTTTTGACAAGAAGAGACATTAAGATGATTTTGACAAAACAAAAGATCTAACTCTACTGTTTTCAAAATTCTCAAGTAGTAGCTGATCCATTTCTTGCTTTGGCCTTATTCTCTCCCCCTTTGGCATCAAGCACCAAAACGGGATCAATCTTGGCCCTTAAACCCCATTACCTCACCAAAATCTTCAACTTAGAGTAAAGAGGCAATAAGAGCGTGGAAATGAACTTGGAGTTAGTTACCCTCTCATCGGAGTGCAGTGGAAGTCTTGCATGGTCCAAGTCCATCTTTCCCTTTCAATCCACCTTTGAGACTAAATCAAGCAAGCTCAAACACATGGTTAGTCTCAAAGGGTCAAGTTGTAGCACATCTCCCCCTAAATATGTGCATCACTTGCAAGCGGACTTGTGAGGTCCGGGGAGTGCTTGTACAACTTGAGCACCATAAATAAACAAAATGCATAAGGAACATGATCAAGGCCTAAAACACATGTATGCTATAAATCATTCCAAGTTCCGCGAATCTAAGACATTTAGCTCACTACGCAGCCTGCAAAAGGTCTTCTCATCTAGAGGCTTGGTAAAGATATCGGCTAGCTGGTTCTCGGTGCTAACATAAAATACTTCGATATCTCCCTTTTACTGGTGGTCTCTCAAAAAGTGATGTCGGATGTCTATGTGCTTAATGCGGCTGTGTTCAACAGGATTATCCGCCATGCAGATTGCACTCTCATTGTCACATAGGAGTGGGACTTTGCTCAGATTGTAGCCAAAGTCCCGGAGGGTTTGCCTCATCCAAAGTAGTTGCGCGCAACACTGTCCTGCGGCAACATACTCGGCCTCAGCGGTGGATAGGGCAACAGAAGTTTGTTTCTTAGAACTCCAAGACACCAGGGACCTTCCTAAGAATTGGCACATCCCTGATGTACTCTTCCTATCAACCTTACATCCAACATAATCGGAGTCTGAATATCCAATTAAGTCAAAGGTAGACCCTTTGGATACCAGATCCTGAAGCACGGCGTAGCGACTAAATATCTAAGAATTCGCTTCACGGCCACCAAGTGACACTCCCTTGGATCGGATTGAAATCTAGCACACATGCATACACTAAGCATAATATTCCGGTCTACTAGCACATAAGTAAAGCAAGGAACCTATCATAGACCGGTATAATTTTTGATCAACGGACTTACCTCCTTTGTTGAGGTCGACGTGTCCCTCAGTTCCCATTGGAGTCTTTGCGGGCTTGGCGTCCTTCATCCCAAACCGCTTGATCAAATCTTGTGTGTACTTCGTTTGGGAAATGAAAGTGCCGTCCTTGAGTTGTTTCACTTGGAACCCAAGGAAGCAGTTCAACTCGCCCATCATTGACATCTCAAACTTTTGAGTCATCACCCTGCTAAACTCTTCACAAGACTTTTGGTTAGTAGAACCAAATATTATGTCATCGACATAAATTTGGCACACAAATAAGTCACCATTACAAGTCTTAGTAAATAAAGTTGGATCGGCTTTCCCAACCTTGAAAGCATTAGCAATTAAAAAGTCTCTAAGGCATTCATACCATGCTCTTGGGGCTTGTTTAAGTCCATAGAGCGCCTTAGAGAGCTTACACACGTGGTCGGGGTACCGTTCATCCTCGAAGTTAGGAGGTTGCTCTACGTACACCTCCTCCTTGATTGGCCCGTTGAGGAAAGCGCTCTTCACATCCATTTGGAACAACCTGAAAGAATGGTGAGCGGCATAGGCTAACAATATGCGAATTGACTCTAGCCTAGCCACATGAGCAAAAGTCTCCTCAAAGTCCAAACCTGCGACTTGGGCATAACCTTTTGCCACAAGTCGTGCCTTGTTACTTGTCACCACCCCGTGCTCGTCCTGTTTGTTGCAGAACACCCACTTGGTTCCCACAACGTTTTGCTTGGGACGTGGCACTAGTGTCCAAACTTCATTTCTCTTGAAATTGTTGAGCTCTTCCTGCATGGCCAACACCCAGTCCAGATCTAGCAAGGCCTCTTCTACCCTGAAAGGCTCAATAGAAGAGACAAAAGAGTAATGCTCATAAAAATTAACTAATCTAGAGCAAGTAGTTACTCCCTTGCTAATATCACCCAATATCTGGTCGACGAGATGATTCCTTTGAATCGTCGCTCGAACTTGAGTTGGAGGGGCATGTTGTGCTTCTTCCTCCATAACATGATCATCTTGTGCTCCCCCTTGATCACACGCCTCTTCTTGATGAACCTGTTCATCGTCTTGAGTTGGGGGTTGCACCATTGTTGAGGAAGAAGGTTGATCTTGCTCCTTTTGTTCCTGTGGCCGCACATCTTTAATTGCCATGGTGCGTATTGCGGTCGTTGGAACGTCTTCTTCATCTACATCATCAAGATCAACAACTTGCTCTCTTGGAGAGCCATTAGTCTCATCAAATACAACGTCGCTAGAGACTTCAACCAAACCCGATGATTTGTTGAAGACCCTATACGCCTTTGTATTTGAGTCATAACCTAACAAAAACCCTTCTACAGCTTTGGGAGCAAACTTAGAATTTCTATCTTTCTTTACTAGAATATAACATTTGCTCCCAAAAACACGAAAGTATGACACATTGGGTTTGTTACCGGTTAGGAGTTCGTATGACGTCTTCTTGAGGAGGCGATGAAGGTAGACCCGGTTTATGGCGTGGCAAGCCGTGTTCACGGCTTCCGACCAAAACCGCTCGGGGGTCTTAAACTCTCCAAGCATCGTCCTTGCCATGTCAATGAGCGTCCTGTTCTTCCTCTCTACCACACCATTTTGCTGTGGTGTGTAGGGAGCGGAGAACTCGTGCTTGATTCCTTCCTCCTCAAGGTACTCCTCCACTTGAAGGTTCTTGAACTCGGACCCGTTGTCGCTCCTTATCTTCTTCACCTTGAGCTCAAACTCATTTTGAGCTCTCCTTAGGAAGCGCTTGAGGGTCCCTTGGGTTTCTGTTTTATCCTGCAAAAAGAATACCCAAGTGAAGCGGGAAAAATCATCAACTATAACAAGACCATACTTACTTCCTCCTATGCTGAGGTAGGCAACGGGTCCGAAGAGGTCCATATGCAGCAGCTCTAGGGGTCTTGATGTAGTCATCATGTTCTTGCTGTGATGAGCATTTCCCACTTGTTTACCTGCTTGATAAGCTGCACAAGGTCTATCTTTTTCGAACGTTACATTTGTTAGACCTAACACATGTTCTCCCTTTAGAAGTTTGTGAAGGTTCTTCATCCCCACATGTGCTAAACGGCGATGCCACAACCATCCCATGCTAGTCTTAGCAATTAAGCATGCATCTAGACTGGCCTCTTCCTTTGCAAAATCAACTAAATAGAGTTTGCCGTCTAGTACACCCTTAAAATCTAATGAACCATCACTCCTTCTAAAGACAGACACATCTACATTTGTGAATAAGCAATTATAACCCATATTACAAAGTTGACTAACAGACAACAAGTTATACTCGAGTGACTCAACTAAAAACACATTAGAAATGGAGTGCTCGGATGAAATAGCAATCTTTCCTAGTCCTTTAACCTTGCCTTGATTCCCGTCACCAAATATGATTGAATCTTGGGAATCTTTGTTCTTGACGTAGGAGGTGAACATCTTCTTCTCCCCCGTCATGTGGTTTGTGCATCCGTTGTCGATAATCCAGCTTGAGCCCCCGGATGCATAAACCTGCAAGGCAATTTAGGCTTGGGTCTTAGGTACCCAACTCTCGTTGGGTCCTACAAGGTTAGTGACAATAGCCTTAGGGACCCAAATGCAAGTTTTATCTCCCTTGCATTTTGCCTCTAATTTCCTAGCAATCACTTTCTTATCCTTTCTACAAATTGCAAAGGAAGCATTACAAGCATGATAAATTGTAGAAGGTTCATTACTTGCTTTCCTAGGTACATGAACAACATTTCTCCTAGGTATATGATGCACAATAGAAGAACTAGAAGTAGGCATAGAATATGAATCATAAGAATAATTCCTATAAGCATTTCTAGAGAATTTTCTATCACTATAAATGAAAGCATGATTCTTTTGAACACTATTAGCCATAGAGGCCTTCCCTTTCTCCTTGGCGGAGATGGGAGCCTTATGACTTGTTAAGTTCTTGGCTTCCCTCTTAAAGCCAAGCCCATCCTTAATTGAGGGGTGTCTACCAACAGTGTAGGCATCCCTTGCAAATTTTAGTTTATCAAATTCATTTTTGCTAGTCTTAAGTTGGGCATTAAGATTAGCCACTTCACCATTTAGTTTTGCAATAGAAGTAAGGTGCTAAACACATGCATCAACATTAAAGTCCTTACACCTATTGCAAATCACTACATATTCTACACAAGAACTAGATTTATTTGCTACTTCTAGCTTAGCATTTAAATCATCATTAACACTTTTTAAACTAGAAATAGATTCATGGCATGTAGATAATTCACATGAAAGCATTTCATTTCTTTTAACTTCTAAAGCAAGAGAATTTTGCGCACTAACAAATTTATCATGCTCTTCGTACAAAAGATCCTCTTGCTTTTCTAACAATCTATTCTTGTCATTCAAAGCATCAATTAATTCATTGATTTTATCAATTTTAGTTCTGTCTAAACCTTTGAATAAACTTGCATAGTCTATTTCATCATCACTTGAAGAAGCATATGTAATAGTATCCCTAGTGCATACCTTCTTTTCCTTTGCCATGAGGCAGGTGTGATGCTCGTTGGGGAAGAGGGATGATTTGTTGAAGGTCGAGGCGGCAAGTCCTTCGTCGTCGGATGAAGAGCAATCCGAGTCCTACTCTTTGCCAAGGTGTGCCTCGCCCTTTGCTTTCTTGTAAGTCTTCTTCTTTTCCCTCTTCTTTTCTTGATCCTAGTCACTATCATTATCAGGACAGTTAGCAATAAAGTGACCAACCTTACCACACTTGAAGTGTTATCCAAGCCGCTCACCTTATGATATTCCTCCCTGCACAATGATGCTAACAAAACAGTAGTAGCTTGTGCATTTTTGTGAATTTGTTCATTGATAAATATGGGACTATCCGTATTATCAAATTGCATTCCATTTTCTACTATCTCTCATATACTTGGATGGAGAGAGAACAAGTGACTACGCATTTTGTGACTCCAAAATCCGTAGTCCTCTCCATCAAAGTGAGGAGGTTTACCAAGTGGAATGGAAAGCAAATGAGCATTGGAACTTTGCAGAATACGAGAATAATCGAAAGAAAAGTTCGAGTTAACCGTTTTCTTTTTCTCCTCGTATTCGTCGTACTTTTGTGAAGAGGAAGACTCGTCGATGTTGTAGTAGACTATCTTCTTGATCCGCCTCTTCTTCTTCCCGTCCTTCTTCTTTTGACTCGAGCCGGAGTCAGTGGCTTTGTCGTCCCTCGGCTCGTTGAAGATGGACTCCTTCTCCTTATCGTTGACCACCATCCCCTTTCCCTTAGGATCCATCTCTTAGGGCGATTAGTCCCTTTCGTGAAGAGAACGGCTCCGATACCAATTGAGAGCACCTAGAGGGGGGGGGGGTGAATAGGTGATCCTGTAAAAACTTGAAACTTAAAGCCACAAACTTGATTAAGTGTTAGCACAATGAAATCAAGTGGCTAAGGAGAGCTCTTGTGAACCACAATTGACACAGTGAGAACAAGCACAAGAGACACAAGGATTTATCCCGTGGTTCGGCCAAGTACAATACTTGCCTAGTCCACGTTGTGGCGTCCCAATGGACGAGAGTTGCACTCAACTCCTTTCAAGTGATCCAATGATCAACTTGAATACCACGGTGTTCTTCTTTCTTTACTCTTTCCCGTTTGCGAGGAATCTCCATAACTTGGAGCCTCTCGCCCTTACAATGAGATGATCACAAAGAAGCACAAATGTAAGAGTGGGAAGAGCAACACACACAAGCCTCAAAGCACGAGCACAAACACGCACACAAGTCACAACTTGAGCTCTAAGATCACACACGGAGTTCTCAACTCAAGAGGAGCTCAAATTGCTATCACAACGAATCAAATGCGCTAGAGAGATGTCTTGATGCTAAGAGATGATCAAAGAATGCTTGGTGTGCTCCTTCATGCGCCTAGGGGTCTCTTTTATAGCCCCAAGGCAGCTAGGAGCCGTTGAGAGCAATCCAGGAAGGCAATTCTTGCCTTCTGTCGACTGGTGCACCGGACACTGTCCGGTGCAGATTTCTTTCCTATTCTGGCGCAGCTAACCGTTGATGATTTGGAGCCGTTGGCGCACCGGACATTGTCCGGTGCACACCGGACAGTCCGGTGCCCCCATCAAACCGTTGGCCCGGCCATGCGTCACGCGCGGATTGCGCGGCCAACCGTTGGCTCACCGGACAGTCCGGTGCACCACCGGACAGTCCGGTGATTTTTAGCCGTACGCCGCCGACGAATTCCCGAGAGCGGCGTTTTCACCAGAGCCAGCCTGGCGCACCGGACACTGTCCGGTGCACCCAGACTGAACATCAACTCTTTTTTCCTTTTGTCTTTTCTCTGATTCTAGCATTTAGACAAATATGTTAGCACATAAAAAAACAATGTACTAAGTCTAGAATCATACCTTTGTGTTGATTTGCACTTCATTCACAACTTGGCACAGTTTAACACTTAAACCATTTGTGTTGGCACTTAATCACCAAAATCCTTAGAAATGGCCCAAGGGCACATTTCCCTTTCAGGGCCTCGCAGCTTGATTTGTGGTTCATCATTACCAGCTGAATCTTCTTCAGATGACCTATGATTCGTCACGGTGCAGAAATTCAGTATGGTTGGAACATAATCTACAAGCATTAGACGGAGGCATCAGACATGTCCATACAGTGCAGCAAAATGGAGAGTGTTTCCACTATTGAGATAATTTGTCCTGTTAACATGTATACCATTTTGCCACATTAGACCAAGATATCCAACAAACAATAAGAAATGTTGTTGTTGAACGAAGAGGGAAAAAACTCACATTTGCATTGAAGAGTATCAGTGTTTGAACAACCTCTTAGTTACCATATTGGCATGCTTGCATCAAAGCATTCTACATAGATTTTGCAAAGCACACTCTGAAATATTTGATGCAGCAACAATGTACACGATTCTGTTTGAATATGCATGTTTGAAGATGGATAGATCATAGATCACAGAATGTTTGTTGTAAAAGATTATTCAAGCAACAAGAGCAACAAAAGAACACAAATGATCCTCTCATAAGTCTCTAAGTAATATAGTTGATTTTGGAGCTTTGAGTGGATTGAATGCTTTGAATGTGTCTTTGGAGTGTTTGCCTTTGCTTTTGCAATGAATGTGAAGTTCAGAAAATTTGGATGACTTAAATGGAAGTGGTTTGGGGGTATTTATAGCTTCCAACCACTTCCTAGCGGTTGGCTGACTCTGGTGTCTACCGGCACACCGGACAGTCCGGTGGTGCACCAGACAGCCACTGTTCACTGTCCGGTGCCTGCCACGTCAGCAGACCGTTAGGATTTGGAGCGGTTGACCGTTGAAGTCTTTTGTCCTCTAGTTGCACCGGACAGTCCGGTGGCACACCAGATATGTCTGGTGTGTTCTGACTTCCTGCTCTGACTGCGAACTGTTCACCTTTTACAGTCGACCGTTGGCTCATCTGGCCGTTGCTCCATTGGCTCACCAGACAGTCTGGTGAATTATAGTGGAGCGACTCTGGGAAAAACCCGAGAGCGGCCAGTTCGTGGGTGCCTTGGCCTGGGCACCAGACAGTGTCTGGTGCGCCACTTGCAGCACCATTTCTAGTCTTTGCTCCAAACTTGGTTGAATCCCCAACTTAATTTCTTTCTTGGTTTATGTTGAACTTTATGCACCTGAGATAAATGATAACTAGGCAAACTAGTTGGCACACGAGGTTTGTGATGGACGCCAAACACCAAAATTGATTATAGGAAATGATTAAGTCCATTTCCCTTTCAATCTCCCCCTTTTTGGTGATGGATGCCAACACAAACCAAAGCAAATATAAAGTGTAATGTAACTAGTTTGCAACTTTGACAGATGTGCATAAGTTACTTTGAGTTAAACCAAATGAAAGTGTGTTTAAGTATGTATATGATTGCTTTCTTCTATTTAACATTTTGGACCACATTTGCACCACTTAGTTTATTTTTGCAAATCTTTTGGAAATATCTTTTCAAATTCTTTTGCAAATAGCCAAAGGTATAAGAATATGATTTCCAAAAATCACTTTCAAGATTTGAAAATTCTCCCCCTGTTTCAAATACTTTTACTTTGGCTAAATAAGAGCTCCCCCTGAAGAAGTTCTCCCCTTAGCTGTCAAGAGGGTTTTTTCAATTGAAATGTTTTCTTCCCTTTGTGAAACAGATACCAGTTGAAATAATTTCTTCCTTTTGAGAAATAGTTTTAGATTTGAAAATGGTGGTGCGGTCCTTTTGCTTTGGGCCTATTACTTTCTCCCCTTTGGCATGAATCTCCAAAAATGAAGAACCTTGAGAGTCCTTTTAAAATTCTCCCCCTTTGGTAAAAGGATATGAGTGGAAGTTTATACTAATAAGAAGTTTATGAGTAAGACAAAGGATAAATGATACCGACAGAGTTGGAGTGGAAGCCTTGTCTTTGCCGAATACTCCATTTCCCTTTTAATCTAAGACTAATTGTAAAGATACTCATGGAAGCATATTAGTATTAGCCGTGGCACAAGAAGAATAAAAAATGTGCATTTGTACCAAATGAAAGAGGCATGATCAAAGGTATGCAAATGAGCTATGTGTGCAATGTTTCAATCAAAGTTCCGAGAATCAAGTATATTTAGCTCATTCCTAAGCTTGCTAAAGATCTTTTCATCTAGTGGCTTGGTAAAGATATTGGCTAATTGGTTGTGAGTGCTAACATAAGCAATTTCGATATCCTCTTTTGTTGGTGACCTCACAAAAAATGATACTGGATGCCTATATGCTTAGTGCGGCTGTGTTCAACGGGATTATCCGCAATGTGTATTGCATTCTCATTATCACATAGGAGAGGGACTCTGCTCAACTTGTAGCCATAGTACCTAAGGGTTTGCCTCATCCAGAGTAATTGTGCACAACAATGTCCTGCAGCAATATACTCGGTTTCGGCGGTGGATAGAGCTACTGAGTTTTGTTTCTTTGAAGTCCAAGACACCAGGGATCTTCATAGAGACTGACAAGTCCCTGATGTGCTCTTACTATCAATTTTACATCCGGCATAGTCAGCATCAGAATACCCAACTAAATCAAAGGTAGATCCCTTGGGGTACCAAAGCCCAAACTTAGCAGTGTAGATTGAATATCTCATAATTCTCTTTACGGCCCTAATGTGAACTTCCTTAGGATTTGCCTAGAACCTTGCACAATGCATACAGAAAGTATAATGTTCGGTCGAGAAGCACATAAATAGAGTAAAGAACCTATCATCGATATGTATACCTTTTGATCTACGATTTTACCTCCCGTATCGAGGTCGAGATGCCCATTTATTCCCATGGGTGTCTCATCCTTGATTCCAAACTTTTTAAGTATGTATTGAATGTACTTAGTTTGGCTAACGAAGGTGCCTTCTTGGAGTTGCTTGATTTGAAATCCAAGGAAATACTTCAGCTCCCCCATCATAGACATCTCAAATTTCTGTATCATAATCCTACTAAACTTTTCACAAGAGGACATGTTTTAAGGTCGGACTAGACCATTGTTTCTACTCTTTAGACTACCACGGCATGACACGACCTAATTTGTTTTAACCTTCTAGGCCCAAGCCTATTTGGCCAGAAGCACGATGGACTTAAACCGGACCGGGCCGGTCCGACCCGATCCAATTTCCAGCCGTAGTCGAGACTAGTGGAATGTGTCGTTTTCCAATAAATAACTGAATATAGGTGAGTATCAGTCCAGGTGCAGCTGTACTTAAATAGGTCCATCATGGGTCTTCAAAGTAACTACTGAATGTGCATTTAACTTAATTAGTCTGCCCCGTTGTTGAAAAAGGAATAAAAAATATAATATCTAACTTTATATTTAAATTATCAACGCTGTCGTTATAAAATACGATTTAAAGTATATGTCCCAAGATTTGGATTTGCTAATTAAGACTCTATCCGTTTGAACTATTTTTGAAAAGGAGTACACGTACGTAGGCGTGATTAAGTGCATCCGTTGCACTCAGCCACAGCCAACATGCATGTATGATCCAGATTAAATTCTAAATTCTTGAGACTAGCTAGTCCTTCATGTGTCACAGAAAAACTTGTGCATCCCGATCAACCAATGTTGACCGGCACCCAGCAGGTCTGCGTGCGAAGTTGCCCAAATAGCTAGCAGTCCTCGTCGTCGTCGGTCTCTAAAGTCCAAGTCGCCATAATGGCAAGCACGACTTGGGTGTGACAGTCTCCGCTCGGCGCCATGGACTACTGTATTATATATAGGATGCAAGGACGACTTCATTAACATATAGGGGCTGTTTGGTTCAGCTTTTTTCTGACCAGCTTTTCTGAAAATCTAGCTGTGAGAAGAATCTACCCGTGGGGAAAATCTGAGTATCATTACGATTACGTGTAGAGGAAGATAAAGTTATTCATAGGGCTCAGGATATAGAAAGTGACGGATTTCTACTATTACAACGACTCAACCGATTATGTGTTTATGTGTAATTTTGGATGATTTTTGCCCCAACGAATTTTATAGAAGCTGACTGAAAAGCTGAGCGTTTGGCAGTCCGTAGCAGCTTTTGGTGGCCAGAAGCTACCAGAAGCCGAAACAAACCGGCCATATAATCATATGCGGGTGTTCGCCTTTGATCTGAGCAAAATTTTTGCTATTTGGTAGCCCTAGCTAGCTCATCTAGTCTAGCGATAGACATAAAAGAAAGATGCACCTGCAGCTGCGTCGTCGTCTCCTACTTGGGTTGCTCCCTGCTCTCTGCGCTGCTGCTGCTGCTGGCGCGCCGATGCTGACGAGTTCATCTACAATGGTTTTTCCGGCGCCGATCTATCCATGGATAGTCAAGCTTCAGTCACCGGCGATGGCCTCTTGAGTCTTGAGGCTAACCTATGGGATAGATACCGAAGGTCATGCTTTCCACCCTTCCCCTCTCAATTTCACGAATCCAAATAGCTCATCCTCCGTGCCATCGTCGTCCTTCTCCGCAACTTTTGTATTCGCCATTGTTAGCCTTTACAATGACAGCAGTAGCGACGGTCTAGCCTTTGTCCTGTCTCCCACAAAGGACTTATTGCCTACCTCCTCAGGCTCAGGCTCAGACAGTACGGAGGAGGGCCGCTACATGGGACTCCCTGATCCTAATTCCACCATCGTCGTCGGCAACCGCCGGCCAAACCGTTTCCTTGCTATCGAGCTCGATACCATGCAGAACAGTGAGGTCCAAGACATAGACAACAACCACATCGGGATTGATGCGAACAGCCTGGTCTCCGTAGCCTCCACACCTGCAGGTTACTACCCTCTGCTGGAGAGTTCCACAGCTTGAGCCTCATCAGCAGTGGGGAGCCTATGCAGGTGTGGGTGGACTATGAGAGCAACCTCAGCAGACTAGATGTCACAGTAGCTCCTTACAACCAATCATGCACCAAACCCAGCCTGCCATTGCTCTCGGTCATATGCGATCTTTCCTCTGTGCTGCCGCCAAGCTCTGGCGCATATGCCGGGTTCTCTGCAGCAACTCCCCGACTCTGGGAAGCTGTCTTCACCAGGCACTGCATCCTGGGGTGGAGACGTGGAGTTTCAAGATGAATGGAGAAGCCGCGACACTGAACTACTCCGCGCTGTCCCTCAAGGCGGTTCAAGAACTCGTGCAGCAAAATCAGCCTCCTCGTAGCTACCACCACCACCCCCTCCCAAGCAGCAGCTACAAGACAGTGCTGCGTGCGCTTGTTGTGCCAGCTCTTGTAATCACCATGGGTGTCTGTGCAATCATCATGAAGCTCCTTATGGACGCGGTGGCAAGTTCTAGGAAGGCTGAAATAGAATGGGAGGAGGAGTATGGGCCTCCGTCGTTCACGTACAAAGACCTGTCGGCCGCCACGAGTGGATTCGAGGACAAGATGCTCCTTGGAAGAGGAGGCTTCGGGAGCGTCTTCAGAGGAGTGCTCCACCACTCCAAGCAGATGATGGTTGCTATTAAGCGGGTGTCGCCTTGCGAGGTCACATGATCATGGAGCCGCGACGCCCACACCACACGTGTGGCGGGGACATGGTGGTGTTACATTGCTCCCGAGCTAGCGAGGCTTGCATTGGCAAGGCAACCAAAGCAACCGATGTGTTTGCGTTCGGTGTGCTCATGATGGAGGTTGTTTGTGGCAGGCGACCAATCTGGGTGGACAAGGCCAGTCGAGAGCCCCATGCCCTGGCAGACTGGGTGCTCGCCGCATGGCGAGATGGATCCATCGCCGACGCCGCCGTCGACCGAGATTGGATGGTTACATGGAGGAGGAGGTAGACCTGGTGCTGAAGCTTGGCTTGCTCTGTTCTCACCCCTCGCCGCATGTGAGGCCTTGCATGCGACTCGTCATGCAGTATCTACATGGGGATGCGCCGTTACCGGCAAACTTGCGAGCTGCTGATACTTTCCACACCATTGGTGTGAGTCATGACGATGATGAGCTGCCCATGTCTTGTCCACTCACTACTATAACCGATCTTTCCAACGGGAGGTGAGGTAACGAGTATTGCTGTGTGCTATGCAATTGGGCATAAATGAACAATGTATGTATGATTATAATTATACTAGACATTTGCGCCCATATATTGTTCCGCGTATTGTTCATTTACCTCCTTTTGGTTTTGCTGGCTTCTTAGGGATTCACGCGGATTCAGCGTGTTGCGCGGTGACGCGTGCCGTGGTGGGGTCCATTTGCCTGTGGCTCACAGTGTGTGGGGGTCGTACAGGAGGGGTCACGTTGCAAGCTCAGCCTCCGCTTCATGCCATGAGTGTGTTAGGGCCCGCAATAGTGAGGTCACGCCGCAAGCTCAACCTCCACGTCCTGCCATGAGTGTGTTAGGGCCCGCAGCAGTGGGGTCACGCCACGAGCAGCGTGGTCTCGTCCACGGTCGCGTCGGCGACGTGCCTCCTGATGTCCACGCGCGGCTTGCGCGCGCTGCGATGGTCATCGCTGCCGTCGGAGGAGGGGTTGTTCCATCCGCCCCGTCGTGCCACGAGCTGGATGACGCGGATTTGGGACGACGGCTCTTGCGGGCGGCTAGATCTTAGCCAGGACGGCGTGTGTGTGTGGCCATCGGAGCTTCGCCGTTACTACCTGCGAGCGCCCTCCTCGTTAGGCTGTCTGCAGCGCACAGCGCTGAGCAGCCCCCTCCCCTTCGTAGAGGCTGCAGCTCTCTCCCTTAATCGCGCAACGCTGCCCCTATAAGTCATTCTTTGAAGCGGCCCTCTTCTCTCTCTCCCTCAATCTAGCGTTTCACTGTTCACCCCATACGACACTGTGTTGTGGGTCCACGAATAATTGTTAGTAGATAAAAAATTGATAGTTGGTATAGAAAATGATATTTTATAGTGATAGTGGGATATAGGGGGAGTATTTAGGGGAACCGTTGCGGGAGATGAAAGAATAGAGGGAAAAATAGGGGGGAAAAGTGATACAGGGGGGAAAAATTTAGGGGTAACGGTTGCGGATAGCCTTAGTGTCTCAGATCCCTTCGCACTATGCGTGCCGCTGTGCTCTGATGCACCTGCCCATGCCGGCAGGTAGATGTTGCCCTCGTTTGTTTCAGCTTTTTGGAGCTTATGGCCACTAAAAGCTGTTGCGGACTGCCAAACGCTCAACTTTTCAGACAGCTTATATAAAATTCGTTTGGGTAAAAACTATTCAAAATCAACATAAACACATAATCAGTTGAGTCGTTACAATAGTAGGAATCCGTCACTTTCTAGATCCTGAGTCCTATGGACACCTTTATCTTCCTCCGCACGTAATCCTAATGATACTCAGATTCTCTACACAGCCAGATTCTCCCACAGCCAGATTCTCAGAAAAACTGGTCAGAAAAAAGCTGAACCAAACAGGCTTGTTGTTCATTGGATTCCAAAACTCCAGAAATCCGCTGAAAGGGAAATGGCCTCAACCATCTCCTATAACCGATTTTGGTATTTAACGACCATTACAAACTTATGGACTAACTAGTTTGTCTAATTGATCTTTTTCCAGGTGCATAAAATTCATATACATCTGTAAGGAAAATGGACTCTTGGGTTGTTTTTTAAATATGGAGCGAATCAGACTTGTACCAGCTTGTGGTGCACCGGACTATCCGATGCGCACCGGATTGTCCGATGAGCACCGGACATTGTCTGGTGCCCAGGCTGGTGTGCGCGACGAACAGGCCGCTCTCGGGAAAACTCAGCGCTCCGCGGCTATAATTCATCGGACTGTTCGGTGTGCACCGGACTATACGGTGAGCCCACGGCCAATGGTCATCTTCGCCAACGGTCGACTGCCACTGCGACTGCCAACAGTACCGGACTGTCCGGTGCACCATGGTGGCAGGCGAATCCAACGGTCGACTACTACAAACCCCAACGGTCGGTTGACGTTATAGGCATCAGACAATGAACAGTGCCAAGTTCGGTGTGCACCGAACTGTCTGGTGCGCCCATCGACAGGAAGCTGCTGCCAACGGCTATAATTGTGGTTGGGCCTATAAATACCTCCAACCACCATCTTTCAATACATCCAAGCTTTCCACTCTCACATCTTCAATACAAGAGCAAAGTATCAATTCCAAGACACAATCAAAGCCTCCAAATCCTCTCCAGGTGCCACAATTAAGACAAGTGATTAATAGTGATTAGTGACTTGAGAGAGTGTGACTTATGTTTCATTTGTTGCTCTTGTTACTTGGTTTTTAATCGTGCTTTCTTCACCTCTTTCTAAACTCTATTTGTAAAGCTATCAAGAGACACATAAGAGTGTGGTGATCCTTGCGGGGTTTTTGTGATCCATGATAGTAAGAAGAAGCACTCAATCGATCTAGATGATCGATTGAGAGAGGGAAAGTGTTGAAAAAGACCCGGCCTCCGTAGCCTCCTCAACGGGGAGTAGGTTCATTGGAATCGAACCTCGGGAAATAAATTGTTGTGTTAATTTGTGTTGAACATTAACTTGCGATTTGATTTCTCCCCTCCCCTCTCTCTAAAGTTCTCTTGCTCACAATCTTTTGAGTTGGCTCCTAAGGTTATCCGCATTGATTGAACAACTCATAGCAAGAAGAACTTACTTACGCACTCCATATTCATTATTATTTGTTTCTAACCCTAACCCTCGGTAAAGTTCGTGTTCAAAGTTTATAATTTATAGGTTTCGCCTATATATTCACCCCCTCCAAGTGACTTTCAGGTTCCAATGAACCTACTCCCCGTTGAGTAGGCCACGAAGGCTGGGTCTTTTTCAACCATTTCTCTCTCTCAATCGATCACTCAGACCGGTTGAGTGCTTCTTCTTAATCTCAAGGATTACTAAGACCCCGCAAGGACCAACACACACTTAGGTGTCTCTTGCTAGCTTTACAAGTCACTAGAGAGTTTAGAAGTAGATGAAGAAAGCACGATTAAGAAAATCAAGCAACAAGAGCAACAAATGAAACACGGATCACACTCTCTCAAGTCACTAAACACTAATGGTCACTAGTCACAATTATGGGACATGTATATGTTTGGAAGCTTTGAATGTGTCTTGAGATGGAGTATTTGCTCTTGTATTGAATGTGAGTGAATGGGATGTTTGGGTGAATTGAATGGAGGTGGTTTGAGTTGTATTTATAGCCACCAACCACTTCCTAGCTATTGCCATTGTTCTGCCAACCGCTGACGGTCCGTGCCTCTGGTCCGGACGGTCCGTCCCTGCACATCAATGGCTGAAATCGCAACGATCAGTAGTAACAGTTATATCAATGGCTATAGTGCATTAAATGTGTCGTTAGATGTCAGATAAAGTAGTCACGGACGGTCTGCAAGGACGCTAAAATACATTTTACTGAACCCATCAACTTCAGGTTTTTCTGGTTTTTCAACGACCGGGCGGTCCGCGCCTGAGGCCAGACAGTCCGAGCATGGTCCCGGACGGTGCTCTCTTGTCCTTAGGACAGTCCGCAGTGTAAACATGTGATTTGTATAATTCCTGTCCGAGGCTCACCCTGGTGTCGCGGACAGTCTGCTGGAAGGGTCCAGACGGTCCGCGCACAGGTGAATTTCCAAAAAGCTTCTCCTTTCTGGAATAATCTACGGTATTACGGACAGTCGACTTAGAATTGATGTAGATGAACTTATGCACCTGAGAAATGATCAACTAGGCAAACTAGTTAGTCCATAAGATTTGTGATGGTCGTCAAGCACCAAAATCAATTATAGAAAATAGTTAAGACCATTTCTCTTTCAGTCTTCATTGGTCGTACCGGTTCAAGCCCGACCCATATATTTGAACCATATGCAATTCAAATATTACAAGCACATAAAGTGCATAGCTTACTAAGCTAAAGATATTAAACAATGTGAAGCATAATTTGACAACATAGAATTCAAATATTTTCTTTGAAAGATCAACATAGAATTCAAATATTATAATCATATAAAGTATATAACTTACTAGATTAAAGAAACTAAGAAATATGAGCTTTATTGGGTCGAGCCAGCCCAAGCCTGGCCCACACGTACGAGAGGGGCGATGGACCCGAATTTGAGATTCGGCATAGTCTCGCCTTCGGGCCGTGCAGGCCATGCTTTAGACTCCTATATTTTTTGGTCATATTCGAATTGACCTAAAAAACTCGGTCTATATTTGCAGCACTAGACTTCGACTACAGCTCTATATATGAGTATATATATGGAACTGATATTTAAGCTTAAACACACATATATATACAATACAAGGATGTGCTTTTGACGAGCGACTAGTAGATATTTCGCTTAGCTTCGACCAAAAATTTAAAGCACAAACGCCTGTACTTATACAACCTATAAGATCAAATAAATACACTTCTACGTATATGTTTGAACCAAAAGTGAGTCGGTGGACGGCCTGGCCCTGAGGCTGGACGGTCCGCGGTCCGGACAGTCCGTGCTTGTGGACCGGACGGTCCGCGCGTGCGCAGAACAGATTAGGGTTCCGAGTTTTGTGCTACGGTTGTTAGCTAGATTCGCGGAATTAGTTCGGAATCAGTTGTGTAAAGGGTCCAGCCCCCCTCCTCTATAAATAGAGAGGTCTACGGCCGATTTGTAATCAACAATCGAATCAATACAACTTCTATTTCGCATTTTATCCTAGGAGTAGTTCTAGTCTAGTTTAGGTTTAGCCTCTCGATCTCCAAATTCTCGCTTCTCTTTGACTCTACGCCGATTATAAGTGTCTAGGTCGGCCTGCCGAGCCTAGACATCACCTAGGATCTCTCCTCCCTGACGGGGTCCCTCCCGGGAGCGAGATTCAGGCCGCCGTCCGGCGACTTCCGCCGCCTCTGCGTACGCGCGGACCGTCCGGCCCCCAAGGCGCGGACCGTCCGGCCGTCAGGCAGAGAAGCCCTAGCCTCACATCAGGCCGCGGACCGTCCGGTCCCTGCGCGCGGACCGTCCGCCCCTGTGCAGAGAGCACCGCCGCGCCTCGCACCAGGCCACGGACCGTCCGGCCCCTGCGCGCAGACCGTCCGCCCCTGTGCAAAGGGCACCGCCACGGTTCTTGTTGAGTGTTTGGCGCTCCGAAAAGGCGTCAACATACTTTTTGGCGACTCCGCTGGGGAAGACAAATATAGACGCATCAAATCGACCCTCAATGGCCGGTTCAAGGGATAGTTCTGATATTTCCCCAAGCAACATCATAGAGCCGACTTGGGAAACCTTGCCAGCTGACGAACAGCTCCAGTTTGAGGAGCACAAGGAGCGTATGATCCAGGAGGCAAAAGCAAAATTCTTGGCCAACTTCAAAGTGGACAGGAACAACAAGGTCGTCCGACATCGGGCGACGGATCCGGCTTCGCTCCAACCCACACCAAATATCCCCAACGTAAGTAATACCAACGAGCTACAATCTCTTAGAAATTATGTAGAAGAGCAACGTGAACAAATGCAGAACATCATAGGGGGTATGCAAAGCGATTTTAAGAGACTAGTACGTGCATTTGATAAATCTAATATCACAAATTTTCCTTCGCACGAGGTTGAGTTAGGGGGTAACACGCGTAATACATCGGCTACAGGTTGTCACGACCAGTCACAACCACTTTATGGGATGCCGATGGACACATACCCTGAGCAACCGCAAATCGGCTGCAAATCAGCCGATCTGCACATGCCCGGACCGTCCGCACGTGAGCGCGGACCGTCCGGGCCAGCAACAGTTGGGCCTATTTTTAATGAGTTACCTAGATATGCGCCCGAGCCACCACACATGGCACAAAATCTAAACTACCAAGTCGGACCGTCCGCATACAACGACGGACGGTCCGCATACAACCACGGACGGTCCGGATACATACCCGGACAGTCCGCGCATGAATCTTTTGAGGAGGATTATTACCTAAATCCTCACTCGTCCCAGCAACACTTCCCATCACACTATGCAATGCACCAGCCCATTAGTTCAAGATCCAGAGCCCAGGAAAGCTTTCCAGCCCCACCTAGAAGGCTGGAAAGAAACGATCAAACCTATGAGCCATATAGGGCAAATGGAAATGCACCACGTAGCTCAAACCAATGGGGGGAGAGACAACATACTAACATCCAGCCAACCCCACCTATGTTTGACCAGAGAGCCGGTGGTCTCGCACCGGCTGCCATTGATATAGTAAGGGAAGAAATAGCCGGGGCGTTCCGAGATAAGCTCGGAGTAAGCATGGTCCCTGGGGGGCAATCGTATCGGAAACCTTATGACAGCCGATTTGATCACCACCCATACCCACAGGGAACCAGGATACCCGAATTCGCAAAATTTTCGGGTGATCAAGGAAAGAACACGCGCGAACACATAGGCCAGTTGTTAGCACAATTAGGAGAATTGGCCGACACAGAGGCATTTCGCGTACGTTTATTTTCATTATCTCTAACGGGAACCGCGTTTGCATGGTATGCCACTTTACCTTCTAATTCCATTTCATCATGGGGGGATCTAGAACAAAAATTTCATGATCATTTTTCCTCCGGTGACTATGAGTTGGATTTGGTAGATTTAGTGTCATTGCGACAAGCAAAAGATGAATCCGTTAATGATTACATCCGGAGATTCCGAGATACAAGAAACCGATGCTTCCAAATTCATTTAGCAGAAAAACAGCTAGCGGGATTAGCCTTTAATGGTCTACGATATTATTTAAAAGAAAGATTAGAGGGCATCCAATTTTTTACACTAGCACAGTTACACCAGAGAGCTTTGGCTTGTGAAAGCCGAAGCAAAGAAACTGCTAAAGCAATTCGTCATAACATACATATAGTAGAGTGCGATCAAAGTAGCTCAGATGACGAGTCAACAGAAATATATGCTGCTGAAATGGTTTGGCCAAAGCAGGCCAAATCTTCGGCTTGTGCTTCCTTACAGCCGGTTCAAAAGAAATGGCAGGAGGAGGTAAAGTTTACATTTAATGTTGGTAAATGTGATAAAATATTTGATGAGTTACTTAAAAATGGCAATATTAAAATAAATCACATTGTTCCATCCGCCGACGAGCTAAAACGTCGTGCATACTGCAAGTGGCATAACTCATTTTCTCATGCCACTAATGATTGTAATGCATTCCGTCGACAGATTCAATCGGCCATTAACGAAGGACGATTGAAATTTCAGGAAATGCAGGTGGACACGGAGCCCTTTCCGATGAACATGATCGACTTTGAGGGCAAGAAAGTCCTGACTCGGCCAAACACAGCCGACGAAGGCAAAGGCAAAAAGATAGTCATCGACAATGCAGGAGAGGCCGGTGGGAATATTAAAATTTCTTGCAGGAAAGTGGTGGCCGAGAAGACTCCTGATGGAGGGGAGACTCTGAAGGTGACCATCACAGCCTCCGGGACTGGGGGGCAAACACAGACAGGGAGACAGGCGCAAGAACCCGTTCTGCGCATCGCGGACGGTCCGCCATCCAGACGCGGACGATCCGAAACTTCTCCGGGCGGTTCGGAGGACACCAGCGGACGGTCCGGCCAGGCTCAGGACTCACAGCAGCCACGTACCTTCAAACCACGACGACCAGAGATAGGTACGTGGAAAACAAATACATTTAAAGCAGCTGGTCGGCTGGTCAAGTTCGGCCCAACTTTCGATCAATTGTTGTCTAAATACGTGAAAAAGAAGGTCGGCCCTAGGGACCGGCCAGCAAAGCGACCCCGCTCACCCATTCATGAGCAGCGTCAGGTCAGGCCGATTGGACCACCCCACCAATCGGAAAAAATGAAAGGTCATACTGTACAATTGAGACCTAACATACCTGCATGGACACCTCCACCTTCATATCCACCTATGCCATATCCATACACATACATGCCTCCACCATATGTTCCAAATCAAATGTGGGGCATACCACCATATTCATTTGGGATGCCACAGTACCCTACTTGGGGGGCACCCCAAACATCCGTTTTTGACAGGTTAGCGCCACCAGTACAAGACCGATTAAGCACCGCTCAATCCGGCCATCAGGCACACACCCAACAGGATTGCCGGACCACTCGGCCTCCAAGGCCGACCAATCCGGCAGGGGGGCATATGCCTGCGGCAAATAAAAGAACAACAAAAAGGACATTATCAAAATAGGCACAGCAGATGTCGTTATAAAAAAAGAAAGCGAAGGGCCGATGATTTTTGGTGAATCGGCCAATACAACCAAAAAAGAAAATACGGCTACCATCAAAACAGCCGATCCAAAGTACTCCATGCCTCGATAGTGCTCAGCGGGATTGACACAGGAGAGCCAGGAGAAGGAGGCGGAAAAGATATTCAATGACACACATCCACTATACCCGCCATCGCAAAAGAAATGGAGACCAACGGCCGTTGAGGAAAAACAAACGGACCACAAAAATAGAAAATCAAACAACACTTGTGCAGCACCCTGCAGGTATGGCAGATAGCTCGGCCAGCAAGGTTAGGGCAATCTGCACCAGGCACGGACCATTCGGCCCCTACGCGCGGACCGTCCATCCTTCACCAGGAAGCCTCCGACAACACGCCAACATCAATGGAAGAAGACGACCTACTGGGAGAAGACTTGGTCGACTACGAGGCTTCTCCAGAACACCCAGGTATGGATGTAAATGTTATTACATTTTCTGCCGATTGTACTATTATCGGCGACGATGAACCTGTTGTTGCCCAGTTTGAGTTTGGTCCTAAAGAAGCCGCCTTTACTAAACCAAAGGAATCGGTAAATCATTTAAAGCCGCTCTTCGTGTGCGGTCACATTGATGGAATACTGATTGCTAAGATGTTGGTAGATGGAGGGGCGGCTGTAAATCTAATGCCTTATTCATTATACAGAAAATTAGGTAAACGAGATGACGAACTTGTCAAGACCAACATGACCCTCAGCGGTGTTGGGGATAGTTCGATTAAAGCCAGGGGAGTCACATCCGTTGAATTAACCATCGGGTCTAAGACCCTTGCTGCTGCATTCTTCGTCGCTGATGTAGAAGGAAATTACAGTTTAATTCTAGGCAGAGATTGGATTCATGCCAATCAATGTATACCTTCTATATTACATCAAATGCTAATACAATGGGTAGGCGATGATGTAGAACAAGTACATGCTGATGTATCGGCCTGCATCGCTGTGGCCGATGCCCCTATACTCTGGACTTATGAGACTGCTACATGTTTCACAGGAGTAGATTTTTCTGATTATCAGTTCATAAGTATAGATAAGAAAGGTTTCATTCCTGTAATGCTAGAGCCGATGGAAAATCGGCTAAATCCTAAATAGAGTTTAAATGATGAATACACACAAAGTTTATGAGTCTTTGGTCACGGACAGTTTGGCTCCCAAAGCCGGATGGTCTGGTCTTTCCCAAAACAGTTCGGACTTTAAGATCGAACATCTACCGCAGCAAAAAGACAGTATTACGGATGATCCGGTCCCCGACACCGGAAAGTCCGCCATCACACAAAGACCATCTGATTCCTCTGTAGGGGACATGATAGAGGAATTTAGAGATCTTGATAAACTAGGACAGGGATTTACATCGGCCGATCCTTTGGAGGAGATTGGCATAGGAGATGGTAACACTCCAAGGCCGACTTTTGTAAACAAGACCCTGGAGACCGATCCTAGAAATGAGATGATCGGTCTATTGAAGGAATATTCAGATTGTTTTGCTTGGAATTACACTGAGATGCCTGGACTAAGCCGAGAGATCATCGAACATCGGTTGCCTATTAAGTCTGGTTTCAGACCTTTCAAGCAGAAAACTAGAACCTTTCGTCCAGATCTTCTCCCACGAATCAAGGACAAAATCCACCGGCTGCTCGAAGCTAATTTTATTAGACCTTGCAGATACGCAGAGTGGGTCTCCAATATTATGCCGGTAGAGAAGGAGTCAGGTAAGCTTAGGGTATGCATTGATTTTCGCAATTTAAATAGAGCAACTCCTAAAGATGAATATCCTATTGAAAGGGAAATGTGCCCTTGGGCCATTTCTAAGTATTTTGGTGATTTAGTGACCAACACAAGTGCCTAAGTGTAAAAAGGTGGACAAAGTACAAATCAAGGATAAAGGTATGTTTCTCAGACTTAGTACATTGTTTTAGAGACTAATGTATTGTGTCTAAGTGCTGGAAACAGAAAAAAATCGAGTTGGAGAAGAGATGTGTCGGCGTTCCGAGACCGGGGGGTCCCCGAGCCGACGAGTGAGAGTGCCGCGTGCCCCAGCCCAGATGGGTCGAGCGCGTGGAGCGAGCGCGAAGGGGGGAACAGAGAGAGAGAGAGAGAGAGTCGGTGGCCGGAGCCGGGTCGTGAGGGAGTCGGAGAAATTCCCGCGGCCTTCGTGTTCGTCCCGCGCCCAGGTCGGGTGTGCTTGCAGTAGGGGGTTACAAGCGTCCGCACGAGGTGAAGGGAGTGAGCGGCCCCGAGAGAGCGCCTGCCTCTGCCTTTCGTCCCCGTGAGGCCAACCTTCTCTAAGAAGGCCCTGGCCCTTCCTTTTATAGTCGTAAGGAGAGGGTCCAGGTGTACAAGATGGGGGTGTAGCAAGGTGCTACGTGTCTAGCGAGGGAGAGCTAGCGCCCTATGTACATGCCCAGGTGGCAGCCGGAGAGATCGTGGCACCCTGTTGGTGTGGCGTCGTGGCTGTTGGAGGAGTAACGGAGCCGGACGGGGGGACAGCTGTCGAGGTGGCTGGGTCCTTGCTGACGTTCTCCTGCTTTCGTAAGGGAGCTGGGAGCCGCCGTCGTCATGATCTAGCGGGGCGCCATCATGGCCTATCTGACATAGCTGGCCAGATGGGACGCCGGTCTTGTTCTCTGCGACCCAAGTCGGCTCAGGGCAGGGTGATGATGACGCTTCCTGTTGACGTGGCGGTCTCGTGTCCTAGGTCGGGCGTCGTGGAGGCTCCTCCGAGGCCGAGGCCGAGTCCGTCCTGCAAGACAGAGATAGAGTCCGAGCCCTGGGTCGGGCGAGGCGGAGATTATTCGGCAGAGGCCGAGGCGGAGTCCGAGCCCTGGGTCGGGCGAGGCGGAGGTCGCCGTCTTCCGGGGCCTTAGCCCGAGTCCGAGCCCTGGGTCGGGCGGAGCGGAGTTCGCCGTCTTCCGAGGCCTTAGCCTGAGTCCGAGCCCTGGGTCGGGCGGAGCGGAGTTCGCCGTCTTCCGAGGCCTTAGCCTGAGTCCGAGCCCTGGGTCGGGCGGAGCGGAGTTCGCCGTCTTCCGGGGCCTTAGCCCGAGTCCGAGCCCTGGGTCGGGCGGAGCGGAGTTCGCCGTCTTCCGGGGCCTTAGCCCGAGTCCGAGCCCTGGGTCGGGCAGAGCGGAGTTCGCCGTCTTCCGGGGCCTTAGCCCGAGTCCGAGCCCTGGGTCGGGCGGAGCGGAGTTCGCCGTCTTCCGGGGCCTTAGCCCGAGTCCGAGCCCTGGGTCGGGCGGAGTCTCCTATGGCACCACTGGCGGAGTCTGGTCGCCCGTCGGTCTTACCTTTTGCGTTAAACGCCCCGGTGACTCGGTCGGTTGGTGTGGTGATTTAGTCAGGGTTTCTCCTTATCGGAGGCGGGGCCTAGGGCGAGCCGGAGATGCGTCTGCCATGAAAGAGGAGACCTCAGGCGAGACGGAGTCATCTTAGGGTCGGCTGCCCTCGCCCGAGGCTAGGCTCGGGCGTGGCGAGGTCAAGTCACTCGTATGGACTGATCCCTGACTTAATCAAACCCATCAGGCCTTTGCAGCTTTATGCTGATGGGGGTTACCAGCTGAGAATCAGGCGTCTTGAGGGTACCCCTAATTATGGTCCCCGACAGTAGCCCCCGAGCCTCGAAGAGAGTGTTAACACTCGCTTGGAGGCTTGCATCGCACTTTTTTGCAAGGGGACCAGCCTTTCTCGGAGGTACTTTGTTCCGGTGGGTGCGCGCGAGCGCACCCGCCGGGTGTAGCCCCCGAGGCCTCGGAGGAGTGGTTTCACTCCTTCGAGGTCTTAATGCCTCGCGCAATGCCTCGGCTGGTCTGGCGGTTCCCTCATGCGAGCAGGGCGTAACCCAGGTGTACTGTCAGGGCCCAAGTTCTCGGGCTGGTATGTTGACGCTGTCAACGGTTCGGCCGGAGCCGGGTTTGCGAGAGCAGCCCCCGAGCCCTCGCACGGAGCGAGAGGACGATCAGGGACAGACTCGACTTTTTATATACGCCCCTACGTCGCCTTTCCGCAAGGAGGAGGGGGGGAGTGCGCCATGTTACCCTCGATGGGCACCGAACATGGTGTCTCCGGTGAGCTGCGATCGGGTAATCCGAGTGGACGTCCGTGCCCCGTTCGTTAGGGGTCGGCTAGGGGCCCGGAGGCACGCCCAAAAGTACCTGCGGGTGATCTGCCGGACCCGGTCCCCTAGCGACGGGGTCCGAGGGCTCGTTGCCTCCCTCCGATGGGATTCCGTTACAGAGTCGTTCCCGCTGGTCTCGGAAATGTCCTAGGGTACCTCGGGAGCGCAGCCCGAGCCTTGGTTATGTATCGAACGTACCCCTGGTCATCCCTCGCTCGGCGTCTGAGGCGACTGTGAACCCTTCGACGGGCCAGCCTTCGAACCCCTGATCAGTAGGGGGCACGGAGCCCGAGTAGCCTGAGGCGGTCGTGGAACCTTTCGGGGGCCGACCTTCGAACCCCTGACCAGTAGTGGGTGTCGGGCCCACGCGATCTGAGGCGGCTGTTGAACCCTTCGGGGGGCCAGCCTTCGAACCCCTGATCAGTAGGGAGGCTCGGAGCCTAGCTCCTTCACGGGGAAGGATCCCTTTGGGGTTATCCCCCTTCTCGTTCCCTGTTGCAAGAGATAGAGAAAGAAGGAAAAGGGAAAAAGGATTCGAAATTGAACTTCGTGGCGTACCTTTTTCGGCGTGGCCGTTTTGGCGGAGGCGAAGCGTCGCCAGCTGCCCCTGCCAGAAACGTCACCTATTTCGCCGCGGAGTTAATGCGCCGGGGTGAGTAGTTGGCGAGGTTGCCGTTGCGCGTGCGCGAGCCGTTCGAGGTACGGGTCACGGGCGCGTCGTCTTCACGCCGTAAGAAGGGGTTCTCTTGCTGCCTCCGGATGAGACGTGAGCCTGGCCGATGGCGTGACTGCTGCCCTCGCGCGCCTGCCACCGTCATTACTGCCGGCCCATTTTTGACCGTGTTTGACCGCTGCGCCAGGCTGGCGCCGCTGGATCGCAGGCTAGGCGGCCTCGAGTCGCGGTATTGGTTCCGCAATCGAGGAGGTGCGGTGGTGGAGCGAGAGGCGCAGCGGTTCGCATGCAGCGCCCGGCGCGCCAGTTGAACGACGCGTGGTCTTGAGCCGTCGCGCTGGCCTGTCAGGAGTCGGAGAGGCGCGTCCACTTGGCGCGGTTGCATGCCGCCTGCATGGCCGCTCGCCCCTTTTGCCCGTTGGTCTGGGCAAAAGTGGAGGGTTACTTGTAACCGCTGGGCGGTTGCGTGCGTCGTGCGCGGCGGTTCGGCTTTCTCTGCTTGGAGCCGGTCTGCATGACAGGCGGGCCCCAGCCCCCGTGTCGTGGGGGAGGACTTTGGAGGCGTGTTGGAGAGGACTCCGCCCGTGACGGTTGAGGGCGCAAGCAGGGGGAGTTGCCTTTAAAAGGAGGGCGACCCTCTTCGTGAGGTGACCATGTCTCCTATCTCCCTTATGCATTGTGTCTTTCCATCTTCCGAGCCCCCGGATGGGGGAGACCGCCGTCTTTTTGCTCCACCGCCGGAGGGACGCAACTCTGTGGGAGTTGGTACCTTTCAGCCATCGTTCGGCTTCAAGGATTTTCATCAGGCAGCCCGGTTGCCCCCCTCGGCTGGGGGTCACCCGAGACGGTGACCACCAGCCCCTGGGTGGGGAGGAGCAAACCGGACTGCGATCTTGGTCCCACCCTCAGCTTCAAGGATGTTCATCATCCTCGCTGGGGTGGGTGCCGGACTGAGCCGACGCTCCTCCTCCCGCACGGGTTCGTGGGTCATCCTCTCCCACGACATTCGAGGGAGAAGGCGCTCACTGGCCCCGCGGGCGGCGCGGACTTCGACAACGCGGGATGGATCGGCGGCGAACGCCGTCACCTCCGGCGTGTCGGGTCCGCTAGCTCGGCTCCGGCGGGCCCCTTTGTCGGGGGGGGCTGCCGCGCCGTGTACACGGGAGGTCCACCCTAGACACCGCACGCTGCTAGGGCGGCGCTCGTGTTCTGGGGTGGCCCTGCTTTTGCACCAGGGCGGCGGCTTTGCGCGGAGGCCGGTGCCCCACTCATCGGGGAGGATTTGAGTGGGGATCTGGCGGTAAGCTGGCGGCTCCTGGCGTCAGTGCCGAGGTGGAGGCGGCTCGAGAAGTCCCCGTCAGCGACGGGATCACCGCCACCATCGGCACTTTGGGCCTTCGGCTCTTTGTACTTGTCCTCGCCCTTCGGGTGGCGTTATGGGCGAGGGCAAGACAGCAGCTGTGCCTTCCCCTGAGGCCTGCACCGCCGCAGAGGGAGGAACCGGAGTTCCGCTTGTAGTGGCACTTCGGGTGCCGAGTTTTTTGTTCATTTCGGCTTTCGGGGCCTGAACATGTATGTAGCTCCGGCACAGAGCCGTGTTTTTTCCTCATTTCTGAGCAATAAGACTTGCCTGTCGATTGTCTGAATCGCTTCACCAAGCATGAGTCGCCCCGTGTCCAGGTGACGAGTGAGGTATCCGTATCCCGGAGGCGTAGGAATCCCTCGGCTCGGTCGGACCTGTTGTCCGAGGCTCCTCTAGCTTAGTTAAAGAGACCCCTCTGCCGCTCTTCGACGAGCCGAGGCCAGGGGTAGCGATATCAGCACAAGCAGAGGCGTTGTTGGCTCGAAAATGGAACCTGGTCGGCCGGAGCCTAGCCGAGTTGTCTGTCGGCAGGATCGACGTCGAAGCTGATTAGCCGAGGCCTCGGACCGAGCTGGCGCCCTCGGAAGGTGGTCGGCCGAGGCCCCGGAGGTGGCCGGCCGAGCCGTCTGCTCGGGCCGGGTTCTCGGGGAAGTCTCTGGCAGAGAATGCTCGAGCGCGGTGACGACATCGTCCTTCGGAGCGGAGGCCCTCGGGCCGCGTCGCCGCCCGAGGGTAGGTCGGGCCTTGCCGAAGGTGCTGCTGATGCCGAGGGTGTCGTCGCCCTCTTCCAGTGTCAAGATCCGCGCCTGCAGGGTCAGATCGTCTTGTAGCGTGGGCCTTGTGCGGCCGTTGAGGCCAGAACACACACCCTTGTCGCGTTATAAAGCTGTGTCTCTTTTCCTCTTGTTTCGAGTATCTGGACTTTTTGTCGGTAGCAGGGATGTTAGTGCGAGCAAGAGTTGCTTCTCGCGGGAGGTGATGAGTGAGGTATCCGTATCCCGGAGGCGTGGGAGTCCCTCGGCTCGGTCGGCCTCGCCGCTTACGCGTACTTTTACCCATCCATGAGGCCCTGTCACCGACTCGGTCGAGAAGGCTCGAAGAACCTGCTTCAACAGAAGAGCTTCCGTACGTAAAGACTCATTCGATCCGCGGAGTCACTTTATCCGAGCGCGAGTTACTTATCGCAGAAGGTGATGAGTGAGGTATCCGTATCCCGGAGGCGTAGGAGTCCCTCGGCTCGGTCAGCCTTGACTGCTTACGTGTACCCCGTCGTTTCCAGGACCCACTTTCCGAAGTAGTCAAAAAGCACGAAAGATGTTCTGGTGAAAGAGGTTTTTTGTTCGAGGAAAATTTTGACGCAGAGGGGGTTAACCCCCTTTTAGCCCCCGAGGGAGGGTCGGGCTCTGTCGGGGCGAGGCCGACCCTTCCTTGATAATTGATTCGTATGTATGAGTGGGGAAAGGGCGCAGCCCCCGGGCGTCGTTCGCGCAGAGGCCGTTTGGCGAGTCAGGCTCCTGCCCAGATATGCGGCGAGTGCTTGGTGACATCCCCCGGCATGGCGGGCACGCCCGAGGGACCCTACGCAAAAATGTCGACGTTTGCGCGAGGGAAGTCGCCGAGCACTGCTTCCTATCTGGGGCCGAGCCCAGAGCCGATCCGGACACGCCTGGAGGCGTCGCCACTGGGGTCGAGAGAGGCGGCCTAAACCGTCCCCGCTGGCTCGAAGTTGCCGGCATGCCGCTTCACGTCCGGTACCTCTCGGGAGAGGCTTTCCAGGTCGGCAGTGAGGGCCTCGGACTCGGCGAGGGCCTCGGCGTACTCCACGCACTCCACATCGCACTCGAATGCGTGTTCGTACGTGGGGCTGACGGTGATGACCCCGTTGGGTCCCGGCATCTTAAGCTTCAGGTAGGTGTAGTTGGGGATGGCCATGAACTTCGCGTAGCATGGCCTTCCCAACACTGCGTGGTAGGTTCCTCGGAACCCGACCACCTCGAACGTCAAAGTCTCCCTTCGGAAGTTGGAGGGTGTTCCGAAGCAAACAGGGAGGTCGAGCTGTCCGAGGGGCTGGACGCGCTTCCCGGGAATGATCCCGTGGAAGGGCGCAGCGCCTGCTCGGACGGATGACAGGTCGACGCGCAGGAGCCTGAGGGTCTCGGCGTAGATGATGTTGAGGCAGCTGCCTCCATCCATCAGGACCTTGGTGAGCCTGACGTCGCCGATGACGGGATCGACGACGAGCGGGTACTTCCCCGGGCTCGGCACGTGGTCGGGGTGGTCATCTCGATCGAAGGTGATGGGCTTGTCGGACCAGTCTAGGTAGACTGGCGCCGCCACCTTCACCGAGCAGACCTCCCGACGCTCTTGCTTACGATGCCGAGCCGAGGCGTTTGCCGCATGCCCTCCGTAGATCATGAAGCAATCGCGGACCTCTGGAAACTCTCCTGCTTGGCGATCCTCCCTTTTGTCGTCGTCGTGAGCCCTGCCACCCTCTGCGGGTGGCCCGGCCCGATGGAAATGACGCCGAAGCATGACGCACTCTTCGAGGGTATGCTTGACGGGCCCCTGATGGTAGGGGCACGTCTCCTTGAGTGCCTTGTCGAAGAGGTTAGCACCTCCGGGGGGCTTCCGAGGGTTCTTGCGCTCGGCGGCGGCGACAAGGTCCGCATCGGGAACGTCGCGCTTCGCTTGCGACTTCCTCCTGCCTCTCTTCTTGGCGCCGCGCGGAGTGGACGCCTCGGGAGCATCTTCCGACGGGCGGCCCTGGGGCTGCTTGTCCTTTCGGAAGATGGCCTCTACCGCCTCCTGGCCGGAGGCGAACTTGGTGGCGATGTCCATCAGCTCGCTTGCCCTGGTGGGGGTCTTGCGACCCAGCTTGCTCACCAGGTCGCGGCAGGTGGTGCCGGCGAGGAACGCGCCGACGACATCGGAGTCGGTGATGTTGGGCAGCTCGGTGCGTTGCTTCGAGAACCGCCGGATGTAGTCCCGAAGGGACTCTCCCGGCAGTTGCCGGCAGCTTCGGAGGTCCCAGGAATTCCCGGGGCGCACGTACGTGCCCTGGAAGTTCCCGGCGAAAGCCTGGACCAAATCCTCCCAGTTGGAAATCTGCCCCGGGGGCAGGTGCTCCAACCAGGCACGAGCGGTGTCGGAGAGAAACAGGGGGAGGTTCCGGATGATGAGGTTGTCATCGTCCGTCCCACCCAGCTGACAGGCCAGGCGGTAATCCGCAAGCCACAATTCCGGTCTCGTTTCCCCCGAGTACTTCGTGATAGTAGTCGGGGGTCGGAATCGGGGCGGAAACGGCGCCCACCGAATGGCTCGGCTAAAGACCTGCGGACCGGGTGGTTCGGGCGAGGGACTTCGATCCTCCCCGCTGTCGTAACGTCCCCCACGCCTGGGGTGGTAGCCTCGGCGCACCCTTTCGTCGAGGCGTGCCCGACGGTCGCGATGAGGGTGCTCGACGCCGAGGTGGCCCAGGGCCGCAGGCGCGGTGTTGCGCGTGCGCCCGGTGAAGGCCGAGGCTTCCCGCGTGAGTCGGGAAGTCGCGGCACGAGGTTCCGAGGGGTATCCCTGCCTGCGGGAGGCAGAGCTCTCGGCCCGCCGGGCCGCAGCGCCTTCCAGGAGATGCTTGAGTTCTCCCTGGATTCGCCGTCCCTCGGTGGTTGATGACTCCGGCATCGCACGGAGGAGCATTGCTGCAGCGACCAGGTCCTGGCCAGTCCCGCCAGATGCGGGTGGCGGTTTGTCTCTGGCATCGTTGGCGATGCGGTGCTGGGGACCTTGGGGCAGGTGACGTATTCCTCCGGCCGGGGGTTGGCTCGCCCATACCTGCCCGATGTTCTGGCGGATTGCCTCGAGCGCTCCTGCTCCTTCATCGAACCCGGCCTGCGCCCCGCGGACTTGCTCGAGCTGTGGGTCGCGACCCCCCGCCGGAACGGGGACCACAGCTAGCTCCCGCGGGATGTCGGCGCGAGGCGCTGGCCTAGGGGGATCACCATCCTCCGGCATGCCGAGACAGCCGCCTCCGGAGGAATCCCCTAGCTCGATGTGGAAACATTCGCGACTCGGGCCGCAGTCCTTGTCGCCAAGGCTGCGGCTGCCGTCGGAACAGTCGGAGAGGCAGTAGTCACATGCGGTCATAAAGTCCCGCATGGCACTAGGGTTGCCAGATCCGGAGAAATCCCAGCAGATGCTGGGGTCGTCGTCTTCCTCGGACCCAGAGGGTCCGTAGGTCGAGACACCCGTCAATCGGTCCCAAGGCGACCGCACACGAAACCCCAGAGAGGTTGCACTCGCCTCAATGTGAGTGCCCGCCAAAGCGAGGTCGCCAGGCGGGCTGAGGCTGAGTCGAAATGATGAAAGACGGGGAGCAGTCGTTACCTTTTTGCCGACGAGGAGCGATGAAGTCGTGTCGGGGGCTGACCGCGCCGTCGTCTTGGGTACGAGGGCGACGTCCTGCATGCCCTCCGTGAGCGCACTAGCGTCATCCACTTGCTCGGGGTCGACGTGTTGCGGGGGGATGGCGCTCGCATTTGCCTCGAACGCGAGGGCGACGCTTGGCGTGTCCTCCGCTGGGGCACCGGGGATGTCGATTTGCTCGACAGCCGTCAGAGCGCGGCCTCTCGCTCGGCCCCGGTTGCCCCGCCTCCTCCTCCTCCGATGGCGAAGGAGGGGATGGGGCGAGCTCGTACGTTGTCCTTCCCCATCGTGGGAAAGACGTCGTCGACTCCGCCGCCGGCGGGCGGACTGTCCGCCAGCGAGGTCGCCGTCGCGCGGCGGTGGAAGGAGTATCATGTCGTAGTCGCCGTCGAGAGACATGAACTCGAGGTTCCCGAAACGGAGCACCGTCCCGGGTTGAAGAGGTTGTTGGGGACTGCCCATCTGGAGCTTGACGGGAAATCGAACGTCAACACGCAGCGTGCCCCTACCTGGCGCGCCAACTGTCGGCGTTCCGAGACCGGGGGGTCCCCGAGCCGACGAGTGAGAGTGCCGCGTGCCCCAGCCCAGATGGGTCGAGCGCGTGGAGCGAGCGCGAAGGGGGGAACAGAGAGAGAGAGAGAGAGAGAGTCGGTGGCCGGAGCCGGGTCGTGAGGGAGTCGGAGAAATTCCCGCGGCCTTCGTGTTCGTCCCGCGCCCAGGTCGGGTGTGCTTGCAGTAGGGGGTTACAAGCGTCCGCACGAGGTGAAGGGAGTGAGCGGCCCCGAGAGAGCGCCTGCCTCTGCCTTTCGTCCCCGTGAGGCCAACCTTCTCTAAGAAGGCCCTGGCCCTTCCTTTTATAGTCGTAAGGAGAGGGTCCAGGTGTACAAGATGGGGGTGTAGCAAGGTGCTACGTGTCTAGCGAGGGAGAGCTAGCGCCCTATGTACATGCCCAGGTGGCAGCCGGAGAGATCGTGGCACCCTGTTGGTGTGGCGTCGTGGCTGTTGGAGGAGTAACGGAGCCGGACGGGGGGACAGCTGTCGAGGTGGCTGGGTCCTTGCTGACGTTCTCCTGCTTTCGTAAGGGAGCTGGGAGCCGCCGTCGTCATGATCTAGCGGGGCGCCATCATGGCCTATCTGACATAGCTGGCCAGATGGGACGCCGGTCTTGTTCTCTGCGACCCAAGTCGGCTCAGGGCAGGGTGATGATGACGCTTCCTGTTGACGTGGCGGTCTCGTGTCCTAGGTCGGGCGTCGTGGAGGCTCCTCCGAGGCCGAGGCCGAGTCCGTCCTGCAAGACAGAGATAGAGTCCGAGCCCTGGGTCGGGCGAGGCGGAGATTATTCGGCAGAGGCCGAGGCGGAGTCCGAGCCCTGGGTCGGGCGAGGCGGAGGTCGCCGTCTTCCGGGGCCTTAGCCCGAGTCCGAGCCCTGGGTCGGGCGGAGCGGAGTTCGCCGTCTTCCGAGGCCTTAGCCTGAGTCCGAGCCCTGGGTCGGGCGGAGCGGAGTTCGCCGTCTTCCGAGGCCTTAGCCTGAGTCCGAGCCCTGGGTCGGGCGGAGCGGAGTTCGCCGTCTTCCGGGGCCTTAGCCCGAGTCCGAGCCCTGGGTCGGGCGGAGCGGAGTTCGCCGTCTTCCGGGGCCTTAGCCCGAGTCCGAGCCCTGGGTCGGGCGGAGCGGAGTTCGCCGTCTTCCGGGGCCTTAGCCCGAGTCCGAGCCCTGGGTCGGGCGGAGCGGAGTTCGCCGTCTTCCGGGGCCTTAGCCCGAGTCCGAGCCCTGGGTCGGGCGGAGTCTCCTATGGCACCACTGGCGGAGTCTGGTCGCTCGTCGGTCTTACCTTTTGCGTTAAACGCCCCGGTGACTCGGTCGGTTGGTGTGGTGATTTAGTCAGGGTTTCTCCTTATCGGAGGCGGGGCCTAGGGCGAGCCGGAGATGCGTCTGCCGTGAAAGAGGAGACCTCAGGCGAGACGGAGTCATCTTAGGGTCGGCTGCCCTCGCCCGAGGCTAGGCTCGGGCGTGGCGAGGTCAAGTCACTCGTATGGACTGATCCCTGACTTAATCAAACCCATCAGGCCTTTGCAGCTTTATGCTGATGGGGGTTACCAGCTGAGAATCAGGCGTCTTGAGGGTACCCCTAATTATGGTCCCCGACAAGATGGCTCGAGCAGCCAAAGTCTGCTCAGTCTGGGTGCACCGGACAGTGTCCGGTGCGCCAGGCTGGCTCGAGGGAAAAGGCTGCTCTCGGGACTTCGACGGCGGTGTACGCTATAATTCACCGGACTGTATGGTGGTGCACCGGACTATCCGGTGGTCTGCTCACAGGCGAACTCGTCGCTCTCGGGAAGTCATCGTCGACGTACGGCTATAATTCACCGGACTGTCCGGTGTGCACCGGACTGTCCGGTGAGCCAACGGTCGGCAGGGCCAACGGTCGGCCGCACGATCTGCGCGGGACACTTGGCCGAGCCAACGGCTAGAAGGGGGCACCGGTCTGTCCGGTATGCACCGGACATGTCCGGTGCGCCAACGGCTCTCTGGCTGCCAACGGTCGACTGCGCCATTTTTGGAAGGAAATCGGGCACTGGACAGTGTCTGGTGTGCACCGGACTGTCCGGTGCGCCAGTCGACAGAAGGCAAGATCAGCCTTCCTTGATTGCTCTCAACGGCTCCTAGCTGCCTTGGGGCTATAAAAGGGACCCCTAGGCGCATGGAGGAGAACACCAAGCATTCCTACAACATTCCTAAGCACCAAGACATCGATTTCGCGCATTCGTTTCATTGTGATAGCATATAGAGCTCTAGTGGAGTTGTGAACTCATTGAGTTGTGTTGCGAGCTCTTGTTGCGACTTGTGTGCGTGTTGACACTCTGATTCTTGTGTCTTGTGTGCGTTGCTAATCCCTCCCTTGCTCCGTGTTCTTTGTGAATTTCAAGTGTAAGGGCGAGAGGCTTCAAGTTGTGGAGATTCCTCGCAAACGGGATTGAGAAAAAGCAAGCAAAACACCGTGGTATTCAAGTGGGTCCTTGGACCGCTTGAGAGGGGTTGATTGCAACCCTCGTCCGTTGGGACGCCACAACATGGAGTAGGCAAGCATTGGTCTTGGCCGAACCACGGGATAACCACCGGGCCATCTCTGTGATTGATCTTGTTGGTTATTGTGTTTTGTTGAAGATTCCTCTCTAGCCACTTGGCGGTTATTGTGCTAACACTTAATCAAGTTTTTGTGGCCTAAGTTTTAAGTGTTACAGGATCATCTATTCACCCCCCCTCTAGGTGCTCTCAATTGGTATCAGAGTCGTTCTCTTCACAAAGGGACTAACCGCCCGAAGAGATGGATCCTAAGGGGAAGGGTATCGTGATCAACGATAAAGAGAAGGAATCCTTCGTCAACGAGCCGAAGGACGACAAGCCTACCGACTCCGGCTCGGGCCATAGACGGAAGGAAGGGAAGAAGAAGAAGACAAGGCGCATCAAGGAGATCGTCTACTACGACGACAGCGATGAGTCTACTTCTTCCCAAAAGGACGACGACCACAATGACTACGAGAGAAGGAAACCGGTTAATTCGAACTTTTCTTTTGACTACTCTCGTATTCCTCAAAGTACAAATGCTCATTTATTATCTATTCCACTTGGCAAACCTCCTCATTTTGATGGAGAGGACTACGGATTTTGGAGCCACAAAATGAGTAGTCACTTGTTCTCTCTCCATCCTAGTATATGGGAGATTGTAGAGAGTGGAATGCACTTTGATAGTTCGGATAGTCCCATGTTCATTAATGAGCAAATTCATAAGAATGCACAAGCTACTACTGTTCTTCTAGCTTCATTGTACAGGGATGAATATCACAAAGTGAGCGACTTGGATAACGCCAAGCAGATCTAGGACACCCTCAAGATTTCTCATGAGGGGAACGACGTCACCTTGCTCACCAAAATGGAGTTGGTGGAGGGCGAGCTTAGACGGTTCGCGATGATAAGGGGCGAGGAGCCAACTCAAACATACAACCGGCTCAAGACCATTATCAACAAAATAAGGAGCTACGGAAGCACGCGATGGACGGACCACGACGTCGTCCGACTGATGCTAAGGTCCTTTACCGTTCTTGATCCTCATTTGGTGAATAATATTCGTGAGAATCCCAGGTACACCAAAATGTCGCCCGAAGAAGTCCTTGGAAAATTCGTTAGCGGGCGGATGATGATCAAGGAGGCGAGGTACGTGGACGACGCATTGAATGGTCCAATCAACGAGCCTCAACCCCTTGCTCTCAAGGCAACAAGAAGCAAGGAGGCGCTACCTAGCAAGGTGGCACAAATTGAGGCGGATCGGACTTAATGATGAAGAGATGGCCCTCATCATCAAGAGATTCAAGACGGCGCTAAAGGGTCGCAAGGGGCAGCCAAGCAAGACCAAGACAAAGGGGAAGCGCTCATGCTTCAAATGTGGTAAGCTTGGTCATTTTATTGCTAACTGTCCTGACAATGATAGTGATCAGGACCAAGGGAACAAGAGGGAGAAGAAGAAGAACTATAAGAAGGCAAAGGGCGAGGCACATCTAGGAAAGGAGTGGGATTCGGATTGCTCCTCCTCCGACTCCGACAATGAAGGACTCGCCGCCACCGCCTTCAACAAGTCATCCATCTTCCCCAACGAGCGTCACACATGCCTTATGGCAAGGGAGAAGAAGGTATGTACTCGAGACTCTACTTATGCTTCTTCAAGTGAGGACGAATCTAGTGATGAGGATGAAATAGATTATTCATGTCTATTTAAAGGCCTAGATAGAACCAAGGTAGATAAAATTAATGAATTAATTGATGCCTTGAATGATAAGAATAGGCTTCTAGAAAAACAAGAAGATTTGTTGTATGAAGAACATGACAAATTTGTAGAAGCACAAAAATCTCATGCTTTAGAAGTTAAAAGAAATGAAATGCTTTCTTGTGAATTATCTTCTTGCCATGAGACAATTACTAGCTTAAGGAGCATTAATGATGATTTGAATGCTAAGTTAGAAATAGCTAGTAAATCAACAACTTGTGTAAAAAATGTTGTTATTTGCAATAGATGTAAAGATTTTGATATTGATGCTTGTAGTGAACACATAGCTTCTATTGCAAAATTAAATGATGAAATGGCTAGTCTTAATGCCCAACTTAAGGCTAGCAAAAGTGATTTTGATAAACTAAAATTTGCTAGGGATGCCCTACACGATTGGTAGACACCCCCTCCATTAAGGATGGGCTTGGCTTCAAGAGGGAAGCCAAGAACTTAACAAGCCATAAGGCTCCCATCTCCGCCAAGGAGAAAGGGAAGGCCCCTATGGCAAGTAGTACTAAAAAGAACCATGCTTTTATGTACAATGATAGAAGACAGTCTCATAGGAGTTGTAATGCTTTTGATTCATATGCCTATGATTCTTATGCTATGTATGCTTTCAGTTCTTCCTATATGCATTGTAGAGATATGCCTAGAAAAAATATTCATCATGTGCCTAGAAAGAATTTTGTTCATGCTCCTAGGAAAGTTATGAATGGTCCCTCTACAATTTATCATGCTTTGAATGCTTCCTTTGCTATTTGTAGAAAGGATAGGAAGATAGTTGCTAGAAAGTTAGGGGCAAAATGCAAGGGTGATAAAACTTGCATTTGGGTCCCTAAGGAAATTGTGACTAACCTTGTAGGACCCAACAAGAGTTGGGTACCTAAGACCCAAGCCTAAATTTGCCTTGCAGGTTTATGCATCCGGGGGTTCAAGCTAGATTATCGACAGCGGATGCACAAACCATATGACAGGGGAGAAGAAGATGTTCACCTCCTACGTCAAGAATAAGGATTCCCAAGATTCAATCATATTCGGTGATGGGAACCAAGGCAAGGTGAAAGGTTTAGGCAAGATTGCAATATCCAATGAGCACTCTATCTCTAATGTGTTTTTAGTTGAGTCTCTTGGATATAATTTACTATCTGTCAGTCAATTATGTAATATGGGATATAATTGTCTATTTACAAATATAGATGTGTCTGTCTTTAGAAGATGTGATGGTTCACTAGCTTTTAAGGGTGTACTAGACGGACAAACTTTATTTGGTTGATTTTGCAAAAGAAGAGGTCGGTCTAGATGCATGCTTAATGGCTAAGACTTGCATGGGCTGGTTGTGGCATCGCCGCTTAGCACATGTGGGGATGAAGAACCTCCACAAGCTTCTAAAGGGAGAACACGTGATAGGTCTAACCAATGTACATTTCGAAAAAGATAGACCTTGTGCAGCTTGTCAAGCAGGGAAACAAGTGGGAGGCTCTCATCACACCAAAAATGTGATGACAACATCAAGACCCCTGGAGCTGCTACATATGGACCTCTTCGGACCCGTCGCCTATCTGAGCATAGGAGGAAGTAAGTATGGTCTAGTTATTGTTGATGACTTTTCCCGCTTCACTTGGGTGTTCTTTTTGCAGGATAAGTCTGAAACCCAAGGGACCCTCAAGCGCTTCCTAAGGAGAGCTCAAAATGAGTTTGAGCTCAAGGTAAAGAAGATAAGAAGCGACAACGGGTCCGAATTCAAGAATCTTCAAGTGGAGGAATTCCTTGAGGAGGAGGGGATCAAGCACGAGTTCTCCGCTCCCTACACACCTCAGCAAAATGGTGTGGTAGAGAGGAAGAACAGGACGCTCATAGATATGGCGAGGACTATGCTTGGAGAGTTCAAGACCCCCGAGTGCTTTTGGTCGGAAGCCGTGAACACGGCTTGCCACGCCATCAATAGGGTCTACCTTCACCGCCTCCTCAAGAAGACTTCATATGAGCTGCTGACTGGTAACAAACCCAATGTATCGTACTTTCATGTATTTGGGAGTAAATGCTACATTCTAGTGAAGAAGGGTAGGAATTCCAAATTTGCTCCCAAAGCCGTAGAAGGGTTTTTATTAGGTTATGATTCAAATACAAAGGCGTATAGGGTCTTCAACAAATCATCAGGTTTGGTTGAAGTCTCTAGCGACGTTGTATTTGATGAGACTAATGGCTTTCCAAGAGAGCAAGTTGTTGATCTTGATGATGTAGATGAAGAAGACGTTCCAACGGCCTGCGATACGCACCATGGCGATTGGAGATGTACGGCCTCAGGAACAATTGGAACAAGATCAACTGTCTTCCTCAACTATGGTGCATCCCCCAACTCAAGATGACGAACAGGTACCTCAAGTGGAGGCGCATGATCAAGGGGGAGCACAGGATGATCAAGTTGAAGAGGAAGAAGCACCTCAAGCACCTCCAACCCAAGTTCGAGCGACGATCCAAAGGGATCATCCCGTCGGACCAAATATTGGGTGATATTAGCAAGGGAGTAACTACTCGTTCAAGATTAGTTAATTTTTGTGAGCATTACTCTTTTGTCTCTTCTATTGAGCCTTTCAGGGTAGAAGAGGCCTTGCTAGATCCGGACTGGGTGTTGGCCATGCAGGAGGAACTCAACAACTTCAAGCGCAATGAAGTTTGGACGCTGGTGCCTCGTCCCAAGCAAAATGTTGTGGGAACCAAGTGGGTGTTCCGCAACAAACAGGACGAGCACGGGGTGGTGACAAGGAACAAGGCTCGACTTGTGGCAAAAGGTTATGCCTAAGTCGCAGGTTTGGACTTTGAGGAGACTTTTGCTCCTGTGGCTAGGCTAGAAGTCAATTCGTATCTTGCTAGCATATGCCGCTCACCATTCTTTCAGGTTATACCAAATGGATGTGAAGAGTGCTTTCCTCAATGGGTCGATCAAAGAGGAGGTGTACGTGGAGCAACCCCCTGGCTTCGAGGATGAACGGTACCCCGACCACGTGTGTAAGCTCTCTAAGGCGCTCTATGGACTTAAGCAAGCCCCAAGAGCATGGTATGAATGCCTTAGAGACTTTTTAATTGCTAATGCTTTCAAGGTTGGGAAAGCCGATCCAACTCTTTTTACTAAGACTTGCGATGGTGATCTTTTTGTGTGCCAAATTTATGTCGATGACATAATATTTGGTTCTACTAATCAAAAGTCTTGTGAAGAGTTTAGCAGGGTGATGACGCAGAAATTCGAGATGTCGATGATGGACGAGTTGAACTACTTCCTTGGGTTCCAAGTGAAGCAACTCAAGGACAGCACTTTCATCTCCCAAACAAAGTACACGCAAGACTTGCTAAAGCGGTTTGTGATGAAGGATGCCAAGCCCGCAAAGACGTCGATGGGAACTGACGGACACACCGACCTCAACAAAGGAGGTAAGTCCGTTGAATCAAAAAGCATACCGGTCCATGATAGGTTCTTTGCTTTATTTATGTGCTAGTAGACCAGATATTATGCTTAGCGTATGCATGTGTGCTAGATTTCAATCCGATCCTAAGGAGTGTCACTTAGTGGCTGTGAAGCGAATTCTTCGATATTTAGTCGCTACGCCTTGCTTCGGGATCTGGTATCCAAAGGGGTCTAACTTTGACTTGATTGGGTACTCAGATTCCGACTATGCTGGATGTAAGGTCGATAGGAAGAGTACATCGGGGACGTGCCAATTCTTAGGAAGGTCCCTGGTGTCATGGAATTCTAAGAAACAAACTTCCGTTGCCCTATCCACCGCTGAGGCCGAGTACGTTGCCGCAGGACAGTGTTGCGCGCAACTACTTTGGATGAGGCAAACCCTCTGGGACTTTGGCTACAATCTGAGCAAAGTCCCACTCCTATGTGATAATGAGAGTGCTATCCGAATAGCGGAAAATCCTGTTGAGCACAGCCGCACAAAGCACATTGACATTCGGCATCACTTTTTGAGAGACCACCAGCAAAAGGGGATATCGAAGTGTTTCATGTTAGCACCGAGAACCAGCTAGCCGATATCTTTACCAAGCCTCTAGATGAGAAGACCTTTTGCAGGCTGCGTAGTGAGCTCAATATCTTAGATTCGTGGAACTTGGATTGAATTGTAGCATACATGTGTTTATGCCTTTGATCATGTTCATTCTGCATTTTGTTGCTTATTGTGGTGCTCAAGTTGTACAAACACTCCCTGGACCTCACAAGTCCGTTTTGCAAGTGATGCACATATTTAGGGGGAGCTGTGCTACAACTTGACCCTTTGAAACTAATCATGTACTTGAGTTTGGTTGTTTTAGCCTCAAAGGAGGATTGAAAGGGAAAGGTGGACTTGGACCATGCAAGACTTCCACTGCACTCCGATGAAAAGAGTAACTTTTCCAAGTTCATCTTTATACTCTTATTGCCTTTGTGTTCTCATTTGAAGATTTTGGTGAGGCAATGGGGTTAAAGGGCCAAGATTGATCCCGTTTTGGTGCTTGATGCCAAAGGGGGAGAAAATAAAGGCCAAAGCGATAAATGGATCAGCTACCACCTGAGAGATTTTGAAAATAGTAGAATAGAGCTTTTTGGTTTGACAAAACTCTTTTGTTGTCTCTCTTGTCAAAAGTTGGCTTCTTGTGGGGAGAAGTGTTGATTATGGGAAAAAGGGGAGTTTTTGAAATCTTGAATCAATTTCTCTTGGAATGACTCTCTTTATGTCTTAACATGTGTGTTTGACTTAGAGATAGAAATTTGAGTTTGATTTGCAAAAACAAACCAAGTGGTGGCATAGAGTGATCCATATATGTCAAAATTGAATCAAAACAATTTTGAGTTCTTATTTGATTTGATTTTGTACTTGTTCTACTTGCTTTATGTTGTGTTGGCATAAATCACCAAAAAGGGGGAGATTGAAAGGGAAATGTGCCCTTGGGCCATTTCTAAGTATTTTGGTGATTTAGTGACCAACACAAGTGCCTAAGTGTAAAAAGGTGGACAAAGTACAAATCAAGGATAAAGGTATGTTTCTCAGACTTAGTACATTGCTTTAGAGACTAATGTATTGTGTCTAAGTGCTGGAAACAGAAAAAAATCGAGTTGGAGAAGAGATGGCTCGAGCAGCCAAAGTCTGCTCAGTCTGGGTGCACCGGACTGTCCGGTGGTGCACCGGACAGTGTTCGGTGCGCCAGGCTGGCTCGAGGGAAAAGGCTGCTCTCGGGACTTCGACGGCGGTGTACGGCTATAATTCACCGGACTGTCCGGTGGTGCACCGGACTGTCCGGTGGTGCACCGGACTGTCCGGTGGGCTGCTCACAGGCGAACTCGTCGCTCTCGGGAAGTCATCGTCGACGTACGGCTATAATTCACCGGACTGTCCGGTGTGCACCGGACTGTCCGGTGAGCCAACGGTCGGCAGGGCCAACGGTCGGCCGCGCGATCTGCGCGGGACACGTGGCCGAGCCAACGGCTAGAAGGGGGCACCGGTCTGTCCGGTGTGCACCGGACATGTCCGGTGCGCCAACGGCTCTCTGGCTGCCAATGGTCGACTGCGCCATTTTTGGAAGGAAATCGGGCACCGGACAGTGTCCAGGTGTGCACCGGACTGTCCGGTGCGCCAGTCGATAGAAGGCAAGATCAGCCTTCCTTGATTGCTCTCAACGGCTCCTAGCTGCCTTGGGGCTATAAAAGGGACCCCTAGGCGCATGGAGGAGAACACCAAGCATTCCTACAACATTCCTAAGCACCAAGACATCGATTTCGCGCATTCGTTTCATTGTGATAGCATATAGAGCTCTAGTGGAGTTGTGAACTCATTGAGTTGTGTTGCGAGCTCTTGTTGCGACTTGTGTGCGTGTTGACACTCTGATTCTTGTGTCTTGTGTGCAGTTGCTAATCCCTCCCTTGCTCCGTGTTCTTTGTGAATTTCAAGTGTAAGGGCGAGAGGCTCTAAGTTGTGGAGATTCCTCGCAAACGGGATTGAGAAAAAGCAAGCAAAACACCGTGGTATTCAAGTGGGTCCTTGGACCGCTTGAGAGGGGTTGATTGCAACCCTCGTCCGTTGGGACGCCACAACGTGGAGTAGGCAAGCGTTGGTCTTGGCCGAACCACGGGATAACCACCGTGCCATCTCTGTGATTGATCTTGTTGGTTATTGTGTTTTGTTGAAGATTCCTCTCTAGCCACTTGGCGGTTATTGTGCTAACACTTAATCAAGTTTTTGTGGCCTAAGTTTTAAGTGTTACAGGATCACCTATTCACCCCCCTCTAGGTGCTCTCACCTATGCCCATAGCCGACACATTAATCAACAATACATCAGGAAATAAAATTATTAGCTTTCTTGATGGTAATGCCGGATATAACTAGATTTTCATGGCCGAAAAGGATGCGTCTAAAACGGCCTTTATATGTCCAGGCTTCATTGGTTTATTTGAATGGGTTGTCATGACATTCGGTCTTAAAAATGCTGGTGGTACTTATCAGAGGGCTATGAATCTGATCTTCCATGAGTTGTTAGGAAACACTATGGAAGTCTACATTGATGACATTGTAGTCAAATCGGCTGAGTTTAGTCCTCATATAGCTGATTTGCGCAAAGCCTTTGATAAAATGCGTCGGTATGGTTTGAAAATGAACCCGCGTAAATGTGCTTTTGGAGTGTCGGCTGGTAAGTTTTTAGGATTTGTCATCCATGAACATGGTATAGAAATAGACCCTGATCGAATCAAGTCTATTCGGAATGTGGGACCTCCGACTTGTAAGGTCGAAGTGCTAGAAGTTTCTCGGCAAGGTGAATTATTTACGAAGGTTTATTTCTGTCGGCGTTCCGAGACCGGGGGGTCCCCGAGCCGACGAGTGAGTGTGCCGCGTGCCCCAGCCCAGATGGGTCGAGCGCGTGGGCGAGCGTGAAGGGGGGAGAGAGAGAGCGAGAGCGAGGTGGCCAGGAGCCGGGTCGTGAGGGAGTCGGAGAATTCCCGCGGCCTTCGTGTTCGTCCCGCGCCCAGGTCGGGTGCGCTTGCAGTAGGGGGTTACAAGCGTCCGCGCGGGTGAGGGGAGCGAGCGGCCCTGAGAGAGCGCCTGCCCCTGCCCTCGTTCCCGCGAGGCCAACCTTCTCTAAGAAGGCCCTGGTCCTTCCTTTTATAAGCGTAAGGAGAGGATCCAGGTGTACAAAATGGGGGTGTAGCAAGGCGCTACGTGTCTAGCGGGGGAGAGCTAGTGCCCTGAGTACATGCCAAGGTGGCAGCCAGGAGAGATCTTGGCACCCTGTTGGTGTGGCGTCGTGGCTGTCGGAGAAGCAGTGGAGCCTGATGGAGGGACAGCTGTCGGAACAGCTGTGCTCTTGCTGACGTCTCCCTGCTTTCGTAAGGGAGTCGAGAGTCGCCGTCGTCATGGTCTAGTGAGGCGCCATCATTGCCTATCTGGCGGAGCTGGCCAGATGGGACGCCGGTCTTGTTCTCTGCGACCTAAGTCGGCTCATGGCAGGGTGATGATGACGCTTCCTGTTGACGTGGCGGTCTTGTGTCCTAGGTCGGGCGACGTGGAGGTTCCTCCGAAGTCGAGGTCGAGTCCGTCCTGCATGGCCGAGGCCGAACCTGAGCTCCCTGGTCGGGCGGGGCGGAGGCCGTTCGGTAGAGGCCAGGGCGGAGTCCGAGCCCTGGGTCGGGCGAGGCGGAGTTCGTCGTCTTCCGGGGCCTTAGCCCGAGTCCGAGCCCTGGGTCGGGCAGAGCGGAGTTCGCCGTCTTCCGGGGCCTTAGCCCGAGTCCGAGCCCTGGGTCGGGCAGAGCGGAGTTCGCCGTCTTCCGGGGCCTTAGCCCGAGTCCGAGCCCTGGGTCGGGCGGAGCGGAGTTCGCCGTCTTCCGGGGCCTTAGCCCGAGTCCGAGCCCTGGGTCGGGCGGAGCGGAGTTCGCCGTCTTCCAGGGGCCTTAGCCCGAGTCCGAGCCCTGGATCGGGCGGAGCCTCCCATGGCACCTCTGGCGAAGTCTGGTTGCCCGTCGGTCTTACCTTTTGCGTTAAACGCCCCGGTGACTTGGTCGGTTGGCGCGGTGATTTAGTCAGGGTTACTTCTTATCGAAGGCGGGGCCTCGGGCGAGCCGGAGATGCGTCTGCCGTGAAAGAGGAGGCCTCAGGCGAGACGGAGTCATCTTAGGGTCGGCTGCCCTCGCCCGAGGCTAGGCTCGGGCGTGGCGTGATCGAGTCGCTCGTATGGACTGATCCCTGACTTAATCAAACCCATCAGGCCTCTGCAGCTTTATGCTGATGGGGGTTACCAGCTGAGAATTAGGCGTCTTGAGGGTACCCCTAATTATGGTCTCCCGACAGTAGCCCCCGAGCCTCGAAGGGAGTGTTAACACTCGCTTGGAGGCTTTCCGTCGCACTTTTTTGCAAGGGGACCAGCCTTTCTCGGTTGCTCTCTGTTCCGGTGGGTGCGCGCGAGCGCACCCGCCGGGTGTAGCCCCCGAGGCCTCGGAGGAGTGGTTTCACTCCTTCGAGGTCTTAATGCCTTGCGCAATGCTTCGGCCGGTCTAGGTAGTTCCCTCATGCGAACAGGCCATAGCCCAGGTGCACTGTCGGGGCCCAAGTTCTCGGGCTGGTATGTTGACGCTGTCAACGGTTCGGCCGGAGCCGGGTTTGCGAGAGCAGCCCCCGAGCCTTCGCACGGAGCGAGAGGACGATCAGGGACAGACTCGACTTTTTACATACGCCCCTACGTCGCCTTTCCGCAAGGAGGAGGGGGGGAGAGCGCCATGTTACCCTCGATGGGCACCGAACATGGTGTCTCCGGTGAGCTGCAATCGGGTAATCCGAGTGGACGTCCGTGCCCCGTTCGTTGGGGGTCGGCTAGGGGCCCGGAGGCACGCCCAAAAGTACCTGCGGGTGATCTGCCGGACCCGGTCCCCTGGCGACGGGGTCCGAGGGCTCGTTGCCTCCCTCCGATGGGATTCCGTTACAGAGTCGTTCCCGCTGGTCTCGGAAATGTCCTAGGGTACCTCGGGAGCGCAGCCCGAGCCTTGGTTATGTATCGAACGTACCCCTGGTCATCCCTCGCTCGGTGTCTGAGGCGACTGTGAACCCTTCGAAAGGCCAGCCTTCGAACCCCTGATCAGTAATGGGCGCGGAGCCCGAGTAGCCTGAGGCGGTCGTGGAACCTTTCGGGAGGCCGACCTTCGAACCCCTGACCAGTAGTGGGTGTCGGGCCCACGCGATCTGAGGCGGCTGTTGAACCCCTCGGGGGGCCAGCCTTCGAACCCCTGATCAGTAGGGAGGCTCGGAGCCTAGTTCCTTCACGGGGAAGGATCCCTTTGGGGGTACCCCCTTTCCCGGTCCCTGTTGCAAGAGATAGAGAAAGAAGGAAAAGGGAAAAAAGGATACGAAATTGAACGACGTGGCGTACCTTTTTTGGTGTGGTCGTTTTGGCGGAGGCGAAGCGTCGCCAGCTGCCCCTGCCAGAAACGTCACCTGTCCAGCCGCGGAGTTAATGCGCCGGGGTAAGCGGTCGGCGAGGCTGCCGTTGCGTGCGCGAGCCGTTCGAGGAACGGCTGTTTCGCTTCGCGTTTTTTGAACCCCGCGTCCGGTTCGGGCGGTACGTTGGAACCGTCTTGACCTTGGTCTTTATGTACCCCGGAGAGGGTCCGGTGACGGTTCTCGACTCCGCTTCTCGCCTCCTTCTCAGGTTTTTTGCAGCCTGAGAGATCTAGCCAGGAAAAGGAAACCGCCCTCCCCTGTCCTTCACGCCGCCACCCCTTCTGCCTTGGCGGTGGCTGACCGGGTGACCATCATCCCGCCGCGCGACCCGTGGCCCTTCTCCACGGTGACGGCGGGTGATCTGGAGGACCGTCGTCGGTGAGGGTTTGCTCCGCCCCCTCACCGATAAGCAAGCGGCCGGAATGGATTCCTCCCGCCGGCGGAGTCGCTCCATCCCCTCCGCCGGGGTATGTCGTGAGCTTCATCTCCTTCCATGAGCGGGGATTTGGTGTGCCGTCGAGCCGCTTCATGCGGGCCATCCTGTTCCACTACGGGGTGGAACTGCACAACCTCACTCCCAACTCCATCGCGCAGGCCGCTATCTTTGTAGCGGTGTGCGAGGGGTATCTGGGGATCGCCCCCCATTGGGATTTATGGACTCATCTCTTCTTTGCCGAGCTTTTTGCTTCGTCGACGGGGGAGAGGAAGGTCCGTGCGGCGGCTGCGGGCCGGCGGCTGCACCCTCTTGCTGAGGCAGTTGCGGTCGTCGCAGTATATCCCTGCCGTCCTTGCATCCTCAAACAAGGGTTGGCAGCGCCGGTGGTTCTACCTCCGGAATGACGGGGAGTCGCTCCCGCCGTTCTCTCAGCGGGTTGTCACCGCCGCTCCCGACGCCTGGCGCCACGGGACTCCACACGAGAGGCAGAAGAACCTCGAACCTCTTCTCCAGGCCCTGAAGGCTTTGCGGGAGGAAGGGCTCACCGCCGCGGGAGTGGTTGCCGCCATCCACCGCCGGAGGGTGCTCCCTCTGGCGGAGCGGCGGCTGTCGCTTTGGGAGATGACCCAGGAGGCCGACTGGGAGGGGTCACGGATGTCCCCTGATCCTCTTCCCCACGACGCCCTCCACTGGCGGGTGTCGGCCGCGATGGGGAAGCCGTACCCCCGCGCCTTTTCCCAGCCTCGAATGCGCCTCGACCAAGGGTGCGTCGCTCTGGTGAGTGTTCGTTCCTTCTTTCTTCACATACCAGGTTGCTTCTGATTCTTACGATTGGGTTTCTTTCTCCCCCCCTTTTTAGGAGGTGGGGCAGGCACAAACCCTCCCTGTCGCGGGTCCCGGAGGACGCGGTGGGTCGGGCGGCGCGGCGGGTCGCCGCGGAGGAGGAGAAGAAGAGAAAGGATGCGGAGAAGGCCCGGGCCCGCAGGCGGAGGCGGGCTCGGGATGCCCTGGAGAAACGCCGTCGCCAGCAGGAGAGGGAAGGGCTTCCCAGGGAGCTGTCGCCGGAGACGTCCGACGATGACGACGACGACGACTGACGAAGAGGAGGAGGACGACATGGCCGCCCGTCTCGGTCTCATCCCCGGCTTGGGGTGTGGCCAGGAGCCGTCGAGTCAGCCCCCGAGCGGGCCTACGTCGTCGGTCCCTGGAGCCGAGGCGCCGGATCCCCGACCTGAGGGGCGGGGGCAACCCGAGAGGGTTCTTGACCCCTCGGCTGGAGGAGCTGACGCGACTCCAGGGAGCCGGGCCGAGGGGTCCGTTCCTCGGGAACCGTCGCCCGCGCCGGCAGCATGGGGGAGCTGGTCCTCAGGTTGCCATGGCGGCGCCTGGGCAGTCCGCCTCCCGGGCCTCAGGGGCGTCCGAGGCGAGGGCGGCGCCGGGGCTGTTGGCGAGGCGGACCTCGGCGGTGGTTCCAGGAAGCGGGAGCCAAGAGACCTCCCCCCAGGCACCGTGGATCATGGTCCGGAGCGGGTAGGTACCTTGGAATGTCTCCGTCCCGGCGCTTCATTCATACGTCTGGGCCGTGATTTTCCCTTTCTTGTTTTTTTTCAGCAAACGGAGCCATGGCCCTACTGACCTGGCGCCTCGGAAGGCCCTCAAGACGGCGTTGGTCCAGGCAGCTGGCGCCACCTCGGGTCCTGCCGCTCAGCCGACCCTTTCGTAGGGTGCTCCGCCGCACTGGGGCTCAGGCGTCGCATGTCCCGGGGGAGCAGGTCCCCGAGGCGGGCTCCTCTGCCGAGGTGGCCATCGTGATCGGGGAGGCGGCCGGCGCCGACGTGGTCCCGAGCTCGCCTGCCATGTCGGCCATGCCGGCGTCTGCCGCTACCGCAGTTGGCACCGTCCCAGTCGGAGAGCGTACGGTTGCCGCCGGCGTCGAGACGGCCGCAGCGTCGACGCCCGAAGCCTCGGAAGAGGTGGGCGCGGACGCGCAGTGCTTCCGGGCGGGCGGCAGCCTTGTCGCTGTGCGGCGGAGCCCCGAGGCCCGGGGCCAGTTGCTCCGATTCCGGACCCGCGAGGCTTCGGGCCCTATCTTCGTTCTTGACGACGAAGAGGAGGACCAGTCCTGGGACGAGCTCCGCAAACGTGCGGAGGCGACAGTGGGGTTGCTCCGATCGTCGCTGGAGGTTCTCTGCGGGGACTGTCCCCAAAATCCTTCAGGTAATGGTTTCAGGCATACCTTCTCGCTTCTGCGAGTGAGGCGTTCGTCGTGATGTCTTGCTTTCCTTTCCAGGATCTGACGGACCGGAGCGCTGCCAAGTCGTCGTTCATCCGCCGCGAGGCCGACGTCTGGGGCTCGCTGCGGTCCCTGAGGACTTCGCTCGCCGGGGCTACCGCGCGCCTTTCTCAGCAGGACGCTAAGATAGCGGACCTCCAGTTGCTCTGCGCTGACCTGAGGGCCGAGGCGGCGGCAGCGCGCACGGAGGTGCTACAACAGCGGTCGGAGCTCGCCCAGGTTGCCGAGGAGCGGGACCAAACTCGGGGCCGGGCCGCCGAGGCTGAAAACCGGGCCAAGACCCTCGCGGCCGATCTGGCCGCGGCCCAGGTCGCGGCCTCGGAGCAATGCGTCCAAGCCGGAGGTGCGCCCCGTCCGTCCTCGGTTCTCGTTCTTGCCCGTTTCTTTCGCTTGAGTTTGAGGTCTTTCTTTCGGTTGTTCGCAGAGCTCGAGTCTGCTCTTGACGAGTCTGCCAAAGCGCTCGCCGAGGCGCTCGCTGGAGCTGCTGAGCAGAGGGAGGTCGATCTCGCGGCCATGTCCGAGGCCGTCTCGGAGGTCTATCGGAAACTCGGTCCCGGCGACGTCCCTTCAGGAAGCTCTCCCCAAAGCCGCCTTCAAGCCCTAGGTGATTACGCGCGCGGTAAAGTCCGCGGGGCTGCTACACCACGGCGTCAGGCGGGCCTTTCGCCGTGCTCGCTTCCCACTACGTCGTGGACTTGGAGCGGGTCAGTGAGGGGTACTGCCTTCCTGACGAAGACGAGGCGGCCCTGGCGGAAGTTCAGCGGCTCGACGCGGTCGCTGCGGGTCCGAGCGCGGCGCTGGCGACCGTCTTCGAAGCGGAGATTCTTCCTCCTGCGCCGCCGCCGGAAGCGGAGGTGGACCTTACCGACGGTGGGGGTGGAGTTGATGGCGCGGCGCCTGCCCGAGGCGACGCCTGATTTTTGTTGGGACAATTTCTGTTGGATGTGTGATTTGCCGCGGCCACCGAGGCCTGGACATTTTACTTCTCTTCCGTGAAGTCATGCTCCTTTTCGTTTCGATTTTCGCGCCTGGCCCGTAGTGTCGACAACAGGGTGATTTCCCTGAGCTGGGTCCTTTTTCGTGGCAGGCGACGAGTGAGGTGTCCCTAGCCCGGAGGCATAGGTGTTCCCCAGCTCAGTCGGTCTCGCCATTTACTCGTACCCAAGTTCGCTCCTCGGGACCCTGCTTCTGACGCATCCGGGAGAACGCAAAAAACCCTTCTTGACCGAAAAAAGAGTTTCTTTGACGCGGAACGGTACGTCCAAACTCGACGAGAGGGGTTCCCCCTTTTTAGCCCCCGAGGGAGGGTCGGGCTCTGCCGGGGCGAGGCCGACCCTTCCTTGATGACTGATTCTTATGTGTGAGTGGGGAAAGGGCGCAGCCCCTAGGCGTCGTTCGCGCAGAGGCCGTTTGGCGAGTCGGGCTCCTGCCCAGATATCCGGCGAGTGCTCGGTGACATCCCTCGGTATGCCGGGCATGCCCGAGGGACCCCGCACAAAAATGTCGACGTTTGCGCGAGGAAAGTCGACGAGTACTGCTTCTTATTTGGGACCGAGCCTAGAACTGATCCGGACATGCTTGGAGGCGTCGCCACTGGGGTCGAGAGGGACGGCCTTGACCGTCTCCGCTGGCTCGAAGTTGACGGCGTGTCGCTTCACGTCCGGCACCTCTCGGGAGAGGCTTTCCAGGTCGGCGATGAGGGCCTCGGACTCGGCGAGGGCCTCGGCGTACTCCACGCACTCCACATCGCATTCGAATGCGTGTTTATACGTGGGGCCGACGGTGATGACCCCGTTGGGGCCCGGCATCTTGAGCTTCAGGTAAGTGTAGTTGGGGATGGCCATGAACTTCGCGTAGCATGGTCTTCCCAGCACTGCGTGGTAGGTTCCTCGGAACCCGACCACCTCGAACGTCAAAGTCTCCCTTCGGAAGTTGGAGGGTGTTCCGAAGCAGACAGGGAGGTCGAGCTGTCCGAGGGGCTGGACGCGCTTCCCGGGAATGATCCCGTGGAAGGGCGCAGCGCCTGCTCGGACGGATGACAGATCGACGCGCAGGAGCCTGAGGGTCTCAGCGTAGATGATGTTGAGGCAGCTGCCCCCATCCATCAAGACCTTGGTGAGCCTGACGTCGCCGATGACGGGGTCGACGACGAGCGGGTACTTCCCCGGGCTCGGCACGTGGTCGGGGTGGTCGTCCCGGTCGAAGGTGATGGGCTTGTCGGACCAGTCTAGGTAGACTGGCGCCGCCACCTTCACCGAGCAGACCTCCCGACGCTCTTGCTTACTGATGCCGAGCCGAGGCATTCGCCGCATGCCCTCCGTAGATCATAAAGCAGTCGCGGACCTCGGGGAACCCTCCTGCTTGGTGATCTTCCTTCTTGCCGCTGTCGCGGGCCTTGTCACCCTCTGTGGGTGGCCCGGCCCGGTGGAAGTGGCGCCGAAGCATGACGCACTCCTCGAGGGTGTGCTTGACGGGCCCCTGATGGTAGGGGCACGTCTCCTTGAGCGCCTTGTCGAAGAGGTTAGCACCTCCGGGGGGCTTCCGAGGGTTCTTGTGCTCGGCGGTGGCGACAAGGTCTGCATCGGGAACGTCGCGTTTCGCTTGCGACTTCCTCCTGCCTTTCTTCTTGGCGCCGCGCGGAGTAGACGCCTCGGGAGCATCTTCCGACGGGCAGCCCTGGGGCTGCTTGTCCTTTCGGAAGATGGCCTCTACCGCCTCCTGGCCGGAGGCGAACTTGGTGGCGATGTCCATCAGCTCACTCGCCCTGGTGGGGGTCTTGCGACCCAACTTGCTCACCAGGTCACGGCAGGTGGTGCCGGCGAGGAACGCGCCAATGACATCGGGGTCGGTGATGTTGGGCAGCTCGGTGCGCTGCTTCGAGAATCACCGGATGTAGTCCCGAAGGGACTCTCCCGGCTGTTGCCGACAGCTTCGGAGGTCCCAGGAATTCCCGGGGCGCACGTACGTGCCCTGGAAGTTGCCGGCGAAAGCCTGGACCAGATCTTCCCAGTTGGAAATCTGCCCCAGGAGGCAGGTGCTCCAACCAAGCGCGAGCGGTGTCGGAGAGAAACAGGGGGAGGTTTCGGATGATGAGGTTGTCATCGTCCGTCCCACCCAGTTGACAGGCCTAGGCGGTAGCCCGCAAGCCACAATTCCGGTCTCGTTTCCCCCGAGTACTTCGTGATAGTAGTCGGGGGTCAGGAATCGGGTCGGGAATGGCGCCCGCCAAATGGCTCGGCTGAAGACCTGCGGACCGGGTGGTTCGGGCGAGGGACTCCGATCCTCCCCGCTGTCGTAGTGTCCCCCACGCCTGGGGTGATAGCCTCGGCGCACCCTTTCGTCGAGGCGTGCCCGACGGTCGCGATGAGGGTGCTCGTCGCCGAGGCGGCCCGGGGCCGCAGGCGCGGTGTTGCGCGTGCGCCCGGTGTAGACCTGAGGCTTCCCGCGTGAGTCGGGAAGTCGCGGCACGAGGTTCCGAGGGGTACCCCTGCCTTCGAGAGGCAGAGCTCTCGGCCCGCCGGGCCGCAGCGCCTTCCAGGAGATGCTTGAGTTCTCCCTGGATTCGCCGACCCTCGGTGGTTGATGACTCCGGCATCGCGCGGAGGAGCATCGCTGCGGCGGCCAGGTCCTGACCGGTTCCGCCGGATGCGGGTGGCGGTCTGTCCCTGGCATCGTTGGCGATGCGGTGCTGGAGACCTTGGGGCAGGTGACGTATTCCTCCGGCCGGGGGCTGGCTCGCCCATACCTGCCCGATGTTCTGGCGGATTGCCTCGAGCGCTCCTGCTCCCTCATCGAGCCCGGCCTGCGCCCCGCGGACTTGCTCGAGCTGTGGGTCGTGACCCCCCGCCGGAACGGGGACCACAGCTAGCTCCCGCGGGATGTCAGCGCGAGGCGCTGGCCTAGGGGGATCACCATCCTCCGGCATGCCGAGACAGCCGCCTCCGGAGGGATCCCCTAGCTCGACGTGGAAACATTCGTGGCTCGGGCCGCAGTCCTTGTCGTCAAGGCTGCGGCTGCCGTTGGAACAGTCGGAGAGGCAGTAGTCACATGCGGCCATGAAGTCCCGCATGGCACTGGGGTTGCCAAATCCGGAGAAATCCCAGCAGATGCTGGGGTCGTCATCTTCCTCGGATCCAGAGGGTCCGTAGGTCGAGACACCCGTCAATCGGTCCCAAGGCGACCGCACACGAAACCCCAGAGAGGTTGCACTCGCCTCAACGTGAGTGCCCGCCAAAGCGAGATCGCTAGGCAGGTTGAGGTCGAGTCGAAATGACGAAAGATGGGGAGCAGTTGGTACCTTTTTGTCGACGAGGAGCGACGAAGTCATGTCGGGGGCTGATCGCGCCGTCGTCTTGGGTACGAGGGCGACGTCCTGCAGGTCCTTCGTGAGCGCGCCGGCGTCGTCCACCTGCTCGGGGTCGACGTGTTGCGGGGGGATGCTGCTCGCCTTTGCCTCGAACGCGAGGGCGACGCTTGGCGCGTCCTCCGTTGGGGCGCCGGGGATGTCGATTTGCTCGACAGCCGTCGGAGCGCAGCCTCCCGCTCGGCCCTGGTTGCCCCGCCTCCTCCTCCTCCGATGGCGAGGGAGAGGATGGGGCGAGCTCGAAAGTTGTCCTTCCCCCACGCGGGAAAGGCGTCGTCGATTCCGCCGCCGGCGGGCGGGCTGTCCGCCACCATTGTCGCTGTCGCGCGGCGGTGGAAGGAGTATCATGTCGTAGCTGCCGTCGAAAGACATGAACTCGAGACTCCCGAAACGGAGCACCGTCCCGGGTTGAAGAGGTCGTTGGAGACTGCCCATCTGGAGCTTGACGGGAATCTACTCGTCAACACGCAGCAGGCCCCTACCTGGCGCGCCAACTGTCGGCGTTCCGAGACGGGGGGGGGTCCCCGAGCCGACGAGTGAGTGTGCCGCGTGCCCCAGCCCAGATGGGTCGAGCGCGTGGGCGAGCGCGAAGGGGGGAGAGAGAGAGCGAGAGCGAGGTGGCCGGAGCCGGGTCGTGAGGGAGTCGGAGAATTCCCGCGGCCTTCGTGTTCGTACCGCGCCCAGGTCGGGTGCGCTTGCAGTAGGGGGTTACAAGCGTCCGCGCGGGTGAGGGGAGCGAGCGGCCCCGAGAGAGCGCCTGCCCCTGCCCTCGTTCCCGCGAGGCCAACCTTCTCTAAGAAGGCCCTGGTCCTTCCTTTTATAAGCGTAAGGAGAGGATCCAGGTGTACAAAATGGGGGTGTAGCAAGGCGCTACGTGTCTAGCGGGGGAGAGCTAGTGCCCTGAGTACATGCCAAGGTGGCAGCCGGAGAGATCTTGGCACCCTGTTGGTGTGGCGTCGTGGCTGTCGGAGAAGCAGTGGAGCCTGATGGAGGGACAGCTGTCGGAACAGCTGTGCTCTTGCTGACGTCTCCCTGCTTTCGTAAGGGAGTCGAGAGTCGCCGTCGTCATGGTCTAGTGAGGCGCCATCATTGCCTATCTGGCGGAGCTGGCCAGATGGGACGCCGGTCTTGTTCTCTGCGACCCAAGTCGGCTCATGGCAGGGTGATGATGACGCTTCCTGTTGACGTGGCGGTCTTGTGTCCTAGGTCGGGCGACGTGGAGGTTCCTCCGAAGTCGAGGTCGAGTCCGTCCTGCATGGCCGAGGCCGAACCTGAGCTCCTTGGTCGGGCGGGGCGGAGGCCGTTCGGCAGAGGCCAGGGCGGAGTCCGAGCCCTGGGTCGGGCGAGGCGGAGTTCGTCGTCTTCCGGGGCCTTAGCCCGAGTCCGAGCCCTGGGTCGGGTAGAGCGGAGTTCGCCGTCTTCCGGGGCCTTAGCCCGAGTCCGAGCCCTGGGTCGGGCGGAGCGGAGTTCGCCGTCTTCCGGGGCCTTAGCCCGAGTCCGAGCCCTGGGTCGGGCGGAGCGGAGTTCGCCGTCTTCCGGGGCCTTAGCCCGAGTCCGAGCCCTGGGTCGGGCGGAGCGGAGTTCGCCGTCTTCCGGGGCCTTAGCCCGAGTCCGAGCCCTGGGTCGGGCGGAGCCTCCCATGGCACCTCTGGCGAAGTCTGGTTGCCCGTCGGTCTTACCTTTTGCGTTAAACGCCCCGGTGACTTGGTCGGTTGGCGCGGTGATTTAGTCAGGGTTACTTCTTATCGAAGGCGGGGCCTCGGGCGAGCCGGAGATGCGTCTGCCGTGAAAGAGGAGGCCTCAGGCGAGACGGAGTCATCTTAGGGTCGGCTGCCCTCGCCCGAGGCTAGGCTCGGGCGTGGCGTGATCGAGTCGCTCGTATGGACTGATCCCTGACTTAATCAAACCCATCAGGCCTCTGCAGCTTTATGCTGATGGGGGTTACCAGCTGAGAATTAGGCGTCTTGAGGGTACCCCTAATTATGGTCCCCGACAATTTCTAACCTAGCCGGGAAGATTGATGCCTTCACCCCTATCCTTCGGCTTAAGAATGATGCCGAATTCACTTGGGGGGCAGAACAGCAAGAAGCATTTGATCTCATCAAAAAATACTTATCTTCGGCTCCCGTATTAAAAGCGCCACGAGCAGGAGTACCATTCCGATTATACATTGCAGCTGAAGATAAGGTCATTGGGGCTGTTCTGACACAAGAAACTGAGGGGAAGGAGCATGTGGTGACATATCTAAGCCGAAGGTTGGTGGATGCTGAAACAAGGTACACTTTTATTGAGAAATTATGCTTATGCTTGTTTTATGCATGCACCAAATGTAGATGCTATTTACTGTCTAGTCATTGCACTGTTTTTGGTCAAGCCGATGTGATCAAATACATGTTGCATAACCCAATTATGAGTGGTAGAATTGGTAAGTGGGCTTATGCACTCATAGAATATGACTTGGCATATGAACCATTGAAATCTATGAAAGGCCAAGTCGTAGCGGATTTCATTGTAGAACATCGGATTAATGATATTCATAAACTAGACATGTCATACCTTACTATTACTCCTTGGACTTTATATTTTGATAGATCGGTTTGCAATGAAGGGCAAGGAATTGGCATCGTACTTGTTTCACCAAGTAATGTCTCCTTCGACTTCTCTAGCCGATTGAAATCTTATTGCACTAATAATCAAGCCGAATATGAGGCCCTCTTATTCGGCTTAGAACTTTTAAATTGTATGGGAGTAAAACATGTGAAGGCATTTGGTGATTCTCAGCTGGTCATCCAACAAGTGTTAGAAGAATATCAATGCTTTGAGGGTACTCTGAATAGTTACCTTGAAAAATGTTGGAGAATAATCCATTCTTTTGACGAATTCAGTATTCGGCATATTTTGAGAGTTGAGAATCATAGAGCTAACAATCTGGCACAAGATGCATGAGGTTATCGGATAAAGCGAGGGAGATTCCACGACACTGAAAATCTGATAACCAGTGTAGGGCCAATTCCCCAGGTCGCGGACCGTCCGCGTCGAGACGCCGGACCGTCCAGGGTTACCAGAAATATTCTCTTAATTGAATCGGCTGATAATAAAGCCGATGCAAGTGATTGGAGGACGCCTATACTTAATTATCTACGAAATCCCAATATCAAGACAGATAAGAACATTCGGTGTACATCTTTCAAGTATGTCTTGATGAGTGATGAACTTTATCGCCGGACAGTCAACGACGTCCTGCTTAAGTGCTTGGGCCCAGATGATGCTATATTAGCCATGGTTGAAGTACATGAGGGAATTTGTGGTACCCATCAATCGGCTCCAAAGATGAAGTGGTTGTTGCGAAGGTCTGGTTTTTATTAGCCTAACATGATAGCTGATTGTTTCAAATACTACAAGGGTTGCCAAGTGTGTCAAAAATTCGGCGACCTGCATTTGGTCCCTGCAGCTGAATTACATCCTATCATCAAGCCTTGGCCTTTCAGAGGATGGGGATTAGACTTTATTGGATAAATCCATCCTTCATCATCAAAGGGGCATCGGTTCGTGTTAGTTGCCACTGACTACTTTACCAAATGGACTGAAGTCGTTGCTCTGAAGAACATGACACACAAGGAGGTAATTGAGTTCATAACTGAGCATATCATTCATAGATTCGGCATTCCCCAGACCTTGACTACAGATCAAGGAACTTCCTTTATGTCAAAGGAGGTACGTGAATTTGCTGAATCATATAGGATTAAGTTGCTTAATTCATCTCCATATTATGCTCAGGCCAATGGACAGGCCGAGTCTAGTAATAGGACATTGATTAATTTAATAAAAAAGAAGATATCCGATAATCCTAAGCATTGGCATAAGATTTTGTCCGAAGCCTTATGGGCTCATAGAATATCTAAACATAGTGCTACTAAAGTATCTCCTTTTGAGCTTGTCTATGGGCAGGAAGCAGTGTTGCCTGTGGAAATAAGTTTGAATGCTGTCAGGTTTGCCAGACAAAATGATCTAACCGTCACTGATTATTATGATTCAATGATGGATAATATTGATGAGGTAACCGACAAGAGGGCTGATAGCTTTGGGAGCTATAGAGAAGGACAAGATCATGGTAGCCAGGGCCTACAACAAGAAGGTCAAAGCAAAGTCATTTCAAGTAGGGGATCTGGTGTGGAAGACCATCTTGCCTCTAAGGAATAAAGACCGGAAGTTTGGGAAATGGTCACCAAGCTGGGAGGGTCCTTATAAAGTAAAACAGGTAATGTCTGGTAACGCCTATTTGCTACAAACATTACAAGGCAAGGATTTACCAAAGCCTTTGAATGGGCGTTTCCTCAAACAGTACCATCCTAGTATGTGGCAAGATGCCTAAGAGAACCGATGTGATCACATCGAGTTAGTTGCTTTTGGTTCGCCCAGCTCCACCAAAAGGCAGGGGGGCATATGTTTGAACCAAAAGTGAGTCGGCGGACGGTCCGGCCCTGAGGCCGGACGGTCCGCGGTCCGAACAGTCCGCGCCTGTGGGCCGGACGGTCCGCGCGTGCGCAGAACAGATTAGGGTTCCGAGTTTTGTGCTACGGTTGTTAGCTAGATTCGCGGAATTAGCTTGGAATCAGTTGTGTAAAGGGTCCAGCCCCCCTCCTCTATAAATAGAGAGGTCTACGGCCGATTTGTAATCAACAATCGAATCAATACAACTTCTATTTCGCATTTTATCCTAGGAGTAGTTCTAGTCTAGTTTAGGTTTAGCCTCTCGATCTCCAAATTCTCGCTTCTCTTCGACTCTACGCCGATTAGAAGAGTCTAGGTCGGCCTGCCGAGCCTACACATCACCTAGGATCTCTCCTCCCTGACGGGGTCCCTCCCGTGAGCGAGATCCAGGCCGCCGGCGGCGACTTTCGCCGCCTCTGCGTACGCGCGGACCGTCCGGCCCCCAGGGCGCGGACCGTCCGGCCGTCAGGCAGAGAAGCCCTAGCCTCGCACCAGGCCGCGGACCGTCCGGTCTCTGCGCGCGGACCGTCCGCCCCTGTGCAGAGAGCACCGCCGCGCCTCGCACCAGGCCGCGGACCGTCCGGCCCCTGCGCGCGGACCGTCCGCCCCTGTGCAGAGGGCACCGCCACGGTTCTTGTTGAGTGTTTGGCGCTCCGAAAAGGCGTCAACAGTATAAATCTTGTTTGATCTCATCGACAATAAATGGGGGTCGGCCCCAATATATGAATATATGCTCACGGCGGCGATCCCATAACATGTAAGGTGTAAGCACCAATGCAGTGTTGGAAACGAGATTTCGGCGCCATCTATATTGACGTCGAGACGTGTAATTTTAGCGTCAATAATGATGACGTCCATTTTCTAAATTCAAATCATGAAAAGTGTAGCTGTGAAAATCTTTCAAAAAGCAAAAAAAACGGTACTGAAACCAGCCTAAGCATATGGTTCTCGTTTTGCAGAGTGGACAGCCTCTCCTGTCCCTCCAGCTCCTTCGCCCTCGCGTCCAACTCGCTCAGGTACGCCTTCTTCCTCTTCCTGTGCTTGTTGCGCGCCGACACCCGATTCCTAAGCAAACCCGATGACCACATGAGTGCCATCATCTTAATTTACGGGATGTTTTACACAACCACATGCCGATCGAGACCAGTGCGGTGCCGACTACCAGTTGTGCACGAGGACGCCATTGGACTGTGAACGTTAAGAAACAGTTGATGATGCGATAGCTGGAGACTGTTCGTCAGAAGCTGTTAAATACCGTACCGGAGAAAGAGTGGTTCATCAATCGACGAGTCGTCTGTGGTCCAACTAACAGAGACGTAATAAGGGTTTGGCCTAGAAGGTGCCGGGGAAAGAGACGGCGTCCAGCAGTCGTCACATCAGAGTTATTAAAAGAAGACCCCATTTCAAGCGCTCTCCGCACTCCACACGATCTCAGCCTCAGCTGTTGTTGACACGTGGATGCAGACGCATGTTTTCCTTCAATCCATCAGAATCCAAATGTGAGTTCAATCCTCGGACCCAAAAACTCCATCCAATCGAGCTCTGAGCGCACAGCCCAGTCCGAGGTTCCCATCACTCCCACACCGCACCGCTCTTCTCCTCAACCACCGCCGCCTCGCCTCACCCCCTCCCATGCCTGCAGCCCTCCCTAACGGCGAGGGAGGCAGGACCTGGTGCCGCTGCCAGCTCCCGCAGCTTCGCCACTTCGCTTCTCTCCGCCTCCACAGATTGCCGACGCCCTCTTGGCCCTCTCCACCGCGCGGCGATGGCCGCCGTGGATGCACCACCGAGCGGGAAGGCTGCGCCCGCGCTGAAGCGGAGTGCCTGGATCCTAGAAGACGCGCGCGCATCCTGCACCGCCTCGTCGGCGACCTCTGAGGCGGCGACGTGGACCCCAACGCCCTCGTGTCTCCCAGCTCAAGGCCGCCATGACCTAAGAGGTGAGATCCAACCCAGCTATGTCCTCGTTCCTTTCAGTTTTCTGGTTCTCTGGTTTCTTATTGACCAGCTTGATCTGATGAATGCATGCTCCTCTGAATCTCCCATTTCAAGCGCTCTCCGCACTCCACGCGATCTCAGCCTCAGCTGTTGTTGACGCGTGGATGCAGACGCATGTTTTCCTTCAATCCATCAGAATCCAAATGTGAGTTCAATCCTCGGACCCAAAAACTCCATCCAATCGAGCTCTGAGCGCACAACCCAGTCCGAGGTTTCCATCACTCCCACACCGCACCGCTCTTCTCCTCAACCACCGCCGCCTCGCCTCACCCCCTCCCATGCCTGCAGCCCTCCCTAACGGCGAGGGAGGCAGGACCTGGTGCCGCTGCCAGCTCCCGCAGCTTCGCCTACTTCGCTTCTCTCCGCCTCCACAGATTGCTGACGCCCTCTTGGCCCTCTCCACCGTGCGGCGATGGCCGCCGTGGATGCACCACCAAGCGGGAAGGCTGCGCCCGCGCTGAAGCGGAGTGCCTGGATCCTAGAAGACGCGCGCGCATCCTGCACCGCCTCGTCGGCGACCTCTGAGGCGGCGACGTGGACCCCAACGCCCTTGTAAGACCCAAAATTAGTAGGAAAAAATATATATATATATATATATATAAACAAAGTATCATAATGCTTTGGAAATTAGGAAATAAGAAAATGATGAGAAAAGGATTTTTCTTTTAAAGGAAACCATTTATACATCCCATGAAATAAATAACAAGGAGAATAAAACTTAAATTAGTAATATTAAAATAGTATGGTTTATATTCACTTTTGGGTTTCAATGGATACATTTGAAAAATCTGAAAACTAAAATAGAAGTGTAAATAGAAAATAGAAAATAAATGGGAAGGGAAGGAAAGAGAAGTAATATAAAAATATGAGTAATATATTTGAATAAATATTCTCAAACCAAATACTTTTAATTGCACCAAAATGAACCAGTTACAAGTTTGAATTGAATTGGTATTTTAGATTTGAATTTGTGAAAGAATGGAGAAATGAAGAAAATAGAAAGGAAAAATAAAAAGAAAAAAAAGAAAAGAATAGAAAGGGCAACTTGGGCCGCGGAACACCAATTCGGCCCACTACATTTTCACCTCCGCGCGGCCCAGGTGAACGCAACACGCGCGCGGGGGGGGGGGGGGGGGGAAACATCTCGCTGGCGTATGGGCCCCACTGGCCGAACGCCTCACCGCGCACACATGAACCCTGGTACTGCTGACTGCCGCGTGGGGCCCATCTGTCGGGGCCGTCTCCGTCTTCCCCGAGCAACCTGGCGCAACAGCCCCGCCGAACTCGGTGGATCGCGCCCGCCAAAATCGCGGGTCCGGCGACCACAACCTCTTCCCCGACTCGTCCGCGTGGAGTATAAATGCCTTCCAGGGTCTCAACCGCTGTGTATTACTCCGTCTCCTAGCTATTCCCGTGAACCGAGAGAGAGAGAGAGTGCTGAGTGCCGCCGCCACCGGGGAATTCGCGGCCTGGTCGTCGATTCGGCCTCGGGTAGCGGTCGCGGATCTTCGCAGTGGAACGCTGATACGTGTGATCCCATTGGCTGACCCTATTGGCGACTGCTTGCGACGAATTGCTCGCCGCCGTGCCAAATTTGGGCGAATTCCGCCCCGTGCCGTGGTTGACTTCTTCCGCCGTCGCTATCTGTCCTGAGGTACCTTCTATCGGATCACCCCGTCCTCAATTCCGTTTTGCGCACGAAGTTAACTGAATCCGGTGGCCGGGGTGGTAGAATTTGATGGAGCTCCGGCGTGGTGGCCGCCATGGGCAGGGGCGCTCCCCAGCTCGGCTCAGTTGGGGAAGATGAGCCCTGGGCCGTTGATCGGGCCATGTACGGGTAAGATTAGAAGGATGGGTGGGGGCCTTTCGACCGTGGATCGATGATCTTGCGGCTAGGATTAAATGGGCGATACCGGTTCGGTGAGATGGATTTGCGCCGTTCGATCAGGATCCAGTGACCCAGATTCGATCTGGTTTCATTAAACCACAACCGCTGATCTCGGATCCAAGGGCTCATATTGCATACCGTTTCATTTAAAGCACGATCTAATCTGGGGCGTCCGATTTTGATCGGAGGGCTCAGATCTCACGATACCCCTTCGCGGGTATGTTTTATAAAAGAAACCCTGGGTTTTCTCGGATTCAACCCGCCGTCCTTACCAGGGGCGCTCTGAGTCTTGAGAATACTTACGCGTTGACCCCTGCGCTTCTGTTTAATTGAGGCGCAGTCCAGTGGATAGGAAAATCATAGAAAATGATTTAGAAAATGATTTTTAGTGTTAAAATAAATCAGAAACTTATTTAATTCATAACTAATTCATTCTAGCTCCAAATTGAACCATTCCAGTTTCTAAAATTTTGTAATAATATTCTTCATCATTTTGTGCCTCTGTTTTGGCATGAAAGGCTCATTTAAATTTATCTAATACTTAATCTTGTATTAAATACATAAAAGCTACAGAAATTCATAACTTAAAATCTATAACTCCAAAATTAATGATTCCTGTTCCTATGATCTTATTTCAATATGTAGATGATTAATATGTATTTTGCATATATGTTTGGTGTAATGTTAATTTTTGCCTATACCATGTTTGTTTGAATTGCTACGACTAGCAGTGAGGTCACGAGTCACCTGAAGATCATCCTGGTACCTGGATCCTCAAGGCCCAGGCAAGTTGTGCCCTTGACCACTTTTTACCCAATAATGTTCTTTAATATCAATTATCCATGCATAGGTTAATTTTGATGGGACCCAATAGGTCACCCTAGATTTGTTTATCTCACTACCTTGTTTACCCCTGAATCACTTGGGTAGTTTGCTATTGCTTTATATGGTTTTGGGATAATCATTTATTACCTCTATGTTCCAATTTTTGTTGTATTTCTGTTTATGTTCATGTTGATATCATTAATGTTAATTGGAACATAGAGCTTAACTTGAGTAACACGTGCCACCACAAGGGAGGAATGGGACCCCTTGGCTGATTAATTAGGAAAGCTAGTGGAAGACTACCTTACCCGAAAGGGGCAAGGGCAGTAGGGGAGTGGTCAGTGTAGGGAGGCCCTCGGGAGGATTTTGCTGCGATGGCGGTCCTGCAAGGGATTCCTGCATTGGAACTTCCTATAAACTGTAGCGGGTTTTCGGAAGCTAGTGGAACTTTGTAAAGGCCTCGTAGTGGATCCCTAGCCATTCACCTCGGTAGTGTCTAAGGGCCTTGCAAACCCTGGCGACATGGGATACACGACTTGTGGGTAAAGGGTACAACCTCTGCAGAGTGTAAAACTGGTATACTAGCCGTGCTCACGGTCATGAGCAGCTCAGGACTCTCTGATGTTTAAATTATGGAACTAAATTCAATTTGTCATATGCATTGCATCGCAGGTGAAGTTGTTATTTTTGTTCTACTACTTAATTGGGTTTGGTATTTACTTATACTTAGTAACTGCTAATAAAATTTTGACCAACTTTAAAAGCAATGCTCAGCTCTAACCATCTTCTTTGGTAAGCCTTACACTTCACGTGAGCTCCCACCTTTGGCGAGTTCATGCACATTATTCCCCACAACTTGTTGAGCGATGAACGTATGTGAGCTCACTCTTGCTGTCTCACATACCCCACAGGTCAAGAACAGGTACCACCGGATGAGGCGCATGGAGGATGCTGCGATGAGTTCGTGAGAGGTCTAGGTCGTCGTCTCCCAGTCAACTTTGGGTTGCTGGACCGTTGTCTCCTTATAATGTAATTATTTATTTTGTATAGAACTCCTGTTATGTATAAAGATGTGACATTCGATCCTGTGCCACTATACATCATATGTGTGAGACTTGGTCCCAGCATACCTGGTGTTTATGTTAGCGCCCGGGTTTTGGACCCCTAAAATCCGGGTGTTACAGAAGTGGTATCAGAGGAATGTTGACTGTAGGACGAAACCTAGATAAAACTGGACAACCATTATCTACTTACCTTACTCTGATTCTTTCTATACTTTCCTTGATCCTGTCTCACCTTCTACTGTTCTACTCTGATTAACCTTACCTTTGCTACTCTGATTCTTTTCTAAACTTATCTTAATCTTTTCTCATCTATTTCCGCTTTACTCTGATTATTCTTACCTTTTCATTCTAAAGACAAATGTGGATTTCACACTTTGAAATCCTGTGCCTAAAGTGACCTTTAGGAATAAGAGACCCACTCTTAGGTAACAAAAACAAAACTATTTTTTTATAAGGATCTATACGCTTGAGTGTTTGTTCTTATGACACTTGTTTGATTTGGATCTTTGATTGAGTGTGATTAGTTATGGAGTAATGTCCAGAATTACATCTGCATGTACGTATAGGCATAAATAGAATTCATAAGATAACTAAACAACTTAGATTATCCTCCACTAAAAGGTATCTATTTCGTAGAAGTTCTTCTTATCTTAAAAGACACTCTCTTATCTCAATAGATCCATCTTATCTTACAAGATACTCTCTTGCCTTAATAAATTCATCTTATCTTAAAAAGATTTTGTTATCCTAATAGATCTAATTTACCTCAAAAGATTATACCTTATCCTTATGAATTCATCCTACCCTAATTAGCATATTTTAAAATATCAACCATGATCTAATTCAAAGTAATTAGATATTGTCTAGACTAATCCGGTGATACCAATCTAGATCCCATCTAATCTAATATGATCCAATCTAAAGTAAGTTATTTAATAAATTAGTTAGTACTAGTGAAATGGATTAGACCTCACTCCTATAAAAATGATTTAAGCTAAATTGATGCCCTAGATTAACTTGACCATATACGTATGCAATTACCTTACCCATCCGATAGTTGCATAATCCCTCTGTGTTAACCTAATAGAGCTTCTGACCTACCTACACCGTATACCCCATCCTATCTCCAAAGATTCTAACATATCCTAACAAGATATATCTTACCCTGATAAATCTATCTAACTTAAACTAGTCTAATCCAGATCATATCTAATTTAATATGGTCTAATCTTGTGTGAGTTACTTAATGCTGGTGGAGAGGATAAGGCCATACCCCTAAATCACTTAAGCCTAATTTGGAGACTTATATCAACTTGGCCATACACAACAACTCGACCTATATAACAAGTTACATAACTTACCCAATCAATAGAGTCTTAATGGGTTGCATAATCTATCAACCACCACCTGACATCAAACCAGATTTTGACCTACATCATGTAGTCTATCTCACCCATATATATCTAATCGTGACAAAATTCTATCCTACCTTTGGATACCCACCTTATACGACTGGTTATCTCAATCTGAACATAAAACAAAGATTAAGCCCTACTTAAGAGTCTTCAGATTATAACCAGCTACTAGCCTATTCATTCTGCTTATTGAATATGGTCATTTGCAAAAACTATTGCCACATGCTTCTAACTTTCATGGTCAATACCAGGAAAGGAAAGATTATCACGCAACAGCAAACAGAAATGAATTCTCCAAATCCTCCACCTATTGAAACCGAACAAGTGGTTGCTGCCCAAAGACTGGTAATACAACAATTAACAGACCTGGTGACCGAGATGCAAAACCAGATAAGACAACAACGCGAGGAAATACGTCAGGTCCAGTCAAGAAATAAGGCAAGCACGGTTGGAGAGACAACAACAACAACAACCTCCACCACCACCACCAGCTCCACCAAGCTACATAGATATAAATTATGATGATTTGTAAGATCTAGATGTTACTTTAGTTAGTAGAGGATATGATATTATTTTAGAAGGAGCAATAAGGTCTATTGACCCTATGTTTTGTTGAAGAATTATACCTCATGCTGAGATTTCTTTGTTTGTGCATATGTTCCGAGAACAATATGAGTATACATCCCTTTTCTTACAAATCTCGAGGACGAGATTTTTGTTAAGGGGGGTAGGATTTGTAAGACCCAAAATTAGTAGGAAAAATATATATATATATATATATAAACAAAGTATCATAATGCTTTGGAAATTAGGAAATAAGAAAATGATGAGAAAAGGATTTTTCTTTTAAAGGAAACCATTTATACATCCCATGAAATAAATAACAAGGAGAATAAAACTTAAATTAGTAATATTAAAATAGTATGGTTTATATTCACTTTTGGGTTTCAATGGATACATTTGAAAAATCTGAAAACTAAAATAGAAGTGTAAATAGAAAATAGAAAATAAATGGGAAGGGAAGGAAAGAGAAGTAATATAAAAATATGAGTAATATATTTGAATAAATATTCTCAAACCAAATACTTTTAATTGCACCAAAATGAACCAGTTACAAGTTTGAATTGAATTGGTATTTTAGATTTGAATTTGTGAAAGAATGGAGAAATGAAGAAAATAGAAAGGAAAAATAAAAGAAAAAAAGAAAAGAATAGAAAGGGCAACTTGGGCCGCGGAACACCAATTCGGCCCACTACATTTTCACCTCCGCGCGGCCCAGGTGAACGCAACATGCGCGCGGGGGGGGGGGGGGAACATCTCGCTGGCGTATGGGCCCCACTGGCCGACGCCTCACCGCGCACACATGAACCCTGGTACGCTGACTGCCGCGTGGGGCCCATCTGTCGGGGCCGTCTCCGTCTTCCCCGAGCAACCTGGCGCAACAGCCCCGCCGAACTCGGTGGATCGCGCCCGCCAAAATCGCGGGTCCGGCGACCACAACCTCTTCCCCGACTCGTCCGCGTGGAGTATAAATGCCTTCCAGGGTCTCAACCGCTGTGTATTACTCCGTCTCCTAGCTATTCCCGTGAACCGAGAGAGAGAGAGTGCTGAGTGCCGCCGCCACCGGGGAATTCGCGGCCTGGTCGTCGATTCAGCCTCGGGTAGCGGTCGCGGATCTTCGCAGTGGAACGCTGATACGTGTGATCCCATTGGCTGACCCTATTGGCGACTGCTTGCGACGAATTGCTCGCCGCCGTGCCAAATTTGGGCGAATTCCGCCCCGTGCCGTGGTTGACTTCTTCCGCCAGTCGCTATCTGTCCTGAGGTACCTTCTATCGGATCACCCCGTCCTCAATTCCGTTTTGCGCACGAAGTTAACTGAATCCGGTGGCCGGGGTGGTAGAATTTGATGGAGCTCCGGCGTGGTGGCCGCCATGGGCAGGGGCGCTCCCCAGCTCGGCTCAGTTGGGGAAGATGAGCCCTGGGCCGTTGATCGGGCCATGTACGGGTAAGATTAGAAGGATGGGTGGGGGCCTTTCGACCGTGGATCGATGATCTTGCGGCTAGGATTAAATGGGCGATACCGGTTCGGTGAGATGGATTTGCGCCGTTCGATCAGGATCCAGTGACCCAGATTCGATCTCGTTTCATTAAACCACAACCGCTGATCTCGGATCCAAGGGCTCATATTGCATACCGTTTCATTTAAAGCACGATCTAATCTGGGGCGTCCGATTTTGATCGGAGGGCTCAGATCTCACGATACCCCTTCGCGTGTATGTTTTATAAAAGAAACCCTGGGTTTTCTCGGATTCAACCCGTCCGTCCTTACCAGGGGCGCTCTGAGTCTTGAGAATACTTACACGTTGACCCCTGCGCTTCTGTTTAATTGAGGCGCAGTCCAGTGGATAGGAAAATCATAGAAAATGATTTAGAAAATGATTTTTAGTGTTAAAATAAATCAGAAACTTATTTAATTCATAACTAATTCATTCTAGCTCCAAATTGAACCATTCCAGTTTCTAAAATTTTGTAATAATATTCTTCATCATTTTGTGCCTCTGTTTTGGCATGAAAGGCTCATTTAAATTTATCTAATACTTAATCTTGTATTAAATACATAAAAGCTACAGAAATTCATAACTTAAAATCTATAACTCCAAAATTAATGATTCCTGTTCCTATGATCTTATTTCAATATGTAGATGATTAATATGTATTTTGCATATATGTTTGGTGTAATGTTAATTTTTGCCTATACCATGTTTGTTTGAATTGCTACGACTAGCAGTGAGGTCACGAGTCACCTGAAGATCATCCTGGTACCTAGATCCTCAAGGCCCAGGCAAGTTGTGCCCTTGACCACTTTTTACCCAATAATGTTCTTTAATATCAATTATCCATGCATAGGTTAATTTTGATGGGACCCAATAGGTCACCCTAGATTTGTTTATCTCACTACCTTGTTTACCCCTGAATCACTTGGGTAGTTTGCTATTGCTTTATATGGTTTTGGGATAATCATTTATTACCTCTATGTTCCAATTTTTGTTGTATTTCTGTTTATGTTCATGTTGATATCATTAATGTTAATTGGAACATAGAGCTTAACTTGAGTAACACGTGCCACCACAAGGGAGGAATGGGACCCCTTGGCTGATTAATTAGGAAAGCTAGTGGAAGACTACCTTACCCGAAAGGGGCAAGGGCAGTAGGGGAGTGGTCAGTGTAGGGAGGCCCTCGGGAGGATTTTGCTGCGATGGCGGTCCTGCAAGGGATTCCTGCATTGGAACTTCCTATAAACTGTAGCGGGTTTTCGGAAGCTAGTGGAACTTTGTAAAGGCCTCGTAGTGGATCCCTAGCCATTCACCTCGGTAGTGTCTAAGGGCCTTGCAAACCCTGGCGACATGGGATACACGACTTGTGGGTAAAGGGTACAACCTCTGCAGAGTGTAAAACTGGTATACTAGCCGTGCTCACGGTCATGAGCAGCTCAGGACTCTCTGATGTTTAAATTATGGAACTAAATTCAATTTGTCATATGCATTGCATCGCAGGTGAAGTTGTTATTTTTGTTCTACTACTTAATTGGGTTTGGTATTTACTTATACTTAGTAACTGCTAATAAAATTTTGACCAACTTTAAAAGCAATGCTCAGCTCTAACCATCTTCTTTGGTAAGCCTTACACTTCACGTGAGCTCCCACCTTTGGCGAGTTCATGCACATTATTCCCCACAACTTGTTGAGCGATGAACGTATGTGAGCTCACTCTTGCTGTCTCACATACCCCACAGGTCAAGAACAGGTACCACCGGATGAGGCGCATGGAGGATGCTGCGATGAGTTCGTGAGAGGTCTAGGTCGTCGTCTCCCAGTCAACTTTGGGTTGCTGGACCGTTGTCTCCTTATAATGTAATTATTTATTTTGTATAGAACTCCTGTTATGTATAAAGATGTGACATTCGATCCTGTGCCACTATACATCATATGTGTGAGACTTGGTCCCAGCATACCTGGTGTTTATGTTAGCGCCCGGGTTTTGGACCCCTAAAATCCGGGTGTTACAGCCCTCGTGTCTCCCAGCTCAAGGCCGCCATGACTAAGAGGTGAGATCCAACCCAGCTATGTCCTCGTTCCTTTCAGTTTTCTGGTTCTCTGGTTTCTTATTGACCAGCTTGATCTGATGAATGCATGCTCCTCTGAATCTCTGATCTGTTGCAAGGGCACGCCTAGGGTTTCTCGCCTTGCCTATACTGTTTGTGGCAGATAAGTCGTCCTATCCTAGAGGGAGACGCCCTGGAGCCTAGAATGGCTGGCTTTGCAGTGCTCTTCCAGCTTGTGTGGATGTCGTTGCTGCACATCTAACAGCAGTGGCTGATGCCTAGAGGTGTGTTCTTTAGTTCAGATCTATCCTGTTTTACAGTACTAGGTTAATGAACATAGTGACAGACACAATCCAAATTTATTACAAAATAGTAAATAAGCAAAAAAACTATATTTCGACTTTCATAGCATGGTAGCTATTTTTTCAAATAGATTGCGCCAGATCAAAACACAATGACAGACTATTTTTATGTTCTCCAATGCATGCGATGTAGCTAAAAATGGATTGGTGAAAGATGAAAAAGAAGTGGCTTTGTTCAGAAAGAAGGTTGGTATGAGGACAAGCGTATCTATATTTCAAGTAAAACTCAACAAGAATTATCCTTTGGCGTATCAAAATCTAAATGAACAAATTAATATTGCAGGAATTTTCTTGGTTACTACTGGCAACTACACAGATTCTGGTATTTTACTATGTCGCTTTCAGTTTAAACTTTACCTCAAATATTAGTGATAGCTCTATCTATTAATTCTTGAGTATCTTCGTCCTTAGCGCATACCAGCACCAATAGAAAACAAATAGTATGTTTCTAGATCCAGAAAAACAGAAAAGTGCTCTTCGAGTGTTACATTGTGTGATTAATATTGTACTATTGTAATATGAGCCTGTATTTTTTACATAATCATATCAGTGTTGCAAGCAACCCTCTATTTTTTAACCACACAATTTGCTATCAACTAATAGGCATCAAAATCATATTAAATTAAATTTACAAACTCTGCTAACCAAAATCAAAATACCAGGCTAAAAGATTTTGGACTTAAAGGTTGTCAAAATCTACACTATCTATTCTGAATTATAGTTTTTTGTTTGCATCAACTACCATGATATTTTTTTAGAAAAAATATTATTTTTTGGTTTTTGGTACCAGAACAGAAGGCGCTGGAGATGATCCTAGCCTCCTAGGTTTATGTGTTTAATACATCCAGGCTATTGGTATGGATCTGGTTGTTCAATTCAGAGATACAAGTTTAGTGATATTGTTGTTAATTTGTTGTTTTCTTTCTGTGGTTCTTTATAACAAAGCCTTATGCCTGCGATCCATCAAATCTACCCAAATATCCCCCAAACAAGGAATACGATGCTAAGCTTCGATATGAAGAAACTAGGAGGTGAGTCCCTCAGAAATCATCACTGTTAATAATCTACATTACCAATTTCTGTTCTCGATATTTCTTATTCAATCCAAGTGATGGCTTGTTTACATGCAGAGAGCAGCTACTAAAGGACAAGAAGCTGAAGCTAGATAGAGGAAGCAACTTCATGTACCCGATGGCAATAGTGGATTGCAGGTACTGGGAATTCACTTGAAATATCAATGTCTTTTAAATTCTGAAATATCAAGGTCTTTTAAATTCTTTTGTTTTTTTGCTGGTGCACAATGGTATCGGTATTGGGATTTTGAAATATTGCTAGGAGATTATTGAATTATCCAAGTGCCACATGATTATCAGAGTGCTAGGAATTGAACAATAAGGATCATTTCTAGACAGGAACATCATATTACTTGCCAGTTCCATCAAACTAAGGAGCCCCTAGGCTTTGAATGATGATGGATAAGTCCACTATTTAACAATGGACTTTAAATCTGTAGCACCAATATACTTAGCAGACATGACGAAGTAACAAAGCAGGATATACTCATTCCCAGAGTCGCCCTCTCGATTCTCCCTCGATCCAGCCGGAGCAGTCCCCTTTCCCTCCTCCACACGCGGGCACCGTCATCTCCTCCTTGTGTTGCTCAATCGCCCAGTATAACATGGATTACGCGCAGGAGTTCAGTTAGGACTTTGGAGAAATAGAGTGGTATGTTTTCTTCAGTGATCTGAGAGACTGGAGTTGTTTTTCTTCTAGCCTGACAGACTAGCATGTATATATATATATATTTTTCTGCGAGACAATCTTCTTAGATAAGTTCAGGGATCTGAGAGGTCCTGTTATATGCAGTAATCACTCTGTTCAAATTTTAATCTATTCTGTCTTTTTTTCTATTCTTCTGTGAGTCGGTCTTCTTAGAGAACTATAGCGATCTGAGAGACAGCTCCTGTTATATGCAGTAATCACTCCGTTCAGATTTTAATTATTCTGTCTTTTTTTCCTGTTCTTCTGTGGGTCAGTCTTCTTAGAGAACTTCGTGATCTGAGAGACAGCTCCTGTTGTATGCAGTACTCCGTTCAAATTTCAATTTATTCTGTCTTTTTTCCCCTAGATACATAATTTTTACTACGGGCAGTTCTTTCGCAACATGGTGTATGGCTAGTTTTTCTTTTTCTGGATACACAATTTATTCTGACATATAGTTTTGCGTTGATTCGTTGAAGAACTTTATACAGGTAGTCTGGTCTCTGGTCACGTTCACGTATGACGTATTCAGCCAAGTGTCGCGATGCTTACGATCTGAAACATATGCACTGTATGTAACAGGAATCGGTGTATTTTCAATCACATGATGAACTTGCATGAATCCTTTTGTTTGGTACCGGAGGGAAAAAGCATCACGAGATGAACATGCATGAATCCTTTTGTTTCACAACGAATGCAGGAAGCGTGTGCTTTACTATTCAATTCTATGCCACAAAGATCAGTCATGCTTCTTCAGGTATTATGGCGGTCACTGCAAGAATCTCACATGAGTAACTACTAGGCATATCCAGCATATAAAGTCGATTGTTAACAGAGCCACCGAGGGTAGCTAAACTGTGCATATCATATACACAAGTGACTGTAGAGACTTAAAAACTTCTTTACGGAAAGCTAAGCGAAACCAATCAACACCGAACAACTTTCTCTTCTATTCTGGACCATCAATTTACTAATAGAACACCGAGCACTTACTCTGGCAACACTGGCATGTGATGCCGAGAGCGATCATCCCATGGACCAATAATATGGAGGTATGGTAGTGGGTGTTTAATGTTTTGACCTACGAGTACTTCTAATTTTCCTTCATTATTGTTAGTCATCTAATATATACATGTTCCTACTTCATTATTAGGCGTGGGTGTTTATTCTGTGTTAATAAGCAGTTATAAATTATGGGTGTTAAAGTAGTAGCATGTCTTTGTTACAAGATTATAGCCGATCAATCATACTTCGTTTACTACTTGGATAACACACCAAGCAGAAATAGCTGAACAAATATTCCTACAAACAGCTCAGACATCATTGTTTCAGTTCATGTCCGTACTCTGCTTTGATCAAATACAGTTTCCGATATCCAGTCCATACATTTTAGTTTTCAGTTTTTCGTTTGGATAACATTAAGTCCATACTTTTTCATATTTTCAGTTAGCACATACATTTCATTTCATCCAAGACATGCTAAAAACTGAATGTGATTCATACAACAGGCTAGGAATCCTATTCAAATCTAAAAACTTAGATCGTCAGTTTGGATCACATCATGTTTTTAGATTTTCAGCTTATAAGCTGAAATTTGATGCCCAGTTTCCAGATTTCAGATTTTCATTTTTTTCGGTTTTTTTATTTAAACAGTTTGGATCACATTCATATTTCAACTTCCGATTTACAGATAATATGCACGTAGTTTTCATATTGACATATATTATATGGTGGTCTGAATCTTGAAAATTTGCTTGCTTGTTGAGTGAAGAACTCCTTGCCATGGTTGTTGCAACCTAAATCTGTTTATATTACTTGTAGATATTCAGTAGTTATTTTATGCCTTGCTGCTACCAAAATTAAGAAATAATAACACTATAATTAAGAAATGATAACACTATAGCCCACCTAGCATTGTTCTGACATTTCAAATTGGATTTATACCATTAAAAGATTCTAACTTCCTGCGCAGGTCTATCGTTGGAAATGAAGGGACATGTCGTTTTTCTGTCCAACGAGAATAGCACTTGTCTTCTGCTAATATTGCCGCTGGACAAACGAACTCTGTGCTTTTGTGTGCAAGCAATACTCGCTAATAGTCTGTTCGGATTTCTAATGAACCATGTGTGTATGCTGCTTTTGGATCAGTTATATTTTGAACTGCCAACGATAATGTTTTGGCAGGCATGAATTACAGACGCTTAATATAACGTGTGGCTAAACAGAATCATTAATGGCTGCATTGTGGTCCAGCTAATATTAGTTGCTACTTCATTGTATATGTATATATCTATATTGTGGCTTAATATGTCTGTAATTATACTCGAAAATACCATTATCTGTTCAGTGTGAGTTATATATATATATATATATATATATATATATATATATATATATATACTATATTGATACTTTGCCATATAATTAGACATTGTACGTGGTATCGATAGGACATTACTTTGGATCAGTTCCCTGTTGTATCAGGCCTGATTATTATACTATGTTGCACCTCTATGTATGGTAGCTTGTGCTCAAACAAGAAACAGTTGTAACTCTAATGTAAATTATGACCTGTCTCTAATTATTGCTCTGGCTATCTCACTAATATTTTTGTGGAGATTTAATCTTGAAGCATCGATTGTGCTAAATAATTTATCAGATCCTTTATAATCCTGTTTTTCTCTTGAATTGGACAGATGTGCCGGATAGGGCGCGCGAAAGGGCGCCACCTGGTCTGTATATATATACGGCATCAGACGATGAGCGTCGGCGGACTCCTGGCCGGGCCGTCTCGCCGTGTGAATACAGGACAGGACTGGGGGAGTGGGGGTGTACAGTGTACACTCACATTCACATCGACGTCGGCGTGGATGGCCGTCCCTCTCGGCCGGCCTCCACAGCGCAATCAAGTCGCCCACCAACTTGTAAATTAACACACTACTACTACTACTCTGAATCATCCGCCACCCATCAGTGTCAACACTGAAGATGCCAATGCCATGCCATGCCAGCACCACCAGCAGCAGCAGCAGCCTGCTTCGTCGTCGTCTCTGTCATGCGCTGTGCCCGCCCTGATTTCTTCTCCTCGCCATTCAATGCCCCTAGCCTGCATTCGTGTCGTCCTCTTCCCTCCAAGGCTCCACCAACAGCTAGCTGCGACCACCGGACAGACTCGAGCTACTTCCTCCTGTCGGTGCTTCGGCTTCCATGTCATTTCAGATGAGGATCCTGTCCTGAAGCTTCAGCCGCCCAGAGCCAGAGGGCGACCATGGCATCTGATCTGCGCCCACCCATCATGGGCACACGGAGCAGACCGACCAAATCATCGGTCCACCCCCTCATCACAGTCCCCAACAAAACCGCAAGGCCAAGGCCGGCCCAGGCTTCACATGGGCACGCGGTGTGCGCCCATATGCCCCGCCGTCTGCACCGGCAAAAAGGCACGCGACACCACATGCGAACAGCGAACCATCAAATTAAGATCGGAAAGACCAGCGCGCGCCAGAACAGAGTCGCACCAAGCTAGCAACAAGACCAATTCAGATCTCAGTAGCTGCTGCATGGATCTGGTTCGAGCAGAAAACCACAACCGACCCAAATTAAAGAGAGGAAACTAACCTGACTAAAAATGGTGTACATACATTACATCGAGTAGCAGTATGTATGAACATGTGCACTCTCACACAACCATGACCCCCAAACCTTTTTTTTTTTACAGCGGGAAGACAACGCGACGTACGTACGTACGTACGTGCTGCTATGCTACGCCGTCGTCGTCGCTACATGCTTAGGCTTGGGCTTGGGCTTGGGCTTGGACCGGCGGCGTGCCTTGCCGCCGCCAGAGCCCCCGCCCAGGATGGCGCAGAGGATGCAGCCGGACACCCTCGGCGAGGGCGGGTCCATGTCGGGGGCCACGTCCTTGGTCCGGAACACCCGCTGCTGATGGCCGCCGCCGCGCGCCTTCTCCTCCTTCGCCTTGTTGCCGTCGTCGCTGTCTCCGCCACGGAGCAGCATGCCGATGCTCCCGACGCTCCTGGAGTGCCGGAGCTCCGGCTGGGGGTCCTCGGCGGCGCCGGCCTCGCCTCGGCCTCGGTCAGGAACCGCTCGTCCCAGACCAGGCCCGAGGACCCGGACCTTCTGAACGTGGTCGCCGACCTCTGTAGCCCCGCCATGGGTGCCTGTCCCACCTCTCCTCGTCCGATCCACCACGCCGCGAGACGCACCAGCTTATCTAGGGACGACGAACCGGCCGGAGTGGTGTGCTTCTGCTGAGTTGCTGCTCTCCTCCTTGCCCGTTTCTGCAGGCTCCCTCTGTGTTATATATATGTAGACTGACAGAGACTGCCATTAGTGTGCAGACAGCAGAGCAGTCAACAACCGGCGCTGGGGCTGTTTGCCTGTTTTGCAGTAACTAACTGGAGTTTCTTCTGCAGAGGTTATATATTTATTTTATGTGTGCGTGTAGAACAGTATACAACTATACAAGAACTCATCAGATCAGATTAGAATATTAAACACATCCTCTCTTTTTTTTCCCATCTATTTCTGCGGCACATGCCACGGGGTTTACACTTCACGCCGTGAGCATGTGATGGAGGAAGAGAAGACAAGTGCATGCATACAAGCACAGTTACATGCGCATCACCAGGAAATATGCATGCATTCTTCAACAGTTTTCTTTTCTTTTTACATTCCACTGTAAAGTTTGAACAATGATATGACGATAATTGATTGATGGAACGTACACGCGCGAGCCGTTAAGATCTAATAATAAGGTGTACGATATATATATATATATATATATATATATATATATATATATATATATATATATATATATATATATATATATATATATATATTAAGAGCCCTGGGCTTCCAATAATAGAGGAAGCCCAGGCTAGTCAACATGGGCATTTTGGTTGAACCACACCGAGTCAACAGGTCATAGTCACGGCGCCGTTACCCCCGTCAGCCAGCCACCTCTCCCACGTTTCCTGTTTCTAAAACCGTACTCGCGCATTCAACGGAGATAAACCAGCGCCCATTTGAAGAAAACCCCAGCCGCGCAGATTTTCTTTTCGTCGGAGGCGACTCCCCAGGCGATTTCCGCGCCTCCAAACCAGCGCAGCGCCAATCCACCGCCGCTCCAATCCAGCGCCATTCCATTCCTCCTTACATCCTTCAATCTCCCAGCATTGGAGCCCGATTCAAGAAGTTCCAGATAATCCAATATTGAAATACCCCGAGTTTGCCGTCGATTTTTTGAGCCCTATCGGTCGATTGAAGTGGATTTGATGGTAACCCTTATTTTCCAGCTAAATGTAGGGCTGGGCATTCGGTTTTTTCTAAACTTCGGTTCGGTTTTTCGGTTTTAAAAAACTTCGGTTTTTCAAACATTAGAAACCGTTTGGTTTTCTAGAAAATGAAAAACCGAGAAGTTCGGTTTCGGTTTTTTACTTCGGTTTTTCGGTAAAAACCGAATACCAAACTTATAATCAAGACAATACATACAACAAGTTTAAATGATAAATTACATATAATTTCAAAAAGTAAAAATTATATAGGTACAAATATTACGATATACATCATACATCACATACAAATAAGTGAATAACAATTTAATTGTATCACACAATTAGTTCACATAATCGAATAGTCAAATTTGAGAATTGATAAAGTTTGGTATTCGGTTTTTTCGGTTCGGTATACGGTGAAAACCGATTACGATACCGAAAACCGAACTTCTTAGATACAAAAACCGAAACCGAACTACCAAAAAAACCGAAATTTCGGTTCGGTTCGGTACGGTTCGGTTCGGTTTTCGGTTTATGGTAAAAATGTGCCCACCCCTAGCTAAATGTGTGATTTGTATCCGCTTATACATCACTATAATCGGGTCATTGCATCGCGCATTGCATCTTTTTTTTGTTTAGGAGCCCCGATATTAGGGCATGTGTATTTATTCTGTATTCCTACTATCGCCCGACATTCATAGATTTAGGCAAAGGCTGTGGATTAGGTATTTACTGATGAGTTAGCAGATAGTACTTTTATACAACTCAAGTAACATATATATGCTGTTTGTATGTAATATATATGCATATCTTCAGTACTGTTTATGCACATTCACCTGAGTCATTTGTTTACACATTTGTTTTATTATATATGCATATAGTCAGTACTCTTTATGCACATTTACTTTAATGATTTGTTTTCACATATATTTTATTATCAAATATGCTTATTTATATTTGATATATATGCATATCCTCAGTACTGTTTATGCACATTCACTTGAGTCATTTGTTTAAACATTTGTTTTATTATACATGCATATAGTCAGTATTCTTTATGCACATTTACTCTAACGATTTGTTTTCACATCGATTTAATTATCTAATATGCTTATTGTATATCATTTATATGCATATCCTCAGTACTTTTTATGCCCATTCAATTAAATCATTTGTGTACACATCTGTTTTATTATATATAAAATATACCCATTGGATTTGATATATATGCATATTGGCAGTAATGTGTATGCTCATTCATACACAAGTTTGTGAACATATATTAAGCATATTTGAATTGTTCTATTTACTTGCATAATTAGTTTACACTCCTGTTCATTATATATAAATACATACAGATACTGTTATTTAAGCAAATGTTATTTAAATATTCATGTTATTTGAGCTAAATGTTTTTATTACTATGAACCAGTTATTAAAATATGTTGTATAGTTAGTTGATGCAAAAAGGCTCTTATTTTATCCTGATCCATTTACAATTATATGAAATATTAAATCAATCTTTATGCTTGTATATAACAATTGCTCATTAAATGATCTCGCATAAATGTAAAAGGTAGTTTAAGTCATGTAATTCCATTTAGCATTATATAGTATGCATTTCAGATAGTTATAGTAAAAATTAGTTTTTTTGGCATATATTCTTGCATAAATCAAAGTATTTAAAAACAACTTCCTTTTTCTACAGATTTATTCAGTATTTAGTCATGAAGTCTGTTGATCGCCCGCCCAGTAATCCAAAAAGATTAACCATTGAATCCAGTCAGGAGGTTTTTTCAATTGACATTTCCAGACGTACAAGATCCAGCAGCTCAGCTCACCAAGATGATATTCCTCAAAATCAGGAGCAGAATGAGCCACAGCCAGCCCCAATCCATCGTGTTCGCAGAAAGGCTTTAGCTTGTCGTTTAAAAAGAAAACCTCCTGCTCCAGCCACTCTCTCTGACGACGATTTCATGGATGCTCCATCGTTAAAGCGTCAATTCAGATCTGCATCACCTTCTCCTTCAGAACAAATCAGTACAAAGAAGTTAAAAGTACCTTCTCCTCAAGTTCCGACCGTGAAAAGAAGCCCAAAGTATAATATCATTGCAAAAAAAAACTCTCCTAAAAAGAAGTCTCCTGTAAAATCACAGGTAATATTTATATATTTATGTTTATTCATGTGTTAATCATGGTGCCCAATCAATTTTGAATTTTCCCCCACTTTAAATTTATGTATATTATTATCAACAAATATGGTGTTTACTTTTTTTAGTGTTGTAGACTAGTTATTTACAAGCCTGTAATAAATATCCCTTGTATGTAAATATAGTATCATTAGTTCTACCTATATATATACTTTCTGTATTAATGCATATTCATTTATGCTTCCAGAAATTGAATATCCGATGCATTCCCTTTGATGTTATTGTATCATCATGGATAATGAGCGATCGGCAGCGTGATGCCGTCGCTAGGTTGGGATTTTCTAGCATATTTGATTTGCGAACTGATGCATTGGAGAGCAGATCACTTATCAGGTGGTTGATGGACAAATTAGATCCACATGACATGACCATACGCCCAGGGGCTGGCAAAGAACTTAAGATAACAAAAGATACGGTTCATCTGATTTTGGGGTTGCCATGTGCCGGAGGAGGTAGAGAGTTTACTGATTGGTACGGTGAAATCGATGCTGCTGCAAATCTGAGACGTCATCTCAATGTTTGTAAAGAAGAATTTGATGTTGTCAAGCTTCAAGATAAGATAGTGCTTGACAACGATGATGAGCTATCAATTAGATGTTTTTTTCTCATTCTATTCAATCGACTTCTGTTTCCTTCTGCTTCTTGGGGCATTACAAACAATGAGGTACTCATGACTTCAAACATGGCCCGAATGGCTGATATTGACTGGTGTCAACTAGTTTACACGGATTTGTGCGATGCTGCCGCACGTTGGCATAAAAGGAACAAAACAAACATCACAGCAACAATATATGGATGCTCACTCATTGTTTTAGTAAGTAATTTTTCTTGTTTACTGTGCATATATATGGTATGCAAATATTTGTTATGTACTAATTTTATATATTTGTGCATTCCTTTTTTTCAGATTTACTATCTTGATCACCTACATCACCCTGCTGCTCCTGATAACAAATATGGTACTCCACGCATTAAGTTTTTTGATAATGAGACCATAAGAGAGTTGGCTCGGGGTGACAGACGCCCCCCCCCCCCCCCCCCGTAAAACTGGTGAACCATTCGGATATGCAGAGGTTAGACACAAACAATTTTTTTGTCCTGTTATGCAGATGTTAAAATATTATTACTGCTAACTGTTCTATTTGATTTTATACTGTTTCGTAGCCGTTCAGAAACGTGTTACGTCATTGCTCCAGAACGGCCTGCTTCTGCCGTTTTCAACGTATATGTGCCACGTATCAAGAATTTGATTGGCAACAAGTTGCAATGTTTGCCCTCCCAGCAGCGTCCAATGTTTCAATCATTGTTTGATGCTCATGACAAAGAGGTGGATAAATACTGTGATTCCCTACAGCTGAGCCATCAGATGATTGTTTCGAAGCAGATTGAACTCTCTGAAACATTTAGTGAAATGATCGATGAAGTTTTGAGAGCTGCAACGCAGCGCGATTCACAGCCAGAAGGTTTTAGTATTTATGTTTATTTTTTTAAAACTAATCAAGTTCACGAATTATTTCTGGAAAATAATATATATATTAATTTATACTCATACAAGCAGCAACATATTTTTTCAGTGTATTTCATTTATGAAAACTGTATTTTATTTATGCATCCTGATAGTATACTGATGTAGTTTGCAAATTTGTATTTTTAACCATTTTTTTATAACGATACATTTATAATGCAGTTATATTTCAGTAACAACTACTATATTATTATATGTTCCAAATGTAGATAACCCCCCCCCCACTATCTCAATGCCTCCAACAAATGATCCAGTATCCACACCAACTGTTCCAACACCTGATAAACAACAACATGATCAGGAAAGCCATGTTCCTACTGATCATATCAAAGTATCAGATGATGTAAGTTTTCTCATACAAACTATATATACTATGCATATATTCTATTCTGCATACAAGTTACTGTTTACTCAAATCTCAGTTGTTTCCATTATAGATTGTCAGTGGGAACGTCTGCAAAAAAGCTGAAGTTATGGATGACCCTATTTTTGACAAGACTCCAAAATCTAATGTTTGACTTCCTTATATCACAATTATTATTATTTCATTTACAATGTATGCAAGTAACATTAATATATACGCATGCTTTATTTTTTTTAACTTCCCAGGCTCCCACAACAGACAAGCCTGCTGCTCCTAAGTTAACACCAAATATAAATAGTGTAAGTATTTACACCTTCATCATATTATGCTAATATTAATTTTTCCCTATGTTTCATTACGTTTATATTAATAAATTTATTGGTTACATGAAGGACAAAAATCTGTTACACATGATACTCCTGTATCTGGTGCACCTCTGTTCGATAAAACCCCATTGACAGATGTAAGACATGTTGTAATTTTCATATTTTTCCTATTTATACAATAAGACATACATATTTATGCAACTGTTTACTAACATTTATTCATATATTAGGCAACTACTGACCTGGTTGCAAAGGATAGTTCCTGTAAAGCTGCAGTCGCTGAACATCCCCACGTGTCACGTGAAGACTGTGCTCGCAACCTGCTTAAGTTCATTTTGTCAGGAAAACTAGATCCGAGCATGTATGTATTCGTTATTCAAATTTCAATTAAGTATAATTAGAAGAATTGTAATCAAAGTTTTTTCCCCAGGTCTATCATTAATTTTGGAGGATTTGGAGGGTCTGTCCTTGATGTTGTCCAGTCGTTTGGTCCCAACAAATGTCTTGAGAATACTTTCATGCAGGGATTTATCGACTGTATTCGTCAGGATGATGTATTATACAATCCAGATTCTGTAATCAACACTCTAATACTGAATGTCAACGTTGGGGTAATTGTTTCTCCACAACTTTGTATCTTATTGCAACACTTGCTGTATAAATATATAATACCAATCAATTTATTTTCTTTGTCCAGACCGTTTTGAATATCGAGGAGTTTGAACAACACAGTTCAAATCCACAGCCCTTCACAACATCACTTCTTAAAGAACATCTTGAACCGACCCTACCTTCAGATGATGTTCTTAACCAGATTAAATTGGTGAGTTCTAATCAGTTTCATTTGTACAAATGTTAGAATGTACTTTTGGTCACTAGTTTTATGTTGTATTAGTTTTAATTTTTCATATGCATAGTATAAATCATTCATAATTTTACATATATATTTAACAGATCCTGGTTCCTATGCTACGCCGATGCCACTGGACCCTTTATGCAATCAATTTTGAACGTCGTCGAATAGACATCTTAGATTCAAACCCTTATGGTACATTGCTTGGAGGCACTACATGAAAACAAATCCATAATGATCAAATGATGATAAATGGAACGAAGATACCTTGGTCCAGACTAATAATGAGAAGACTTAGCATTGCCTTACATGAAGCTCGACCTGAGTCAACTGTACCAAAGTTTGGCAACTACAAGATTGGGCTCCTTCCCAATTGTCCAACCATGACACCAGGGTCAAATGATTGTGGTTTTTTTGTCGCAAACTTCCTCCGCTACTACGATTTTGATGATGGCGACTTATCAGAATTTTATACTCCGGTATGTCACTAAATTAGTCTTCTAATCTTGCATATATTACTCCTTCAGATTTTATTCTACCATTAATTTGATATTATGGCTATTTCAGGATGAACCATTGGACCAACGTGCCTTTGTTCTGCATTACCTTACCTTTCATCGCAACAACATGGTTGCCCCCCTTCCTGCAGAACTGCTGCCTTTCAAGTATTCTCCAAGGAGACGCCGCTGTTTGAAAGCCAAGACTTAGATAGCATAGCTGAACATGATTCCCTGTGCGATGCACAAAACTGTTTATGTTACTTGTTAAGTCACTTATGTCAGGCCTCTGATAATGTGTTTGATACTCTGTGTGCCACTTATGTTCAATGTGGCTAATGTCTATGCTACTTCGCATCAGTTTTTATCTGAAGTGTGTCAAACATAATTGTTACCATAATGGCTATTTATGTTATCTGTTAACAAATTCTATGTTAGTTCATCTCCAGTTTGTGAGTTGGTTAATCTTTTTGCTTCCAAGGTTTGGCTTATTTGTATTATCATATTGTTTCAATATTCAAGTTTTATGCATAATATATACTTCCTTATTTTATATACACTAGGTTCATCTTTTATACATTTTTCACGCTAATTATGCTAATCGTAACAAGTGTTTATGCTATATCCTGTTTGTTGTATTTGAAGTGTGAAACCGACGTATGCACTCCCATTTGATTAGTATTGTTAAGTGTATATAGTTTTATATAACATTAATGTCCAGACCTTCCGATTGCTAAACGTTCAATGCCAATTTGTTGTGCATATTCAGTTACATAATTTGTGTAATTGTCTATATTTACGCAGCATTTTATAGTTTTATATCTACGCATTATATAACCCTTTCATGCAAACTATTGAATTTCGAACAAAATAAAGCATAAGTCATTGTGATATTACAAGTTTCTTCTAAATCGACCACTCGTTAGTCACACTTCAAATTATTCACCCAAATCCATATGCTCAGTCGGCTTCTTCATTTTCCACTTCTTCATCAATATGATGTTTTTTTGCAGTCGATGTTTCATTCCACTGTGGAGCAGTTGTTTTATTGTTTAGTCTTGATCCGGCTGGCCGTCCTCTCTTTCGATTAGACAGTTTTGCTAGCCTTGCCCTGTTCTCTTCCACAGACAGACATGTTCTGCTGTTATGCCCATCTGCTATTCCACACAAATGGCATCTCCTATTCTTCTTTTTCTCTCCTTTCGCACCTAGTCTCATAATCCTATCTTCTGAATTTTTGATTGTCCGTCCCTTTGGTCTTGCACGATCCGGCATACTCAGATTTATAACATCCACATTAAAATTCAACCTCTGCATAATAATAGACGTTACTATTTAGTATACGCATATTTACATATATTTATACCAATCAGTAAAATCATTTATCAATGCTCACCTTTTTAGCTTCTGAGGATGCAGCAATATTTTCCATTTGTTCATGTGCTACGTGACACGGAGAACTTGTATCACCAACCTCATGTGAAAATCTCATGTTGTCTTCCTTTAAAGCCCAACCCAAATACATCAACATTTACATGCAGCATAAAAATATATTTTCATTTTATACAAATAAACAATATTATTTTAATATGTACCTGGTTACCAGTTGTTATTATTGTTAATGCATGTTCACATCCAGTCCTGGTGTTATGCGAATCCTACAAAATATTATTTGCTTATTACATTGATATTATATATTCATTATATACAATACTTCATGCAAGCTTATATATATATATCTTTTACATACCTTATTATGACATGTAATTGTATTGTCATCTTCCATCCCATCGCCAGCATTATTTTTATTCAACTCTTCTTCCTGGTACAAAATAACATGTTACTTATGCATAATTTATGTTACAAATAGTATAACACTAAAACATCTGCAATATTATTACCTTGTCTTCCTCATTATCACTAACATCTGTTGACTCATTACATCCAATATCTGGCTCCAATCGGCTTAGAACGACATCGAGCTCATCCAACACATCCATCGCCTTATCGTACCCTGCTTTTGACATACACGCCTGGCGAACTACTTTCATAGTTTTCGTTAACAACATTTTCTGTCTGTATGATTTAGTAACTCCATCCTTCCCCCTGAAGCTCTTATCAATTCTTTCAAACGGAACATCTTTTCTTGATGAGAAAGTGTACCTTTGCAATATATACTTTGAAGGTATCTTTTCAACTTGAAGTTGCATGAAGGCTCTTAAAAGATGAACACACAATAGTGAAAGCTCTCTTGTGAGTTTTGGTGTTTGGATGACAACTCAATTAAAGGACTAACAAGTGTACTAAGTGTTGAACAGGTGCTTAAAGTAAAGCCTACAGGGTTCAACACAAGTGAACAAATGTGATGGTCCAAGAACTGGGTTATGGATACATAATGGACATCACAAGTAAGTTGGACATTGCAAAAGTGATACTCGGGTGCGTAGCTCGGAGACAACTGATCAAGCCAAGGACGGAGGCAAGAAAAGCTTCGAGGTACCAAGTGCACGGGAGAAGGTCAAGGAGGCTGAGGAACCCAAAGCCAAGGGTGAAGAAGAAGGCTTGCAAAGTCAAGGGTGATCGAGTTGAGAACAGCTACGGCACATCAAGGATCACTACATAAGGACGTGACTTACAACCAATGAGGTAACAGCTACAGTTATGTGGTGTAAGTCATAAGGCTCAAGACCAAGCTCTAAGAAGGAGATCAAGGTCACTAGAAGGAGAACAAGTGTCAAAAACAGAACTGGAAGCAGCCTAAAAGAGCTAAGTTCACCTTGATCTTTAGTTTGGGTTGTTCCTAGGTTTGGAGATGTTCTATGTGATCTTTGCAGGATGTTGGAGCCAAGAAATGTCAATCTAGATCAAGTCAAGCAGACTTGATGATTTATGAGTCCAACATCGAAACTCATGCATGTGAAATGCTATAGATGTAATAATTAAGAGAAGGTATGTTTCTAGACTTAGTACATTGGTTTTAGTGTACTAATATACTTGTCTAAGTGTTAGAAACAGAAAGAAGAAGAAAAGGAAAGAGGTGCAAAAGGCTTGGCTGTGTACAGCCAAGACTCTGCTCAGTCTGGGTGCACCGGACTGTCCGGTGGCTCACCGGACAGTGTCCGGTGCGCCAGGCTGGCTCGAGCGAAGTGGCCGCTCTCGGGAATTCACCGGCGACGTACGGCTATAATTCACCGGACTGTCCGGTGTGCACCGGACTGTCCGGTGAGCCAACGGTCGACCGGGCCAACGGTCGGCCGCGCGATCTGCGCGGGACACGTGGCCGAGCCAACGGCTAGATGGAGGCACCGGACTGTCCGGTGTGCACCGGACTGTCCGGTGTGCACCGGACATGTCCGGTGCGCCAACGGCTCCAAGACTGCCAACGGTCGGCTTCGCCATAGAAGGGAAGAAATCGGGCACCGGACAGTGTCCGGTGTGCACCGGACTGTCCGGTGCGCCACCCGACAGAAGGCAAGATTTGCCTTCCTAGATTGCTTCCAACGGCTCCTAGGCCCCTTGTGCCTATAAAAGGGACCCTAGGCGCCTCAAGCAATGAAGGAGTGCAGCCAACAAGTGTAGACTTCACTGGAATCAACTCTCGCTCTCCCTCTTGTGTGTAACTCTATAGTTTGTGTAGAAGGCACAGCTATAAGCCTTTAGAGAGAGGAGTAGTGCTGCTAAGAGCTAGAGCAAGGTCTTGAGCGTATCGTTACTCTGCCGGGGTGCTGCCAAGAAGTTTGTAAGCAGCCGTGGTTCTGTTGTAACCCCACTCAATAGTGAAAGGCTCTATCTGTCATACTGACAGATCTGAGCAAACGGAGGAAGGAGTTGAAATAGACTCCAAGCCCAGGTGTGGCTAACTCCAACGAGGACTAGGCAAGCATTTCAGGCTTGGCCGAACCTCGGGATAAATCCTTGCGTCTGTGTGCTCTGTTCTGTATTGTATCCAGACTCTCTGTCTTACTCGCCTTTATATCTGCACTTCAATACTTATCTGTGGTATAAGCTTGATTTGAAGTGCAGGACATTTTGAGACAGGATCTTCCATTCCGCTGCAACCTACTCGAAGAGTCTTCTCACTCCACTGCGTACTAAGTCTTCGAGTAGAGTAAGAATTTAAGTTTTGAAGTAATAAGTTTTATTCGCCTATTCACCCCCCCCTCTAGGCGACATCCAGATCCTGTTCCCGGGTCAAAGGGAACTTTCAATTGGTATCAGAGCTAGGCCTCTCCAGTGTGGGCTTAGCCGTCCGGAGATAACGATGTCGTCACAAGAGGTAACTGTAGAAATTCTTTTAGGCGATGGCTCTAATTACAAATCTTGGTCTGTCTCTATTTATAATGCTTTCATGAGTGTTGATTCTGATTTGAGACAGATCTTTAGTAGAAGTATTTTTCCATCTGATATTAGTAAAAATCCCTCTAATGATGAACTAAGATGTTTATCTCTCAATCACCGTGCTTGCAACTTCTTAGTTGAGTCTCTTTCTAGAAGTGCCTATTTTGCCATCATGAGTAGTGATAATGATTTGTTTGTTGATGCTCATGATTTATGGAATAGAATTAAAGTAAAATATTTTGTGGCAAATTGTACTACTTCTACTCCCTATATTGCTTGTGATGCTAACCATTCAAAGGGAGAAGATCAAGAACGATGGACACCCAACGATGAATCTACCTCGTCGACAGGTTTGGTCTCCACTAATAATAAGTGTTTTATTGCTAACAATGACGGTGGAGACAAAAGCCATGATGAGGAGGAATATGTGGATGATAGCGAGGATGAATCTTCATCATCACAAGGTACATTTTCCTATATTGCTTCCACTGACATTAATGACAGGGAAAATGAGACCGATGATGTGGAAGAAGAGGAGATTCGCCGTTTCTACAACCATCTCAACAAAGCGGACAAAGCTCTCTTGGTTAAGTTGTTGAGAAGGAACAAGGAACAAGGCGAGACGCTTCTCAGGCTAGAGGAGACTCTCATCAAAACAAACAACAGCCTGGAGAAGATGACCAAAGAACATGAGGAGCTAAGGTGCTCTCATGATGTCTTGGTCCAACGGTATGATTCAATGTTAATTGAGCAAAGTAATAATTATGACGCTCTATCTAATGTTGCTCAACTTAAAATTGAAAATTCTATGCTTAGAAGTCAAGTAGAAACAATGAATTTAGAAAAGCTTGCTCTTAGTGAAAAGTATGATATGTTGTCATACTCTCATAATAAACTAGTTGATGATCATATCATGCTCGATATTGCTCATGAGGTAGTAATTACTAGTTTAAACTCATATGAACCTCATTCTTGCACTAGTAATCAATTGGTCAAAATATTATCATGTGCTGACCTCCACCGCCCCAAGAAAGGCCAATCTTTGTTTGAGAAACAAGTTGCAGGATCAAAAAGAAAATTGCGTGGGAACAAGAAGCAAAGACAGCTAAGGAGAAGACACATTGCTCAACTCTCTCAAGATATCCACGGGCGCGTGGTGAAGAAGCTTGAGAAAGGAAAAACTGCAGCAAGTGTTAAGCTCAACAAGAAGAATGTTCCCAAAGCTATAAATGAAGAAATCAACATGAAAAAGGAAAAAGGTAAAGATTCAATTAATCATGTTGTTTGCACTGACCTTCTCTCCATGTCATTCAAGTACAAAAAGGGAAAAGGAAAAAGGAGGTGTTTCAAGTGCAAGAAGTTAGGCCACCTCATCGCGTCTTGTCCGTACAAAGACAAGAATGAAGGGACAAGGAGTTGTTTTGGATGCAACAAAAAGGACCACACGATCACTTCATGTCCGGTCATGAAGAATCAAGGATGTGCATCCTCCAAGGTGACCCTCACCAAGGAAAATGACACACAGCAAGCGTCGTGTCAAGTTGAGCGACGCTTCTGCTACAAGTGTGGTGAGCAGGGTCATCTATCCAAGGTATGTTATAAAGGTAAGATTCCTAAGCAAGTGAATTTGTGTCAATCTTATTCGGGTAGGAGACCCAAATCATACACTTGTGCTAGATCTATAACGAGATCACCTAGAACTAGCACAAAGGCAATTTGGGTACCAAAGGCACATTTAGATGATCATTATGGACCCATCCTGAGATGGGTACCAAACTGTGCTAACTAGACCATGCAGGTGCCTTGAGATGGACTGGAGACCATGGGAGAGCTTAAGACGGTTATCTAAAACTCTATGCTTAAGCTATTAATTGTTTTGGTGTTTATTGACCCAAAGTTGAATTATTGTGAAACACTAATCCCATGTTCATCTCAAGTGAAATAAGGTGTATAGGTCCTGAATCATTATTGGTGAATCAAGTAAAGGACCTTGATGAGAATCTACAACCTGCTCTCTAAAGGACGGTACCCGTGTATTTTAAGTACATAGTTGCAATTTAGTATTGCTCTTAAGTTGGCTTGATGTGCTACCTGTCCTTAGAGTAGTTATGCTTTATGATTGCCTGTGTTAAATGGATCATAATGATGGTTGCTTAATCATGGCTGGTGCTCTATAGGATATATCTTTTGAATCATTCATTGGTAGCTCTTTCAGTTGTTATATCCACAACGATTAACTCTCTTGGTGTATATGGATAAACCTGTAACTTTTTGTAAGTAATGCTATATGCAAATATGACATTTTGTTTAGTCCATGTTCACATGATTACCCTAGTTTGGTACTGTGTGAATTTCAAATCCATGTTGTGCCCTTTTAGCTATGTGGTGCGATGAGCAAAAGGAGCCCTGAATTGGTGATAACAAGTGCTCTCACAAAGGCAAAGGTATGGAAAATGGAACTGTGCAATTTTATTGAATATCTTGAAGTTCCATTGATAGTGATCATAGCTGTGTTCTTGCATTTCATTGGTAGTATCGTGGCTTAGAAGACTTATGCATTAAAATGTTGTTTCTTTTGGTGTACCTAAAGAATCTTCTTAACTATGATGTGCTTAGACATGATCATGTTGTTTTTCAATTAGTATATGTGATGCAATGATAGTTAAGTATGAAGCATGTCTAAGTTGCGTGTAAATGTTATACTTCCTGTGAGTATTCAATTGGCTTAGGTGCCACTGAGGCATGCATTGTTGTATTTAGTCAACCTTTCATTTAGCCTTCAATTGGTGTTAAGTGGCTTTTCATTTGGTATTCAAATTGGCATCTTTGTGCGATGAAAGTGATAGAGTATGCCTTGACCAAAGTATGTTGTGATCCCCTCTAGTTCTGAGGAAGCTAGAATGTGCAAAGTGCAAGTCATTCAAATACTTGATGCACAACTTGAGGGGGAGCACACATAACTTGTGTCTTTTGAGACTAACTGTTTCTTGAGCAATCTTGTACAGTCTCAAGGTGGAAAAGAGAAGATGAGCATGAAATGGAGCAATCAGGACTTGGGTACCTCTGTAAGTCAATTAATTGGTATCTTAAGTCATGAGTAATTGTATATCTTTAAATTGCTCATGCTCTATAATATCTGGTGATAATAGATGCTTATTCTTAAAATATCATGGAGCTATGATAATAAATGAACTTTGCAATTGGTGTCTTTCAATTAGTAGCTGTGATAGTTTGCTTCAATTGACATCTCTTGATAATCATTAGAATAGAAGTTTCTTCTTGTGCCCAATACTATAACTTGTTCTAAGTTTAGTGTCTTAGCAACAAGAAAAAGTTAGGATGAAGAATCAAGCACAAGTGTGGAAAAGCTCTCGAGAGATTAAATACTCTCAAGATGGGAAGTACACTACAACATGGTAAAGGTACAAAAGGAAGTATTAATCTTTTTGCATATATGTATCTTACCTAAATGTTGATAATGCATATGTTCAATAAGTAAGGGGGAGCTTTGATAGTCGTTTTCCCTCCTTAACATCCTGCTGTCCCTTGACATCATCCTATGTTTTTGCTTGAGTATGGTTTTTGGTGTTTGATGTCAAAGGGGGAGAAGTTGTGCATTAAAGCTTATCTCAACCTGAGAGGAAAGCTTATCCTAAGGGGTGATGTGATAATGTGTTAGTTTGAGCTTTGCCAAGTGTGATATTCATATGTTTCTTGCAGTATTATATGTGTTGCTCATATGGACTAGCTTATCTCAACCTGAGAGGAAAGCTTATCCTAAGGGGTGATGTGATAATGTGTTAGTTTGAGCTTTGCCAAGTGTGATATTCATATGTTTCTTGCAGTATTATATGTGTTGCTCATATGGACTAGTGTTTCCGCTGCGATGAATTATTTGGCTTCTATAGTGTAATAGATAGTCATGTGGTTAATGGTGCTTTAAGATTGTTTTAAATTAGTGTCTTAGTTTGAATTCGTATCTTAATGATGAATAGTGGTAGGTTGATATTCCTGTGATATATTCACTAATTTGATTGGTGTTTAACTCTGATTATGTGCATTTGTATGTTATAGCATCATGGTTTGATTCTTGACACAATGCATCCTAAAAAGTGCTAAGGTGTAGAAATGCTTCGAATTGCCTAAGTATGTGCAAATTGGCATCGGAGGCCAAAATTATGTTTTTGGAGTAAGCACATATTTAGGGGGAGCATTCTATAAACTTAGAATTCAAAATTTGTGCTTCAAATCTTATTCTTATGTAAGCTTTAATTGTGTTGCCATCAATCACCAAAAAGGGGGAGATTGAAAGCTCTCTTGTGAGTTTTGGTGTTTGGATGACAACTCAATTAAAGGACTAACAAGTGTACTAAGTGTTGAACAGGTGCTTAAAGTAAAGCCTACAGGGTTCAACACAAGTGAACAAATGTGATGGTCCAAGAACTGGGTTATGGATACATAATGGACATCACAAGTAAGTTGGACATTGCAAAAGTGATACTCGGGTGCGTAGCTCGGAGACAACTGATCAAGCCAAGGACGGAGGCAAGAAAAGCTTCGAGGTACCAAGTGCACGGGAGAAGGTCAAGGAGGCTGAGGAACCCAAAGCCAAGGGTGAAGAAGAAGGCTTGCAAAGTCAAGGGTGATCGAGTTGAGAACAGCTACGGCACATCAAGGATCACTACATAAGGACGTGACTTACAACCAATGAGGTAACAGCTACAGTTATGTGGTGTAAGTCATAAGGCTCAAGACCAAGCTCTAAGAAGGAGATCAAGGTCACTAGAAGGAGAACAAGTGTCAAAAACAGAACTGGAAGCAGCCTAAAAGAGCTAAGTTCACCTTGATCTTTAGTTTGGGTTGTTCCTAGGTTTGGAGATGTTCTATGTGATCTTTGCAGGATGTTGGAGCCAAGAAATGTCAATCTAGATCAAGTCAAGCAGACTTGATGATTTATGAGTCCAACATCGAAACTCATGCATGTGAAATGCTATAGATGTAATAATTAAGAGAAGGTATGTTTCTAGACTTAGTACATTAGTTTTAGTGTACTAATATACTTGTCTAAGTGTTAGAAACAGAAAGAAGAAGAAAAGGAAAGAGGTGCAAAAGGCTTGGCTGTGTACAGCCAAGACTCTGCTCAGTCTGGGTGCACCGGACTGTCCGGTGGCTCACCGGACAGTGTCCGGTGGTGCACCGGACAGTGTCCGGTGCACCAGGCTGGCTCGAGCGAAGTGGCGGCTCTCGGGAATTCACCGGCGACGTACGGCTATAATTCACCGGACTGTCCGGTGTGCACCGGACTGTCCGGTGAGCCAACGGTCGGCCGGGCCAACGGTCGGCCGCGCGATCTGCGCGGGACACGTGGCCGAGCCAACGGCTAGATGGAGGCACCGGACTGTCCGGTGTGCACCGGACATGTCCGGTGCGCTAACGGCTCCAAGACTGCCAACGGTCGGCTTCGCCATAGAAGGGAAGAAATCGGGCACCGGACAGTGTCCGGTGTGCACCGGACTGTCCGGTGCGCCACCCGACAGAAGGCAAGATTTGCCTTCCTAGATTGCTTCCAACGGCTCCTAGGCCCCTTGTGCCTATAAAAGGGACCCTAGGCGCCTCAAGCAATGAAGGAGTGCAGCCAACAAGTGTAGACTTCACTGGAATCAACTCTCGCTCTCCCTCTTGTGTGTAACTCTATAGTTTGTGTAGAAGGCACAGCTATAAGCCTTTAGAGAGAGGAGTAGTGCTGCTAAGAGCTAGAGCAAGGTCTTGAGCGTATCGTTACTCTGCCGGGGTGCTGCCAAGAAGTTTGTAAGCAGCCGCGGTTCTGTTGTAACCCCACTCAATAGTGAAAGGCTCTATCTGTCATACTGACAGATCTGAGCAAACAGAGGAAGGAGTTGAAATAGACTCCAAGCCCAGGTGTGGCTAACTCCAACGAGGAGTAGGCAAGCATTTCAGGCTTGGCCGAACCTCGGGATAAATCCTTGCGTCTGTGTGCTCTGTTCTGTATTGTATCCTGACTCTCTGTCTTACTCGCCTTTATATCTGCACTTCAATACTTATCTGTGGTATAAGCTTGATTTGAAGTGCAGGACATTTTGAGACAGGATCTTCCATTCCGCTGCAACCTACTCGAAGAGTCTTCTCACTCCACTGCGTACTAAGTCTTCGAGTAGAGTAAGAATTTAAGTTTTGAAGTAATAAGTTTTATTCGCCTATTCACCCCCCCCCCCCTCTAGGCGACATCCAGATCCTGTTCCCGGGTCAAAGGGAACTTTCAAATAGACCTAAAAACATGAAAACGAACCATTATTTCAAAAATATACATTAATTTGTACTACAATCATCAAATTCTCTAGTATGCAAATTTTTTATGCTAACCAACATAATACGTACAAACCTGTATGTTCCCACTGTTTGCACTCGCATGTATACTCCCCAGCTTCTATGTCTGCTGATATCTTGAATTGATGTTGTCCCCACACAATTTTATTAGAACGTTTTGTATGTTGTACGATCCATTCATTATCACATCCGTCTGGGTCCTTTAATATTTTGTATGCAGTGGCGTATTTCATTGATTCCTCGAATCTATTCATAACAGCTCTGGTGTATGCTCTAGAGACTCTCACTTCGAACCTATATAATGTATCTGTTGTCCTTGGTGCCTATAACACATTATTATCATAATTAAACAAATTATTTACATAATTGTATGCAAACCGTTATTGCTAACAAGCACGACATACCTTGCTCACCAATGCCTCCTTTGATTCTTTCATTTTCCTGCTGTGCAACATTTTCATCATTTGTTTAGCGAACTCATGCAGTGGGGTGTTCGCATCTACATGTGATTGCTTCACTAATCTGTTCATGCTCTCACTTTGTTGTCTAGATACCATTACCCCACAGAAGTCATTTTTAAAAAATGCAGGTATCCATTCTTTTCTTATTTCATATAATTTGCGTAGAGTTATATCTTCATGAAGATTGAACTCCTCTAGCATCATTTCCCAGGCACATTCAAACTCATGAGGAGTTAATGGATGATGTATAATAGACTGGAATGTTGTTTTAAAATCCTTAACAGCAAACCTGGCATATATCTCATTCAGGAATGGCATAAATCTGTTCTGTACATGCCATAAGCACAGTCTGTGAACTATTTTTGGAAATACAGTTCTCAGAGCAATTGGCATTGCAGGATCTTGATCTGTAATTGTTCACAGATTATTCAGTTATTTTCACAATAAATTAATTCATTGTTTTGCATAACAAATTTATATATCACATACCTGTAAGCATAACTCTTGGACCCTCGCATCCCATACATGTTTTGAATGAATTGAAAGCCCATTCAAAAGTATGTACAGTTTCATCTCCAAACAAAACAAATCCAAACACTGTACACTGTAGATGGCTGTTAGCTCCAACAAACATGCCCAGTGGTTTATCATATATATTTGTCTTGTGTGTTGTATCAAATGTCACAGCATCACCATAATCTGCGTATTCCCTCTGCATACTTGCGTGTGACCAAAAAATACTAACTATTTTCCCATCATCGTCTAGCTGGAAATCACAAAAAATTGTGGATTCTGTTTTTTGCATTCTCTAAAGAAAGCCAAAAGTTTGGCTACATCATTTGAGCAATTTTCTCTTCTCCTGGCTGCCCTCCTACATTTGTTTGCACAAAAAATTGTTACACACACATTTACTATAGTAATATTCCTGGCTATTGATATATACACATGTAACAAAAAAGTATTGCTTACATATTTTTCAGATCTTGAGCAGTTACCGGTACGTTCTCCGGCCCATCATGCATTTCTGATATGAAATCAACTATGCAATGCTGCGGCACTCGGCTATCATGCATTGCATCCACAAAATTTATGAACTCAGCATCCCTAATTTTGTTGCAACGTAAATGTTGTTTCTCTGCTTCGTCAGTTATGAACTCATGGTTATGCTCCAAGTTTACCAGTTCAATTTTTGTAGCTACAACCATTTTGTTTTCATCATCATATATTTTTTAATTTTATTCCAGCTTTGCATTGTGTACGCCCCGATGATCTATTCCTCATCCTAGGTGTATCATTTGATTTTGCTGCACTTTTACCTTCACGTGAACAATTTATCCACTTACTGAATGTCTTCTCTCTGTATTTCTTCAGTGGAAATCCAACTTCATATGCATACCTTTTATAGAATTTATATGCATCATCAACATCCTTGAAAGTCATCCCTACCGTTGGCACTATAGTTGGATCAATGTTTTTTGCCTGCTATTTCATTGTCATTGTTGTTTGTACCATTGAATATGTTCACAACAATATAATCAATCAATAATCAAATACAGCGATTGGACTTACATGTGAACGCAGTATCTGTGGCGTATCCATCTCCCTGGAGCTAATATTGGACATAGGAGGTCGAACCCTTTGTTCTCCTTCTTCCCTTATGCTCATCTCGGCGATCGCAGGACCCATTAGAGCAGGCGGTGGTGTCACCAGTGAGTTACCACCAACTCCTCCCTCTGTCTCTGGATCAAGACGAACGCCATCTCCTTCCATCGCCGGCGACCCTCCAGAGCCGGCCATCTCCAACTCCGATTAGTTATGCAGTCTTAGTGGTCTTTTTTTCCGAATGAAAGTAAATCTCGGATACTATAAAAGTAACCGCATCCACGTTTACAGGGTCTCCCCATTATTTCTGAAACCGTCCCGATATTATGGCGACGTCTTTGTCAAACTAAAATTCATAATATAAAATTTACGCACAATGACACAACGTTTTACGCCAATCGGTATATAATGTTTATGCATTTATTATGCCGCTTCGGTTTTATGCCATATCTTTCAACATCTTATTCTTCATGTTTTTTTACCTTTCGCACATTACTTACCATGCAAGATCCATAATTTACGCGCCCACGTATCCCAGTAATCACGTTTGCATGTGACATATATTCCCTTTAATTCCGCACAATTTCCTTACCATTCAAACAACCGCGTCACGGCGCCGTCTGTCCTGCATGCCTCCTCTCAGCCCCACGTTAAAACACAGGCGCGCCTGTTCCATCGGCCAGACCTCGGGAACCGACCTGGGCTTCCTTTAATATCCGAAGCCCAGGGCTCCCGTTATACCTGAAATATATATATACATATATATATATATACTACTCTTTAAGTTATTAGTGTAGGCGTCCACAGGTTGGTGGTTCTGCCATGCCCGCGCCTCCGCGATTCGCGTCTCTGCCGCCATCCTCGCCCTCGTCCGGCTCTCCATCGAAGGAAGGGCGCCATTCCCGGGATTACCCACCATTCTCGCCCTCGTCCGCTCTCCGCCATCCTCGCCCCCACCCGCCCCTGCCATCCCTGCCCTCCTACGCGCAAGTCCTCGGCGCCCCTTCTCCTGCCAACGTCGTCTCGCAAGGGCCCATCGTCTCCGCGCAAGGGCTCGTCGTCTCGCAAGGGCGCCCCTTCCCCTGCCCCCGTTGTCTCTGCGCCATCCTTGGATCCGGGGATCCGGGGTCCACGCAAGGGTCGGTCGTCTCGCAAGGGCGCCCCTTCCCCTGCCCCCGTCGTCTCGCAAGGGAGGAGCAGAGGAGGAGGTGATGGCTGTTGAGGAGGAGGCGGATGAGGATGCCATTGTGGCCCCTTCCCCTGCCACAAGTTGTTCGCGGCGCTCGAGTCCCTCAAGAAGAAGGGCAACAAGGGCGCGGCCATGCCCTCGCCCGAGCCCCTTCCCCAACTCTGGTGAGCAGGATGACCGCCCCCTGTGGTTGTTGATTCCCTGTACCTATCTCTCCCCTACCTCTTCCTCCCACGTTCTTTGCGACAGGGACTTGGTATTCCTCCAAGCACGGCTTCAACGGCGACAACTGCGACCAAGCACGCAGGCACCGGTGGTGGTTGAATCGAGGGAGGCCATGCCCCTGTCCTTCAACAACTCCACCACCGAGGATTCAGCGGCTGCCGGTGGCGGCGCGAGGCGGGCGCCAGGTGCAGCTGTCCGAGGCGGAGATCCGGCAGCTCTGCGTAGAGGGCAAGCGGGTGCTCCTCTCCCAGCCCAATCTCCTCCGAATCCACGCCCCAGTCAAGATCTGCGGTAATCGTCGCCTTTCTCTTATCTATCTATGTATCTACCTGGGCGATGCCGCCTGATTCCTTCGGTCCTTCCCCTTTTCGTTTGGGACGCCGCCATCGAGCCTGGCAGATCGGCGGCGCGATCGTATCATGGTGGCCGGTAGGCTGTCGCCAGCGCGCACAGCTGCAAGACAGCCGAGATCGATATCCTCATGTCCATCGCCTGAACCGCAGTCGCAGAAACAAAGCAAATGCGATGATGTCTCGGCCGGTAGAACAGGAGCAGTCAGACCGACGGAGGACCTTAGGACAAGTTGTAAAGGTCTTGGTTCCGACCGTTCCTCTCCAAGTCCTGTGACGCAGCGTTCCTCGATGGAGGGGACGACACGGAGGAGGGGACCATGGGGCGGTCGTGGCCGCTGGCGCGGCTCCACGCGCAGAGGGACTTCCTGCGCGCGTAACCACCATGCCTCACAACCAACGCGAAGAAGGAGAAGCATGTTGATGCCCCCGTAGAGGCGACCGATGCAGGGAAGCCTGACCACTTCGCATCGGCGTGTCCGGAGCGTACGCTCTTCGACTTCAAGGACCCGGTCCCTGACGCCAAGCCCGCCTCCACAGGTGTTGAGATCGTGGTGGTGCCGTTCTGGAACAGGGAAAAGGTACTCATTACCTGCTCCCACCACATCACGTACATGTGAGTGTCCCCTATCTAATGCAGTACATGTTGTCTCTGCTCCCGCACGCGGAGAAGGACATCAAGGTCGAGCCAAAGCAGAGCAAGGGGAACGCGCTGAACGAGCTGATCCAGCCGCCTTTTCTTCGAGGTATAGATCTTCTAATCTGCTTCTACCCTGCATGGTGGATCTTGTTAGCATTAACACATGGGAACAAGCTATATAAACCGCAACTCTTAATCTCAAGCTTGATTAAGTATGCATGCCTGAAAATTTTGCTTAGATATTGTTAGTGCCATTTAAAGTTTTGTTTCTTCATTTATAAAAAAATGATCTGTTTAATTCTTACATGTTCCTTCTCCCTTGAGCAAATAGCAGTGCTCCCAGGTGTCATCTGCATATGGAGAATTTAGGACTAAAAGGGCAGGTCAAGCGCAAGGCTGGAATCAACTGAGAGGAGAGAATTTGAATGTGCATGAGATATCTTGTCGAGTATAACTGTTAAATGAGAAAATGTACTTTTACATGTTTAGTGATTCCTGGCACATGCACTATATTGCTGCACATTATGTTCCCTCAGTAAGTACTGACCTTTTCAGAACAATGTCAATGGTATTCTGCAGATAAGAAAAGGTGTACTTCCTCGCCTTCTAGAGGAGATATTGTCAACAAGAATTATGGTGAAACAAGCAATGAAAAAGTTGAGTCCATCACAGCAAGTTCTTCACAGGGTATCACTTCTATACCAACTTTTGAACATCATGTGAAATGCCTGAATCTCTTGTTGATTATGCTATATGGTACCATAGCCATTCCGTTAGCTCTGTGCTTAGGCAGTCCTCTTACTTCCCTTTTGCAACATTTGTTTTTCAGTTAAAAAATTGTTCTTACCAATTGGTGGATATATTGTAAATAATTAATTTGTTTGCAGATATTCAATGCACGACAGCTTGCTTTGAAGCTGATAGCTAATGTCACATATGGTTACACAGCTGTTGGATTCAGTGGTCGAATGCCTTGTGCAGAGCTTGCAGACAGCATTGTTCAGTGTGGTCGTAGAACACTCGAAACAGCAATATCATTTGTCAACCAGCATCCTTTGTGGAAAGCTAGGGTTGTCTATGGTGATACTGACAGGTATTATTGTGTTTCTTGTTTTTTTTTCTTTGGATTATATTGTAGTCATTCTATACTTATACATCTGTTTCTGTTGTAGTATGTTTGTTCTCCTAAAAGGGCGTTCTAGGGAAGAAGCATTCAGGATAGGGAAGGAGATCGCCTCATCAATAACTGCAATGAATCCTTTGTTAAAGATTTCACTCCAGCATGCTTAAGTTACGTTCATAATGTGGAAAAGTATCATTTGTATTCATGAAGGTTCTTAATTTAGAAATCGATGCATCTTTATTGATATGAACAGTAGACATTTAATTACAGAAGCCCACACACTCTTGTACAGTGATAAAAATGAAGAGGTTGTGGATTCAATATTGGCAAGATCATCTTCTTAACTGATGGATTATTTTTCATGAGAAGAGGGATGAAATACTGGGTTTAGTTTAACTGAATATAGTTTTAGGTTTCTTAGAGACTTGCAACATCGGTTAAGCTTGACTTTTGTTCTTGAACCTGCATATCTTTTGTTAATGAATGTAGTGATGCTTTATTTCACATTTTCTTCATTCCCTCATCTAAGAATGTTACCGTAATGTAAATGACTTTGTATATAATCTTTTTCAGGATAGTTCTTGTGCAAAAGAATTACAAAAAAGATGGGACTTCAAATTTAAATTTTGAATTGGAACTTGACTCCTTAAGTGTAAGCACCTTAGCTGTAATGAATCAGCTTATAATATATCTAGATTTCTATAACAATTGCCAGTATTTCATACTTGTCACTTGGCTAACAAGGAGTCTGAAAATCTTGAAAGAGAGATGTCGTCATTGAAAAGGCAAAGTATGTACAAAAGAAAACTTGATTCTTCAGTCTCCCAGACACAAAAGTTGTTTGAAGATAAGTTCATTCAAGGATTTGAAGGTACAAACATACGGTATAGTATGCATTGTCTAATAGTTTAATACAGAAATAAAAGAATACTAAGAAGAGTACATCATTTGATCAATCCTTATGAACTTTCAGTTATGTGTTTTAGTAGTCACCCATTTAAAAGAACCTAAACGCCTATGGCTGAGTTGATTCTATAGCTTTGTTTTTTTTCTAGGATTAGCTGCGGCGAGGCTATTTTTTCTTGGAACAGTTACATTATCTTTTGGTGTGGTACTGCTTGATTTAATTTGTATGCTTGATTTAATTTGTGTTTTAACACTTCAATAGGAGGTGATTCGTCAGTACAAGAAATTTGTATCCTCCTTTTCTTGACAGAATCTATGACATAATAACATCTCAGTCATGCATGGCAATGAGGCACAATCAGGTCAGCAGACTACTCATCTGCACTAGAATGTGTTCGCTCAAAAGATATTATTCAAAATTTAACTGAAAGATTTTGTTTGTTGCACAATTATTGTATTGCTTTGTTTGTTGAATATTATTTCCTTGGTGATGGGCTGCTGTTGCTGCTAGCAGGATTGAGAACGGATGGCCTACAAGCTATTGTTGGTGCCTGGTATTAGAGAATACCGAAACTCTCTCTCTTTGTGTATGTGATACAGAGATGTTCCTTTGATTAGTCTATAGTAGTAAAAGAAAATATATTGTCGATGCTTCGGTGCTTGCTTAAAATATTTGTGGTGGTTTCATGCACTCTTATTTTCAGCATGCTCTTCCTACCAATATGAAATTGGCATTGTTTGCACTTAACAGTAAAAGTTGATCAGTCTTATATTTGAATGGGGTATCTTTTTTGGTACCGTTGAAAGCTTAGACCTTGTTATTTGGTTTTATTCATTAATCACTATCTTTTCTACAAGATAACATTTACCTCTATCTAATTCATGATGTGCTATGTTGAAACCTGTATGTAGAAGTCCTGAAAGTGATGTTTTCATTTTTACCTGAATTTTATCTAAATATGTGAGGTACGATTATGCTGAAATAATATGTTTTCTGTCTTCTTTTCCTGGCACCTTCAATCGGTGAAGTCTAAATTTTTGTATCGTGTTGTATTGGTAATGCTACTCATGCAGTATTATGCACAAATAATAAGGAGTCAGTAAGCATTTATTGGACTAATATATCATACTATTATCATGAAACAATAAGTGATCTCATACACAATGGCAAACCTATATTTTGGAGATCACGTCGCTGCTCTAAACGACTTGTATTTTAATACTGTAGAGACTAGGCAGGTAGTAAAAAACAATTTTTTATACAATTTTCTCACCTGCCACAACGTATATTATAGTGATGTTTGTCGTTCCACATCTATGTTTTATACAATTTTTTTAGTTCTGTCGCAACGCACGGGTACATATCTAGTATATATATATGCGTCGGCATGAAACCGCTAAACGTATCTAACAAAGATTGGTTACAAATAAACCTCTCTGACGCCGACCGACCGACCGACCGACCGACCGTCTTCACCCAAATTCGGTTGATGATGATGGGCTAGTACGAGCGGAGAAAAAAGTCCAGAGACTCGAGAGGGCCCAGCCGCCCAGGGGGAGAAACAAAGGCAGATGGCAATTGTACTAGGCTCTTGCTTGGTGCCATACTGTCTCAGTTGATAGCCATTAGCCAAACACAACTTCATACAGGTCAGAGGAAAACAAAGACTACCGTGTGGTACATAAAGATTTGACATAGTTCAATTTTACACTATCGACACCTAAAACGAAACGGAGAGAGTACCAATTATTATCGTCTTGTTCTTTTCTTTGCATCTCTCTCCATGCCTCTGCTAGTCTCACTTCCGGTATACCCAAATCAGTGGAAATTAACGACAACAAAATATCTCTCTGGATGCGCGCGCCTACCACCTGATCAATGGAAATTATTGCCTACCATCGATCCGACCCCAGTTAATGCCATGCATGACCTGCAGTCCTTAGTGCAGACCCAACTAATAAAACTCTTTTATTGAAAACAGCAAGACATATTATCTATCAAAGTTAGGTGCAGCGCAGCATGGATTTTGATTGAGGTAGCGGAGGCAGAGAAGTACTACAGACTATATAACTGACCGAACCAAAACCCAAGACTCAACCAATTACATGAGCATCCAATCACAGCTATGGAAACAGGTCAATTAACCATATATACAAACAAAAAGTTACCCAACTGCCAGCACAATCACTATTATGCCAGCACAAAAGCTAGCTACTTGGACGGACCATGCACATAATTGGTTGGCCATGCAAAAGATCATGTGAACAATGTCTAGCTCCCCAGCAGATAGAGTTGATCCAAGCAAAGAGTGTGTGCAAGAATCGATGGCCATTTATCATTCAACAAACCAAAGGTCTGGTCAAAAGACCTCTCTAAGCGATACGTTGTTAGTTACCGTGGACCCTTTTCAGTCTTCTTCGTGCAGACCGTTCTGCACTCATGACATACACTGGAAGTTCCAACCGTGGTTTGATTTCAGTGGTATCAACCTCGTCAACAGCCGTCGAACTAGGGAGTTCTATTTCCTTCACTTCAGGTTTAGAAGGAGCTTCATCAGGCAAAGAACCAAACATATGTACAAGTTTAGGTGGTGGATTGTGGGGATGACCAAACCCCTATCTAAGCCTAGCTCCCCTGCGAGATTCTTTATCTGCAATGTAAAAGAGCACATGGATGAGAAAATGCACATCATCAATAGTTTATTTCAGAGCTTTACGTATTCCAAAACAGTGACCAAGTATAATGTATACCATACTGATTTCCAACAGGGAAAGTAAAAGAGGGAACTCAAGCGCTAATCTCTACTACTTATTAAGACGGTAATGGGCTGTCATTCCGTGTTCTGTCTTTCTCATTCCCACTCCCCGCAAAGCTCATTCCATTCCGTGTTCATTCCCCCTCCCACAAAACTTATTCTCATTCCCATATGCATCCCACGCTTGGCTAAAATTAAATTAAAAAACACAAATGTGGCCCCAATAGGATTCGAACCCGCGACCTCTCAAATAAATGTGCTCGTAGCTACCACTACACCACATGTGTGTGTTTATGTCAATATTTGTTACAGTAAAAATATCTACTACATCTATCCCAAATTCCATTTGCTACCCTTGCACAATGTGTAGTAGTAGATAATTATCAACGAGATTACTGAATTATATTTTTGGACGGAGGCAATAGTATTTAAAGAAGAGCCTTGCATGCAATTTCTTTTGTTTTTATAATATTTTTAACTTAAATTCCTTTTTTATATGTGTGACATTTATTCTCCGTAATATTTTTTCCATGGATTTGACTTGTAAGTTATTTTCATAAACCAACGCCAAAGATGAATCCATGTTTCTTACTTGGAAACCCCGAACAAACACCACTGGCAGGAGGCGCTCGTGTTGGCGTTGCTCATCGACGATAAGAAGAAGCTTGGTGACTGCCAGTTCGACCTCTGGAAGCAGTTCTACATGTCCGCATGCGCCGCTGTGTTCGGCAAGCTCCGGCGCAGCCGCCGCTTGGATGTGGTCCAGAACGGCTGCACCGCGATGTCCATCTTCAAACAGGGGGACCTCATGGTCGTCCCCAACGCTGGAGACTCTCGGGTTGTTCTAGGCACCACATCCGACGACGGCGTTGTCACGCCGTCTAGCTCATCATTCATCTGAAGCTCAACCTGCCACATAAGTCGCTACTGGCCGGCCATGAATTCTTGTGCGCTGGGACGACGACCGTTGCTGGCGTTGTGTGAGTGTCCTCAAACAAGATGTATGTAGAGGAGTAGCACATCCGGTGGTGCAATGACTAGGTGTACTACCTCGCTAATGAGTCTGGGGTGCACTTCGTTTTGCAGCTCAGCCAAGAGTCATCGGTACTCGCCATGTCGTGCGCGTTCGACGACTACTATATCAAGGTATGTGGCGTCATCTTGGCGTCAGAGGTGATACAGAGGAGGACCGATAGAAATGATCACTTGCCATCGTCAGGGTAGCTTTTGTGCCGGCCTGTATTTAATTCTCTTCGCAGACACATACACTTGCCTTTTTTGTTTAAGCAAGCATGTATGGTGGTGCGTACCTGATGACTGACAATATACGAGGAAACTTGTACCGGCAGGTGTGGCACGTGCTCTTCAATGATGAGACCATGCAAATCATGACATATATCGAAGTCTGCATGATACCGATGATTGCAATGTAGTGTGAAATAGCTAAATTAAAATAACAAAATTTATGTATGACCAAGATTACAAATTGATTATGAAATATTTTCTTATAACAATATAAGACATATTTTGTATATAAGTTATCATGTTATTATATGTTCCCGTTGTAACGCATGGGCACTCACCTAGTATAGATGATTACACTAGTTTTAGGCCAACCTATTTTCAGTGCACGAGCCGATCTCTGGAGTTGCCAAGTTTTCAGCTCTGCTCATCAATACCATAGTCCCCAGAGCTCAGCAACAATTTCCCTGCTGATTCATCAATACCACTGACACCTTCGATTGCTTCTGTCACTAACTGAAAGCTCTCTTGTGGGTTTTGGTGTTTGGATGACAACTTAATTAAAGGACTAACAAGTGTACTAAGTGTTGAACAGGTGCTTAATGTAAAGCTAACAGGGTTCAACACAAGTGAACAAGTGTGATGGTCCAAGGACTAGATAATGGATAGATAATGGGCATCACAAGTAAGATGGACATTGCATAAAGTGAGACTCGGGTGCATAGCTCGGAGACAACTGATCAAGCCAAGGATGGAGGCAAGAAGAGCTTCGAGGTACCAAGTGCACGTGAGAAGGTCAAAGAGGCTAAGGAACCCAAAGCCAAGGGTGAAGAAGAAGACTTGCAAAGTCAAGGGTGATTAAGTTGAGAAGAGCTATGGCACTTCAAGGATCACTACATAAGGACGTGACTTACAACCAATGAGGAAACATCTATAGTTATGCGGTGTAAGTCATAAGGCTCAAGATCAAGCTCTAAGAAGGAGAACAAAGTCACTAGAAGGAGAACAAATGTCAAAATCAGAACTGGAAGCAGCCTAAAAGAGCTAAGTGCACTCTAACCTTTAGTTTGGGTTGTTCCTATGTTTGGAGATATTCTATGTGACCTTTGCAGCATGTTGGAGCTCAGAAATGTTAGTCTAGATCAAGTTAAGCTGACTTGATGATTTATGAGTCCAACATCAATCTTAAGCATGTCAAATGCTAGAGAGGTGAAAATCCAAGAGAAGGTATGTTTCTAGACTTAGTACATTGGTTTTTGTGTACTAACGTATTTGTCTAAGTGTCAGAGACAGAAAAGAAGAAAAGAAAAGAGATGCAAAAGGCTTGGCTGTGTACAGCCAAGACTCAGCTCAGTCTGGCACACCGGACTGTTCGGTGGTGCACCGGACAGTGTCCGGTGCGCCAGGCTGAACTCTGGTGAACAGGTCGCTCTCGGGAGAAGTCCGGCGACGTACGGCTATAATTCACCGGACTGTCCGGTGGTGCACCGGACTGTCCGGTGAGCCAACGGTCGGCTGGGCCAATGGTCGGCCGCGCAATCCGCGCGTGATGCGTGGCCGAGCCAACGGTCAGAAGGGGGCACCGGACAGTGTCCGGTGCGCCAATGGCTCCAAGACTGCAACGGTCGACTGTGCCAATTCTAGAAGGAAATCGGGCACCAGACAGTGTCCGGTGGTGCACCGGACTGTCTGGTGCGCCAACCGACAGAAGGCAAGAATTGCCTTCCTGGATTGCTCTCAACGGCTCCTAGGCCCCTTGAGGCTATAAAAGGGACTCCTAGGCGCCTCCAATAAAGGGACAAGAGCAGCCAACAAGTGTAGACATCACTCTGATCAATTCTCACTCTCTCTCTTGTGTGTATCTCTCTAGTTTGTGTAGAAGGCAAAGCTATAAGCCTTTAGAGAGTGGAGAAGAGCTGCTAAGAGCTAGAGCAAGGTCTTGAGCATATTGTTACTCAGCCGGAGTGCTGTCAAGAAGATTGTAAGCAGTCGCGGCTCTGTTGTAACCAACTCACATAGTGGAAAGCTCTATCTGTCATACTGACCGATCTGAGCAAACGGAGGAAGGAGTTGAAATAGACTCCAAGCCCAGGTGTGGCTAACTCCAACGAGGACTAGGCAAGCATTTCAGGCTTGGCCGAACCTCGGGATAAATTCCTGTGTCCACGTGCTCTGCTCTGTGTTGTGAGCTGACTCTCTGTCTTATTCAGTTCTTACATCTGCACTTCACTACTTACTTGTGGTACTAGCTTTCTTTAAAGTGCAGGATATTCTTAAGACAGGAATTTTAATTCCGCTGCAACCTACTCGAAGGGTCCTTCACTCCACTGCGATCTAGTCTTCGAGTAGAGTAAGAATTTAAGTTTCAAGTGTTAATTTTTATTCGCCTATTCACCCCCCCTCTAGGCGACATCCAGATCCTGTTCCCGGGCCAAAGGGAACTTTCAATTGGTATCATAGCTAGGCCTATCCAGTGTGGGCTTAGCCGTCCGGAGATGACGATGTCGTCACAAGAGGTAACTGTAGAACTTCTTTTAGGCGATGGTTCTAATTACAAATCTTGGTCTGTCTCTATTTATAATGCTTTCATGCATGTTGATCCTGATTTGAGACAGATCTTTAGTAGAAGTATTTTTTCCTATGATATTAGTAAAAATCCTTCTAATGCTGAACTAAGATGTTTATCTCTCAATCACCGTGCTTGTAACATCTTAGTCGACTCTCTTTCTAGAAGTGCTTATTTTGCCATTATGAATAGTGATAGTGATTTATTTGTTGATGCTCATGATTTATGGAGTAGAATTAAAGGAAAATATTCTGTGGAAAATTGTAATGCTCCTACTCCCTATGTTACTTGTGATACTAACCCTTCAAAGGGAGAAGAAAAGTGTTGGGTACCAAACGATGAATCCACCTCGTCGACAGGTTTGTTCTCCACTAGTAATAAATGTCTTATTGCTAACAATGATGGTGGAGACGAAAGCCATGATGAGGAGGAATATGAGGATGATAGCGAGGATGAATCTTCATCACCACAAGGTACATTTTCCTATATTGCTTCCACTGACATTAATGACAGGGAAAATGAGACCGATGATGTGGAAGAAGAGGAGATTCGCCGTTTCTACATCCATCTCAACAAAGAGGACAAAGCGCTCTTGGTTAAGTTGTTGAGAAGGAACAAGGAACAAGGCGAGACGCTTCTCAGGCTAGAGGAGACACTCATCAAAACAAACAACAGCCTGGAGAAGATGACCAAAGAACACGAGGAGCTAAAGTGCTCTCATGATGATTTGGTCCAACGGTATGATTCAATTTTAATTGAGCAAAGAAATAATGATGATACGTTATCTTGTGTTGCTCAACTTAAAATGAAAAATGCCATGCTTGAGAGACAAGTAGAATTGTTAAGTCATGATAAACTTGCTCTAACTGAAAAATATGATTTATTGTCTTGTTATCATGATAATCTCTTGGATAGACATATCATGCTTGATGTTGCTCATGAGGTTGTAATTACAAACTTAAAGTCATGTGAACCTCATTCATGCACTAGTGCACATTTGGATAATATATCACCATGTGATAACCCCTGTCGCTCAAAAGGAAGCGAATGTTTGAATGAGCAACAAGTTGTAGGGTCAAAAAGGAAATTGCCTGGGAACAAGAAACAAAGACAATTAAGGAGAAGACGCCATGCTCAACTTCCTCAAGATATCTGCGAAAACGTGGTGAAGAAGCTTGAGGAAGGAGAAACCGCAGCAAGGGTCAAACTCCTTGAAAAAGATGTTCCCAAAGCAATAAGTGAAGCAATCAACATGATACAAGAAAAAGGTAATGATTCAATTAATCAGATTATTTGCACTAATAATTTTTCTATGTCATCTAAAAGTAACAAGAGAAGAGGAAAACGGAGATGCTTCAAGTGCAAGGCATTAGGCCACCTCATCGCATCTTGTCCATACAAGGACAAGGACGAAGGGACAAGGAGATGTTTTGGATGCAACAACAAGGACCACATGATCACTTCATGTCCAGTCATGAAGAATCAAAGATATACATTCTCCAAGATAACTCTCACCAAGAAAAATGACACACAACAAGCGTCATGTCAGGTTGAGCGACGTTTCTGCTACAAGTGTGGTGAGCAGGGTCATCTATCCAAGGTATGTAATAAAGGTAAGGATCCTAAGCAATTAAATTTGTCTCATTCGCTTAGGAGACCCAAATCATTCACTTGTGCTAGGTCTATAACGAGATCACCTAGAACTAGCACAAAGACTATTTGGGTACCAAAGGCACTTTTAGTTGAACGTCATGGACCCATCCCGAGATGGGTACCAAACTGTGCTAACTAGACCATGCAGGTGCCTTGAGATGGACTGGAGACCATGGGAGAGCTTAAGACGGTTAACTCAAACTATATGCTTAAGCTGTTAATTGTTCTGGTGTTTATTCATTGACCCAAGGTTGAATTATTGTGCGACACTAATCCCATGTTCATCTCAAGTGAAATGAGCTATAGAGGTCCTTAATCATTATTGGTGAATCAAGCAAAGGACTTTGATGAGAATCTGCATCTGGCTCTCCAAAGGACGGTACCTGTGTTTCTTAAGTGCATTATCAATATTGCTCTTAAAGTTGAGTGTCGTGCTATCTGTCCTTGGAGTAGTTACGCTTTGAAGATTGCTTGCGTTGGATTCTTGTTAATAATTGATTAATGATTTCAAAGATCACATTCATGGTTGCTTAATCATGACTGGGTGCTCTATAAGTCATATCTTTTGAATCATTCATTGGGTAGCTTATCATTTGAGATATTTACCATGATTAATCCTTTATGTGTTCATGGATAAACCTGTATCTTTTTTTTAAATCATGCTATACGTGTGTAATGAGTAACCTATGTGTGCAAGCATGACATCTTGTTTAGTCCATGTTCATATGATTACCCTATTTTGGCACTATGTGTTATGCCTCTAATGCATCCTCTCGAGCTATGAAGTGCATAAACAATAGGGAACTTGTGGTAATAACTAGTGCTCTCATGGCCATACAGGTAAAAGGCAAAGGTATGGAAAATGGAACTATGCAATTTCATTAAATATCTTGAAGTTCCATTGATTGTGACCGTAGCTATGTTCTTGCATTTCATTGGTAGTATCTTGGCTTAGGTGACTTATGCCTTAAAATGTTGTTTCTCTTGGTGTACCTAAGAAAATTTTTCTTAATCTTGATGTGATTAGACATTGTGCTTTATCTTATCGTTTTCAATTGGCATATATGAAAATGATTATCATGTATGAAGCATGCCTAGGTTGCTTGTGACATGTTATACTTCTTGAGGCATGCATTGTTGTATTAAGTCAACCTTTCATTTGGTATTCAATGGGCATCTCTTTGTGATAAAATGGAGAGTATGCCTTGACCAAGATATGTTGTGATCACCTCTAGTTCTGAGAAAGCTAGAATGTGCAAAGTGCAAGTTATTCAAATACTTGATGCACAAGTTCAGGGGGAGCACACATAACTTGTGTCTTTTGAGACTAATTGTTTCTTGAGCGATCTTGTATAGTCTCAGGGTGGAAAAGAGAAGATGAGCAAGAAATGGAGCAATCAGGACTTGGGTACCTCTGTAAGTCAAGAAATTGGTATCTTAAGTCATGAGTAATTGCATACTTTTAGATTGCTCATGCTCTATAATATTTGGTGATACTAGATGCTTATCCTTAAATATCATGGAGCGATGATAATAAATGACTTTTCAATTGGTAGTCGTGATAGTTTGCTTCAATTGACATTGTTTAGTAATCACTAGAATAGAAGCTTCATCTTGTGCCACAATACTATAACTTGCTCTAAGCTTGGTGTCTTAGCAACAAGAAAAGGTTAGGATAAAGAATCAGGCACAAGTGTGGAGAAGCTCCCGAGAGATTAATACTTTCAAGATGGGAAGTACGTCACAACATGGTAAAGGTACAAAAGGAAGTATTGATATTTTGCGTAAATGTATCTTAATATCTCAGGTGCATATGTTTAATGAACAAGGGGGGGTTTTGATAGTGTGTTTTTCCTCCTTAACACCCTGCTGCCCTTGACATCATCCTATGTTCTTGCCTGAGTATGGTTTTTGGTGTTTGATGTCAAAGGGGGAGAAGTTGTGCATTAAATCTTATCTCAACCTGAGAGGAAAGCTTAACCTAAGGGGTGATGGTTTGAGCTTTGCTAGTGTGTTATTGTGTTATTGATAATTCTTATCATATGCTTCTTGCAGTATTATATGTGTTGCATCATATGGACTAGTGCTTCTGTTGTGCTAGTGTGTTATTGTGTTATTGATAATTCTTATCATATGCTTCTTGTAGTATTATATGTGTTGCATCATATGGACTAGTGCTTCTGTTGCTATGAATTAATTGGCATCTATTGAGTTCATTCTGTAATAGATATTCATATGGGTAATGGTGCATGTGGTTAATGGGTTAATGGTGCTTTAAGATTGCTTTAATTTGGTATATTAGTTTAAATTGGTATCTTAATGGTGAATAGTGGTAGGTTGATATTCCTGTGATATATCCACTCAATTGAATGGTGTTTAACTCTGATTCTGTGCATTTGTGTGTTATACGCATCCCACAGGTGCTAAGCTGTAGCAATGCTTCGATTTAGCCTAAGTACGTGCATTTTGGCATTTAAGGCCAAAGCTAAGATTTTAATATAGGCACATATTTAGGGGGGCATTCTACAAGCTTAGAGCTCAAAATTTGTGCTTTAAATTTCACTCTTATGTAAGCTTTAATTGTGTTGCCATCAATCACCAAAAAGGGGGAGATTGAAAGCTCTCTTGTGGGTTTTGGTGTTTGGATGACAACTCAATTAAAGGACTAACAAGTGTACTAAGTGTTGAACAGGTGCTTAATGTAAAGCTAACAGGGTTCAACACAAGTGAACAAGTGTGATGGTCCAAGGACTAGATAATGGATAGATAATGGGCATCACAAGTAAGATGGACATTGCATAAAGTGAGACTCGGGTGCATAGCTCGGAGACAACTGATCAAGCCAAGGATGGAGGCAAGAAGAGCTTCGAGGTACCAAGTGCACGTGAGAAGGTCAAAGAGGCTAAGGAACCCAAAGCCAAGGGTGAAGAAGAAGACTTGCAAAGTCAAGGGTGATTAAGTTGAGAAGAGCTATGGCACTTCAAGGATCACTACATAAGGACGTGACTTACAACCAATGAGGAAACATCTATAGTTATGCGGTGTAAGTCATAAGGCTCAAGATCAAGCTCTAAGAAGGAGAACAAAGTCACTAGAAGGAGAACAAATGTCAAAATCAGAACTGGAAGCAGCCTAAAAGAGCTAAGTGCACTCTAACCTTTAGTTTGGGTTGTTCCTATGTTTGGAGATATTCTATGTGACCTTTGCAGCATGTTGGAGCTCAGAAATGTTAGTCTAGATCAAGTTAAGCTGACTTGATGATTTATGAGTCCAACATCAATCTTAAGCATGTCAAATGCTAGAGAGGTGAAAATCCAAGAGAAGGTATGTTTCTAGACTTAGTACATTGGTTTTTGTGTACTAACGTATTTGTCTAAGTGTCAGAGACAGAAAAGAAGAAAAGAAAAGAGATGCAAAAGGCTTGGCTGTGTACAGCCAAGACTCAGCTCAGTCTGGCACACCGGACTGTTCGGTGGTGCACCGGACAGTGTCCGGTGCGCCAGGCTGAACTCTGGTGAACAGGTCGCTCTCGGGAGAAGTCCGGCGACGTACGGCTATAATTCACCGGACTGTCCGGTGGTGCACCGGACTGTCCGGTGAGCCAACGGTCGGTTGGGCCAATGGTCGGCCGCGCAATCCGCGCGTGATGCGTGGCCGAGCCAACGGTCAGAAGGGGGCACCGGACAGTGTCCGGTGCGCCAATGGCTCCAAGACTGCAACGGTCGACTGTGCCAATTCTAGAAGGAAATCGGGCACCAGACAGTGTCCGGTGGTGCACCGGACTGTCTGGTGCGCCAACCGACAGAAGGCAAGAATTGCCTTCCTGGATTGCTCTCAACGGCTCCTAGGCCCCTTGAGGCTATAAAAGGGACTCCTAGGCGCCTCCAATAAAGGGACAAGAGCAGCCAACAAGTGTAGACATCACTCTGATCAATTCTCACTCTCTCTCTTGTGTGTATCTCTCTAGTTTGTGTAGAAGGCAAAGCTATAAGCCTTTAGAGAGTGGAGAAGAGCTGCTAAGAGCTAGAGCAAGGTCTTGAGCATATTGTTACTCAGCCGGAGTGCTGTCAAGAAGATTGTAAGCAGCCGCGGCTCTGTTGTAACCAACTCACATAGTGGAAAGCTCTATCTGTCATACTGACCGATCTGAGCAAACGGAGGAAGGAGTTGAAATAGACTCCAAGCCCAGGTGTGGCTAACTCCAACGAGGACTAGGCAAGCATTTCAGGCTTGGCCGAACCTCGGGATAAATTCCTGTGTCCACGTGCTCTGCTCTGTGTTGTGAGCTGACTCTCTGTCTTATTCAGTTCTTACATCTGCACTTCACTACTTACTTGTGGTACTAGCTTTCTTTAAAGTGCAGGATATTCTTAAGACAGGAATTTTAATTCCGCTGCAACCTACTCGAAGGGTCCTTCACTCCACTGCGATCTAGTCTTCGAGTAGAGTAAGAATTTAAGTTTCAAGTGTTAATTTTTATTCGCCTATTCACCCCCCCTCTAGGCGACATCCAGATCCTGTTCCCGGGCCAAAGGGAACTTTCAATTGGTATCAGAGCTAGGCCTCTCCAGTGTGGGCTTAGCCGTCCGGAGATGACGATGTCGTCACAAGAGGTAACTGTAGAACTTCTTTTAGGCGATGGTTCTAATTACAAATCTTGGTCTGTCTCTATTTATAATGCTTTCATGCATGTTGATCCTGATTTGAGACAGATCTTTAGTAGAAGTATTTTTTCCTATGATATTAGTAAAAATCCTTCTAATGCTGAACTAAGATGTTTATCTCTCAATCACCGTGCTTGTAACATCTTAGTCGACTCTCTTTCTAGAAGTGCTTATTTTGCCATCATGAATAGTGATAGTGATTTATTTGTTGATGCTCATGATTTATGGAGTAGAATTAAAGGAAAATATTCTGTGGAAAATTGTAATGCTCCTACTCCCTATGTTACTTGTGATACTAACCCTTCAAAGGGAGAAGAAAAGTGTTGGGTACCAAACGATGAATCCACCTCGTCGACAGGTTTGTTCTCCACTAGTAATAAATGTCTTATTGCTAACAATGATGGTGGAGACGAAAGCCATGATGAGGAGGAATATGAGGATGATAGCGAGGATGAATCTTCATCACCACAAGGTACATTTTCCTATATTGCTTCCACTGACATTAATGACAGGGAAAATGAGACCGATGATGTGGAAGAAGAGGAGATTCGCCGTTTCTACATCCATCTCAACAAAGAGGACAAAGCGCTCTTGGTTAAGTTGTTGAGAAGGAACAAGGAACAAGGCGAGACGCTTCTCAGGCTAGAGGAGACACTCATCAAAACAAACAACAGCCTGGAGAAGATGACCAAAGAACACGAGGAGCTAAAGTGCTCTCATGATGATTTGGTCCAACGGTATGATTCAATTTTAATTGAGCAAAGAAATAATGATGATACGTTATCTTGTGTTGCTCAACTTAAAATGAAAAATGCCATGCTTGAGAGACAAGTAGAATTGTTAAGTCATGATAAACTTGCTCTAACTGAAAAATATGATTTATTGTCTTGTTATCATGATAATCTCTTGGATAGACATATCATGCTTGATGTTGCTCATGAGGTTGTAATTACAAACTTAAAGTCATGTGAACCTCATTCATGCACTAGTGCACATTTGGATAATATATCACCATGTGATAACCCCTGTCGCTCAAAAGGAAGCGAATGTTTGAATGAGCAACAAGTTGTAGGGTCAAAAAGGAAATTGCCTGGGAACAAGAAACAAAGACAATTAAGGAGAAGACGCCATGCTCAACTTCCTCAAGATATCTGCGAAAACGTGGTGAAGAAGCTTGAGGAAGGAGAAACCGCAGCAAGGGTCAAACTCCTTGAAAAAGATGTTCCCAAAGCAATAAGTGAAGCAATCAACATGATACAAGAAAAAGGTAATGATTCAATTAATCAGATTATTTGCACTAATAATTTTTCTATGTCATCTAAAAGTAACAAGAGAAGAGGAAAACAGAGATGCTTCAAGTGCAAGGCATTAGGCCACCTCATCGCATCTTGTCCATACAAGGACAAGGACGAAGGGACAAGGAGATGTTTTGGATGCAACAACAAGGACCACATGATCACTTCATGTCCAGTCATGAAGAATCAAAGATATACATTCTCCAAGATAACTCTCACCAAGAAAAATGACACACAACAAGCGTCATGTCAGGTTGAGCGACGTTTCTGCTACAAGTGTGGTGAGCAGGGTCATCTATCCAAGGTATGTAATAAAGGTAAGGATCCTAAGCAATTAAATTTGTCTCATTCGCTTAGGAGACCCAAATCATTCACTTGTGCTAGGTCTATAACGAGATCACCTAGAACTAGCACAAAGACTATTTGGGTACCAAAGGCACTTTTAGTTGAACGTCATGGACCCATCCCGAGATGGGTACCAAACTGTGCTAACTAGACCATGCAGGTGCCTTGAGATGGACTGGAGACCATGGGAGAGCTTAAGACGGTTAACTCAAACTATATGCTTAAGCTGTTAATTGTTCTGGTGTTTATTCATTGACCCAAGGTTGAATTATTGTGCGACACTAATCCCATGTTCATCTCAAGTGAAATGAGCTATAGAGGTCCTTAATCATTATTGGTGAATCAAGCAAAGGACTTTGATGAGAATCTGCATCTGGCTCTCCAAAGGACGGTACCTGTGTTTCTTAAGTGCATTATCAATATTGCTCTTAAAGTTGAGTGTCGTGCTATCTGTCCTTGGAGTAGTTACGCTTTGAAGATTGCTTGCGTTGGATTCTTGTTAATAATTGATTAATGATTTCAAAGATCACATTCATGGTTGCTTAATCATGACTGGGTGCTCTATAAGTCATATCTTTTGAATCATTCATTGGGTAGCTTATCATTTGAGATATTTACCATGATTAATCCTTTATGTGTTCATGGATAAACCTGTATCTTTTTTTTAAATCATGCTATACGTGTGTAATGAGTAACCTATGTGTGCAAGCATGACATCTTGTTTAGTCCATGTTCATATGATTACCCTATTTTGGCACTATGTGTTATGCCTCTAATGCATCCTCTCGAGCTATGAAGTGCATAAACAATAGGGAACTTGTGGTAATAACTAGTGCTCTCATGGCCATACAGGTAAAAGGCAAAGGTATGGAAAATGGAACTATGCAATTTCATTAAATATCTTGAAGTTCCATTGATTGTGACCGTAGCTATGTTCTTGCATTTCATTGGTAGTATCTTGGCTTAGGTGACTTATGCCTTAAAATGTTGTTTCTCTTGGTGTACCTAAGAAAATTTTTCTTAATCTTGATGTGATTAGACATTGTGCTTTATCTTATCGTTTTCAATTGGCATATATGAAAATGATTATCATGTATGAAGCATGCCTAGGTTGCTTGTGACATGTTATATTTCTTGAGGCATGCATTGTTGTATTAAGTCAACCTTTCATTTGGTATTCAATGGGCATCTCTTTGTGATAAAATGGAGAGTATGTCTTGACCAAGATATGTTGTGATCACCTCTAGTTCTGAGAAAGCTAGAATGTGCAAAGTGCAAGTTATTCAAATACTTGATGCACAAGTTCAGGGGGAGCACACATAACTTGTGTCTTTTGAGACTAATTGTTTCTTGAGCGATCTTGTATAGTCTCAGGGTGGAAAAGAGAAGATGAGCAAGAAATGGAGCAATCAGGACTTGGGTACCTCTGTAAGTCAAGAAATTGGTATCTTAAGTCATGAGTAATTGCATACTTTTAGATTGCTCATGCTCTATAATATTTGGTGATACTAGATGCTTATCCTTAAATATCATGGAGCGATGATAATAAATGACTTTTCAATTGGTAGTCGTGATAGTTTGCTTCAATTGACATCGTTTAGTAATCACTAGAATAGAAGCTTCATCTTGTGCCACAATACTATAACTTGCTCTAAGCTTGGTGTCTTAGCAACAAGAAAAGGTTAGGATAAAGAATCAGGCACAAGTGTGGAGAAGCTCCCGAGAGATTAATACTTTCAAGATGGGAAGTACGTCACAACATGGTAAAGGTACAAAAGGAAGTATTGATATTTTGCGTAAATGTATCTTAATATCTCAGGTGCATATGTTTAATGAACAAGGGGGGGTTTTGATAGTGTGTTTTTCCTCCTTAACACCCTGCTGCCCTTGACATCATCCTATGTTCTTGCCTGAGTATGGTTTTTGGTGTTTGATGTCAAAGGGGGAGAAGTTGTGCATTAAATCTTATCTCAACCTGAGAGGAAAGCTTAACCTAAGGGGTGATGGTTTGAGCTTTGCTAGTGTGTTATTGTGTTATTGATAATTCTTATCATATGCTTCTTGCAGTATTATATGTGTTGCATCATATGGACTAGTGCTTCTGTTGTGCTAGTGTGTTATTGTGTTATTGATAATTCTTATCATATGCTTCTTGTAGTATTATATGTGTTGCATCATATGGACTAGTGCTTCTGTTGCTATGAATTAATTGGCATCTATTGAGTTCATTCTGTAATAGATATTCATATGGGTAATGGTGCATGTGGTTAATGGGTTAATGGTGCTTTAAGATTGCTTTAATTTGGTATCTTAGTTTAAATTGGTATCTTAATGGTGAATAGTGGTAGGTTGATATTCCTGTGATATATCCACTCAATTGAATGGTGTTTAACTCTGATTCTGTGCATTTGTGTGTTATACGCATCCCACAGGTGCTAAGCTGTAGCAATGCTTCGATTTAGCCTAAGTATGTGCATTTTGGCATTTAAGGCCAAAGCTAAGATTTTAATATAGGCACATATTTAGGGGGGCATTCTACAAGCTTAGAGCTCAAAATTTGTGCTTTAAATTTCACTCTTATGTAAGCTTTAATTGTGTTGCCATCAATCACCAAAAAGGGGGAGATTGAAAGCTCTCTTGTGGGTTTTGGTGTTTGGATGACAACTCAATTAAAGGACTAACAAGTGTACTAAGTGTTGAACAGGTGCTTAATGTAAAGCTAACAGGGTTCAACACAAGTGAACAAGTGTGATGGTCCAAGGACTAGATAATGGATAGATAATGGGCATCACAAGTAAGATGGACATTGCATAAAGTGAGACTCGGGTGCATAGCTCGGAGACAACTGATCAAGCCAAGGATGGAGGCAAGAAGAGCTTCGAGGTACCAAGTGCACGTGAGAAGGTCAAAGAGGCTAAGGAACCCAAAGCCAAGGGTGAAGAAGAAGACTTGCAAAGTCAAGGGTGATTAAGTTGAGAAGAGCTATGGCACTTCAAGGATCACTACATAAGGACGTGACTTACAACCAATGAGGAAACATCTATAGTTATGCGGTGTAAGTCATAAGGCTCAAGATCAAGCTCTAAGAAGGAGAACAAAGTCACTAGAAGGAGAACAAATGTCAAAATCAGAACTGGAAGCAGCCTAAAAGAGCTAAGTGCACTCTAACCTTTAGTTTGGGTTGTTCCTATGTTTGGAGATATTCTATGTGACCTTTGCAGCATGTTGGAGCTCAGAAATGTTAGTCTAGATCAAGTTAAGCTGACTTGATGATTTATGAGTCCAACATCAATCTTAAGCATGTCAAATGCTAGAGAGGTGAAAATCCAAGAGAAGGTATGTTTCTAGACTTAGTACATTGGTTTTTGTGTACTAACGTATTTGTCTAAGTATCAGAGACAGAAAAGAAGAAAAGAAAAGAGATGCAAAAGGCTTGGCTGTGTACAGCCAAGACTCAGCTCAATCTGGCACACCGGACTGTCCGGTGGTGCACCGGACAGTGTCCGGTGCGCCAGGCTGAACTCTGGTGAACAGGTCGCTCTCAGGAGAAGTCCGGCGACGTACGGCTATAATTCATCGGACTATCCGGTGGTGCACCGGACTGTCCGGTGAGCCAACGGTCGGCCGCGCAATCCGCGCATGACGCGTGGCCGAGCCAACGGTCAGAAGGGTGCACCGGACTGTCCGGTGTGCACCGGACAGTGTCCGGTGCGCCAACGGCTCCGAGACTGCAACGGTCGACTGTGCCAATTCTGGAAGGAAATCGGGCACCGGACAGTGTCCGGTGGTGCACCGGACTGTCCGGTGCGCCAACTGACAGAAGGCAAGAATTGCCTTCCTGGATTGCTCTCAACGGCTCCTAGGCCCCTTGAGGCTATAAAAGGGACTCCTAGGCGCCTCCAATAAAGGGACAAGAGTAGCCAACAAGTGTAGACATCACTCTGATCAATTCTCACTCTCTCTATTGTGTGTATCTCTCTAGTTTATGTAGAAGGCAAAGCTATAAGCCTTTAGAGAGTGGAGAAGAGCTGCTAAGAGCTAGAGCAAGGTCTTGAGCATATTGTTACTCTGCCGGAGTGCTGTCAAGAAGATTGTAAGCAGCCGCGGCTCTGTTGTAACCAACTCACATAGTGGAAAGCTCTATTTGTCATACTGACAGATCTGAGCAAACGGAGGAAGGAGTTGAAATAGACTTCAAGCCCAGGTGTGGCTAACTCCAACGAGGACTAGGCAAGCATTTCAGGCTTGGCCGAACCTCGGGATAAATTCCTGTGTCCACGTGCTCTGCTCTGTGTTGTGAGCTGACTCTCTGTCTTATTCAGTTCTTACATCTGCACTTCACTACTTACTTGTGGTACTAGCTTTCTTTAAAGTGCAGGATATTCTTAAGATAGGAATTTCAATTCCGCTGCAACCTACTCGAAGGGTCCTTCACTCCACTGCGATCTAGTCTTCGAGTAGAGTAAGAATTTAAGTTTCAAGTGTTAATTTTTATTCGCCTAGTCACCCCCCTCTTGGCGACATCCAGATCCTGTTCCCGGGCCAAAGGGAACTTTCACTAACACTACAAGAGCTACAGTCATTTTCGGCGGCTTTAGGCTTATTTTCGGCGGTTCCTGGCCGCCAGAAAAAAATAGCCGAAAATAAGGCCATATTTTCGGCGGCTACGGTCTAGCCGCCGAAAATAGCTTATTTTCGGCGGCCCCTAGTCAGTCGCCAAAAATAACAGCTAGTTTTCGACGGCCAGGTAGTCAGCCGCCGAAAATAATGTGTGCTGAAAATTAACAATTTCAGAGCAAAAACATTTTTGAAAAAAATGCAAAAAAATAACAGAAAAATTATACAATAACAGAAAATTCATACTTGAGTCCACAACATAAAACTTGAGTCCATACAAACATAAAGTCCACAAATAGTCCATACAAACATAAGTCCACAAATAGTCTATACAAACATAAAGTCCACAAATAGTCCATTACAATGCAAAATGCGGCACAAAGCTAACTCCATCACATATCGGGGTCGTTGGGTTGTGTCCACTACCTCCAGAAGCGAAAAACTCGTTGACGACGTCGTGTAACGGGTTTGGATTCTAAAGAAAAAGAAGACATTAATAACGGCATTGGTTACATGTATGATCACTATTCAAACAAATTGTTTCTCAAACTAACCTCTCCTAGAGTAGCTCCCTCCCCTGCATAAGCTCCTCCTGGTGCTGGTATGACCGGTGGTGGCGTGTTGCGGCCCATGACCCTGGATCCCTACAAAATCAAGTTTAGTAAAGATTTGAAATTAGGTTGATACAAACGACAAGTCTTAACTAAATTGAAGCACCTGAGGTGGAGGTGGAGGTGGCGGAGCATGTAATCTCCACTGAGGCATCGGCGGTTGAAACTGAGGGAAAACAAATGGTTGCTGCTGTGCCTGCTGTGGAAACCAAGACTGTTGCAAATATAATATGTTAGTTATAGAACCAATATCGAGCGTGTTGAGAAGAAATAAGACACTCACGTTCATTCCTTGTTGGGCCTGTGCGTTGTAAGCAGCCATGTACTCTGATTGCTGTTGGAGGAATGCCATTTGTTGTTCCGCAGCTCTTCACGAAACTTTTCTTGCTGCTCCCTCATAGCCTCCTCTATGCTGGATACAGAGCGGCGACTACGACTGCTACTACCACAACCTGCCTGTGACGAAGAGCCGCCACGAGAACGCAACTCCGTCGAATCGATAACACCGGTAAACATAGAATATCTTGAAAAACAAGAAAATTAGCTATTCGATCATAGTTCCAATATTATTGAAAAAAATTCACAAGTTCATACCGTCCATGCGCATTGCCTCCAAGTGAATGCACAACTTTAGCGTCGATGGTAGGCGCTCCTCGCCAATCGTAGTCTTCTCCATACTTCTTAACCATCTCATGCCCGTATGTCTCCTGCAATACAATATGAAGGTTCAGCACACATGTAATTTATAGTTATATGGCAAGAAAATATTAATCATAACAACAACTAATCATACGCTCAACGGCCGCTTGACTACACAGCTCATCGGAGATTTCACTATTTTTTGCTCTATGCCCTCTCCTATAAACATCGATTGGGCTCGGGACAACTCCAGTTTGAGCCTCCTGTAAATATATGAGTTTAATCCAGTTTCATTTCTGAGTAAAATAGAATACTACATACTCACCATTCGCTTAGCCAATCGAATGTGTCCATCAGCCCCATAGGTATGGTTGACTACGACCTCATCATCGTCCTCGTCCTGCTGATGGCGCTGCCTATTGGAAGAGAAATAGGCTTACACCTTTTCCTAATTGATTTTGGTGGTTGAATTGCCCAAATACAAAAAATTGGACTAACTAGTTTGCTCTAGATTATAAGTTTTACAGGTGCCAAAGGTTCACAATAAATCAATACAAGTCAAAAGAAAGGGTTCAAACAAAGGGAGCAAAAGATAACCGAAGGCAGCCCTGGTCTGGCGCACCGGACAGTGTCCGGTGCACCAGAGAACTCCAACTCCAAACTCGTCAGTCTCGGGAATTCTGGGAGCCACTCCGCTAAAATTCACCGGACTGTCCAGTGTGCCAGCGGAGCAACGGCTACTTCAGCGCCAACGGTCGTCTACAACCGCATTAAATGCGCTACAGTGCGCGACAGAGTCAGAGCAGCGCCAGAAGGCGCACCGGACAGTGCACAGTGACCGTCCGGTGCACCACCGGACTGTCCGGTGGCCCAGAAGACAAAAGCACCAACGGTCGAACCCTAACGATCGGGTGACGTGGCTGGCGCACTGGACAGTGTCCGGTGGCGCACCGGACAGTCCAATGCGCCATTCGACAGCAGCCTCCACCAAACGGCTAGTTTGGTGGTTAGGGCTATAAATACCCCAACCACCCCACCATTCATTGCATCCAAGTCTTCCACCTTCCAACACATTACAAGAGCTATAGCATTCAATTCTAGACACAACCAAAGAGATCAAATCCTCTCCCAAGTCCGGAATCACTCCAAATCAAATAGTGACTAGAGAGAGTGACATTTGTGTTCATTTGAGCTCTTGCGCTTGGATTGCTTCTTTTCTTTCTTGTGATCAACTCAATTGTAACCGAGGCAAGAGACACCAATTGTGTGGTGGTCCTTGCGGGGACTTAGTGTCCCGTGTGATTGAGAAGAGAAGCTCACTCGGTCTAAGTGACCGTTTGAGAGAGGGAAAGGGTTGAAAGAGACCCGGTCTTTGTGACCACCTCAACGGGGAGTAGGTTTGCAAGAACCGAACCTCGGTAAAACAAATCACCGTGTCACACTCTTTATTTGCTTGTTGTTTTCACCCTCTCTCTCTCGGACTCGATCTTAATTCTAACACTAACCCCGGCTTGTAGTTGTGCTTAAACTTTGTAAATTTCAGATTCGCCCTATTCACCCCCCTCTAGGCGACTTTCACCTATGTCGATTCCTGTTAGACTTCTCAATCCACTCGGGCGAAGCCCATATCTCACACAAAGCCTTGTAAGCCTGCGGCCGGTGTTCCATCTATGGAAGAGTTACCTGCATATAAAGCATTAGCTCAAAATTACATTCATATCTGAATGAGCTGCTAAATTAGATTTTTACCTCCATGTACTGGTCTACAGTCAAGTAGACATCCGAATATTGTCGAAAGTTGTTGATAGAATGACCTCGACGCTTCATGTACGCGTTCACAACCTGTAGACGAGCATTGGAAAATGCATCCCTGCACACCTTCTTCGCATTTTTCTCTAATACTCGGCATGCATGCTCTTGAGCCTCAGGTTCCACACGATAGCGTCTCTGTCCAACATCGAAAATAAAATTAGTTTGAAAACAACTAATAAATGTTAGTTTGAAACAACTAATAAATGTTAGTTTGAAACATTACCTAAAAGTCGTGCTTGACAGCGCCTTGAGCTGTTCCATATGTAGCATGTGGAGCTAGTGCGAAGTGCGACCAGCTAGTGCAAGGAACCACCACACCTTTCGGGTCGGTGACAATTCCTGGATTATGTAGACGATAGAGGTTACCTAAGACTTGATTAACCTGTCTATGGTGACCTCGACCGTCAAATGACGTGTCTTCCCATTGGTTGCATGACAAAAACAAGAAAGTCATGTCATATATATAGTGTACAATAAACAAATAAGTAAGAACAAAGTGGCCAAACGTGAGTACCTATCACCAACCGGGATGATCAGTACTCGTGCTTCAGATTGTGCAGGCACTGACGGAGGTAGCACAAAGTGGCCCTTCCAAGTGCCCCTTCGTCGAACGACAGGAGCCTCGGTGGTATCGTCATCCGCCTCAGCATCTATGCCCACCTCCTCCTCCTTATGGGCCTGCACCTCCTCATCCTCCTCATGGGCCTGCTCGTCCTCCTCCTCATGGTGTTGCACCTCCTCCTTGTCGTCCTCATCTTCCTATGGACATGAAATAGAGACACGTAAACATTTACATAAACATTTACATAAGATCAATTACATAAGTGACTGACAAATAAGATCAATTACATAAACATTTACATCGGTACTCCGTTGTAGAGTGATAGGTGTATCACATAGTTCTGGCCGGGCGTGTCTCAGCAATGCCTCCTATCTGCTCTGGCTAGAAGAACTCCCTTGGAAAAGGGAACGTGCACCAGGGAGTATCCTGCTAGCCGCATTAAGAAACCCCCTAGCAGTGCGATTTGTTTTCCTACCACTCATCCTGTTCAATAGAAAAACATTAAATGTATTAGCTCCATAAAATTAAGTGACTTAATAAAAAAATCAAATAATACATCACATAATATGAAATTATGCATTACACATCAAAATTCATCAGAATCACAATCAAGGAGTCTTCTTCGATCCAAAACTTGCAATGTGGCTTTTTTGTTCCTTGGATTTCGTTTTCGTTTCGGTGCAACACACTCATCAGCAGTGACATCGTTACGGTCTCTGACTAGTGAGTTCAGTGCAACACCCTCATCGATAGTAAAAGTGGTTGGCAATTCTTCTTCTTGATAAACATCATCGGCATGTTCGTCTTCGAATTGATAACCAGCAGTGCAAGGAGTATGTAAACGTTCCCTAGGGTTCACCTTATGAACTACCCACCATGCTTTAAACTTTGGATTTGGGTACGACATATAGTAGACCTGCTCGCACTGGTGTGCAAGGATAAAATTATCATGGCCTCGAAGTCGTTCCTTGTGCTTTACTTCAGTTATGCCATATTGACTTTGTCTAATCCCATTAGTGTTGTCAAACCAATCACATAGAAAGAATACTAATTTCAAAGTTTTGTTCCCTGCAAAATTAAACTCTAGGATGTTTTGAATGATGCCATAATAATTAGTTTCTCTGCCGAGTGCATCGAGTGCCCTAGTCAGAACTCCAGTGTTACGTGTGGCTACAGGAGGACGAGACTTTTCAAATTGGTCTGAACGAAAACGGAAGCCATTCACATTGTATCTACCAAAGGTTCTGCAAGTCACCGTCCCATAAGATAGCTGTCTCAAGTCCTCGTGTATGTTAGGAGTCTTTGTGCACTGCAAATAACATACAATTAAATTGACTACCTCGCGTAAAAGGCTAAATGACATGAGAGTAAGGAATATAAAGAGTTTACATGCTCGCGAAACCAATCAACAAAATTAGGTCTTCCTTGCCTCCCATGTCGTCGCATCGTATCTAGTTGTTTGCTTGTAGGCTGATGGGAATAAGTCCAATTTTCCTCGTCGAACTTACTGTACGACAAATAAGTAATTAAATATGGCTCCTTTGGTAAAGAAATTCAGGGGTCAAATTAAGACTTACATGAAATATGGCTCCATCTCTTCCATATTAGAGTACATGTATAGCAATGTGGACATTCTTTCATCCATGCTAAGGTGGTAGAACGTGCCCTTACTAGTACTTGTGCCTCTCCATTGGAAAATGTTGAGATCACTGACTGGAGGTTCCTCATCGACATTGTATCGCATGGTAGCAACATAGACATTATGTTCCTCTGCGAAATACACACTCGTGAAGTATAAAACCTCCTTTAGCAAAAAAGCTTCAGCGATGCATCCTTCTACTCTAGCCTTATTTCGAACCATGCCTCGCAGGTTTTTGGGTGCACGTTCAATGTGATACATCCACCTATATTGTACAGGTCCACCAACCTTTGCCTCATATGGAATGTGAATAAGTAGATGCTCCATCAGATTGAAGAATCCAGGTGGGAATATTTTTTCTAGCTTGCATAACAACACTGGTATTTCTTTCTCCAACTTCTCCATCATATTTTTACTTATTTCTTTGGCACAGATCTGCCTGTAGAAATAACTTAGCTCAGCTATTGCTTGCCACATGGTGTCGGGCATATAACCACGAAACATGACAGGGATAATCCTCTCCATTAATATATGGAAGTCATGGCTCTTTTGTGACACCCCAGTGTCACCTAGGGTTTCTCTTAAAATGCTAAACCAAGAACCATCATTTTATGTGAACCAAAGTAAGCATGAGCATCAAATTAACTTAAGAATAAAGAATTCACCAAGCATATACTTAAAAGTATCATGATCACAACAAATGGGTCTTTCAAAAAAATATTAATGTTGTAACCCTAATATAAACCCTAAGTGAGCCCCATGAGCAAAATTCAAGAAAATAAGGAAAAGGGTATGAAAAATTTAAAATTTTGACTTGAGCCAATTATAAAAATTGAAGTATATTTAATAAACAACAAGAAAGGTTGAGAAAGCTTAGCCAAAATAACTCAATTAAAACCCCAAATCAAGCTTCTCATGTGGGGACTTAATGGGAATTCTGAATTTCAGAATTCTGAAATTCAGACCTTGAGCTAAAGATCAGGGATGTTCACCTTGATCCCCAACTCGAATCCTAATGGCCCCATTGACAAAATTGTGTCTAACTAACCCCTCTGTCGTGTGCCAGAAGATGGCATTGGGACGCGAGCCCTAGACACGACAAAACCTTGGATTTGCCTCGGGTTTGGGCAGGGAGACAGACCGGATTTCCTGGCTCCATATCTCTGCAACCAGTAGGCAAAATCCTATGACCTCCACACAAGAATGGTAGCTTGTAGGGAGGAGAAGAGGTTTTATGCACTGACCAAGGCGAGAGCAGGCTCGGATGAGCGACCACACGCGCCAGAACTTGGGCAGAACGCACGGGCACACGTGTTCGACCCTGGTCGGCACGCCAGAGCTCGCCCAACCCGCGCGCGCGCTCGCCCCGGCGTCCGGTCAAGTCCGCCGCGCGCCCACGCCCTCGGCCGTGCCCGCCCGCGCCTATAAAGCCTCCCCGGGCGCACCTCACTTCGCCCCGCACTCACCCTCACCGGCCAGCCCCCTCTCCTTAGCTCCGGCGAGCTCAATTCCGCCCGCCATCGCCGCCAGAGCTTCGGCCACCGTGGCCAGCCCACTCCAGCCATCCTCAAGTCGAGCCAGTGCTTCGGGTAGCTCCGCCAGCAGCCCGTGAAACTTGCCAAGCCCTCGGACCCGGCCGGACTTCACCGGAGGCCCGAGATCGACCTCACCGGACTTCGGTCTTCCGCCGCCGCGCGTGGACCGAGCTATCCAGTGAGTCTCCGACCGATTCCTTGCACCCATATCTTCTCTGGCACCCCGTGAACCCCTCTGACCCATCCAATTGACCTATCTCGCCGTGACCAGGCCGGACTCCTCGCCGCCGACGAGCATCCCCGCCTACGCGCGTGGACCGACCGACTCCGGCCATCCCCGATGGCGACCCGCACCTCGTTGTGATCCCTAAGACCTCCCCTACGTCCTCGACCACTTCACCGGAGCAATCTCGCCGCCGGTGAGCCCCTCCGCCCTTTCTTCCGCCGCGGTTACTGTTTAACTTAGAAGAAGGACCTCGGGTTAGGATTTGTAGAACCCGGGGGGGTTTCTGTAATGTCAGAGACTCATGTGAATAGTAGCTTAAGGACTGATTCGCGAGGAAAACTTAAAAACCCGCCAGGGACCCCAGTGCAAAGTGGATTTCCATTAAACCAATTATGTTATTCTTTTTAATTGACCAGAGAACTTAGAAAATCCATAACTTGATGAATTTTTCATAAAAAGTTGTCAAACTAATTTTGCTAGCTCCTGAATATTATGAACTATCATTTAAAAATGATAAACCCTATGCTTTTTGTTCAAAATTTTAGAGTTTAAAATTAAAAACAGAAACCCACCAAAACATGTTTAATTAAGGAAAATTAGTTTTTCTCCTGTGCTGAACTTAAGAAAATTTGTAGGTACTCAAACCTCATTTAGACATTGTTTAAAAATAGTAGGAACCCCAGTATTGAAAAATGTGATGTAGATATTCATTTAAAACTATTTTGCCCAAAACTTAGGAAAAATCAGAAAGGCATTAGAAATTAATGAACAATGATTAGGATTATTTTTCCTAGTTTACTTATGTAACAGAGAATCTAGGAAAAATGCAGAGACCATTAATTTGGACCAGTTTTAAATTAAAATTTTTTATTTGGCCTTATATGGACTGAAAATCAATTATTAGAGTAGCAAAACTAGAACCAAAATGAGTAGTAAAAATCCAGTGGACTTACAACCACCAGAGCCCCACTACAAAAATAAAGAACACCTCAGTTCAACTTTTTAAGTAAGGAGAATAAATATAAAATGATAATGAGGCATTCTCCAAATAAATCATAAACAACCCCTAATAATATGATAATGGGCAACCAAAAATTAGCTAAGTCCATAATGAGATAAACCATCAGAGAAAAATGCAAACCCATGAAGAGGAAGCAAATTCTTATCTATTGCTACTGTTTTATGAGAAAGGCCACTAAATTCAAATAATGCATACCACCCCTCTCCTTAAGCAAAAAGATGCCAAACTTCAGAATGATTGCTCTTGCACAAAACAATAGCTAAGAAAAATAAAAACTCTGTTGTTTGATATTTTTCAAATATAGTGGTAGTAGAAAGCACCTATTTGGCTAGAAACTTGAGAAAACCATAGTAAAATAACTAAAAGGTATTAATGGCTAGAAAATTGTATCAAGTCATGTTATAACACCTAAAAGCCAGCAAAAATAAGTTTTAGAGAATTACCCACTGTTAAATAATAGTTGTAGTTCAAAGCACCCCTTCTGCCCTAGAATTTAATAATTTTGTCCAGGGGAAACTATTCACTTCCTGATCCCCAAATTTTGAAACAAAGAAACATACCCCAGTGCCAAGCCACTGTAATTTTTGCAGAATTTTTAGAATTTTATAGAAGCAACTTGTAGTTTAAACCTACTCCAAAACTTTTAAGGGAATAAAAGAAAGGGAAAGAAGAAATAAACCTCACCCCAATAAGCCTATCCTGAATACTTATCAATTCTCTCCAAGACTTAAAAAGAATTCATTGTAACCCCTAAAAGTAAAACCTACCACTTTTCTTAGCTAAAGTTTAACTTAATTTACCAAGTATACCACCCAAGGGTCTTGCATAGGTAAAGATAACCTTGTTTAAATCAAGTAGATCATACACCGTCAAAAGTTGTAATTTCTAAAAGCACATATCATATCATGCATATATCTTACGCATTGCATTCATTAGATTGTAATCTTGCCGACGGAGAGTACGTGCTCATCCCCGAGCAAGGACCTGTCCAAGAGGAGGACCAGGAGCAGGCTTCAGAGGCTGCTATCGAGGATCTCCCTGCAGCCCCAGCAATTGAAGGCAAGCCCCGGTTTTATGCATAACCGTTTATATATGCTATTTTACTACACTTAATGTTTGTAGGTTTGTAATGTGCACTTAAGTGTAGGAGTTGCTTGAAACCTCTAGTTGCATGAACTTAGGATTCCTTTTTGAGATGAATACTAGTATGCTAGGTCGAGTAGCTGCTTTGCTAATCAGGATCTCGGTAGAAGTCGAGTGATTTTTCTAGCACTCGCGCGAGGTCAGGAATTGATTGTATTCATCTTGATAACGGGATATATATGTTGGTCTATGGACTTGGATCCAGGGAGGATGTCTTGTCCATGAGACGGGAAAAAGAATTAAGGATTAATGTGTGGATACCTGAGTCAAGCTTTTGAACGTACTAAGCACATGCCAGGAAATATGGTAACCGGTAAACCTAGTACCTGAGTGAAGCCGGACGCGGACTTTATCCCTCATGCGACCTTAGACTGGGTCTCCCATGCTAGCTATGGTGGGTACAAGTGCGGTCACTGCACGGCGGCAGCCGGGGTCAGTGGAGCATTGTATGCCAAGGCGGTGAGGCCTGGACGCGAACGGGGAATCGATGTGGACGGTTGTCATGTGTGGGGTCGGAGTACCCTAACATGCCATGTGTTTAGGTTTACCTTGCAAGGTTAAAACTCGATTCGAATCGTCTGCTTCTCGCAGCTAATGAGACTGCTTGATTCCTTGTACTGCATTGAGTAAGAAGTGAAATGAGGTTACATGAGATAACTTGTTGATTGATCTAAATGCTTGTTACCATGTATGCTTAGAAGAAGTAAATCTAGCTAAGTAATGATGATAGAATTTGAAAAGCTAAAAGTTAATTTTAGAAACAGCTAGTGCTTTTGGCAAACCAAACCCCTCAGCCAAACAGCTGCATAGTCTAGAGGTAGAGGAGTAGATTCCTCACACCGGGTAAGTCTAGCTGAGTATTAGTATACTCAGCCTTGCTTGTGGCACAATTTTTGCAGGTACCATTCAGGAAATGGTTGATGGTGTGACTTGGCCTACCACCCTGCCACCGGGTTGGACGGTCGAGTGGGATGTTGCTCCGGCAGGAGAGGAGCACGAGGAGTAGTGGGCTAGGCCTTGCCCAATTCCTCAATACCGACTGTAAGGAAAATGGACCCCGGGCCTTTTGGCTAATTGAGTTTTGGTGTTTGATGAACAACACAATCCGTGAACTAATAAGTTTTCTAGTGTTTGTGTTTATAGTTCACAGGATGCGAAGAGAATTGGACCAAGGCAATGAGGATGCAACACCTCAAAAGAAGACATAAAAAGATGCATAGGAGTCCAATACTCAAGAACAAAGAAGCTGTCAGCCAGCGCCTGGTGGCGCACCGGACATTGGTGTCCGGTGTGCACCGGACTGTCCGGTGAGGAACCGGACAGTCTGCGCAGAGAGGCCACAGACAGGCGCTCTCTGGCTGTAGCACCGGACTGTCCGGTGTGCACCGGACTGTCTGGTGTGCCAACGGGCAGACGGCAACGGTCGAATCCAACGGTCGGATCCAACGGTCGACTGCTACAGGCGCCAACGGTCGGCTGACGTGGCGTGCACCGGACATCTACTGTTCAGTGTCCGGTGTGCACCGGACTGTCCGGTGCACCCGACGACAGAAAGCTGCTGCTTTCTGTCCAACGGCTAGTTGAGGGTGTGGAGGCTATAAATACCACCCCAACCGGCCATTCTCAAGTGTGAGAGCCCAAGCAACATACCAATACACATAGTGCATATTTCCAAGAGCTCAAACACCCAAGTGCTTAATAGAATCACTCGGTGATTAGCGTAGGTGCTTTGCGAAGTGCTTAGGTTAGTTAGAACGCTTTAGCGCTTGCTCTAGGTGAATCCTAGTTAGTTGAGTGAGTTTAGAAAAACCACACAACCCCTCGGCTCTTGCGTGAGCCGTTGTAATTGTACCGAGTGGGGCGAGAGTCTTGCGAGACCGTGACAACCGCGTTTGTGTCACGGCCGCCACCGTGTACCGGAGGGAACAAGGCCCGCGGCGTTTCGGCCGGAAGCTCGATAGTGGAGACGGCGGGGAGCGTCCGAGAGGAGCCGGAAGCGGAGCACCACTTGCGCGTGGAGAAGGCCCGCGGCTCTCTACGGAGTTACTCGACCGTGGTGCTTGGCCCTCGCGTGGGCTTCCCTTTGCGTAGGGGCACCAACGAGGATTAGTCGGGACCTTGCGTGGTTCCGGATACCTCGGTAAAAATACCGGCGTCATCCACGAGAGTTTGCTTCTCTACTTAGCTCCTTACATTCCGCATTTATATTAAGCATTTAAGTTTCAATCTTGTAGTCATACTTACTTAGTGTAGATTGAAACTTAACCTTTGCGGTAGAGATAGCAACACTTAGACAAAACCTAAGTTGCACATTCTAGTTTTGATTACTTGCATAGGTTTTGCTCTAAGGATTTAATTGTGGCCTAGTTTAGTAAAAGTTTTAGAAGTCCTAATTCACCCCCCCCCCTCTTAGGCGTCACCCGTTTCCTACAAGTGGTATCAAAGCCCGGTTTGGCTCATTTGAAACGCTTTAGCTATACCGCTAAAAGAGCCGACGCTTTTTAGAGGAAGGGATGGATACCCATAGGCCACCACACTTCGACGGCACTAACTTCCCATATTATAGTGCTAGAATGGCTTGCTACCTAGAGGCCGTTGATCTAGGTGTTTGGAGAGTCACTCGTGACGGGATGAAACCTCTCAAGAATCCCGAGAAACCCACCACGAGTGAGGAAAAAGAAATTCATTTAAATGCTAGAGCCAAAAATTGCTTGTATGAATCTCTTAGCATGGATATTTTTAATCAAGTATTTACCTTGAAAACTGCTAATGAGATTTGGCTAAAATTGCATGAGCTCCATGACGGCACATCCAATGTCCGTGAGCAAAAACATTGCCTAGTCTTAAATGAGTATAATTCTTTTGCCATGAAAGATAATGAGCTTGTTAGAGACATGTATTCTCGTTTGAATCTAATTATCAATGAGCTCAATTCTATTGGCATTAATAAGCTAGGTGATGCGGACATTGTGAGGAAGATTATCTCCCTGCTACCACAACAAAGATATGGGAGCATCATCACCATCCTTCACAACATGGAGGATTTGAGCAACATGACCCCGACCATTGTGATTGGGAAAATCGCGGCCTTTGAGATGTCGCGAAAAATGAGTCGGGGAGAGGAGCCAACTTCCTCAAGACCATATGCTTTTGCATGTGATGAAAGGAAGGGCAAAAAGAAGGCTCCCACTCCAAGTTCCTCAAGCGAAGAAGAGGAAGAAGAAGGAGAAAGTGATGATGATGAAGATAATCAACCGTGCACATCATCCTCCGAGGACGAAAAAACAATCCGACGCGTCGGAAAGGTAATGAGGATGATCCGCAAGATTAATCTAATGGGTGTGCCCCTGCAGGTCGAGGATCTTCTCTTTAACATTGACAGGAAAAAGCAAAGGAAGAGAGGATGCTTCGCATGTGGGGAGAAGGGCCACTTCAGGGACAACTGTCCAAATATGGCCAAACCCAAAAAGGAGAGGAGCAAAGGCAAGGCGCTCACAAGTGTTAGAACTTGGGATGATTATTCAAGTGAAGATGAACCTCCAAGGACGCGCAGCCACCGGTCCTCGTCACGATCATCACGGTCATCACACAAATGCCTTATGGCAAGAGGTAACAAAAGCACTCCATCCTCTAGTGATGAAAGTAGTAGTGATGATGAAGGCGAGGGAAAGGCCTCTCTAGAAGAACTTGCGGAAGCCGTTAATTTTTTCCAGGATGTTTGCACTAAGCAAAAGGCTCAACTTAAAACTTTGAAAAATAAGTTGGTTAGCTCTCAAAATGATTACAAAGGTTTGCTAGAAAAATTTGAAACTTTTGCAAACTTAAATAGTGAGCTATCAACTAAAATTGAGCTATTAGAATTTAGTGCTCCATCCACTGCTACCGATGATAGCCTTATTAAAAAGAATGAAAAACTTAAGGCTAAGTTAGCTAGCTCCCAAGAAGCTATTGAAAATTTGCTAGAGAAAATGGAAATTCTTAGCATACACAATAATGAGCTAACTACTAAGCTAGAAAACATTGGTAGCACCCCAGCAGCATCTTTAGTTGAAATACCTGAAATAATTAAGAAAGATGCTTCTACTTCCTGCTTTGATTTAATTGATGATTCTAACCCCTGCAACCAAGTCGTTGTTGAGAATATTGTTGTAGAGACATGTACGGATGAGGTTGCAAAGGAAAATGAACAATTAAAGCAAGAAGTGGCTCGCCTTGGCAAGGCTTTGTATGACAAGAAAGGCAAAGCCAAACAAATCCGACCTCCACAGGATAACACCACTGCGGGAGTGAACAAGCCTGTAGAGGGAGAAACTGTGATTTGTAGGCTATGCCACAAGGAAGGCCACAAGTCTTTCCAATGCAAGGCGATGACCGGGGATAAACAAAGGCAAAAGCTCAAGCAAAAGCCATCAAGCAAAATCTCCATCACCTACATCAAAAAGGTGAACAAAAAGGATGCTACACCATATTTGATCAAGAAGAAAAAGAACGGAAAGGTGATAGCAATCAAGGCCAACAAGCAAGCCAATAAAGGAAAGGGGGCCAAACGCATCTGGGTGCCAAAATAGATAATTTCAACCATGAAAAGCACCAAGAAGGTTTGGACCCCGAAAGGGAAGTGAGTAGACCGAAGGTCTTCGGGAAATTTGGAGACTTGGCAAAGTTGGGATGTATATCATGGGGTACATCATATTGGATCAAGTTTATTGCCAAGTGGGTTAGTGAAAACTTTGGACCCAAATTTCCCACCCATGACTAAGGTAACTAGTTTTGTTGTATTCTTCATTTTTAGATATGCGTATCTATTTATCTTCTATCTAGTTTACCTTTCTTGCCTAGTATTACAATTGTTATGTACTTTTGTTTAAAATCATGCATACTAGGTAAATCTCATGGTAGGATTGCTTGCTTTCAATTCATATACTTAAGCAAACCTACATGGTTTAAAATGTTTATTTAAGCACGGCACATAGCTTCTATATCACTCCATAGTAAATGATGCATATATTGAAAACCTTTGATTCCTACAAAGTGTATCATTTAACTTATATGTGCCAAAGTTTGGATTATGGATAATTTGCCCCTCTTGATATCAAATCAAAGTGCATGTCTCCTACAAGTATTCAAAACTTGTATGCACACCTTTAGGGGGAGGTTACTCTATAATCTAACACTTTGAGACTAACACCTTTTCAAGTCTATTTCATGTGATAGTCTCATTGTAAGGAAAATGAAGTCCCCGGAGAAAGACAACAATCTTCCACTGCAAAATCTCCAAGAACTCTCATGTCTCTCAAGCTCACCATTGACTTTCAATTGGTATCTTTTGAGACTACTTTCAGTATCATTTACATGTCTTCTCCAATATTTGATTAGACTACTATTTCATATCTTATGCTTCCATGTTGCTAAAAATGCATAAGTAGTTAACTCATATTATGTTACCTATGCATAAGGGAAGTTAGTCTTTTCAAATCATGACTTGCACCTCTAAATTTCACATGCTTTTTCCTAAGTAGAGGATCTCTGTCAGGGGGAGTATTTCTTCATCTCTAAAGGGGGAGAAAAACTCTTTCTAAAGGAGAATACTCATTTAGGGGGAGTAATCTTTTGAGGACTCTTTCAAGTGGTATCATTCATATTGTTTAAATTAATATCCTGCAATTGTGGTATCATTTGATAGATTTCTTGTTGAGGGCAAGCTTTTATTTACTTCCTACATGCTTTTAATGTCTTCCTTTTCGGTGGTTGATGCCAAAGGGGGAGAAGTTTAGGGACCAAAGCAATGAAAACTATATCAAACACCAAACACCACCAATTTAAAATTTTATATCTACAAATGACTTTTCAAGTGGTTTTGGTTATTTGGTCCAAAAATAGGAAGTAAGTGAATTATGGAGTTAGGGGGAGGCTTAAGTCCATAATATCACATTGTGGGGACAATCATGCATCTTAGCAAGTAGATTGCATATTTTCACTCAAATACTTGTATTATTTGCTTGCTTTGGTTGTGTTGTCATCAATCACCAAAAAGGGGGAGATTGTAAGGAAAATGGACCCCGGGCCTTTTGGCTAATTGAGTTTTGGTGTTTGATGAACAACACAATCCGTGAACTAATAAGTTTTCTAGTGTTTGTGTTTATAGTTCACAGGATGCGAAGAGAATTGGACCAAGGCAATGAGGATGCAACACCTCAAAAGAAGACATAAAAAGATGCATAGGAGTCCAATACTCAAGAACAAAGAAGCCCGAAGAAATCAGCAAAGAAATCCAAGAAAAGGGCTGTCAGCCAGCGCCTGGTGGCGCACCGGACATTGGTGTCCGGTGTGCACCGGACTGTCCGGTGAGGAACCGGACAGTCTGCGCAGAGAGGCCACAGACAGGCGCTCTCTGGCTGTAGCACCGGACTGTCCGGTGTGCACCGGACTGTCTGGTGTGCCAACGGGCAGACGGCAACGGTCGAATCCAACGGTCGGATCCAACGGTCGACTGCTACAGGCGCCAACGGTCGGCTGACGTGGCGTGCACCGGACATCTACTGTTCAGTGTCCGGTGTGCACCGGACTGTCCGGTGCACCCGACGACAGAAAGCTGCTGCTTTCTGTCCAACGGCTAGTTGAGGGTGTGGAGGCTATAAATACCACCCCAACCGGCCATTCTCAAGTGTGAGAGCCCAAGCAACATACCAATACACATAGTGCATATTTCCAAGAGCTCAAACACCCAAGTGCTTAATAGAATCACTCGGTGATTAGCGTAGGTGCTTTGCGAAGTGCTTAGGTTAGTTAGACCGCTTTAGCGCTTGCTCTAGGTGAATCCTAGTTAGTTGAGTGAGTTTAGAAAAACCACACAACCCCTCGGCTCTTGCGTGAGCCGTTGTAATTGTACCGAGTGGGGCGAGAGTCTTGCGAGACCGTGACAACCGCGTTTGTGTCACGGCCGCCACCGTGTACCGGAGGGAACAAGGCCCGCGGCGTTTCGGCCGGAAGCTCGATAGTGGAGACGGCGGGGAGCGTCCGAGAGGAGCCGGAAGCGGAGCACCACTTGCGCGTGGAGAAGGCCCGCGGCTCTCTACGGAGTTACTCGACCGTGGTGCTTGGCCCTCGCGTGGGCTTCCCTTTGCGTAGGGGCACCAACGAGGATTAGTCGGGACCTTGCGTGGTTCCGGATACCTCGGTAAAAATACCGGCGTCATCCACGAGAGTTTGCTTCTCTACTTAGCTCCTTACATTCCGCATTTATATTAAGCATTTAAGTTTCAATCTTGTAGTCATACTTACTTAGTGTAGATTGAAACTTAACCTTTGCGGTAGAGATAGCAACACTTAGACAAAACCTAAGTTGCACATTCTAGTTTTGATTACTTGCATAGGTTTTGCTCTAAGGATTTAATTGTGGCCTAGTTTAGTAAAAGTTTTAGAAGTCCTAATTCACCCCCCCCCCTCTTAGGCGTCACCCGTTTCCTACACCGACGACATCGATTATCCGCTGCACTTTATTTTGTGAACCCCCATTGGCTACTCAAAAACTCCGATTTATGTAATAACTCAGTACTTAATTTGTGGATTCCTGTTTTATTGTATTTCTTCTGTGACTCACCTTCGTGTGAGATTGTGGAATTTGATCCTGGTTAAGTGGCTCCATTAGACTAGATCTGAGGGACTGACGGGTTATTCCGATTTAAGTGCGTTACGGCCCCTAAGGCGTGACTTAGGCACTTAAGCTGGAATAATCCGGGTGGTTCCGCCACATCTTTAACCCAGTTAGTTTTCCCGTTTTCAAATTTACAGCTCTTTTCAAGCCCGCAGCATATCCATCGGGAAATTTAATTTTTTCACCCATCTCATTACCTTGATCTTGTCTTTAGAGGTAAGACAGAACAAGGCACGTGGCGGCTTACCGTTGGCATTGAGCACTTGGGTTGGTCGGTCACAAAGCATTGCTAGATCTCTTCGAGCTTTCATATTGTCCTTTGTTTTTTCAAAATGCATGCAGGTGTGTATGAGGGCTTCAGCAACATTACTTTCTTGGTGCATGACATCAATGTTGTGCACAAGAATCAATGACGACATATAAGGGAGCTCCCAGAGACCACATATATGTGTCCAGTTGTGGTCCACTCCGAATCCTTCGTACTTATCCCCCTTTTCATTTAAGACAAGGTTGTTCAGCTGAGCATATATTTCTGCCGCGTTAAGACGTTTAGGCGGTCCTTTGGTGACCATAGTGTTCTTTATAAAGTTTTTCTTATCGCTCCTAAAGGGGTGTTTCCTGGGCAACCAGCGTCGATGACAATCGAAGTAAGTGACCTTTCCACCATGAGCAAGACGGAAGCAATCTGTATCTGAACCGCAATATGGACATGTCAATCTACCATGTGTACTCCAACCGGTAAAAATAGCATATGCCATGAAGTCATGCACCGACCACAAATACGCAACTCAAAGTTTGAATATCTGTTTTTAAAAAACATCGTATGCTTCAACACCTTTCCAAAGCTCCTTCAACTCTTCAATCAAGGGTTTTAACATGACATTGAGGTTCTTTCCAGGATAGTCTGGGCCAGGAATGATTAAGCAAAGAAATATAAATTCATATTTTATACAAAGAGAAGGTGGAAGGCTGTATGGAATAACAAAGACGGGCCAACATGAGTATGATGATGCCATTTGGCCAAAAGGTGTGAAGCCATCGGTCGCAAGGCCGATTCGAACATTCCTCAGATCAGCTGCAAAGTCGGGATCAAACGTGTCGAGAGCCTTCCATGCATCCCTATCTGAAGGGTGCACGATTAGGTCATCGTTATCACGGACACCTTCTTTGTGCCATCGCATGTGCATAGCGGTTTTTTTAGATAGAAATATCTGTTTCACTCGAGGAGTTAGTGGCAAGTAGCGGAGCTGCTTATATATGTGCAACATCTGTCATCACCTTCTCACCCTCATCATTAACAACTTCCACAAATCTAAATTGTCCACATTTTAGACATTTTTTCTCTTCCGCATGCTCCTTCATGAAAAACATACAATTATTTTTGCACACATCAATCTTCTCATAATCCATACCGAGACCTTTGATAATTGTCTTTGAATGGTACATGTCTTTAGGCAACTTATTGGGCTTTGGGAGCACATCTCCGAATAACTTTAAAATCTCATTGTAACAATTGTTCAAGAAAAAGTACTTGGACTTAATGGCCATGAGCCGAGTCACAAAAGCGAGTATACTCACATCTGTGTGTTCATGCAACGGCTCTTTAGAGTCTTTTAGTAGTTTAAAAAAATCTGGAAACCTCTGGTGTGGCAGGATCCTTGGAGCTTAGGTTGAATTCTGGACATAGCGAATCTAGCATCTCATGCATCGCATCATCGCCAACCCAATCATTGTTCTTCTCCTCTTCTACATTCTGGTTGGGTACTACCTCACCATGATGTTCCCACACCTTATATCCGGGCATAAATCCAAACTGACAAAGATCTAGGCTAACTTTTTCCTTATTAAGAAATATACTGTTTTTGTGCCGTCTACAAGAGCATCTGACAGTGCCGGTTAAGGACAAGGCGAATACGTGGTCCAGAAAATCTTTGGTCTTGGCTACCCACTCATCAGAATGATGTCCATTCCTACTCCAGCTATTGTATATCCATGCACGGTCTTCAGCCATGCCTGAGACTGTTAAACTGAACTATATCGTGAAACCATTATTCAATTTCGTCAAGTGTATCGGTCCTACATGTATAGGCAAGGATAGATTCTAAACCACAGCAAGCTAGCAGGACCCAAAATAATTTCGGCAGCATAACCTCGCTGCCACTAAATAATACATTACTTATATATAAAACAGAGAATGATATACTATTAAATCAAATCAAACTAAGTACAACATACACTAATAATGCAATTATTCTACGTACCAATACCATTACTATTAAAACTAATAATATAATAGTACCACATATTAATATGAAATTAATGGCTAAATACAATATACCTCTAATTACTAAAACACATATACCACTAATACATTAATGAAATCGAATTAAACAATATTATTAATCACACAACTAATTAAACATATACAATCACAAACATATACTAATTTCGGTGGCAATTAAACAACGGCCGCAAAAAATATTGAATAAATAACGCAAAAACAATACCTAACAATGGGGGCTTTGAACGGCGACGACGGCAGAGTGGATTGAACGGTGGCGGTCGACGGAGCCAGCACGGGCCTTTGAATGGCGGTCGACGGCGGCTCGAGGCGGCGGTGATCGGTCGGGCGCGCGTTCCACGCGCAGGGGCGCGGCGCGGCGTGGGGGAGGGCGCGGCGCGGCGGCATGGGCCTAGCCGGGAGTTGCGGCGCGGGGAGGGCGACGGTGAACGGCGGCGCGACGGGCACAGAGACGCGGGCGCGGTCGAGAGAAAGAGGAAGAGAAAAGAGAAAGGTCGGCTGACCGTTTTAAACACGGAATTTTCGGCGGCCATGACAGAGGCCGCCGAAAATAACATTATTTTCGGCGGTTGTGTCAGAGCCGCCGAAAATTAGGTTATTTTTGCGGCCTCTGCCATGACCACCAAAAATTATTTTATTTTCTGCGGCCTACACCAGGCCGCCGAAAATCAGCCGTTATTTTCGCTGGCCATCCCTTAGCCGCCGAAAATAACAGTGGCCGCCGAAAATCGTGCAAAGTGTTGTTGTGTAAGGTAGCGTTTTTAGGTGTCAGTACAAGGTTTCTTGTAGACTCACTTCTGTCACGGGCTAAGGTAGCGTTAGATTCCAGAGCCAGTTGAAATAGAACGGCTCCGTTCCCAGGAACCATCCGAAAGATTTTGATGAGCTAAATGGTTCAACATTTAAACATAATTTTCCATTTTTAAAACCACTCCGTCATATATGGAATCAATCTAAACAACAACAAATTGGAAGCGAAACGAGCTCCGTTCAACACCATACTCCGGAAAGTCCGGAACCAAACGCTACCTAAACATTCCATTCCACTTTGTAGGGTTTGTTGGGGCCGGGGGGAAGAGTTGTTAAAGTTTCTGAAATACTAGAGATACTATACACATGTTTAGATATTACACCGCACTGAATCACATGTTCAGAATGATGGTAGTATACACATGTTTTAGATATACTAGTGTTTGGTGGACACCTCCTTACAGAAACGACCTCCACCCTGTACCGGTGACAGACGTCTGAAATGTACGATACTTCGTACATATTTTCACACTGACTGAATCATGTGGAGGCCTCAAGTCTGCGCACCCGATGGACAAGACATCCTCGCGCATATTTTAACTTGGCAAGATACTTGTTGACACCCCCATGTGGTCTTCGCCTTGCTAGAGATGGAAAATGGGTGGAAAGCCCTTAAACATGACCTGAAAAGACTGAAGCGATTTTTAACCGGATATGGAGCTAATTTTTGAATGGTCTTAAGAGTTAAAGGGTAATGTATCTTAAATTTCGAGGAGAAGTTTTGTTCGGGAAAAAAAGTTTGAAGAGAAAAACTATACCACATCAACATACTATTTCATGTCTTCATGAACGTGTAAAAGACTTTTTGAAAGAAACACGGTCCATGGCCGCGACGCGGAGGGAATGTTTAACCGAGCACGAGCAGCTAGACGACTGCTTCCACGACACGACAAGACAGCAGGAGGGAGCCACCCGTGCCGTGCCGGCGTGCCCTAGTCAAAGTCGAGCCAGAGGGAAGCTGCGCGCTTGCCTAAACGCTGACGCGGCACCAAAAGCACCGCCTCGCCTCGCGTCGTCAAAGCGCGCGCGTTCCCGTTCCGGCCTTCCCCCACCACGACGCCCGCACCCCACCCACCCCCACCCTCTGCCTAGCGTAGCGCACCGTCCGCCCACCCACCCACCGCCGCACGTTTCCTCCTGCGCGCCGCCTCGGATCAGCCCGAGCCCACCGCGTCGGCGCCGCCCCCACCCGTCTAAACTACCTCGGAGGCCGCGGCCGGCCGCGTCTCTCTCTCTCTCCTCGCCGAGGCCACCGTCCGTCTCATATAGCCGGCCGCGGGGATGAGGCGATCGTCGAGCGGGGCGCGCGTGTCGGACAGCGGCGGCGGCGGCGTCAGCGGGAGCGAGGCGGCGCTGCCGACGTACGACCCTCTGTCGGCGGCGGGGCGGCGGGAGGCGGCGCGGACGCAGGCGCTGGGACGCGCCGTGCACTGCATCCCTGTCGTGCTTCTCGTCTGCGCCCTCCTCCTCTGGCTCTCCGCCTCCTCCCACACCCACCTCGGTAAGGTTCAGACCCCTCCCCCTGCCCTACAATGTTCCTCTCTCCCCCAAATCCCATTCCCAGCGATGGTGAATTAGCGATTGCCTAGGGGCGGTAACCGGTAACTCGTCAGCTGAACTCGATTGTGCCTGGGAGGTTTTTATGAAGTGAGATCCTTCAGCTCGAGGACGATGAATTGTGCCTGGGAGGTTTTTATGAAGTGAGATCCTTCAGCTCGAGGACGATGAGATAGACATCTCAGTTTCATACCTGGAATACTAACAATGCGAAACTAATGAGAAAACGCATGAGAAATCTAAGCTAAAAATGAGAATAAAAGAAGATGAGAATGCCCTGTTCTGTTTCAGTCTTGCAAGTTCTGAAGACACAGGAAAATATTTTTGATTCGTAATTAAACTAATTACAGTTTTAAAAGTGCTCCTTCTGCTTTGTGACCTGGATGCACTAAAAAAAAATTGTCGAGACATACATAACCATAATTTCTAGCTGTCGCCAAGAGGGAAAGTATCAGCCACCACTGCCCTCAGAACATGGGCTAGCGTATGGTAGATGGGCATCTTCAGGTCTGTCTGTCGACATTGTTAAATGCAGGCCACTGTCCTATTTCCAGCAATCAGTCTCCAATCCCTTTTCCTATATATCAGTCTCCGCACGTTTGCTTCTTGCACAGTACCTCCACCGAACATGCATTTTTGCAGAGCTGTATTCAGGGACGACGGAGCCAGAAAAAAAAAATTAGTAGGGGCTGAATTGAACCGCTATAGCGATATAATAATTTGACTAAATCGCTCATAAGCTTACAAGAGGACGCTGATTGAACGTTTTCTTGAAATAGTATTGTTGTGTATGCCAACGCTGCAAGACCACAAAACGTGTTCGTGTTATCGCCACCTTGTCCTAAACTCATGAACTGATTGGAAACCATCGGTTTGGTTTAGGATTCCCGATCGTATTGGCATTTCTCAAAGACGCAGGAGAGAAAAACATTTGCTGAAAGTGTCTTTGAAATGCACATCAACCCATTTTAGAATACCATAATTCCAATTTGGATACAATGTCCACTCCCACGCACTTCACGGCTATGGCCTATCAACTTTCAGGCTCCACCGTGCATCTGACGGTGCCCACTCACCACTGACACGATGCAGTTGTGCATACCAATGTTCTTTGTGCTGCTGAAATACTTTCTGATGTTGGTGATTTTGCTGTATACACTACTACATACGTGCAGATTGAGTGCCAGCGGGGATCTTGAGTGAACCTGGCGGGTAGAGTCTGGTTCTGTTACACTTGTACGACCGAAGAGTTCCGAGTTCCAAAAGAGAAAGAGAAAGGTAAAGCAGGCAGGCTAGACATGATCATCAGCTGGCAATACATAGGTGTGGAATAGCACGGAAAGTAGCTCATTTACCAGCAGGCAATTCTTTCGAAGTCTTAAGGCCATACTGAGCTAGGCTGGTTTGGCTCAGCGTTACATACTGTGTACAACGAATGCCCAATGTATCCTTTCCCAACACAATGTTGTTCTGATATTCTTTCTGTACATGTCCTTGTTTTTTTTTTTGGACATTCTATACAAGTATACATGTGGATGTCAGTCTCATGAAGTGGCAGTGTTAGCACTGAGATAGGGGAAAAGAGTAGAGAAACTATCTTGGGGAAGGAGTAAGAATTAGAGGCAGAGGTGGGAGACGAGAGCCGGCGGCGTCTCGGGAGTTTCTCATTAATCTCATCAAAGTTGTAACCTTATTACAAAAAGGAGAAGTATATATATATATATCTCTCTCCTCAGCCGAGTTGGCCCACTATGTCTACTTGGCCCACATCGGCCCGCTCGACACGTGCGCTTGGAAAGGCCGCTGTTTCCCCGCCTTCGCTCCCGTCCTCTTCCAGCTGGTCTGGTGTTGCGTTGCTGACTCAGAGCTTCGATGAGCTTCGATTGTACATTCCAAACACCCCTTGTCCCTTCTCCAAGATCACATACGAAATCCTTGATAGAAAGAACGAAGCTTGGTACGTATATCCACCGACGATGGGATAAGCCTGGCCTGGCCTGTTGCATGCGTGAAGCAAGCAAATCCGCGCCCCTCCTTTGGACATGTGACGGCGGAGATTTCTGAGCCTGGGACGCATGCGGGCGATCCCTGCTGGATTTTCACGCCTCATTTTCAGCGATGCAGATCGAGATCGAGGTGTCTCTGCTGGCCTCTGTTCATGGCTCATGATCATCATGGACAACCGCCTCCATGAACGCAATACGCATTGCGGCCACTCGTCAGTCGTGTCGCCAACCAAACCATGACCTGAACCTCCCCCCCCCTTTTTTTTTCAAGAATACAGTATTAGTTTATTATTAATTGATGAAAAGAGGTTATCCTTCTTGTATACGTGCTGGTTGTTTAGATTGTTTTTGCATTGCTTTGTTGGGTCATCTTTCCGGCACGCAAAGAATATGAAAGCTAGGTAAACAAGCAAAGCGATCAGCTAATTTTGAGAGACAGCGGCTTAAACGTGACTGCCAAGCCATCATCAACGCTGCCGCCGGATGACGAAGAAAGTATGCTTGGGGCGGTCGCCTGGGGCAGACGAACAACTTGCCACAGCTTCATGCCCACGAAAACTAGAGAAGAAAACACATTTTGATTAGCGGGTGCACACTAACCCGAAGTTTCAGGATGTTGGGATGACTCGCACACGATCTAAAATTTGGTTCGTTCTTTATTTTACGTAAAAATGGTTAAAATATAATAATAGTTATTTTAGATAACTAACTTGGCTAATTATTCATGTAATATTTTATTACAGCTTAACATGAGAAGACATAAAACCGTAGATATAACTTAATTATTATTGATACTTATTGTTTTTACTGCATCTACTAGTCCAAATCCAACCTATTGCCATCCTATACTCTCCTGTACTTTTTGGACGAGACAAATAAATCCTTCGACCTTTGGTAGATAATCGAATTTGGCCCAGTCTATAGTAGCAAGCAAAAAAAAAAACCCCCCGCTGCTTCGGTACAATGGTATAAACTCCCTTGAAACATATAACAAAACTAGGACGGGGAGCGAGCGAGTGGCTCGTGGTGCGCGGCGGGGAGGCCGCGTGGCACTGCTTGGGCGCGTAGTTTTTCGATTAGTTTTCCTGTCGAGGAAAAGTTTTTCGAGTAGGTGCTAGGTGCGCACGGATCATTGGTACGTGGGCTGACGGATGAGCGAGCTAGAAGATACAGACGCGGTCCACTAAAATGGCCTGGTTTGGTGACACCTGGTCGCCTTTGGGCTGGCCCACGAGCCCTGTCGGATTTTCTCGCATGTCCCGCCACTACTTTGGACCGTCCCTCTCATTCACTTCTTTTAATTTATCACTAGGTATATGCCCGTGCGTTGCAACGGTATATAAAATATTCGATAAAATGTCAGTGCACAACGATTATATAAATCAAATATCATATATACTATCGACCTCAAAATCTTACAAATTCTTTGGCAACCAATATAAAACTAAACTAAATCATGAAACTTAATAAATGAACTAAATACATGAAATGGCTAAACCCAAATCTAGTCTCTCTGAAGTTTATACACATGCAATAGAAAGAGTATCTACAAAGAGGCAATCACCGGACATCTCTACTCTACACCGTCAGAACTCAAAAGATGATAAAGGGTATATCAAAGGAGTGCCCATTAGGAGCAACCTAGAGAACTGGTTTGTCGCACATCTGACGACTCCACACATTATAGAAGAATGGGAATACATTATCTAAATCTATCTAAATCTGCATAATCATACATGAGACCACCACAGTTATAAAACCAAATGCGTAAAAAATAATAAAGGGTAATCATGTTTCATATGAATTGTAGCTCATAAAAATTAAGTTTAACTATAATATGTAAACAGTTAGTTCCTTGCGGCTGGTAAAAATTAAATTAAGTTTGCCTATGTCATTAAGAACATGTATGAATGCCAACTTTAAACTTCTAGCTTTCTAATATCATGTCACAAATCTGTAACTTTCTCCATGGGTTCTAGCAGCTCTCAAGGAGCAACAATTCAGAAGTGAATTGGACGAAAATGCATGTGCTAAGTATAAAAGAAACTAAGAAAATTATTTTAAGCTCATAAAATTGTTTGGTTATAAAGACCCATCACTTATAAGTTTCTTCTCCTAGCGGTGTCGATGAGCGCCATCTCTTCGTTGCTGACGATGTCCATGAGGAACTCTGCCTAGAAATCACGCCATAACTTTAGTTCCTTAATTTCTTTCTCTATCTGCAACAAACAAGTGAAATTTTACATCATGTCATTGAAGTCGTCATGCTAAATGACGTATGCAACATGTGCAGTTAGTTCACTATGGTTACTATGTTTCTTGATGTACAAAGATGTTGGGATGAATACACATGAAAAAATCAAGTAGTAGATACCTTCTGGATTTGATTGTCCTTTTCTTCCACTAATGCTACAAGACCAGAATACGAAGCTGGGCATCACAATTCACTCTCCAATCTTGCATCAGGCTACATAAACTTTAATAAAGAAGAAATCGTCTATCTGATATAGTATCAATACCCGATTCAAAGTTATTTTGATCCTAAGGGAGAAACGAAACTTGTTGTTAACTGAAAACAGTAAAGTAAAAGCACCTTAAATGCATGTTTGGGGTGGTTATCCAATGCATGTTGTAAAAGCACCTTAAATAACCAATATATATAAATAGGGAACCAAATGGAAGGAAAAAGCTGCCATGGTGAGGGCTAGTTTGAGAATGCTAGAACGACAAAGAGACTACAAGACCCCATAGTGAAGTTTCCTCAGGACCCCCCTGGTACAGTCTTTCCTCTCCTAGGATATCCCTCACCTCACCTGCATGAGAACATACATGCAGCTTTGCTGTCTATACTGGCTACATGCAAAATAATCAATATAACATGCATGCACACTATTTGATCTCGCTACCCATACAAAGATCAAAATTGGATGCAGATGTAGGGAGTATCTTATTAGGGAGAACATTTAAAAGTGACATTCTATGCCAAACCTGTCAATAGGATTAGAGCAAACTTACAAATCCAGGTGTCATTGCTGGCTTCCAAGCTGGGTGATTTTGCTGGGTAAATCTATAGAAAACTGCAAAACAAACAAACTTTTTTTAAAAAAATGGAACTCTAGAACTATAAAGGGACAACATGTTATGAAATCAGGAATATCTTAGTTGATATGACATTTTCCATGTTAAGTGAATTAATTCTCTTGCAGTTTGCTGAAACTGGTTGACACAGGATGTTTAGGAGACAAAACTGTTCCTCTGCACTCTGCACTTAAGTCGACTGCACCTGTAGACTCAACTGCAATTGCTCAATGCTTTTGGCACAGATCGCGCAGCTAAAGTCCAAAGAATGCAGTCAACTGGACTGAACAAAAACGAAAGGTTATCAAAACAGATAATCAAAATACATGACTTGAGACCAAAAGAAATATTTGTTTAGTCCATAAAGTCTGATACCCATACAACATTTTCTGGCTTTGTAGTAACCTGGGATACTTAGTGCACTTTCTTTTAATCGAAAAAAAGAATGTGATGCTCATGACTGTCTTTGATTTGTCCTCTGGTGTAGTACCAATAATATATCAAGTTCATCGGGCACGTGATGGATCCAGCTTTGCCACAAGAAGTGGAGGCAAAGCAGAAGGGCCTAGTTGTATTCACATTGATTGCTTCTTTCCAGGTGCTTATACTTCTATATATGATAATATTTGAAATTTCTTTGGACGGATTAAATAATTTATACAAACCCGTACCAGTTATGATTCTCATTTTTCAATCTTTTGAACTTGAAAATGCCTCTGCCTTGTTCATGCTAACAATTTTTGAGTTATAAGGTCAATGACTATTTTGAACCTTGTATCTCCCAAAACGCCACATGAAGTCACTCTTACTTTGGTTATATTAAATGGTACTGTTCCAAACTATCAAACTTAAGATTAATTGAAATGGAAACATGAACTGTTGTATAAAATGGCTCCTTGTAGCCCTTGCCCACCTCACTAAAATTTATGTTCATTGAACCCATAAGTTTATGGTATATCTTCATCAGCTACCAATTAATATCATCCTTAGTCTCAATAGCTACCAGACAATATCGTTCTTGGTGACTTGGTCTCAGTTTGATTAGTGCAGTTGCTTATGATCCATGGATAAATTGTTGTGGTACAACTGCTAGAATATATACTGCATTACTGCTAGGTTGAATTTTTTTAGGACTGCAAAGGTCTAGAAACCTATGCCAAAAGAGGGCGGCACCGATTGTCTTAGGAAGGCACAATCAAATTGACCAAAGCCTAATCCTCAAACATTTTGATCATCCAAAGTCTTCACAAGTCACTATATCATGAGATCAAGGGACAACCAAAACAAGCTACACAAAAGGAGATAATAAAGTGGAACATCAGAGCTATCGTAAGCATGAATTTGAAGTTACCAAATTGGAGCAAAAGAAATAACTTCAGCATGACGGAAACCATATTTGGATGTTGCATGAAGTCCCTGAAGATGCAGTGACCTATTCAACAGAAAATTCAAACATATAGTAGATTATGTGTATGGAGTCCCAAACTTCAGATTCATCACAGATTTCCTAAGCAAGAACAATCCCCTCTTATTCTGATGATTCATTTGAACATCTATCTGCGGATTCATCCACCTCATATGCATATGAAAAAGGGAGCATTCTTGTAAACAAAACAAAAACTGCACAGACGACTTGAGAATTTACCAGGCAATCAAACACAAAATAATCATCAGAATAAGAGGTGATTACGATAATCATTAGAACAAGATAATCATCAGAATAAATGGGGAGGCAACCCCTGCAGCTTCACCATTACAGATCTACCAGTGAACTTCTGAATGTTGTTTGGATGATACATCCCAGTAAATTTGGTAATATAATAATGGCTTCATAATGGAGAACAGAAGATAAAAATGGGGAAAAAGGTATGTAAACAAAGTATACGAAGCCATATTGTGTGCACAGGTGTCCATCGCTCACTTGCGAGCTCATAACCGTTTGGATCTTCACCGGGTGGATGAAGAATAGAGATACAAACCTGCCCATCAGGATAGACTGGTGTTTCCTCAAATATTATGCATGATGTCAGAAAACATAACTGCAGATGAACTAAATAAATACAATTTTCACTAATAAAAAGCTGACCATTTGGATGCCATAAGTGAAGAGGTCTCATTTGGCAAGAGAGGAGGGTACGAGTTTGATGAGGCTGATTTTTTGGGTCTCGACTTCTTTGAGAAAAAACATTCTAAAGGTCTACCACCTGGGCTGGCTCCAGCTTTTGAGCCTTTACGAGATGACGATTTTCCTGAGGTGGACATAATATTTGGAGACCCAAGCAAATTCGACAAGTCTCCTCGCCGAACTGAAATCCAACCGGTAGACAACGGGGAGTTAGGGGAAGCATCTCAATCGATTACTATACCAAATGAAGCTGACAAGGCTGGGATAGCACCCCCTTCAACTGTTATTGAGACAGAAGAAGATGAAGATGTTTATAGACCCACAGTTAGATCATGGGGAATGTTTTCGAGGACACAAAATATTTCAAAGGCGGTAAGATATAGTTGTAGCATCTCGTATTTTGTATTTGCATCTTTCTTGCATGATGTCAAATATTATGCCATGAGCAATGCCTCCACCAGAAATCAATATTGCACATATAGTAAGATTTTCAATCCCTGATTCCGGTCCACAGTAACACACAGACAAGATCTCCAGTAAGCGCGAGGATGAAAAGAGGTTGGACACTGACCGTGGAGCATGGCAGAGAGGCTGCCGTTGGGGACGCGCGCAGCAGGTCCTCCAGGTTGAAGCTGTACCCGGCGCCCTTCCCAACGAACACCAGTCGGCTCTGCTCCCCCGCGGCGGCGGCCGCTGCCGCTGCGACTGCCGCGGCCGACCCGAACGCGTCGCCTCCGAGGTCCTCCTTGGACGAGGACGTCAAGACGCCGCCCACGCCGGACGCCGGCGGGGGCTGCCCACTGGCCGCCGCGGATGTCGCGGGCGTCGGAGCCACGACGTTTGGACACCACGCAGAGCACGGTGGCGATGAGGAGGAGGAGCCCCACTACTACGGCACCCACGACGATGCCCGCGATTGTGGCCCTAGAGAGCTTCCGCTTCTTGGATGAGCCCGGCGCGGGACCGGGCCCACCGGGCGACGGCGCTGGGGAAAGAACGGGCTGCTGCAGGGCGGAAGCGGGTCCCCGCAGAGCTGGAGGTTCCCGGCGAAGGATTCCCACGGGAAGTGCGAGAGCGATTTGGGGATGGGGCCGTTGAGGTTGTTGTCGGAGACGTCGAAGGAGCCGAGACCCGCGATGCTGATGCTGGGAATGCTCCCGGAGAGGCGGTTGCCGTCGAGCCTGAGCACACGTAGCGCGGTGAGGCTGTTGAGCGTGAAGGGGATGGGACCCGACAAGTTGTTGCAGGAGAGGACCAGGCGCTCGAGGCCGCCGAGCCTCTGGATTCCCGGCGGGATGGGGCCAGACAGCAGGTTGTGCTGCAGGAATAGTGCCTTGAGGGTTGAGGCCCGGCAGCTGGAGCACGTTGTTAGGGATGGTCCCGAGGACGCGGTTGGAGCAGAGCGAAAGCGAGCGGAGGTTGGTGAGCCGGCCGAGTGCGGCGGGCGGGCGGGATGCGAGGAGCGCCATCGAAGGAAGGAGGAATCGAGCGCGGCGGGCGAGCGGGATGCGAGGAGCGCTCGAAGGAAGGAGTGCGACGAAACCGTGGTCGAGCGGTGGCGTTGGGGAGGAGGGTGAGGGATTCGCGGGCGTTGGGGAGGAGGGTGGGGATCCGCGGACCACGGGCGAGGCGGGAGCCGGCAGAACGTGCACCGGTGGACGCCTACAGTAAATACTTAATTAGTAGTAAAGATATGCACATCCAAAATGAAAGGTCGTTTTCTAGAAATTTATATGGAAACGGCATATTCTATATGCATATACACTAGAGGACAAAATCATACAGTATATAATATTTTGAAAACTTCTATGAATTATAGTATGTTTTAAGCGTTTCTCACGACTGCAGATAATGGATGGCTCGTACACAAATGCGTCTATGTCTAGAATAGCGTTTAGTTGTTTTACATTTTTAAAGATGGTTTCGAAAAACCATGCTACGCTCCGGAGAAAATGTAGAAAAACGAGATGACAATTGACAAACCAAAACCATGGGAACAAGATAGCCCCCGATAACCACGTCCTGGGATCTCAGCCGTCAAACGCCAGACCGACGGTCGACAAGCGACGGGCTGGCCGAGGCCCAAACAAGGATATCTAAGGCCAATGGCAGTGATGAGACTCGCCTCGAACCCAGAACGCGACGCGACGCGACGCGACGCAGGCCCACCCCTTGTCTACCTGAGACCCTGTCCTGCAGAAATATTCATTGTCTTATATTCAAATAAATAAAATAAAAACCGACTGAATTTGCTTATTTCCGGCTCTTGTTGAAACCGCCACCCGATTCCTCCGCTCGCCAAATCCTCGCCGTGTCCTCGTAGCAATTCCTTGCGTCGGCGCATCATCGCGGCCTCCTCTCCCTCTCTCTCTCTATCTCTCTCAATCTCTCCGTTGGCAAATCGTTGAATCGCCGTGCTTGGCCCCGGCCGCTCTGAGCCCGCCGCCAGCCTCCTCGTCTGAAGAAGAACGACAGCCGTCGGGCTCCGGTGGTCCCGCCGAAGAACGGCAGGTTGCCAGCCGCGCTCCTCACGCCGGCGACTCGATTGGCATTGTATTGGCCTTTCCGTTTGTTGGTAAGGGACCCTAACTTCGCTTGATGTTTTTTTTTTCTTTCCTTTTTTTCCTCGGAGACTTATTTGTTCGGTAGATCGATCTCTTTACTCTCTTCTATGATCACAGTCAGATCGAAAAGAAGAGGAAAGAATCAGGAAGCCCGCCCCCCCTGGTGGATATGCGAGGCCATGTTTTTGATGTCACCCCCGACCGATTCGCCTCGATTTCGTTCTTCTGTTCTTCTGCGCCGCAATGGCTCCTTCGCTCGTTCATATCTGCTATTCTGTTGTGAATACTCGGTTTGAGTCAATGATGGGATTTCTTTCATTCAAAATCTTCTGGGTGCTCCTGTGTTATTCTGATTTATTCGCTCTGTTTCGACGCCCGTTAATCTATCGTGGTCGGCTGTTGACAATATCTTTGGTTTCTTGTTCGCGACAGAGTTCTCGAAGCAAAACGACCTGATGAGATTCCTCAAGGGGAGCAAGGTGGAGGTATTGCAGGAGGCAGATGTGCCGTTTGGTTCTTGGAGGCCTGGTGAGATCGTCTCCGGCAATGGACACGCCTACTTTGTGAGATATGATGAAAGTCCCGTTGACTCCAGCGTGGCTGTTGAAAGGGTGCCAAGAAGGTTGATGAGGCCTCGCCCTCCTGCGGATGATCCTGTACGCTGGAGTTTGGGTAGTATCATTGAGGCCTTTGACAGCTACTCGTGGAAGGTTGCCGAGGTGGTGAGAGTGCTTGGAAAGAATCAATATCTAGTCAGGCTCCTTGGGTCCTCGCTGGAGTTGAGTGCACATGCATCGGTTCTTCGAATGAGGAAGCTTTGGCTAGATGACATATGGATTGTGACTCAGAAGGTAATGCTCTGTTCCTTCCATTCTCAAATTAGATTAGATTTATATATGACATAAGGTGATCAATAGAAATATGTTTTTACTTGTTTATTACATTAGCTCAATCAAGCAGTTAACATGGTCTAACTGTTGTATTTTTAATAAAATCTATTACCATAATTTTGAGGTTCTTTGATGTTCACCCGTGAGCAGTTAGATTTTGTTTCAAGTATTAATGGTGGGAATGCCCTAGATCCTAATGAGACTTGTCTTTCTACCATTTTCAGTATTCTGCAAGATGCTTGGATGGTGGTGCATTCCGAGGTCAATCAAAAGATAAAAATTTAGACCATAACTTCAGAATGGACAGTCGTCAACTTGAGAACCAGAATGCTTTTGAGGGTGATACATCTAGAGGCATCAAGAGAAAATCGTCTGCTATATCAACACATCCTCAATGCAGTGAAATCACTAAGAGATTGCGGACACCAAATAGAGATGGAAGGTACTCAAAGCTGGTTGATAGAAGTTTAAAGGTAGATGATGTTGATTCCCCATGCATTATTCTACGCGGGAAATGCATCCATGCTGGTCATAAATGGCATACTGGAACAACTGAAGAATTTAGTGATACAGAGAGTATATCATCTTCTGTTGGCAGTTCTAGTCCTAACAGTACCCCTCATAGATCACAACATTATAATTTGGTCTACCAAAGTGGAGATAGCTGTAGTAGAACTGATGATGATGAAGCTTCTACATCTGAAAGAGAAACATCAGAACATGATAACAATGGGTCGAGGGAAGAAACCCATGTGCTGGAATTACATGCTTATCGCGCAACAATGTTAGCCTTGCATGCTTGTGGATCAATTAGCTGGGAGCAAGAGGCTTTGTTGACTAACCTAAGGTTAACACTGAACATCTCAATTGATGAACATCTAGCTGAATTGAGGAGTTTGGTTACCCGTGCTGTTACTTCCAGATAGCTTTTGTTGTTACTTTCCTGGTGGCATTTCATATCTTTCAAATTATTGTAAGTTAGGAAATCTCATTAAGGGTTTGAGGTGTTGGAGTACTTCATTTGTAGAATTTCATTTTACTTGTGAAAAGAGTCAGTTGGGAATGTTTGTACTATAGAAATCTCAAGATTTCTGAAATTTTGCGACAGAGTCTCGAAGTATTAACGTTTTTTACTGAAACACCTCTGTTTTTTTAATCTTTGCATTAGCTTATGTGGATGTTTAACACTGTACTACACCAGTAGTCCTTGTCTCCTTTATTGTGTTTGTTATGATTGATGACTGAACTTACAATATTTTGACCAAAGGATGTACAAGCTACTGCTACTATCTCAATTCTCAAAGATATAATATAAGTATGAATATCCTTGAGGAAGTTTAGTTTTGTAAATGATTCTCTTTGTAGTGTCAATGCTTTTACTATAGTCGTGCTATCTTTGTCTCCAAAGGATGGGAGAAATTGCGATATGTATTGTGAAATATCAAACATCTGTATGTCTCCTCTTGACATTGTGGTTGCCTAGTGGGCTGACTAATGCGTAATGCATTTTGCTGTTAATTTAGTAGCAGTTTGTTGTGCATGGGCTGATACTTCTCATGAACTTTCCAGGGCCAAGGTTGGAGGCTTGTAAAGCATCCTTCCATAGGTTCTTGTAAATGGAGGAGTCTGCCACATGTTTTGCAGTGCGATAAATGTGGCAACATTTCCAATGAACTTCCATTGGTACTAAATTTAATTTCAATATTTTTTTGCTTTTAGGATCATTATATTTTTCTTGTAGGATAGGATTCTCTCGTGCCTTGCTTTTTAAGTTGCCAAGATACTTCACTGCAACATTAGTGGATAGTAGTTTCCATGTGAGCTGGCATACCTTAAGCTTGCAAATAATAGAACAAAGGCCTAGGGAGCACTCAGTTTGATCTAGTTATAAACTTATAAAATGAGTATAATGATACAAAAGGGCTGCCCCGTGTGGCTACTAGTATATGCTTACCTCAAACTTGTATCAAAGATTTATTTTGATCTTGTTGGAAACTGTTAATTGGATAGATGGGCTAACCCTAGAGGGTAGCAATATAGTCTTACATGGGCCTGGCACATGGGCCTCACCATATACACTAACACTCCCCCGCAGTCTGAACATCAGTCGCAGCGGAGTTCACAGACTGGACTCAAAAAGGAAGGCGAAATAGAAAGGCGTGCATTGTGCATTACACAGATGTACATTACACCATAGGATCCCCCCACAGCCGCAACTACCCACTACTGATGTTGAGGCTGGAGCGAAACTCAGCGAAGGTCGAGGACGGAAGACCCTTGGTGAAGATATCAGCAAATTGGGAGGTGGTCGGGACGTGGAGGACCCGAACAGCACCGGCGGCGACATAATCGCGGACGAAGTGTAGATCGATCTCTACATGCTTGGTCCGCTGGTGTTGCACTGGGTTGGTGGAGAGGTAGACCGCGCTGACGTTGTCGCAGTAGACCAACGTGCTCCTGGAGAGTGGACAGTGAAGCTCGACGAGGAGCTGTCGGAGCCAAGCAGCTTCCGCCACGCCGTTGGCCACGACACGGTACTCCGCCTCGGCGCTCGAGCGGGAGACGACCGGCTGGCGCTTCGACGACCAGGACACCAGGTTGCCGCCTAAGAAAACGGCGAAGCCGGAGGTAGAGCGCCGAGTGTCTGGGCACCCTGCCCAGTCAGCGTCGGTGTAGACGACTAGGTCGGAGGATGTAGACCGGTGAAGAAGCAGTCCGTAGTCGACGGTGCCCCGGAGATAGCGGAGGAGGCGCTTGAGAGCCACGAGGTGGGGTTCCCGGGGGTCGTGCATATGGAGACAGACCTGCTGCACAGCGTAGGAGATGTCCGGCCTGGTGAAGGTGAGGTACTGAAGGGCACCAACAAGACTCCTGTACCCGGTGGGGTCCTCGACGGGGTCACCCTGGGCCTCAGAGAGCTTCGCCTGTGTGTCGACTGGGGTAGAGCAGGGCTTACAGTCAATCATCTTGGCCCGCTCCAGAATGTCAAGAGTGTACTGCCGCTGGTGAAGTAGGAGTCCGGAGGGACGAGCCTCAGCAGTGACCCCCAGGAAATGGTGAAGTACGCCCAGATCCTTGACCGGAAACTCCCGCTGAAGCGCGTCGACAAGGCGGCGAAGAAGTGACTGACTGGAGGCAGTGAGTACAATGTCGTCCATGTAGAGAAGCAAGTAGGCAGTCTCTGCTCCATGATGGTGGACGAACAGGGACGTGTCTGACTTGGCCTCCACGAAACCCAGGGTCACCAAGAACGTAGCCAGTCTGGAGTGCCAGGCCCGGGGGGCCTGCTTGAGGCCGTAGAGGGACCTGTTGAGCCGGCAGACCATGTCAGGGTGTGAGGAGTCCACGAACCCCGCCGGCTGACAGCAGTAGACGGTCTCGGTGAGGGTGTCGTGCAGGAAAGCGTTCTTGACGTCGAGCTGGTGAACTGGCCAGGAGCGAGCAAGGGCCAGTGAGAGCACCGTACGGACGGTGGCCGGCTTCACAACCGGGCTGAAGGTCTCATCGTAGTCTACTCCGGGGCGCTGAGTGAAGCCCTGAAGGACCCAGCGAGCCTTGTACCGCTCCAGGGTACCATCGGCCCACCGCTTGTGCGTCCAGATCCACTTGCCGGTGACGACGTTGGTGCCGGGCGGACGGGGCACCAGATCCCACGTCTGGTTGGCGACGAGCGCCGCGTACTCCTCCTCCATCGCCCGACGCCAGTGGGGGTCCAGCAGGGCGGTGCGGACGGAGGTGGGTACCGGAGAAGCTTGCGAGTCTCCGGTCGTGGCAGCCAGGACCCGGGGCGGCAGGGTACCAGCCGCGTGCCGCGTCACCATCGGGTGGACGTGCCGCGGGTCGCGGTGAAGGAGCGGCGGGTGGTACACCGGCGTCTCGACAGGTGTCGTGGGTGGCCGCGACGGAGGTGTAGGTGTCCCTGGCGGGGACTGGGCCACCGGCGTGGCCGACGGAGGAGAAGGCACCAGTGGGGGCGGTGGCGACGACGGCGGTGGTGGATGTGCGAACCCCGGCGGCGGCAGTCGGCGCTGGTAGACCCGCACCGGCTGGGCGAAGCGAGCCGGAGGGGTTGGCATCGGCGGCCCCATAGACAGAGCAGTCCCACCACCCCCGCTCGTCCCGGGGGCGATCGGAGACGGGGCGCCGCGGAGAGGCGACACCATCGTAGGCAACATCACTGGACCCGGGCACGGCACCGGGCCAGGATGAGGACCGACAGGCGGTGAGCGAGTACCTGCAGAGAGAGGAAGCGTAGGAGGCGCGACCACCGCGTCAGTCGAAAAGAGAGTGAAGAGGTCAAGGGCAGGGTCGAAGGAGGGTGGAGGGGTGGTGGAGGAGTAGGGAAAGGCGGACTCATCAAACACCACATGGCGAGAGATGAGGATCCGACGAGAAGAGAGGTCAAAGCAGCGGTAGCCCTTGTGGTCCGGGGAGTACCCGAGAAACACACAGAGGGTGGAACGAGGTGCTAGCTTGTGAGGAGCAGTGGCAGCGGTGTTCGGGTAGCAGGCACACCCAAAGATACGGAGGTGATCATAGCGCGGAGGGGAACCGAAGAGTGCCTGGTGAGGAGTGGGGGCCGGGCACGCAGTGGAAGGGAGACGGTTGAGGAGGTAGGTAGAGGTGTGGAGGGCCTCGGCCCAAAAGCGGGCCGGTAGGTGCGCCTAGAGAAGAAGAGTGCGGATGGTGTCGTTGGTTCTGCGGATCATGCGCTCAGCCTTGCCGTTCTGGGAAGAGGTATACGGGCAAGACATCCGCAACTGCATCCCGTGGGAGAGAAAGAAGTCGCGGGAGGTGGAGTTATCGAACTCCCGACCATTGTCACACTGAACGGCTTTAATGGTGAGGCCGAACTGAGTGGACACCCAGGCGAAGAAGTGGCGGAGTGCGGGGAAAGTCTCAGATTTGGTACGCAAAGGAAAAGTCCACACATAATGAGAAAAATCATCAAGCACCACAAGATAGTATTTGTAGCCTGACATACTGGTAATAGGTGACGTCCACAAATCGCAGTGTACAAGTTCAAAGGCATGAGTAGCATGCGAGGAAGAAGAAGAAAAAGGAAGACGAACATGGCGGCCTAACTGGCACGCATGACAAAGATGCTCATCATGTGATCTAGTACATGGGATAGTGGTGGCACTACGAGTAAGCTGCATCAAGACATTGCGCCCGGGGTGACCAAGGCGACGATGCCAGGTGGTAGGAGACGTTGTGGCAACAAAAACAGCAGCTTTGTCAGGTGACGAAGACGAAGTGGATGTGGCGTGCGGAAGTCGAAGGGTGTAGAGGGGGCCGGTGCTGTCACATCGGAGGAGGGGGCGCCGAGTTGCCGAGTCCTTCACAGTAAGACCAGAAGAGTCAAACTCGACAGAACAAGAATTATCAGCAGTAAACCGACGAATAGAAAGAAGATTGTGGACCAAAGAAGGAGCAACAAGAACATCGGGAATGCGAAAAGAGCCGGGAGGGCCAGCGGCACCCACAGATGTGACAGGAAGACACGTGCCATTCGCCACCATGATGGACGAAGGAAGAGAGGAAGGAGGGCGAACAGAGGTGAGTATACCAGGGTCAGGGGTGGTGTGGTAGGTAGCACCGGTGTCCGCGATCCACTCGGGACCCATCGGCGGAGTCAGAGTGGGAGTCTGGAAGGCAGCCAGGGCAGCCGCGTCCCAACCAACCAGCCCGGACGGAGGAGGGACTGGCGGCGTGGGCCACGACGAAGTGGTAGGCGACGGAGTCCAGGACGACGGAGAGGCGAAGGCGAACCCCGGCGGCGAGGTGAACCCCGGCTGCGCACCAGCAAACATGGCCGCCGGGGGACGAGCCGCGGAACCTGGCCCCTGGAACGGCCACATGGAGATGCGCCCGGACCACGGGTGGTGGAAAGTGGGCCAAGGTGCACCCTGCTGGGGTCCCGGGGCGGATGCGTTGCCACGGGCACCACCGCCGGAACCACCACCGCCGCCGCCACCGCGGCCTCCACGGCGGCGACGACCAGGTGCCCCCCACCTCCACCACCTCGACCCCCGCCGCCCATGCTCGGCCCGAGAGGACGATGGCCAAGGGCAGCCTGCGGCGGAGTAGAAGGACGGGTCGCCGCCAGTGCTGTCGAGGAGGACGAGGACCCTGGGCCGGAGATCGAGGCAGCCTGAGCACCCAGAGTGATCTCCTCCAGGGCGAGGTCGTCGCGGACCTGGAGGAAAGTAGGGAAGGGGCGCTGGCGCAGGATCAACGACTGGAGGTGGGTGTAGCGATCGCTGAGGCCGCGGAGGACGTTGAGGACTAGGTTGCGGTCCTCCACGGGGCAGCCCAGATCGCCAAGGGAGTCCGCCATGGCCCTCATCTTGCGGCAGTACTCACTGACGTTGAGGTCCCCCTATACGAAGGTGCGGAAGGCTGCGTCAAGACGGAGAGCCCGGGCCTCGGCGTTGCCCAGGAACTGGCCCTCAATGGCAAGCCAAACAGCCCGAGCGTGAGGGAGGTTCCGGAGGAGGCTGTGGAGGTCACCGGAGATCGTCCCCACAATCCAGGTGAGCACGATGTTGTCGAGGCGCACCCACGCGGCAGTCGACGCCACGCCGGTGGGGTCGCAGAGGACGTGGTCATCCAGAGCGTAGCGGCGAAGGGTGAGGAGGAGTAAGTCCCGCCAGCGTGCGTAGGACGGCGACTCTGGCTCCAGGACAACAGGAACCATGAGGCGAATGTTTTGGACACTCCCAGCCTGAAGGTGGAGCTGAGCCACAAGCGGGTCAGCCGGTTCATGCCAAAGCACCGTGGGGATGGTGCGGGGCCCGGTTTCGACGGTCGGTGCGGTCGGGACGCCATACACGCCGCCCACAGTGTCAGAGGAGGTGGTCCCGCCGTCGTGGGCCGCAGGCGAGGCGAGGAGCTGTTCCGCCGCGGCAATCTGAGCAGCGATAGAGTCGGCGGCCTCGCGCTCGCGCTCCCACACGAGGGCCGCTTCCCGCAGACGGGCCTGATGCGCCGCGTGTTCCACACGGGCAGCAGTGAGGGCGGCGGCGGTGTATCCCTGGTGGGCGACCGGCAGAGGCGGCGGATCAACGACCGGAGGTGGATCGACGACAGGCGACGGGGGAATTGGCGGAGGAGGGTCCACCGGACTGGCAACCCCCGCGGGAACCACATCCGCCACGGCAGCAAGGGCCGTGGCAGGGCCCGCAGCGGTGAGGAGGATCCCACTGGCGTCGCGGGGTCCCGCCCCCCACGCCGGCAACCCCCAAGCCCCTGTACCAGAGCCACCTGCGGCGGCGTGCCTGCCAGGGGAGGCGGCCCGGAGGGGAGGGAAGGCGGAGGGGGGGAGTGGTTGCTGCTCGCCAGCCATGGGAGTAGGCGGGCCTGCAGCACGCGGCGACTAGCGCACAGTGGGGGAAAAGAGGGCTCGGCGCGAGCAGGGAGCAGCGGCGCGTCCAAGAAGGAGGCGCGCGCGCAGCCGCTGGAGGAAACGGAGGGCGCGGCGCGAGCAGGGAGCAGCGGCACGAGCAGGGAGGAGGCGCGCGCGCGCAGCAGGCGCCGCGGGAGCACAGCAGGGCCGCGGGCAGAGGGGCGGCGGCGCCGGAGCAGGTGGCGGCGGCGCCAGTAGGGAGCAGCGGCGCGTCCGCGGGAGGTGCGCGCGCGCAGGGAGGAGGCGCCCGCTGGAGGTGCGCGCGCGCAGGGAGGAGGCGCGGCGCTCAGCAGGCGCCGCGGGAGCGCAGCAGGGCCGCGGGCAGGGGGGCGGCGGCGCCAGCGCCAGCAGGAAGGTGGCGGCTGCAGGAAACCCTAGCTCGCAATATAGTCTTACATGGGCCTGGCACATGGGCCTCACCATATACACTAACAGATCTTTTTCTTCGAAATTAAGGTCAAGCTGGGTCAAGACTGGTTCCAGATTAATACTGGTTGCTGGATAAAATGGTCAAATTAGATTGGTTTATCATCCAAAGACAAAAAGGTGATCTGCTTGTTGTGTGATTTTTCACAGAACAAGCATATTTCTTCTATGGTAAGTGCTCCTAGAACTCATGGTTTTATTTATATCTTTTTTGAGGTGGTAGATTTGAATGATAGTGACAAGGTAAACTAAAATATATTGTGATCACTGATACACATTTTTCCATGTAATAAAGCAAACGACAGTCTTAGCTGCATTTTCATATTATTATTATATGGATTTGTGGCAAACAGCTCTCAAAATATCAGTAAGTTAAATCGCAATTGATACGTACCCTTCAGCACAAAAAACAAAAGTAGTTTAGGTAATCAATTGTAGATTGATTGCATGACTTTACAGATTCATTGTGTTAAAGTTAAGGAATATTCAAGATATACGTTAAGGAGTGCATGAGCTAAAAGTTATATAGGTAAATATGGAGTAGGGACTAGAACTTAGGGGTTGTTTGGTACCATTGCTGGCTACTGTGTAGCCTTGCCAAGCAAGGACTCGGTGCACACTAATTGTTTGTCTGAAAAGGACATATTGATTTATGCGCTGTTAAGATTTTCCATGTTCTTGTGATTGAGCCAATTTGGATCGCGTGGATGGACAAGATCGTCATGACTTGTGCTAGCTAAGCAAGGGGAGGTGACTGGGAAACGAAACTGCCAGCCCCTTGATATCTCAACTAGCTATCTTGTGCTTATGGATGTTCACCTAAGAAATCTTGCATCAAGACAAGGGTGCTGTTCCATGAATACACATTATGATTAAAATCTTTGTTAGATAATGGAATAATAATATCCCAGATGTTATTGAAAATTAAATTTGAAGATCTTTGTAAGTGGCCACATCCACAATGACTTCGTGTTCCACATCAAGGCGTTTTAAGAACTGTTTACTGCTTATTTACTTTTAAAAAATACCTTTTCCTGCCTAAAATTGTTATATACACATGCTTAAATAGAATACTCCAAGCATTGATGGAGTCTTAGACAACCGGGGAAAATGCTTTACAGTGTGCAAGTTAATACATCCAATTAGAACTGTCCATACAACTCTAGCAAATAGAAGTTGGCTGAATGACATCAAAGGATCTCACAGTGGAAGTCCTTGCGATTTCCTTAATCTTTGGGATGCAATTCTCACAGTAAACATAAATCCACAAACGGGAGGACAAACACATCTTCAGTTTTGCTCATAATGGAAAATATTCTACTAAAGTAGCCTACGAAAGTCTCTTCATTGGATCAACATACTTTGAGCACTGTGACATGGTTTGGCATTCCTGGTCCCCATCAAATGCAAATTTTTCTTATGGCTTGTGGCGCTTCAGAGGTGTTGGACAGCTGATAGACTTCAAAGGAGGGGGCTAGATCACCCAGATCAGTGTCTTCTTTGTGACCAGGAAACATTTTTTAAAAAACATTGACCATCTCCTTGTAAGTTGTGTTTGCAAGAAGCTACTGGTTCAGGCTGCTAGGACAGGTTAACCTCCAGGATTTCACTCCTCAAGTACATGAAGAGAATACCATGCTCTGGTGGAAAAGATGCAGTGATCAGCTGCATGGAATTGCCAGAAAAGGGCTAAACTCGCTTATCAGTATCGGTCTCTGGATTTTGTGGATCCATCGAAATGCCTGTGTCTTTGACGGTCTTTCTCTCTGTCTTAATGCAGCCATCAAGAGGACCGAGGAGCAGAGGGATCTATGGGTGTTAGGAGGGGCTAAAAACCTAGATCTCCTAACAACCCCAATCCCAGGTCTTTAGATCGGAGTAGTTCCTGGTTTTTTTCCCTATGGATGTCTTTTTGTTTCTTTGTTTTCAGACGCCGTAATGGGGGATTTTTGTGTCTCCCTGTATTGATCCGTTTTGGATTTTTTCCCTCTCTTTTTAATGAAATGATGCGCATGTCTCTTGCGCGTTCGAGAAAAAAATGCGTCCTATTAGAAATTGGTGCATATTCTTATGTGCTAGATCATTGCTTCCATTATAGGCAATGACTGTTGTGCAAACGGTCCTTATGTGCAAGCAAGCCTCATGGTCCGTTAGAACATGATTCAACCGTATGTCATACTAATATTTAAACCCTTCTATCACTATCTCGTGTACTTTTATTAAAAAGCCTAACAAACCACAATTCTATCTATGGTTGGATCATTGATCTAACGGTTTAGGAGACTCGCTTGCACGTTTGCACTTAAAGATTGCTTGCACAACAGTTGTTGTCTCTATTATATCCTCATTGTTCTTCTAATGTGTTCCATGTGCAGCGAAAGGGCCTCTAGCTGAATTGGTTAGGTGGTCTGAGTAACACTCCTCAGGTCCTGGGTTCGACTCCCCGTGGGAGAATTTCAGGCTGTGGTTAAAAAAATCCCCATCGTCTGTCCCACGCCAAAGCACAGGTCTAAGGCTCGGCCCCGGTCGCGGTCGTTCTCACATGAGCTTCGATGCCGCTTTATATGGGTGGGACAGGGGTTCAGGGGTTTTCTCGACCTGTGTGAGAAGGTCTTCTTAATACAATACTTGGGGGTACCCCCCGCAGGTCGAGTTTTTATATCCCCATTGCAGACAGATACTCAGTCTGGGATATGTAGTACTAATCTATTTGTTTACAAGATTTTAATAATCACGTGGTTATTGCCAAGGACAATCATGAACAGTTTTTGGCTTTATGAGCACATTGTATTAACCTGGCTTTAATAACCACGATTTTTGGCTTTGTTGCAAACAAGAATCGTGTGGTTCATTTTGGCTCATGGATAAGTTGATTTTTTAATAAAGGAACCGTTTGTGTTAATAACCAAGGGCAATACATCAAGGGAGATACCAAATCTTGGTTCAACTTCTAGCCTCTGTTAAACAAATAATACATAGCCATGCTACAAAAGAGAGCACCAAACACACTCTAGTGGTCTTCAATCCAGAGACTAAATCGCCACCCATATGTCTGGAAAAAAACTCCTTGGCCACTCGCAACAAAAGTTACGATCCCTCTACGGCCCATTCCTGCTAGTTCGCTCGTTGGAGGATAGCCCAGTTCAAGAGCCAGTGCGCCATGGAATGGATAACCTTAATAGACAAAAACACATTCTTTTTTTAAAGATCAAGTCATTTTTGCATGGTCGAAGTGACCAGTAAGGTGGTTGCCCCTAGCAGAAAAAGATCTTTCAAACTAATGCCAGAACCATGTAGCCAATCCCCAAACATATGTTTCATGCTATCCGGTTTTTGTTTTCATGAAGCTAAAGAAAAATGGTCCATATAGAGTGAACCAGGCAGCACTCAAAAAACAAGTGATTAATTGTTTCGGTTTTGTGGCAGAAACAATATGATAAGTCATCGTTCCAGTTGCGCTTTGCCAAATTATCCTTTGTGAGCACCACCCCACGTCATAGCCTCATAGGTACCAATGGAAAATCTTGATTTTCAGGGAGCTTTTAATTTCCGCAGGTTCTTATTTAGATTCGTGGTGTCTCTGAATATTAGAGCAGCATATAGGGATTTTACTAAAAAAAGGCAATTTGAGGTTAACTTCTAGTAGAAACCATCCTGCTCACGTGTTAAAATAATATTGTCTATGCGAGAGCACAATTCGGTCCAAGCTACTAGCTTTGGGCCAACTAGACTTCGCCAACATGAGAGATTAGGTGACACATTAAGAGCGTCCACAATTGTTATATATTTGTGCCTAGCGATGTTATACAAACAAGGGTATTGGGTGTTTAAGGTTGAACCACCTAACCAGATGTCCTAGAAATGCATTTGAGATCCATCTTTCACAATAAAGGCACCAAAGCGAAAGGACTCTCGTTTTACCTTCATTAGACAAGACAAAAGGTGTGAATCACCAGTTTTCCACTCCACTTGAGATTGGTTTTGAACCAAGGTATTTGTTAAGCAAGATTTGTTGCCATAGCCCATTAGAAGTGAGAAGCTTAAACAACCATTTGCTAAGTAGGGCAATGTTCTTTAAGTTTAAGTCTTGAATCCCAAGGTCGTCTTGATCTTTGGGCGAACACATGATATTCCACTTGGTTTGTCTATATTTCTTGTTGTGCCCATCCCATTGCTAGTAAAATCTCGAACGAAAAAATTCAAATTGCTTAAGGACCCCTTTGGGTATGGAGATGAATGACATCATATACATAGGGAGGCTACTAAGCATCGAAATGATTAATACTGGACACCCTCCAATTGAGAGATGTTTCCCCTTCCACCCACTAACTCTTTTTTTTAAACGCTCTTTGATCTTTTGCCAGGCATTGTTTCTTGGAAAGTTACTAGCTTTGCATCCAAAAAGCTCAGTGTAGTGCGTAGATGCGCATGAGCTTCTCCAAAGCTGAATAATTCACTTTTATGGAAATTGATTTTAAGCCCGCTTGCTCGAACGCATATAGAACTAGCTTCACGTTACGAGCTTTATCCAAGTCATGATCCATAAAAAGTATTGTGTCATATGTGTATTGAAGGATCGATGAGGACTATTCCTTCAACTCGACAAAAAGTAAACTTAGTTATCATGTGTTGTTTGAGGATCAAACAGAAAATGCAGGGGGGGGGAGTCCACTTGCCTTCTTCACAAAAGTCCTGAGGACCTTGTACTGTTTAAGACACTTATGTCATTTGAGTCGTAATAAAGTTTTTATACTCTTTTTTACGATTTGAGCATTGTTTTTTTTATATATTACACTTGTGACATCAACATATGTGTAGAAATGCATCATGACACATATGTTGCATATTCAGTTTTGCTTCTAAAACTAGGGGTAACAGAAGTACCAGAGCTATGCTAACCGTAGGTCGCTAGACTAGATAAAAATGAAAAGTCAAGTCTGTTTAAAACATGTCTTGTGGCTTTTATAATAAACTTAATTTATAAAAGCTAGTCTCTTTTGCTTCAACTAAGGTGACATCTTTTTTTGTAGATGGCATGCACCCGTTTGACTGTCCAGAAGAGCACCGGAGTGTTTCCTCTTTCCAGCACCAGAGTGTTTCCACCATCGTCATTAGAGGTAGAACCCTCCCACAACCTAGAAGCAAGACCCTCGCACGCCCGATCTGAGGATGACTTCGAGGGATATGACGATTGACTTCTCGAGTCGGACGATGAACTTACATTTGATGCGCAACCTGAAGGCCCGGCTAACTGGAACTGGATGGCTGAGCTACAATAGGAGGTTCAAACTGAGCTGCCTGCTGAACTAAGTATGATTCAAGACGAAAACCACTCTAAGTATGACCTATCGGATGAGGACGTCTCCGTGGAAGGGACGGACGCGTCCGATGATGATATTTTGGCAGATAATCAGGACCCAGCTGATGAGGATATTGAAGATATCGAGCCGAAAGAAGATGAGAAAGATTCAGAGGAGCTCATTGTTATTGATGATGAGCCATGGGCGCCAGATCCATTTATTCCTGTTGTTCCTAATCCGAAGACTCGCGCACCGGAGATTCCTGTACCAGAAGCCCCTGCGCCAGTAGCTCTTGCTTCAGAGGATCCCCCACAAGGAAATACAATGCCTGAGCTCGTCCCGCAACTGGATTGGGTAAGGACAAAATCTCACAATCATCAACTCAGGCGTGGCTGAAGACAATAATTCGTATGGAGACTACTCGAATATACCGCTGTCCTGAACACTGACTGAGCATGACGCTGCCTTGATTGAACTCGAGGAATTAAAGAAGCAGAATGCCCAACTGTGACCCATCTGGAGAATGAAGGACAACCTCAGGCTGCCGTGAAACTTGGATTTTCCTGACTTGCAGCCGACTTCTATGTAGACACAAAATTGTTGGGATTACATAGTTTGGCCTTGCATCAAGGAAAAGTTGCAGGTTATCTGTACAGTAATTTGGCAGTCGTCTTATACATATGATGCATACCTTTTTACTGTTCGGTGTTCTTGGTGAAATATGCGCCAGGAGAGACTGAGACTTATTTTGCCACCTTACTTTGTGCAAAGCCAGCTGCCCTTCAACTTTGCTGGACAGGCAATCACATATTTTCAGAAGTGAAGCGGTAGGCCCTGGTAGTTCTGATGAGCAAGCAAGTGAAAAGTTTGTATGTGGTGTATGACGATGTACCTTGGATCTCTTTACTTCCCATTGAACTTAATGCTGTCGTTGTGTACCTTGTTATTATTGGCCTTAGAAATTCTGCACATGTTCCTGGCTTCGTGTCATCACAATGACCTTGTATTGTTTCAGTGTTCACCTACAGTTCATGTACCTTAGGTTCCTTTTCTGTTTCTGCCTTACACGTAATTGGTTGCAGCAGAGCACCAAGGATCGGGGATGTACAAATCAATATCAGTTTGCAACTTTGCATGGAAGGCATGCCCTTGCAAGGCCTCTTGGACAGACTCCTTTCTCAGTGCTGACCGCATTTGCAGTTGCAGTGCGTTAGAGGTGGCTGCTGATGCTCTGGGCACTTAGAGAACCAAAAGCATAGTAGTAAAGGCTTTGTGCACACATATCTAGTAGTAAAGGCCTCTTGGACAGACTCCTTCCACAGTGCTGACCCCATCCATTTCTACAAACAGAATTCTGGAGACAACGCCTTAGTGAAATCTGCGAGTTCAAAAAAATACATGAAGGTGATAAATAAAAGAATGGCAGATCTTACAAATCAGATAAGACTACGTAAATGGTGGTAATTACTATAGTTAGGGTGGTTTATTTAAATGTTCCTATCATGAATCAGTACTAACTACATGTCACACAGGTGCTGCTTTGAACCCTCGGACACACTATGCGTATGGCACTAGTGTTTCAGTTATGAGTGATCTTCGGCATGCATTCGAATATATGACTGATGTGGATACAACAGTCCAAGCACTGCAGGAGGTTGAGTTGTACAGAAGAAAGCAAGGGGAGTTTGGCAGACCTTTGGCTGAAAAAATGGCGTACGATCACAACATTTCGCTTGGTAAGTAATTACCCGTTGTCTTTAGTACATTAAGGCTTTTGTTCGTCGTGTGAATGTGCTACTTTTTGCAGCATCATGGTGGGCCATGTTAGGTGTAGACACTCCAACGTCACAAAAGCTTGCTTTGAGATTGGTTTCACAGTGTTGTTCCTCCAATGGTTGTGAGCGCAACTGGATCACTTTTTCTTTAGTGCACACAAAGGTGAGGAATCGGTTGTCGCATCATAAGCTTCATAAATTTGTGTATGTGAACTACAACCCGAGGCTACGCCTAAAGGATGCAATTGGGTTCACAAGTGTGCAAGGGGAGGAGGATCCATTTTCATAGTTGATGGAGTTGTCCTTATATGACACAAACAATCTGATCCGTCAGCGGATGGAAATGGGTCGCTCAAACGCGAATCTAATGATAGATGAGGAGGACATCGAGAGTGACACACCATTTCCATCAAGCATCGTGGCTGAAGGCACTCCAAAAGTAAATTTGGTTGAGTGGACAAAGAAGAATGTGGGGGACTCTCACGTTGGTAAGCGAAAGGCGCAGTCCGTGTTACTAAAAATAAGCAAGAAAGAAAAGAAAGCGATGGCTAGCGATGATGAGACCGATAATGATGATAAAAGTTCACAATACCAAGAGTCTGCTGATAGCAGTTCAGCGACGTCTTCTGATGATGTTGCCGGTGGTGCTAGCGGTAGCGGTGTTGGTGGTAGTGGTGGTGCTGCTGGTGGTGGATCTCATATGGCTCCGATACATTTCATAGGTACCATTACATTTAGTTCTCAATAAATTAGTGATTGATATCTAACCATGTTTTCATAATTGCGTAGGGGAGTCCTAGTATGAATATGCTACACAAGACTAAGATCACAGCGCACCTAAGGAGCGTAGGACCACTCACACAGGGATGGGACACCAAGGCCTACAATAGGCATATTGGACCCTCGATTCTAGCAACGAAAGACAAGGTTCGTCTTCACCCCTACTTCCCTATGTGAATTATCCGGTTGGTGAGGTGACGCAGCAACCAATGAGCTGGGTGTACTAATGGGAGGATCCTGAGTACTACCAAATGTTGGTGGAGTCATGGAGTACGACTTCTACGTGGATCGTTCAGACTTGGACAGAGTACAAGTCACAGCTGATGCGTGAGCAAGGTATTATGTTGCTCTCAACGGAGGAGTACAATATGGCACAATATCAGTGGAATGCACACTCGTGGGAACGATCTTCGATGGAGAGTGTATTTGTGTCTTCAATGTTGTTTGTGAACTATGAAACAATGTCATGTAATAGTATTTGGGGTCATCTTTTGTTCAAATTATGGGACCTCAATGTGTTTTATTTGCAAAAAAGAAAAATATGGCTCAATTTATGTATCTGTGCCGCCGGTTTATCAGGTCAGGAGCCGGTAAATCAGTCTTATCGGCCGATTAATCAGTTTCGATCTGTTTAGAATTCAAAACTAGGTTGATTTTGATTTCAGCTGGTTTCTACTTATTGTAGTAGTCACGAAGGCTTTCCTTCTCTAGCCGTCTGTACAATATCTCTGCGAGGGCATCAGTTCTGTGGTCTGTACCCTTGGAAGTTGAGGAGAAACTTTCCCTAAGGGCCGCCCATGAATCAATCGATAACAGAGGTAGCATGGTGTACCATATTAAGGCAGGGCCCTCCAGGGCAATGATGAGAGACTTCACCATTGCGTTGTTGTCTCCTTCGGATGAGGCCACCGTGACTTGATAGCTCATGATAAATTGCGATGGGTCAGCCTTCTGTTGTACTTTGGCCAATTCCTGGCCATGTAGTTGCTTGGCCATGGCGTTGCCTATAGTCTGGCGAAGAGTGGGCATCTGTTATCAGTGAAATTGAAGGCCTGGAAGGTGTTGCCCTGTTGAGTCTGTCTAACTTTGACAAAACTTCTCAATCTCACATGGCCATGCGAGGGGTGCGTCGGGTCCTACTGGGCCTGCAACAGCGAGATTTCCTGCTCAAGGGTTTGGAGGTGCTCATTTTCTTGCTGGATAAGGAGACGGATTTTGGCCTGCGGCTTACTACGCTGCTGCTTGGCGGCTTGAGCATCTCTCTGCTTCTGAAGGTTGGAGTTGCGCATGCAGAGGCTCTTGAGTAAGAGTTGCTCTTCAGTGTTGACACCGAGGTTCGGGCCGTCGTGGAGGTCTGCAACATTGTATTTTGGAGGCATTTCAAATGGGTGATGTTGGTGGCCTGCTATGGCATTGAAACCTGGGGTCCAGAGGGCTCTTCGTCAAATCCGGCCAAACTTTAGCTTGGTAGGGTTGGTTTTGGGAAATTGGGGGTTTGGAAGGGGGTCCCGAGTTTTCTAAACTAGTGGTGTGGACCTCGTGCTCTTGTTCGGTGGAGCTGGCTGGCTGTTTTGTTTTGTGGCGTGGCCCTCGGCATGTGAATCGTTGGTGGCCTACTGGCCTTCGGTTTGTGTGGTGGTGAGTGGTCAGCACTGAGCGCAAGCTTGCCCTTCTTGGCGGTGAGGGCTGCTCTACCGTCATCGTCGTTCGGTGGTGAGCTAGGACGAACAGTATTTTTGGAAGGCATCGTGGGAATAGTCTTGTCGGCGTTTCGAGACCGGGGGATCCCTAAGCCGACGAGTGAGTGTGCCGCGTGCCTCAGCCCAGATGGGTCGAGCGCGTGGGCGAGCGCGAAGGGGGGAGAGCGAGGTGGCCGGAGCCGGGTCGTGAGGGAGGCGGAGATCTCGCGGCCTTCGTGTTCGTCCCGCGCCCAGGTCGGGTGCGCTTGCAGTAGGGGGTTACAAGCGTCCACGCGGGTGAGGGGAGCGAGCGGCCCCAAGAGAGCGCCTGCCCTTGCCCTCGTTCCCGCGGGGCCAACCTTCTCTAAGAAGGCCCTGGTCCTTCCTTTTATAGGCGCAAGGAGAGGATCCAGGTGTACAATGGGGATACAGCAGAGTGCTACGTGTCTAGCGGGGGAGAGCTAGCGCCCTGGGTACATGCCAATGTGGCAGCCGGAGAGAGCTTGGCACCCAGCTGGTGTGGTGTCGTGGCTGTCGGAGGAGTAACGGAGCCTGGTGGAGGGACAACTGTCGGAATAGTTGGGCTCTTGCTGACGTCCCCCTGCTTCCGTAAGGGAGCTGAGAGCCGCCGTCGTCATGGGTCTAGCGGGGCGCCATCATTGCCTATCTGGCGGAGCTAGCCAGATGGGACGTCGGTCTTGTTCTCTGTGGCCCAAGTCGGCTCGGGGCAGGGTGATGATGGCGCCTCCTGTTGACGTGGCGGACCTGTGCCCTAGGTCGGGCGACGTGGAGGCTCCTCCGAGGCCGAGGTCGAGTCTGTCTTCCATGGCCGAGGCCGAGCCCGAGCTCCTGGGTCGGGCGAGGCGGAGGTCGTTCGGCAGAGACCAGGGCGGAGTCCGAGCCCTGGATCGGGTGAAGCGGGGTTCGTCGTCTTCTGGGGCCTTAGCCCAAGTCCGAGCCCTGGGTCGGGCGGAGCGGAGTTCGCCGTCTTCCGGGGCCTTAGCCCGAGTCCGAGCCCTAGGTCGGGCGGAGCGGAGTTCGCCGTCTTCCGGGGCCTTAGCCCGAGTTCGAGCCCTGGGTCAGGCGGAGCGGAGTTCGCCGTCTTCCGGGGCCTTAGCCCGAGTCCGAGCCCTGGGTCGGGCGGAGCTTCCTGTGGTGCCTTTGGCAAGGCCTGGCTGCCTGTCAGTCTCACTCTTTGCGTTAAATGCCCCTGCGACTCGGTCGGTCGGCGCGGTGATTTAGTCAGGGTTGCTTCTTAACGAAGGCAAGGCCTCGGGCGAGCCGGAGATGCGTCTGCCGTAAAAAAAGGGGGCCTCGGGCGAGACGGAAACACCTCAGGGTCGGCTGCCCTTGCCCGAGGCTAGGCTCGAGCGAGGCGTGATCGAGTCGCTCGTATGGACTGATCCCTGACTTAATCAAACCCATCAGGCCTCTGCAGCTTTATGCTGATGGGGGTTACCAGCTGAGAATTAGGCGTCTTGAGGGTACCCCTAATTATGGTCCCCGACAGTAGCCCCCGAGCCTCGAAGGGAGTGTTGGCACTCGCTTGGAGGCTTTCGTCGCACTTTTTTGCAAGGGGACCAGCCTTTCTCGGTTGCATTTTGTTCCGGTGGTTGCGCGCGAGCGCACCCGCCGGGTGTAGCCCCCAAGGCCTCGGAGGAGTGGTTTCACTCCTTCGAGGTCTTAATGCCTCGCGTAGTGCTTCGGCTGGTCTGGTGGTTCCCTCATGCGAACAGGCCGTAGCCCGGGTGCACTGTCGGGGCCCAAGTTCTCGGGCTGGTATGTTGACGCTGTCAACGGTTTGGCCGGAGCCGGGTTTGCGAGAGCAGCCCCCGAGCCTCCGCACAGGGCGAGAGGGCGATCAGGGACAGACTCGGCTTTTTTACATACGCCCCTACGTCGCCTTTCCGCAAGGAGGAGGGGGGGAGAGCGCCATGTTACCCTCGATGGGCACCGAACATGGTGTCTCCGGTGAGCTGCAAGCGGGTAATCCGAGTGGACGTCCGTGCCCCGTTCGTTGGGGGTCGGCTAGGGGCCCGGAGGCACGCCCAAAAGTACCTGCGGGTGATCTGCCGGACCCGGTCCCCTGGCGACGGGGTCCGAGGGCTCGTTGCCTCCCTCCGATGGGATTCCGTTACAGGATCGTTCCCGCTGGTCTCGGAAATGTCCTAGGGTACCTCGGGAGCGCAGCCCGAGCCTTGGTTATGTATCGAACGTACCCCTGGTCATCCCTCGTTCGGCGTCTGAGGCGACTGTGAACCCTTCGGGGGGCCAGCCTTCGAACCCCTGATCAGTAATGGGCGCGGAGCCCGAGTAGCCTGAGGCGGCCGTGGAACCCTTCGGGAGGCCGACCTTCGAACCTCTGACCAGTAGTGGGTATCGGGCCCACGCGATCTGAGGCGGCTGTTGAACCCTTCGGGGGGCCAGCCTTCGAACCCCTGATCAGTATGGAGGCTCGGAGCCTAGTTCCTTCACGGGGAAGGATCCCTTTGGGGGTATCCCCTTTCCTGGTCCCTGTTGCAAGAGATAGAGAAAGAGGAAAAAGGGAAAAAAGGATACGAATTTGAACGACGCGGCATACCTTTTTCGGCGCGGTTATTTTGGCGAAGGCGAAGCGTCGCCAGCTGCTCCTGCCAGAAGCGCCGCCTGTCCAGCCGTGGAGTTAATGCGCCGGGGTGAGTAGTTGGCGAGGCTGCCGTTGCGTGTGCGCGAGCCGTTCGAGGGACGGGTCACGGGCGCGTCGTCTTCACACCGTGAGAGGGGGTTCTCTTGCTGCCTCCAGATGGGACGTGAGCTTGGCTGACGGCGTGACCGCTGCTCCCGCGCGCCTGCCACCGTTATTACTGCCGGCCCACTTTTGACCGCGTTTGACCGCTGCGTCAGGCTGGCGCTGCTGGGTCGCGCGCTGGGTCACCTCGGGTCGCGGTATCGGTTCCGCAATCGAGGAGGTGCGGTGGTGGCGCCAGTGGTACAGTTGCTTGCATGCAGCATCCGGAGCGCCGGTCGCGCGACGCGTGGGCTTAGGCCTCCGTGCTGGCAGGTTAGGAGTCGGAGAGGCGCGGCCACTTGGCGTGGTTGCATGCCGTCTGCATGGCTGCCTCCCCCTTTCGCCCGTTGGCCTGGGCAAAAGTGGAGGGTTGCTTGTAACCGCTGGGTGGTCGCGTGCGCCGTGCGCGGCGGTTTGGCTTCTTCTGCTCGGAGCCGATCTTGTATGACATGCGGGACCCAGCCCCCGCGCCACAAGGGAGGGCTTTGGAGGCGTGCTGGAGAAGACTCGGCCCGCGACAGTTGGGGGCGCAAGCAGGGAGAGTCGCCTTTAAAAGGAGGGCGACCCCTTCCGTAAGGCGACCATGCCTTCTTCCTCCCTTATGCATCGTGTCTTTCCACCTTTCAAGCCCCCGGATGGGGGAAACCGCCGTCTTTTCGCCCCATCGTTGGGGGATCGCAACTCCGTGGGAGTTGGTACCTTTCAGCCATCGTTCGGCTTCAAGGATTTTCATCAGGCAGCCCGGTTGCTCCCCTCCGCTGGGGGTCACCCGAGACGGTGACCACCAGCTCCTGGGTGGGGAGGGGCAAATCGGACTGCGATCTAGGTCCCACCCTCAGCTTCAAGGATGTTCATCATCCTCGCTGGGGTGGAGAGCGAGGCGAGCCGGGGCTCCACCTCCTGCGCGGGTCGGCGGACCACCTCATCTTCCAGCTTCTGGTGGTGGCAATCGCCCTTTAGCCCCACGGCGGAGACATCCTCCAGCCATGCCGGGGAAGGCGAACTGTTGCTGCCCAGCTAGGATGCAACATTTCGTCTTCCTCCTCGCATTCGCGGCGAGGACGGCTGCGAGGATCTGCCGGGGTGCTTAAGGGCGTCCCGCGTTTTGCTGGTGATTCGCCCAGAGCTTGTCGCTCCACGGGCTTCCCGGGCGGGGAGGTCGTCCATACCCGTGGAGACGGAACCGGAGTTCCGTTTGTGATGGCACCTTGGATGCCAGTGTTTTTGTCCATTTCGGCTTTCGGGGCCTGAACGTGTATGTAACTTCGGCACGGAGCCGTGTTTTTTCCTCATTTTCGAGCGTTAAGACTCGTCTGCTGATTATCTGAACCGCTTCACCAAGCATGAGTCGCCCCGTGTCAAGGTGACGAGTGAGGTATCCGTATCCCGGAGGCATAGGAGTCCCTCGGCTCGGTCGGCCCTGCTGTCCGAGGCTCCTCCGGCTTAGTTAAAGAGACCCCTCGGCCGCTCTTCGTCGAGCCGAGGCCAGGGGTAGCGATACCAGCATGAGCAGAGGCGGAGTTGGCTCGAGAATAAAACCTGGTTGGCCGGAACCTAGCCAGGTTGTCCGTTGGCTGGATCGACGTCGGAGTTGATCAGCCGAGGCTTCGGACCGGGCTGGCGCCCTTGGAAGATGGTTGGCTGAGACCCCCGGGGTGACTGGCTGAGCCGCCTGCTCAGGCCGGGTTCTCGGAGAAGTCCCTGGCAGTGATTGCCCGGGCGTGGTGATGACGTCGTCTTCGGAGCGGAGACCCTCGGACCGCGTCGCCGTCCGAGGCTAGGTCGGGCCCCGCCGAAGGTGTCGTCGATGCCGAGGGCGTTGCTGCCCCCTTCCAGCGTCAAGACCTGAGCCTGCAGGATCAGATTGTCTTGTAGTGTGTGCTTTGTGCGGCCGTCGAGGCCGGAACACACACCCTTGTTGCGTGTTAAAGCTGCGTCTCTCTTCCTCTTGTTTCGAGTATCTGGACTTTTTGTCAGTAACAGGGATGTTTGTGCGAGCGAAAGTTGCTTCTCGCGGAAGGTGAGGAGTGAGGTATCCGTATCCCGGAGGCGTGGGAGTCCCTCGGCTCGGTCGGCCTTGCCGCTTACGCGCACTTTCACTTGTCCATGAGGCCCTATCACCGACTCGGTCGAGAAGACTCGAAGAATCGCTTCGACAGAAGGGCTTCCGAACGTAAAGACTTGTTCGATCCGCGGAGTCACCTTATCCGAACGCGAGTTACTTATCGCAGAAGGTGATGAGTGAGGTATCCGTATCCCGGGGGCGTAGGAGTCCCTCGGCTCGGTCAGCCTTGACTGCTTACGTGTACCCCGTCGTTTCCAGGACCCACTTTTCGAAGTAGTCAAAAAGCACGAAAGATATTCTGGTAAAAGAGATTTTTTTTCGAGGAAGATTTTGACGCAGAGGAGGTTTCCCCCCTTTTAGCCCCCGAGGGATGGTCGGGCTTTGCCGAGGCGAGGCCGACCCTCCCTTGTTGACTAAACTTTGCGGGGGTGCGAGGTATATGAACAACTTGGAAACATCTTAAGGGTAGAAGCGACATAGCTGTTGGATGTTCCAAGCGTTGTCGTAGACCTCGCCTTGACTGTTAGCCAGCTTGTACGTTCCGGGCTTCAGAACTTTGGCGATGACGAATGGCCCCTCCCAGGGGGGCGTGAGCTTGTGCCTCCCTCGGGCGTCTTGCCGCAGCCGAAGCACCAGGTTGCCCACCTGGAGGTCTCGGGGTCGGACCCCTCGGGCGTGGTAGCGTCGCAGGGACTGCTGATACCGCGCCGAGTGTAGTAAGGCCCTGTCCCGAGCCTCTTCCAGCTGGTCCAGCGAGTCCTCTCGGCTAGCTTGGTTGCTTTGATCGTCGTAGGCTCTCGTCCTCGGGGAGCCGTATTCCAGGTCCGTGGGCAAGACGGCCTCGGCCCCGTAGACCAGGAAGAACGACGTGAAACCCGTGGCTCGGCTCGGCGTCGTCCTCAGGCTCCAGACCACCGAGGGGAGTTCCTTCATCCATCGCTTGCTGAACCTGTTGAGGTCATTGTAAATCCGAGGCTTGAGCCCTTGTAGAATCATGCCGTTGGCACGCTCTACTTGCCCATTCGACATGGGATGAGCTACGGCAGCCCAGTCCACCCGGATGCTGTGGTCCTCGCAAAAATCCAAGAATTTTTTGCCGGTGAACTGGGTGCCGTTGTCGGTGATGATGGAGTTCGGGACCCCGAAGCGATGGATGATGTTGGTGAAGAACGCCACCGCCTGCTCGGACCTGATGCTGTTCAGGGGTCGGACCTCGATCCACTTGGAGAATTTGTCGACGGCGACCAGCAGGTGCGTGTAGCCCCCGGGCGCCTTCTGCAGAGGGCCGACGAGGTCCAGACCCCACACAGCGAAGGGCCAGGTGATGGGTATCGTCTGCAGAGCCTGAGCGCGCAGGTGGGTCTCCTTCGCATAGAATTGGCACCCTTCGCAGGTGCGGACAATTCTAGTGGCGTCAGCCACCGCCGTCGGCCAGTAGAAGCCTTGCCGGAAAGCGTTCCCGACAAGGGCTCGAGGCGCTGCGTGATGGCCGCAAGCCCCCGAGTGTATCTCTTGCAGGAGTTTCTGACCTTCGGCGATGGAGATGCACCGCTGGAGGATGCCCGAGGGGCTGCGGTGGTAAAGCTCCTTCTCATCGCCCAGCAAGACGAACGACTTGGCGCGTCGCGCTACCCGCCGTGCCTCGGCCTGGTCGAGGGGTAGCTCTCCTCGGCGGAGATATTGCAGGTACGGGGCCTGCCAATCTCGATCAGGCGTGACCCCGCTCCGCTCCTCTTCGATGCGCAGCGCCTCGTCCTCGGGGGCCGAGGGTTCCTCAGGTTGAACCGAGGATGGCTCGGGCTGGGCCGAGGTCCCCTCGGACGGGGCCGAGGGCGCCTCGGGCTCGGGCGTGTCGCTGATCTTGACGGAGGGTTGGTGCAGATCCCGGGAGAAGACGTCTGGGGGAACCGTCGTTCGCCCCGAGGCTATCTTTGCCAGCTCGTCCGCAGTCTCGTTGTAGCGCCGGGCGATGTGGTTAAGCTCGAGCCCGTAGAACTTGTCTTCTAGGCGTCGAACCTCATCACAATAGGCCTCCATCTTCGGGTCGCGGCAGTGGGAGTTCTTCATGACTTGGTCGATGACGAGCTGCGAGTCGCCGCGAGCGTCGAGGCGTCGGACCCCTAGCTCGATGGCGATCCGCAATCCGTTGATCAGAGCTTCGTACTCAGCCACATTGTTGGACGCCGGGAAATGGAGGCATAGCACGTAGCGCAGGTGTTTCCCGAGGGGCGAGACGAAGAGCAGGCCTGCGCCGGCTCCCGTCTTCATCAGCGACCCGTCGAAAAACATGGTCCAGAGCTCCGGTTGGATCGGAGCCGTTGGCAACTGTGTGTCGACCCATTCGGCTACGAAGTCCGCCAGTACCTGGGACTTGATGGCCTTCCGAGGGGCGAACGAGATTGTCTCGCCCATAATTTCCACCGCCCACTTCGCGATCCGTCCCGAGGCCTCTCGGCACTGGATGATCTCCCCCAGGGGGAAGGATGACACCACAGTTACCGGATGAGACTCGAAGTAATGCCGCAACTTTCGCCTCGTCAGGATCACTGCATACAGCAGCTTCTGAACTTGTGGGTAGCGGATCTTGGTTTCGGACAGCACCTCGCTGATGAAGTAAACTGGCCTCTGAATGGGCAATGCATGCCCCTCTTCTTGCCTTTCGACCACGATCGCGGCGCTAACCACCTGAGTGGTAGCGGCGACGTAGACCAAGAGGGCTTCTCCATCAGCTGGGGGTACCAAGATGGGCGCCTGGGTGAGGAGCGCCTTCAGGTTCCCGAGAGCTTCCTCGGCCTCGGGAGTCCAAGTGAAGCACTCGGCCTTCCTTAAGAGACGGTACAGAGGCAGGCCTCTTTCGCCGAGGCGCGAGATGAAACGGCTCAAAGCCGCGAGACATCCCATGACCCTCTGTACGCCTTTTAAGTCCTTGATGGGCCCCATGCTGGTGATGGCCGCGATCTTCTCCGGGTTGGCTTCGATGCCCCGCTCGGAGACGATGAATCTCAGGAGCATGCCTCGGGGCACCCCGAAGACGCACTTCTCGGGATTGAGCTTGACGCCCTTCGCCTTGAGACACCGGAATGTCACTTCAAGGTCGGAGAGAAGGTCAGAGGCTTTCCTTGTCTTGACTACGATGTCATCGACGTAGGCCTCGACCGTGCGACCAATGTGTTCGCCGAACACATGGTTCATGCACCGCTGGTACGTTGCACCCGCGTTCCTCAAACCGAACGGCATGGTGACATAACAGTACATGCCGAAGGGCGTGATGAAAGAAGTCGCGAGCTGGTCGGACTCTTTCATCTTGATTTGATGATACCCTGAGTAGGCATCGAGGAATGATAGGGTTTCGCACCCAGCAGTGGAATCCACGATTTGATCGATGCGAGGTAGAGGGTAGGGAACCTTCGGACATGCTTTGTTGAGACCAGTGTAGTCTACACACATCCGCTATTTCCCCCCTTTCTTCCTCACTAGCACAGGGTTGGCAAGCCATTCGGGATGGAATACCTCTTTGATGAACCCTGCTGCCATCAGCTTGTGGATCTCCTCGCCTATCACCCTGCGCCTTTCCTCGTCGAATCGGCGCAGAGGCTGTCTGACCGGTCGGGCTCCGGCCCGAATATCCAGCGAGTGCTCGGCGACATCCCTCGGTATGCCGGGCATGTCCGAGGGACTCCACGCAAAGACGTCGGCATTTGCGCGGAGAAAGTCGACGAGCACTGCTTCCTATTTGGGATCGAGCCCGGAACCGATCCGGATCTGCTTGGAGGTGTCGCCACTGGGGTCGAGAGGGACGGCCTTAACCGTCTCCGCTAGCTCGAAGTTGCCGGCGTGTCGCTTCACGTCCGGCACCTCTCGGGAGAGGTTTTCCAGGTCGGCGATGAGGGCCTCGGACTCGGCGAGGGCCTCAGCGTACTCCACGCACTCCACATCGCATTCGAACGCGTGTTTGTACATGGGGCCGACGGTGATGACCCCGTTGGGGCCCGGCATCTTGAGCTTCAGGTAGGTGTAGTTGGGGATGGCCATGAACTTCGCGTAGCATGGCCTTCCCAACACTGCGTGGTAGGTTCCTCGGAACCCGACCACCGCGAATGTCAAAGTCTCCCTTCGGAAGTTGGAGGGTGTTCCGAAGCAGACAGGAAGGTCGAGCTGTCCGAGGGGCTGGACGCGCTTCCCGGGAATGATCCCGTGGAAGGGCGCAGCGCCTGCTCGGACGGAGGACAGATCGACGCGCAGGAGCCTGAGGGTCTCGGCGTAGACGATATTGAGGCAGCTGCCCCCATCCATCAGGACCTTGGTGAGCCTGACGTCGCCGATGATGGGATCGACGACGAGCGGGTACTTCCCCGGGCTCGGCACGTGGTCGGGGTGGTCATCTTGGTCGAAGGTGATGGGCTTGTCGGACCAGTCTAGGTAGACTGGCGCCGCCACCTTCACCGAGCAGACCTCCCGACGCTCTCGCTTGCGATGCCGAGCCGAGGCATTCGCCGCATGCCCTCCACAGATCATGAAGCAGTCGCGGACCTCGGGGAACTCTCCTGCTTGGTGATCTTCCTTTTTGTCGTCGTCGCGGGCCCTGCCACCCTCTACGGGTGGCCCGGCCTTGTGGAAGTGGCGCCGAAGCATGATGCACTCCTCGAGGGTGTGCTTGACGGGCCCCTGATGGTAAGGGCACGCCTCCTTGAGCATCTTGTCGAAGAGGTTGGCACCTCCGGGGGGCTTCCGAGGGTTCTTGTACTCGGCGGCGGCGACAAGGTCTGCGTCGGTAGCGTCGCGTTTCGCTTGCGACTTCCTCCTGCCTTTCTTCTTGGCGCCGTGCGGAGTAGACGCCTCGGGAGCATCCTCCGACGGGCGGCCCTGGGGCTGCTTGTCCTTTCGGAAGATGGCCTCGACCGCCTCCTGACCGGAGGCGAACTTGGTGGCGATGTCCATCAGCTCGCTCGCCCTGGTGGGGGTCTTGCGACCCAACTTGCTCACCAGGTCACGGCAGGTGGTGCCGGCAAGGAACGCGCCGATGACATCGGAGTCGGTGATGTTGGGCAGTTCGGTGCGCTGCTTCGAGAACCGCCGGATGTAGTCCCGTAGAGACTCTCCCGGCTGTTGCCGGCAGCTTCGGAGGTCCCAGGAATTCCCGGGGCGCACGTACGTGCCCTGGAAGTTGCCGGCGAAAGCTTGGACCAAATCCTCCCAGTTGGAAATCTGCCCCGGAGGCAGGTGCTCCAACCAAGCGCGAGCAGTGTCGGAGAGGAACAGGGGGAGGTTGCGGATGATGAGGTTGTCGTCGTCCGTTCCACCCAGTTGACAGGCCAGGCGGTAGTCCGCGAGCCACAATTCCGGTCTTGTTTCCCCCGAGTACTTTGTGATAGTAGTCGGGGGTCGGAATCGGGTCGGAAACGGCGCCCGCCGAATGGCCCGGCTGAAGACCTGCGGACCGGGTGGTTCGGGCGAGGGACTCCGATCCTCCCCGCTGTCGTAGCGTCCCCCACGCCTGGGGTGATAGCCTCGGCGCACCCTTTCGTCGAGGCGGGCCCGACGGTCGCGATGAGGGTGCTCGTCGCCGAGGTGGCCCGGGGCCGCAGGCGCGGTGTTGCGCGTGCGCCCGGTGTAGACCGAGGCTCCCCGCATGAGTCGGGAAGTCGCGGCACGAGGTTCCGAGGGGTACCCCTGCCTTCGGGAGGCAGAGCTCTCGGCCCGCCGGGCCGCAGCGCCTTCCAGGAGATGCTTGAGCTCTCCCTGGATTCGCCGACCCTCGGTGGTTGATGACTCCGGCATCGCGCGGAGGAGCATCGCCGCGGCTGCCAGGTCCTGACCGGTTCCGCCGGACGCGGGTGGCGGCCTGTCCCTGGCATCGTTGGCGATGCGGTGCTGGAGACCCTGGGGCAGGTGACGTATTTCTCCGGCCGGGGGCTGGCTCGCCCATACCTGCCCAACGTCCCGGCGGATCGACTCGAGCGCTCCTGCCCCCTCGTCGAGCCCGGCCTGCGCCCCGCGGACTTGCTCGAGCTGTGGGTCGTGACCCCCCGCCAGAACGGGGACCACAGCTAGCTCCCGCGGGATGTCGGCGCGAGGCACTGGCCTAGGGAGATCACCATCCTCCGGCATGCCGAGATGGCTGTCTCCGGAGGGATCCCCTAGCTCGACGTGGAAACATTCGTGGCTCGGGCCGCAGTCCTTGTCGTCAAGGCTGCGGCTGCCGTCGGAACAGTCGGAGAGGCAGTAGTTGCATGCGGTCATGAAGTCCCGCATGGCACTGGGGTTGCCAGATCCAGAGAAATCCCAGAGGATGCTGGGGTCGTCATCTTCCTCGGACCCAAAGGGCCCGTAGGTCAAGACGCCCGTCAATCGGTCCCAAGGCGACCGCACACGAAACCCCAGAGGGGTTGCACTCGCCTCAACGTGAGTGCCCGCCAGAGCGAGGTCGCTAGGCGGGTTGAGGTCGAGTCGAAATGACGAAGGATGGGGATCAGTCGGTACCTTTTTGTCGACGAGGAGCGACGAAGTCACATCGGGGGCTGATCGCGCCGTCGTCTTGGGTACGAGGGCGACGTCCTGCAGGCCCTCCGTGAGCGTGCTGGCGTCGTCCACCTGCTCGGGGTTGGCGTGTTGCGGGGGGACGGCGCTCGCCTTCGCCTCAAACGCGAGGGTGACGCCCGGCGTGTCCTCCGTTGGGGCACTGGGGATGTCGATTTGCTCGACAGCTGTCGGAGCGCAGCCTCCCGCTCGGCCCTGGTTGCCCCGCCTCCTCCTCCGATGGCGAGGGAGAGGATGGGGCGAGCTCGAATGTTGTTCTTCCCCCACGCGGGAAAGACGTCGTCGATTCCGTCGCCGGCGGGCGGGCTGTCGACCGCCATTGTCGCCGCCGCGCGGCGGTGGAAGGAGTACCATGTCGTAGCCGCTGTCGAGAGACATGAACTCGAGGTTCCCGAAACGGAGCACCGTCCCGGGTTGGAGAGGTCGTTGGAGACTGCCCATCTGGAGCTTGACGGGAAACTGCTCGTCAACACGCAGCAGGCCCCTACCTGGCGCGCCAACTGTCGGTGTTTCGAGACCGGGGGGTCCCTAAGCCGACGAGTGAGTGTGCCGCGTGCCCCAGCCCAGATGGGTCGAGCGCGTGGGCGAGCGCGAAGGGGGGAGAGCGAGGTGGCCGGAGCCGGGTCGTGAGGGAGGCGGAGATCCCGCGGCCTTCGTGTTCGTCCCGCGCCCAGGTCGGGTGCGCTTGCAGTAGGGGGTTACAAGCGTCCACGCGGGTGAGGGGAGCGAGCGGCCCCAAGAGAGCGCCTGCCCCTGCCCTCGTTCCCGCGGGGCCAACCTTCTCTAAGAAGGCCCTAGTCCTTCCTTTTATAGGCGCAAGGAGAGGATCCAGGTGTACAATGGGGATACAGCAGAGTGCTACGTGTCTAGCGGGGGAGAGCTAGCGCCCTGGGTACATGCCAATGTGGCAGCCGGAGAGAGCTTGGCACCCAGCTGGTGTGGTGTCGTGGCTGTCTCTCAGTAACGGAGCCTGGTGGAGGGACAGCTGTCGGAATAGTTGGGCTCTTGCTGACGTCCCCCTGCTTCCGTAAGAGAGCTGAGAGCCGCCGTCGTCATGGGTCTAGCGGGGCGCCATCATTGCCTATCTGGCGGAGCTAGCCAGATGGGACGTCGGTCTTGTTCTCTGTGGCCCAAGTCGGCTCGGGGCAGGGTGATGATGGCGCCTCCTGTTGACGTGGCGGACCTGTGCCCTAGGTCGGGCGACGTGGAGGCTCCTCCGAGGCCGAGGTCGAGTCTGTCTTCCATGGCCGAGGCCGAGCCCGAGCTCCTGGGTCGGGCGAGGCGGAGGTCGTTCGGCAGAGACCAGGGCGGAGTCCGAGCCCTGGATCGGGTGAAGCAGGGTTCATCGTCTTCTGGGGCCTTAGCCCAAGTCCGAGCCCTGGGTCGGGCGGAGCGGAGTTCGCCGTCTTCCGGGGCCTTAGCCCGAGTCCGAGCCCTGGGTCGGGCGGAGCGGAGTTCGCCGTCTTCCGGGGCCTTAGCCCGAGTCCGAGCCCTGGGTCGGGCGGAGCGGAGTTCGCCGTCTTCCGGGGCCTTAGCCCGAGTCCGAGCCCTGGGTCGGGCGGAGCGGAGTTCGCCGTCTTCCGGGGCCTTAGCCCGAGTCCGAGCCCTGGGTCGGGCGGAGCTTCCTGTGGCGCCTTTGGCAAGGCCTGGCTGCCTGTCAGTCTCACTCTTTGCGTTAAATGCCCCTGCGACTCGGTCGATCGGTGCGGTGATTTAGTCAGGGTTGCTTCTTAACGAAGGCAAGGCCTCGGGCGAGCCGGAGATGCGTCTGCCGTAAAAAAGGGGGCCTCGGGCGAGACGGAAACACCTCAGGGTCGGCTGCCCTTGCCCGAGGCTAGGCTCGGGCGAGGCGTGATCGAGTCGCTCATATGGACTGATCCCTGACTTAATCAAACCCATCAGGCCTCTGCAGCTTTATGCTGATGGGGGTTACCAGCTGAGAATTAGGCGTCTTGAGGGTACCCCTAATTATGGTCCCCGACAAGTCTCCATCGCGTGAACGATGGGTGTCAAATGTTGGGCACTAGCACACGCTGACAGGTGGACCTAAACACTCAGAGACGGTGGGGGAGAGCTCAAATGCATGACAAGACAAACGACAGGGAACTGAAGCTTCTCGTTATATGTGTCCCATCCCGCTACAGGTTGGGGGTATTTATAGGACCATCTAGGGGTAGGTGGTCCAAAGTTCTGTCCTATCCCGGTCACCAACTATATCCAGGGAATATTCCGTGTAACGAAATAATTGCAGCATCGCATGTGCAGCGGCTAGTGCACACCGAATAACGCACCCACTAACTACGCTGATAGGTGGGCCCTCGGAGGTGCCTCGTGATGGACTGATGACGTAACGGGTTGAGAGTAACTTTCGTCGCCCTTGAGCCTTTGCGCTATGCTGCACTTCGCTGCACTTAGACGGGAGAGCGATCGCTGCCGTTGGAGCCTTGGCGTTACGGTACCCTTCACTACACTTAGACGGATGAGTGGTGACGGAGACTCACGGGCGACAAAGTGGCGAGGTCCTTGGTTGCTACTGACCGTTGGATCGAAGGTCCCTTCAACCGTGGACCTGCGTAGTTAGTTAACATGAAACAAAAGGTGAGGTCTTTGTTGTATGATCGAGGTTATGTTCAGTTCAGTCTCCGCCCAACAATCGCGATTAATCAGTTATCAGTGGGCGCCAGGTTTTGTGGATTAAAGTCGGCTATTTAGACTGTTGCAGTTGTAATGCATATAAAAGAAACATTATAAAAATAGTAAAAATAAGTACAAATTAAAGCCAAACGAGCAGTCGACAATCTGGTTTGGTGAACCCTGCATGTTTCCTATATTTAGAACTTATTGGGCAATGGTTGCTAATCTTGCAAGGATAACCATGGCTTTGACTCTTTCTTTCTTGTCTCGTAAAACAGTGTGTGTCGAAGCTTTTATTTATAGGCGGACCGAGAATTTCTTATTAAGTCTTTTTTAATAGAGTATAACATAGATAATTTGCCCAAAAATTATAGTTGAAGTCTTTTTTAATAGATTGTAACACAAAGAATTTGCCCAGAATTCATATCCTCTATTAGAGCTACTTTGGGAACCTCAAATCCCTTCAAAATTGGAGGGGGTTGAGTTAAAAATGAAATAATTTCCTCTCTAATCTCTTCAATTCTAAAGGGAATTTGAGTTTCTAAACTAGCTCTTAATGCAAAAAAAAATCCTTAAGTGCCCTCCCCATTTATTAATAGGGTTCCTTATTAATACCACATTATGAGACAATAATAGAGCAAATAATTAAAAGAGCAGTCCACCACGAGCAGTGAAAGCACGCTTATCCAATCCTCAGTCTATGCCTCTATGGCTCCGTCCTTGCCCAGAAAAAAGCAAACCACTCACGGATGTATCCTTTTTTTCTATCTTTATATCTCACTCTATCAATTAACTAATACTGTACCACACATATTCCTGTCATGAAAGAATATATTTTAGATTAAAAAAGTATACTAGCACATAGATTATATTCCAAATCTAGGATATAAAGTATATTCAGAACTTTGATGCTACGAAGTGCCCAGTAAGATCCACAATGTGCAATTTTTTTACGTTTTTCAATCCCATGTTTTGTAATTGGACTCATGTAAAATTTCTATATATTTCTCTATTCCTATGTTCCAAAAAGAAAAGGCCAATCCATTCTCAACTACGTAATCTCGCCTCCAAAATGCAAAACAGTACTCCCTCAAATCTAAAGTATTAAAACCTGACCCCATTTGGGGCGCTCCCCGCGTTTCTCGCGTACGGACGCGGGCGTGCCTATGCGTGGAGTCCGGAGTCCGGACCTGAAATCGTTTTCCAATCTAGCTCTGAGCGATCGTGGCCTCCAGTACTCTCTTCCTCGCGTCATGGTGTCTCCGTCTCGCCTCCATCCGGTCACCGTCTATGCCTCGTGGACCACCTCCCCTCCGCCTCCGTAGGGCACCACCACCTCCTCTGCCACCGACACGCCCTTTCCCTGGCTCCCCTTCGCCACTGCCACGCCACCACTATGCTCGTCGCCTTCGCTCCCCTCCACATTCCGTCGCTCCCACGCCATCGTCCGTGCCTCCTCCTCCTCGTAAAAAAAAACTCAAGCAAAATCCCCACTTCACTACTCTCCCTCAAACTGTAAACACTGCTTCACCAGTTTGCTGCTTCTCCTCGTCCTCATAGGCGCGTCGATCCGGAGGGCGCCTGCCGCCGCCGGCGGGAGCGGAGGCCCGAGCAGGAGCGGGACTGGTGACGGCGAATCTGGAGCCCGGCGGACCTGCATTGCCGCGGGACCGCCGCGCGTAGGCAGATCTCCCCCCGTCCCCTGCCGCGGCACCGACACGGCACGGCATGGTGGCTGCCGCGGCGGCGGCCACCGCGCCAGATCCGGCCCGCCCCTCGCGCCCGCCGCTCACGCCGGCGCTCGACAAGCCCAACTCCGCCGCCGCGCGGAGGAACTCGCGCTCCAACAAGCCCGTGTCCTCGAGGTACCTGCCCGCCGCCGCGTCCCCGGCCTCCTCCACCTCGTCGTCTTCCTCGTCCTCGTCCCGCCGCTCCCTCTCCGCGCAGCGCACCCGGTCGTCCACCCCACCGCCGCAGCACTCCACGTCGCCCACCACCACCGCGTCGGCAGCAGCAACCGCCACCGCGACCACGATGCGGAGCCTCTCCGTGTCGTTCCAGGGGGAGTCCTTCTTCTACAAGACGTCGCGCGCGCTGCGGGCCTCGTCGCCGTCCTCACCGGCAGCGCGCCGCGGGCCCACGCCGGAGCGCCGGAAGAGCGTCTCCTCCGTGCCGGAGGCCGAGAACGCGCGGCCGACGGGACGGTGGCCGGCGGCGAAGCCCAAGGCGTCGGACCCGCTCGCCCGCAGCCTTGACTGCAGCCTCGACCGCAAGGACTCCATCCTCGCCGCCGTCCACCTCCTCCGCCGCTCTATGGCCTTCGACTCCACGACATCTCTCTCGCCGTCCGACCCGGCCGCTGCAGCCGCTCCAGACCTCTACGCGTCCTCTGACACCGACAGCGTCTCCTCTGGTAGCAACTCGGGTGCCAGTGATCCGCCACGCCGGGGCATCAGCGTGCCGGCGAGGTTCTGGCAGGAAACCAACAGCCGCCTGCGCCGGCTTCCAGAGCCCGGACTGCCACTACCGTCGTCTGGCAGAAGGTCGTTTTCAGACAGCCCAATGTCACCCAGGCTGCCAGGTCGGTCCACGTCTCCATGTCGTGGAAGCAGGGGCGGTGCGAGTCCATCGAGAGGGCGCAGTGGGGAGGCATCGCCAAATGGGCATATGGTGCAGGCTCCAGCAAACGTGCCATCTATCATCAGTTTTGCAGCAGAGGTGAGAAGGGCGAAAAAGGGGGGAAACAGAATCGAGGAGGCACACAGATTGAGGCTACTGGACAATCGGTATTTGCAGTGGCGATGCATCAATGCTCGGACGGATGCGACGCTTATGGTGCAGAGCTTCACTGCTGAGGTAAATCAAACCTTGATGTTGATACTATGTTTATCCATGCTTTTCACTTTATGTATTGTACTTAAGGATGGTAATGGATAATGATCTAAATGTTTCTTCATAATAAAATAGGATCCTTAATAAATTTTAGTTCAAAAATGAATAGGAATAGAGCCCGATTCTAATCCGATTCGATTCTTTAATTTTATAGTGTAAAATTTAGAGCCCATTAGCACCCCTTTACGTCTTGTGTTCTATTAATAGTTAAACTCAGCGGGAGAAAAAAAAATAATAGTTAAACTAGAGAGGAATCAATTAATAGTTAAAAAAATCAGTTCCATGTAATGTTATTTGCCTAAACATTGTCTTAGGACGGAGTGTTCAATTCATCTTAAGTAATACTTGCAGCATGAGACAAAATCTTTTTTTTCTGCATTCTCCTCTCTTAGTAATTAGTAACATGTCTCTTACCCTTTTTTCATCACATACAGAATCGGCTATCTTAAGGTCAGTGTCCCTTCATAATTGTTAGCTCATTTTATATAACAATATGTATTGTGATTGAGAGCACACAGTCGGATGCTTTTTATATTTCCAAGGAATTATGTGTTCTCTATAAGTAGTAGCATCTAACTATGTAACTTGATGTTATAGATTCAATCACAAAAAATCATTTAAACCTACGAATACTGAAATAATTGATTGGTTGTAGGCTGGGCAAAAGGTTCGTGAAGAAAGTGAAAGGCCGCGAGCCTGTGACAGCAGGAACATGAGCAGATTGCAATGAAGCGTAAGCGTGAAATGGTAAGTTCATGGCTTGTTTTCATCTGTTACAGCTACACGTTCCAATTGATATATTTACTTTGCAGGCATACAATCCTTGATGTTTTTTTAGACGCTTTGCGCTTGTGTCCTAGCTAAGGCAAAAGAAAAGTGGCTGGAGCTGTTGTACATTCAGTGGATTGAGCATTATATATGGTTGTCCAGACCAATTTCTTAAGGCAACTTTGCTGCTTTGCGTCATTCTTCACTTCGACTTAGACCCAAAAATTGGAATCTTCATTTTCTTCGCTCAAGTTGTTTCCCATATTTATGTAGTAATTCTACTCCCATGTATAATAAAATTTGAGGGGCTTGTTTTCCTGCTAATATTATACATGAATTTTCAATAATTCTCAAGTTACTTGAGAACTCTGTTATATTGTTTTACATTATATATCATGCTTTGCGATCTTTACATGGTGTTATACTGGTATAGGATTATGGTCATGTCTGCAATGATGATTTTTTATGTGCTTGCAGGCTCGGTGTAGATGACGTGGCATAAACACAAACGCACAAATATTAAAGGGATTAAAAATTATATACTGGACAAAGGTTCCCAATTTAGGTTACCAAAAGTAAGTAAATGAATGTAATAATCTATTTGTAAATTCAGTTGGATCTTTTCTGTTTAGTCATACCTTTGCTAAACATCTATGTACAGAGCCTTTAGGTTCCAATTAGGCAAATCATCTGACATGAACGTATCTCTCTTTGTAGTGTTGTTCCCAAAGTTCTCATCATGGACAAGCGAAGTGAAGAATACGTTTCTCTTTAGTAAAATCGTTGATTTTCATTTACAGAACCTCTGTTTCAAGTTCCTCGATTCATTTTGGCAACGGTCATCTATCTTCTGTATATTTTGCTCCATCAAATAGTTTTTTTTTCATTTTTTCTAGACAAAGTAGGATAATTTAGTATTAGGGCCATGTGATTGTTCAATTTGCCAATAATTATGAGACCAACACCCTTTTGAAAAAGAAGGGCAGGAAATGTGCAGATCAGTTGTTTGATACTTGTAATGCAGAAACTTGCATGTTGATATGAACTTAGTTATTACAGGTTTTTCAACATCAATTAAAAAATTGACATGCTTTTATTGTCCGAACATACAAGAATGTGTAGCTTTTGCAAAGGTCTATCCATAGTCATAAACTTTTAAAAAATGTCCATTTCTATGTTGTTCGATAGGCGGGCGCCCGTATGGGCGCATCATGTTCTAGTGCTTTCAAAACTTCATTGAAAATACAATAGTCAAAACTATGTTCAGGACTACAGTATTTATCAAAAAACATTTCGGAAGAATCATAATTTCTAAATCCTTGATATGCGATTTGGCAGCTTTTTTGTTTAAAAGATTTAAGCGCAAGAGAAATTTGAACGCAGCAGACAGGTATGGACGAGCAAATAATGAGCAATTTAGAAACAGCACATTTGGTAAAGAAGCACACAACACCAACAAGGGTAGTAACAAAACTAGTAACCATATATGGCTCACCAGATGTTCGGATAAGTCTTAAATAGCACTCTGGTTTTAACGAAAATAACAGTTCTAAATCGACCAGGCAAACGTTGCGAGCATAGTTCAGACAATGACGTGAACAAGACGAGATATTTTATGTTTCCACTAGGTATCCCTCAAGCAAACACAGAACCAGCCAGGCACATCATTTCTTCTTTGCGGCAGCCTTGGTCACCTTGGCTCCAGTTGGGTCCTTCTTCTCCACACTCTTGATGACTCCGACAGCCACCGTTTGCCTCATGTCACGGACAGCAAAGCGACCAAGAGGAGGATATTCAGAAAAGGTCTCCACTACCATGGGCTTAGTGGGAACCATCTTCACCATACCAGCATCACCATTCTTGAGAAATTTGGGCTCCTTCTCAAGCTCCTTGCCAGACCGCCTATCAATCTTGGTAATGAGCTCCGCAAACTTGACAGCAATGTGCGAGGTGTGGCAGTCCAGCACTGGGGCATAGCCGTTGCCAATCTGCCCAGGGTGGTTCATGATGATGACCTGGGATGTGAAGCTAGCAGCCTCCTTGGCAGGGTCATCCTTGGAGTTGGAGGCCACATACCCACGCTTCAGATCCTTCACAGCAACATTCTTAACATTGAAGCCAACATTGTCACCAGGTAGGGCCTCCTGGAGAGCCTCATGGTGCATTTCAACAGACTTCACCTCAGTAGTAAGGCCACTAGGACCAAAGGTAACAACCATACCAGGCTTGATGATACCAGTCTCAACACGCCCAACAGGAACAGTTCCAATACCACCAATCTTGTACACATCCTGTAGGGGGAGACGCAGGGGCTTGTCTGAAGGCCTCTTCGGCTCATTGATCAGGTCCAAAGCCTCAAGTAGGGTTGGGCCCTTGTACCAGTCAAGGTTGGTGGACCTCTCAATCATGTTGTCACCTTCGAAACCAGAGATGGGAACGAAGTGGATCTTGTCAGGGTTGTATCCAACCTTCTTCAGGTAGGAAGAGACTTCCTTCACAATCTCATCATAACGGGCCTTGGAGTACTTGGGTGTGGTGGCATCCATCTGTTAAACAGCAAAACCCAAACAGTACCATTAGTTGAATGAGATTAGTGACCTAAACAACAGCATGCAAACAGTATAAATGGAATACCATGATAACCAAAAACAACTGGCCCACCAAACTTGTTTTTAAGGCACAAAATTTCTTGAGGTATCGACAGCAATAAAACCCAGGCAGACAAGCATATTTCACAAATTTATTCATGCTAACTAGTGCAGGCTGTACAAAGCAAGTACACAAAAAGTACAGAACTGATCAGGTTCATTCCAACAATTTCTACTAATTGACACAGTAAACTAAGTAACAATTGCAATCAAATACAGTTAAACTATGCAAACCCTTATGCTTTAATTACATATGCAAAATTTCCCTAGAAAACTAATATTAGATTATGTAAACTAATGAAGATGAATTGCTACCATACATAAACATGTAGGAAGCAGATGGCTTGTATTCAGTGCAAGCAATCAGTGTTTCATTGTAAAATTTAGTACAACTAACATTAGTTATTCAATCACGACGCAAATACAGCATTCAACTTGAAGGCAGTATAAGAGAAAAGAAAAGAATACCACCAAATAAAATTGAGCCATAAACCTTGGAGCAATGGTTTCTCTTGTTCCCAAATTACAACCCAACTACTTCTAATTCAAACTGTGTGGTGGAGTTACAAAGAAAGTCTCATGCATTCCCTGCCACAATATTGAATATGTTTTCCCAGCCACCCCCACCAGGACCTTAAGAGGAGGTTTACAAAAGAGAGCACATGGACGACTTGAGAAATTTGTGGTTTACAAAAGCGAGAACACATGGACTTGAGAAATTGAAATATCTATCATTACTGCAATGCATAGTGTGGTAGAGGGGGAGGCACGTCTATACTGTGAAATCAGATAACACATATTTACAGGCATCTCAGATAATGAACCAGACTAGATAGGAGTTCCTGGAACCATACCTTGTTGCAACAGCAAATCATCTGCTTCACTCCAAGCGTGAAAGCAAGGAGAGCATGCTCACGGGTCTGTCCATCCTTGGAGATACCAGCCTCAAAACCACCAGTAGTGGAGTCAATGATAAGAACAGCGCAGTCAGCTTGGGAAGTGCCAGTAATCATATTCTTGATGAAGTCACGGTGTCCAGGGGCATCAATGACAGTGCAGTAGTACTTGGTGGTCTCGAACTTCCACAGAGCAATATCAATTGTGATACCCCTCTCACGCTCGGCCTTGAGCTTGTCAAGCACCCAGGCATACTTGAATGACCGCTTGTTCATCTCGGCAGCCTCTTTCTCGAACCTCTCAATCACACGCTTGTCAATACCGCCGAGCTTGTAGATCAGGTGGCCAGTGGTGGTCGACTTGCCAGAGTCGACATGTCCAATGACCACAATGTTGATGTGAGTCTTCTCCTTGCCCATGGCTGAAGGAAAATGTTACACTGCTGCTTACATCAAAATTACATAAAATCAATGAGAAACAAATATGTATGGGAATAGACCAGTAATCAAACAATCCGGAAAAAAACAAAGTCGAAGTACCCCCCCACCCACGTAATATCAGAGATCGGAAATGGATCTAATGAACAACGCAACGGAAGTAATCTATGGCCGAGAATCAGTTGCAAACTGCAATTAAGTTTATATACAGAGTACATGCTAAAGGTAGATGAGGAGACGGAAGCAAATCTTGGACTAGTACTCCAGCACATGAATCGCTGAACCCCGTAATATCATAGATCGGTAACTGGATCTAGTATAGAACAGCGCAACAACTATAATTTATAGCTCGATAATCACTGCAACCCAAATTCATACATAGACACTAAAGATAGCGGAGGCGGAAACAACACTTGACTAAAAATCCAGTGTATAAATCGGCTCGGCTCATCACACAAACCTAGTAGATCTGGGCATCAAACGAACAGACTAAAAGCACAGCGAAAAGAGAAGAAGAGAAGCGCTCGCGCATGCGTCAGAGTACCTCGCCGGGAGTCAGCAGAGTGGCGTGATTACGGCTAGCCGTGATCTGAGGATTCAGTGACGGCGCGTCGGCTACTCCCGGTCTGCGGCGGCCGACTGCGTCTGGAGCTTGAGGAGCTAGGTTTTATAAGGGAAACGCACTAGGGTAGAGATGTGAATGGGTGACTGAGGCTGTCCACAGTGACACACTAGGGTGCACTACGCTACTCGAGGTATGTACGAAATGTGCTGCAGCTACTCTATATGTGACGCTACTTTACGGCAAGGACTGTCACATAGTCCTTTTGTGAAAGCATGCAAGAAAATCATCTGATCCATTAGATTGTGATTCAATTGTAGGTCATATTTAACCCTTAAATCCTTCCATCATCAGCTCAATAATCTTTATAAAAAAACCCCTAACAAACAATGGTTGTATCTATGGTTAGATCATAATTTAATGAATCAGATGGTTTGCTTCCACGCTTGCACTAGAGATGGCAATGGGTACCCGAAAGCCGAATACCCGACAGGTTTTACCCGATATGAAGACGGGTATAGGATGATTTCTCTACCCACGGGTATGTTAATGGGTAAAAACATCTACCCGTTGGATAGACGGGTACGGGTACAGGTTGGTACTACCCATACCTGTCTACCGTACGGGTACGGGTTGGTACTACCCATACCTGTCTACCCTTGGGTAAAATATACTCGCATAAATGTCACTATAACCATCTAATAGAGCCCATCTTAGATAAAATAAAACCCTTATCTAGCTATTATTTGTTTAGATACCAAGTTATGTGATCATATGATTTGTTATATGTGAAACTGAAGTTTTTTATGTTTATTTGATATTTTGAGTAATTGATATATTTGAATTTAAGACTTTTCTAGCGGGTACGGGTTATCCGACGGGTAAAAATACCCGCGCGGGTACGGGTATGGGTAAGATTTTATACCCGCGAGCATATATAGGTAACCCTGTTGGGGACTTGTTCTCAAATGCTTAAAGTTAAGAACAAGGCAACATAAAAAGTGTTAAGTGTTAAAGTTCTTCGTCCTTCGAAACATTATCCCCCTTTAAGAGATGATGAGTTTCGGAGAACGAAGGTTACGAGAGACATACTTCCGTAACCACAACAAATTATAATAAAGGATTCATATATAAAGCAGGAGACATGATAAAAACATGTAAACATTATCATAAAATCATTTTTATTTCATTATAATGAAAGAATAGAAATGATTTCAAATTATAAATGTACCTTCGGCTTAAGGAAAGGTAAAAGTACAAGCGTGACGCAAAAGCAAATGCCAAGTCAGCGTGAACAGTACGGGAGTACTGTCCAACTATTTATAGGCACGGGACGCAGCCCATGTAAAATTACACTCATGCCCTTTACATTTGCTAATAACTCTATAACAATCCGTAGGGGTCTAAATAGTCTTTTCCCCTTTAAGTCGGTTCGCTTTTCTGTTATCACGCCGAAGCTCCCCTGCGCGTAGCTTCGGCTCTGCACCATCCTTCGTATTTTTTGTGCTTCAGTCCGAAGGTACCTGTTCATGTATCATACTCCAGAAACATTGTTGTTAAATCCTGTTTTTGAGGACCTTCGTAAGCCGAAGGCCCCCAACAGTAGCCCCTCACAATATTAATTTGTTTTTTAGAATAATAAATTTAGATTGCGATATGGACGAAGGCTTTACGCCGAAGGTCCGAAAAAACACCTTCCCTTTGCTAGAATAGCAACATTCACTGACAAGCGGGGTCTTTCAATTTTCAACGCGCTGGGCGTATAAATAAGATCATACCGCAAACTCATTGGGCATGCTTTCTTGCCATCTGCTCCCGCTCACTCAATTTTTAGCTCTTGCGCACTAAGATTTGCTGAGCTTTTAGTTTTAAAGCTTCGGTCTTGAAAACAGTTTTTTAGTGTGTCCGAAGATGTCTGAAGATAAGAAGGTTGTTGCTGAGATGAAGCTAAGTCTCGATGATAGTCGCCTAGAGGGGGGGTGAATAGGGCGAAACTGAAATTTACAAATATAAACACAACTACAAGCCGGATTAGCGTTAGTAATAAGAAAACGAGTCCGCGAGAGAGGGCGCAAAACAAATCGTAAGCAAATAAAGAGTGTGACACGCGGATTTGTTTTACCGAGGTTCGGTTCTTGCAAACCTACTCCCCGTTGAGGAGGCCACAAAGGCCGGGTCTCTTTCAACCCTTCCCTCTCTCAAACGATCCCACGGACCGAGTGAGCTTTCTCTTCTCAATCACTTGGAACACAAAGTTCCCACAAGGATCACCACAAGTTTGGTGTCTCTTGCCTCAATTACAAGTGAGTTTGATCGCAATGGAAGAATCAAGAAAGAAGAAAGCAATCCAAGCGCAAGAGCTCAAAAGAACACGGCAAATCTCTCTCTCTAATCACAAAAGGCTTGAGTGGAATTGGAGAGGATTTGATCTCTTTGGTGTGTCTGGAATTGAATGCTAGAGCTCTTGTAGTAGTTGGGAAGTAGAAAACTTGGATGCTATGAATGGTGGGGTGGTTGGGGTATTTATAGCCTCAACCACCAAATGTGGCCGTTGGAAAAAGGCTGTCTGTTCGATGGCGCACCGGACAGTCCGGTGCCCCCTGCCACGTCGACATTGCCGTTGGATTCTGACCGTTGGAGCTTCTGACTTGTGGGCCCGCCTGGATGTCCGGTGCACACCGGACATGAACTATTCATTGTCCGGTGCACCAGTATGGGCGCGCCTGACGTCTGCGCGCCACTGGCGCGCATTGAATGCGCCTGCAGGTGACCGTTAGCGCGGAGATAGCCGTTGCTCCGTGGTTCACCGGACAGTCCGGTGCACACCGGACAGTCCGGTGAATTATAGCGGAGCGGCTTCAATTGAATTCCCGAGGCTGGCGAGTTCTGGAGGCCGTGCTTCCTTGGAGCACCGGACACTGTCCGGTGTACACCGGACAGTCCGGTGAATTATAGCGGAGCGCCTCCGGAAATTCCCGAAGGTGACGAGTTCGAGCTGGAGTCCTCTGGTGCACCGGACACTGTCCGGTGTACACCAGACAGTCCGGTGCTCCCAGACCAGAGGGCCTTCGGTTGCCCCTTTGCTCCTTTGTTGAATCCAAAACTTGGTCTTTTTATTGGCTGAGTGTGAACCTTTTATACCTGTATAATCTATACACTTGGGCAAACTAGTTAGTCCAAAGATTTGTGTTGGGCAATTCAACCACCAAAATTATTTAGGAACTAGGTGTAAGCCTAATTCCCTTTCAATCTCCCCCTTTTTGGTGATTGATGCCAACACAAACCAAAGCAAATGTAGAAATGCATAGTTGAACTAGTTTGCTTAATGTAAGTGTAAAGGTTGCTTGGAAATGAGCCAATATAAATACTTACAAGATATGCCTGGATTGTTTCTTTGTTTTTAATATTTTGGACCACGCTTGCACCACATGTTTTGTTTTTGCAAATTCTTTTGTAAATCCTTTTCAAAGTTCTTTTGCAAATAGTCAAAGGCAAATGAGTAAGATTTTGCAAAGCATTTTCAAGATTTGAAATTTTCTCCCCCTGTTTCAAATGCTTTTCTTTTGACTAAACAAAACTCCCCCTAAATGAGATTCTCCTCTTAGTGTTCAAGAGGGTTTTGATATATCATTTTGAAATACTATTTCTCCCCCTTTTGAACACAATAGGATACAATTGAAAATATTCAATACTAAGTTTTTGAAGTTGGTGGTGGTGCGGTCCTTTTGCTTTGGGCTCATTTCTCCCCCTTTTTGGCATGAATCGCCAAAAACGGAATCATTAGAGCCCTCGAAGTGCTTTCTTCCCCTTTGGTTATAAATAAAAGAGTTAAGATTATACCAAAGATGAAGTGCGGTCCTTTTCTTTGATGCTTGCTTTGAGTGACGGCGAAGTATGAGTTACGTAGTGGAAGCCTTTGTTTTCGCCGAAGACTCCAATTTCCTTTCAATACACCTATGACTTGGTTTGAAATGGACTTGAAAACACATTAGTCATAGTATATGAAGGATATGATCAAAGGTATATAAATGAGCTATGTGTGCAATCTAGCAAAAGAAGTTGCTTGAATCAAGAATATTGAGCTCATGCCTAAGTTTGGTAAAAGATTGTTCATCTAGTGGCTTGGTAAAGATATCGGCTAATTGATCTTTAGTGTTAATATAAGAAATCTCGATATCTCCCTTTTGTTGGTGATCCCTAAGAAAATGATACCGGATGGCTATGTGTTTAGTGCGGCTATGCTCGACGGGATTGTCGGCCATTTTGATTGCACTCTCATTATCACATAGCAAAGGGACTTTGGTTAATTTGTAACCGTAGTCCCGCAGGGTTTGCCTCATCCAAAGCAATTGCGCGCAACAGTGGCCTGCGGCAATGTACTCGGCTTCGGCGGTGGAAAGAGCGACCGAATTTTGCTTCTTTGAAGCCCAAGACACCAAGGATCTTCCCAAGAACTGGCAAGTCCCCGATGTGCTCTTCCTATTGATTTTGTACCCTGCCCAATCGGCATCCGAATAACCAAGCAAATCAAATGTGGATCCCCGAGGGTACCAAAGCCCAAACTTAGGAGTATAAGCTAAATATCTCAAGATTCGTTTTACGGCCGTAAGGTGGGATTCCTTAGGGTCGGATTGGAATCTTGCACACATGCAAACGAAAAGCATAATATCCGGTCGAGATGCACATAAATAGAGTAAAGAATCTATCATCGACCGATATACCTTTTGATCCACGGACTTACTTCCCGTGTCGAGGTCGAGATGCCCATTTGTTCCCATGGGTGTCTTGATGGGTTTGGCATCCTTCATCCCAAACTTAGCAAGAATGTCTTGAGTGTACTTGGTTTGGCTAATGAAGGTGCCCTCTTGGAGTTGCTTGACTTGAAATCCTAGAAAATATTTCAACTCCCCCATCATGGACATCTCGAACTTTTGTGTCATGATCCTACTAAACTCTTCACATGTAGACTCATTAGTAGACCCAAATATAATATCATCAACATAAATTTGGCATACAAACAAGTCATTATCAAGAGTTTTGGTAAAGAGTGTAGGATCGGCCTTTCCGACTTTGAAGCCATTAGCAATAAGGAAATCTCTAAGGCATTCATACCATGCTCTTGGGGCTTGCTTGAGCCCATAAAGCGCCTTAGAGAGCCTATAGACATGGTTAGGGTACTCACTGTCTTCAAAGCCGGGAGGTTGCTCAACATAGACCTCTTCCTTGATTGGTCCATTGAGGAAGGCACTTTTCACGTCCATTTGATAAAGCTTAAAGCCATGGTAAGTAGCATAGGCTAATAATATGCGAATTGACTCAAGCCTAGCTACGGGTGCATAGGTTTCACCAAAATCCAAACCTTCGACTTGGGAGTATCCCTTGGCCACAAGTCGAGCTTTGTTCCTTGTCACCACACCATGCTCATCTTGCTTGTTGCGGAAGACCCATTTGGTTCCTACAACATTTTGATTAGGACGTGGAACTAAATGCCATACCTCATTTCTAGTGAAGTTGTTGAGCTCCTCTTGCATCGCCACCACCCAATCCGAATCTTGAAGTGCTTCCTCTACCTTGTGTGGCTCAATAGAGGAAACAAATGAGTAATGTTCACAAAAATGTGCAACACGAGATCGAGTAGTTACCCCCTTATGAATGTCGCCGAGGATGGTGTCGACGGGGTGATCTCGTTGGATTGCTTGGTGGACTCTTGGGTGTGGCGGTCTTTGTTCCTCATCCTCCTTGTCTTCCTCATTTGCATCTCCCCCTTGATCATTGCCATCATCTTGAGGTGGCTCATTTGATAGATCTCCTTCTTTATCAACTTGAGCCTCATCCTCATTTTGAGTTGGTGGAGATGCTTGCGTGGAGGAGGATGGTTGATCTTGTGCAATTGGAGGCTCTTCGGATTCCTTAGGACACACATCCCCAAGGGACATGTTCCTTAGCGCGATGCACGGAGCCTATTCTTCACCTATCTCATCAAGATCAACTTGCTCTACTTGAGAGCCGTTAGTCTCATCAAACACAACGTCACAAGAAACTTCAACTAGTCCTGAGGACTTGTTAAAGACTCTATATGCTTTTGTGTTTGAATCATATCCTAGTAAAAAGCCTTCTACAGTCTTAGGAGCAAATTTAGATTTTCTACCTCTTTTAACAAGAATAAAGCATTTGCTACCAAAGACTCTAAAATATGAAATATTTGGCTTTTTACCGGTTAGGAGTTCGTATGATGTCTTCTTGAGGATTCGGTGTAGATACAACCGGTTGATGGCGTAGCAGGCAGTGCTGACCGCCTCGGCCCAAAACCGATCCGAAGTCTTGTACTCATCAAGCATGGTTCTTGCCATGTCCAATAGAGTTCGATTCTTCCTCTCCACTACACCATTTTGTTGTGGCGTGTAGGGAGAAGAGAACTCATGCTTGATGCCCTCCTCCTCAAGGAAGCCTTCAATTTGAGAGTTCTTGAACTCCGTCCCGTTGTCGCTTCTTATTGTCTTAATCCTTAAGTCGAACTCATTTTGAGCTCGTCTCAAGAATCCCTTTAAGGTCTCTTGGGTTTGAGATTTTTCCTGTAAAAAGAATACCCAAGTGAAGCGAGAATAATCATCCACTATTACAAGACAATACTTACTCCCGCCGATGCTTATATAAGCGATCGGGCCGAATAGATCCATGTGGAGTAACTCAAGCGGCCTGTCGGTCGTCATGATGTTCTTGTGTGGATGATGGGTACCAACTTGCTTCCCTGCTTGGCATGCGCTACAAACCCTGTCTTTCTCAAAATGAACATTTGTTAGTCCTAAAATGTGTTCTCCCTTTAGAAGCTTATGAAGATTCTTCATCCCAACATGTGCTAGTCGGCGGTGCCAGAGCCAGCCCATGTTAGTCTTAGCAATTAAGCATGTGTCGAGTTCAGCTCTATCAAAATCTACCAGGTATAGCTGACCCTCTAACACACCCTTAAATGCTATTGAATCATCACTTCTTCTAAAGACAGTGACACCTATATTAGTAAAAAGACAGTTGTAGCCCATTTTGCATAATTGAGAAACGGAAAGCAAATTGTAATCTAATGAATCTACAAGAAAAACATTGGAAATGGAATGGTCAGGGGATATAGCTATTTTACCAAGACCATTGACCAAACCTTGATTTCCATCCCCGAATGTGATAGCTCGTTGGGGATCTTGGTTTTTCTCATATGAGGAGAACATCCTTTTCTCCCCTGTCATGTGGTTTGTGCACCCGCTATCGAGTATCCAACTTGAGCCCCCGGATGCATAAACCTACAAAACAAGTTTAGTTCTTGACTTTAGGTACCCAAACGGTTTTGGGTCCTTTGGCATTAGAAACAAGAACCTTGGGTACCCAAACACAAGTCTTGGAGCCCTTGTGTTTGCCCCCAACAAACTTGGCAACTACCTTGCCGGATTTGTTAGTTAAAACATAAGATGCATCAAAAGTTTTAAATGAAATGTCATGCTCATTTGATGCACTAGGAATTTTCTTCTTAGGCAACTTAGCACGGGTTGGTTGCCTAGAGCTAGATGTCTCACTCTTATATATAAAAGCATGGTTAGAACCAGAGTGAGACTTCCTAGAATGAGTTTTCCTAATTTTGTCCTCGGGATAACCGGCAGGGTATAAAATGTAACCCTCGTTATCCTGAGGCATGGGGGCCTTGCCCTTTACAAAATTAGACAATCTTTTAGGAGGGGCATTAAGTTTGACATTGTCTTCCCTTTGGAAGCCAATGCCATCCTTGATGCCAGGGCGTCTCCCATTATAGAGCATACTTCTAGCAAATTTAAATTTTTCATTTTCTAAGTTATGCTCGGCAATTTTAGCATCTAGTTTTGCTATATGATCATTTTGTTGTTTAATTAAAGCCATGTGGTCATGAATAGCATCAATGTTAACATCTCTACATCTAGTACAAATAGATACATGCTCAACAATAGATGTAGAGGGTTTGCAAGAATTTAATTCTATAACCTTAGCATGCAATATTTCATTTTTACTCCTAAGGTCGGAAATAGTAGCATTGCAAACATCAAGATCTTTAGCCTTAGCAAGCAATTTCTCATTTTCTATTTTAAGGCTAGTAAGAGAAATGTTTAATTCTTCAATCCTAGCAAGCAGATCATCATTATTATCTCTAGGATTGGAAATCGAAACATTACAAACATGTGAATCAACCTTAGTATTTAAACTAGCATTTTCATGTCTAAGGTTGTCAATCATTTCATGGCAAGTGCTTAGCTCACTAGATAATTTTTCACATTTTTCTACTTCTAGAGCATAAGCATTTTTAACCTTAACATGCTTCTTATTTTCTTTAATAAGGAATTCCTCTTGAGTGTCCAAAAGGTCATCCTTTTCATGAATAGCACTAACCAATTCATTAAGTTTTTCTTTTTGTTGCATGTTGAGGTTGGCAAAGAGAACACGCAAATTATCCTCCTCATCACTAGCATTATCATCACTAGAAGACTCATATTTAGTGGAGGAGTTAGATTTAACCTTCTTCCGTTTGCCGTCCTTTGCCATGAGGCACTTGTGGCCGACGTTGGGGAAGAGAAGCCCTTTGGTGACGACGATGTTGGCGGCGTCCTCGTCGTCGGAGGAGTCGCTTGAGCTTTCGTCGGAGTCCCACTCCCGACAAACATGGGCATCGCCGCCCTTCTTCTTGTAGTATCTCTTTTTCTCCTTTCTTCTTCCCTTCTTGTCGTCGCCCCTGTCACTATCACTTGATAATGGACATTTAGCAATAAAGTGACCGGGCTTACCACATTTGTAGCAAATCTTCTTGGAACGGGATTTGTAATCCTTCCCCTTCCGTTGCTTGAGGATTTGGCGGAAGCTCTTGATGACGAGCGCCATTTCCTCATTGTCGAGCTTGGAGGCGTCGATTGGTTGTCTACTTGGTGTAGACACCTCCTTCTTCTCCTCCGTCGCCTTGAATGCGACGGGTTGAGCTTCGGATGTGGTGGGTTCATCAAGCTCGTTGATCTTCCTCGAGCCTTCGATCATGCACTCAAAACTTACAAAATGCCCGATAACTTCCTCGGGGGTCATTTTAGTATATCTACGATTACCACGAATTAATTGAACTTGAGTTGGGTTAAGGAAAATAAGAGATCTTAGAATAACCTTAACCATTTCGTGGTCATCCCATTTCTTGCTCCCGAGGTTGCGCACTTGGTTCACCAAGGTCTTGAGCCGGTTGTACATGTGTTGTGGCTCTTCTCCTTTGCGAAGCCGGAACCGACCGAGCTCCCCCTCGATCGTTTCCCGCTTGGTGATCTTTGTGAGCTCATCTCCCTCGTGCGCGGTTTTGAGTACATCCCAAACCTCTTTGGCGCTCTTCAACCCTTGCACTTTGTTATACTCCTCTCTACTTAGAGAGGCGAGGAGTATTGTTGTCGCTTGAGAGTTGAAGTGCTCGATTTGGGCCACCTCATCCTCATCATAATCCTTATCCCCTATAGACGGTACCTGTGCACCAAACTCAACAACATCCCATATACTTTTGTGGAGTGAGGTTAGATGAAATCGCATTAAATCACTCCACCTAGCATAATCTTCACCATCAAAAGTTGGTGGTTTGCCTAATGGGACGGAAAGCAAAGGTGCATGTTTAGAAATGCGAGGGTAGTGTAGGGGGATCTTACTAAACTTCTTACGCCCTTGGCGTTTAGAAGTTACGGAGGGCGCATCGGAGCCGGAGGTCGATGTTGATGAAGTGTCGGTCTCGTAGTAGACCACTTTCCTCATCCTCTTTGGCTTGTCCTCACTCCGATGCGGCTTGTGGGAAGAAGATTTTTCCTTCTTCTCTTTGTGGTGAGAAGAAGATTTCTTCTCCTTCCCTTTGTTGGAGGAGCTCGTTTTCTTCTCCCTCCTCTTGGTGCGGGACTCTTCCGATGAAGTGCTCCCGTGGCTTGTAGTGGGCTTTTCGCCGGTCTCCATCTCCTTCTTGGCGTGATCTCCCGACATCACTTCGAGCGGTTAGGCTCTAATGAAGCACCGGGCTCTGATACCAATTGATAGTCGCCTAGAGGGGGGGTGAATAGGGCGAAACTGAAATTTACAAATATAAACACAACTACAAGCCGGATTAGCGTTAGTAATAAGAAAACGAGTCCGCGAGAGAGGGCGCAAAACAAATCGTAAGCAAATAAAGAGTGTGACACGCGGATTTGTTTTACCGAGGTTCGGTTCTTGCAAACCTACTCCCCGTTGAGGAGGCCACAAAGGCCGGGTCTCTTTCAACCCTTCCCTCTCTCAAACGATCCCACGGACCGAGTGAGCTTTCTCTTCTCAATCACTTGGAACACAAAGTTCCCACAAGGATCACCACAAGTTTGGTGTCTCTTGCCTCAATTACAAGTGAGTTTGATCGCAATGGAAGAATCAAGAAAGAAGAAAGCAATCCAAGCGCAAGAGCTCAAAAGAACACGGCAAATCTCTCTCTCTAATCACAAAAGGCTTGAGTGGAATTGGAGAGGATTTGATCTCTTTGGTGTGTCTGGAATTGAATGCTAGAGCTCTTGTAGTAGTTGGGAAGTAGAAAACTTGGATGCTATGAATGGTGGGGTGGTTGGGGTATTTATAGCCTCAACCACCAAATGTGGCCGTTGGAAAAAGGCGGTCTGTTCGATGGCGCACCGGACAGTCCGGTGCACACCGGACAGTCCGGTGCCCCCTGCCACGTCGACATTGCCGTTGGATTCTGACCGTTGGAGCTTCTGACTTGTGGGCCCGCCTGGATGTCCGGTGCACACCGGACATGAACTGTTCATTGTCCGGTGCACCAGTATGGGCGCGCCTGACGTCTACGCGCCACTGGCGCGCATTGAATGCGCCTGCAGGTGACCGTTAGCGCGGAGATAGCCGTTGCTCCATGGTTCACCGGACAGTCCGGTGCACACCGGACAGTCCGGTGAATTATAGCGGAGCGGCTTCAATTGAATTCCCGAGGCTGGCGAGTTCTGGAGGCCGTGCTTCCTTGGAGCACCGGACACTGTCCGGTGTACACCGGACAGTCCGGTGAATTATAGCGGAGCGCCTTCGGAAATTCCCGAAGGTGACGAGTTCGAGCTGGAGTCCTCTGGTGCACCGGACACTGTCCGGTGGGGCACCGGACAGTCCGGTGCTCCCAGACCAGAGGGCCTTCGGTTGCCCCTTTGCTCCTTTGTTGAATCCAAAACTTGGTCTTTTTATTGGCTGAGTGTGAACCTTTTATACCTGTATAATCTATACACTTGGGCAAACTAGTTAGTCCAAAGATTTGTGTTGGGCAATTCAACCACCAAAATTATTTAGGAACTAGGTGTAAGCCTAATTCCCTTTCACTCGACGAAGAGAAGAACTTGGGGTTTCTTATAGCGATGTCGAAGACCAATACGGAAAAAATCACCAAGGAAATTCTGGAAGGTTTGTCTGAAGATACTGGTGACAGCGACAGTTATGATGTGGACAGTGGTGGTGAAGACTCCGAAGATCGTCCCTGGCGACCAAGCCATTCAGTTTATGGTAAATCAACTATCAAAGAGAATCATCTTGTCAACATGAGAGAAAGGTATTTCCGGGATTTGTCCGTTGTGAGGGCCGACGAAGGGGAGAAGACTTGTCCACACCCTGAAGAGAATGAAGTCGTAGTGTACCGAAGCTTTTTGAAAGCTGGGCTGCGATTTCCCTTGAGCAGCTTCGTCGTAGAGGTGCTGAAAATCTTCGAAGTCTATCTTCACCAACTTACCCCCGAGGCAATCATAAGGCTGAATATCTTCGTGTGGGCTGTGAAGAGCCAAGGCCTGGAACCTGATGCGAAAAGTTTCTGCAATATACACGAGTTGTTATACGAGACAAAACCCTGGGGTAAGGAGCAGCATCACAATAATTTCGGCTGCTATAGCTTTGTCTCTCGGTCTGGGTCAAGCTGCCCCGTGCCAACCTTTCGGAAGAGATGGCCCGACGACTGGATGTCGGAATGGTTTTATGTGAAGAATGATCTGAAAACACGGGAAGACATTAAAGGTATTATTATGCGCCCTATTTGGCAAAGCTTCGGTCTGCGGAGGCCGAAGGTTGAAATGAACGAAGCCGCCGAGGAATGCCAAAGAGCCTTCGGAGTTATTTGTTCCTTTATTGGAACAAGAGATTTGGTCCAAGAGCATATTGCCTTCAGAGTATGGCCGCTTGCGGAAAAATGGGAAATGCCGCAAGAAACCATAAAGGAGGCCGACGAAGGTGGACTTATCAGGCTGAAGTATACCTTCAAGTTCGGAGATAAATTCGTTGAACCAGATGACGACTGGTTAAAGAGTATTGAAAATTTAAGTGATGAACTGCTTGGGGCTTATTCGAAGGCCGAAGATACTGCACTGTCAGCAGCCTTCGGAGGCCGAAAAAAGAAAAGCTGAACCGGGTGTTTGACGCAATCGGGTTTGTCTACCCTGATTATCGTTATCCCATTCGAGGGCAGAAAAGAAAAGGCACAACCTCTGCGAAAGAAGAAGCTGCAGCTGCTCCTATTGAGCCGGCACCGGAAAGAAAAAGGATAAAGGTCCTCACAAATCGGCCACGCTATATTGAACCAGCTTCGGTGCCTGAGTACACCGGAGAAACTCCTTCGGCCACCGAAGCTGAAGAGTCAACCAAGCCAACCTTGCTGCCAGAAGTCACAGAAATGGCCGAAGCACCAACAAGAATAGATTTGAAAGAACCAAAGGTTTTGCTACCAGAAAGCAAAGAGATGGCTGAAGTGCCATTGACGGAAAAAATGGAAAAAGCAAAAGGATCCGCTGAGAGATCAATAGTACCAGTAGTTTTAAGTCCTTCAGCAGGTGTTGAATCAATAAAAAACCAAAAGGGCCCAGCGGTGACCCCAAAAAGAAAAAGAATGGTCACTGTGCTAGATGTTTTGGAGACAATTGAGTCCTCGAACTCGTCTCCGAAGCAGACTGTGAAAACATCCGAAGCAGAAACTAAAGTCTTCGATGCTGAAACTCCGAAGCAACAGGCTAAGACCGAAGCTGGGCCTTCAAAGCCCACGAAAGGAGAAAAAATATCAGAGCCACTTCCGGTTAAAGAAATCAGTGCTGCTGCCCCTGAAGCATCCCCCAAAGTCCCTGATTATATTGTTCGACATGCTTCGGGGAAAAAGTTATCTGAAAAAGAAAAGCAAGAGGCCCAGTTTTACGCTCAAAAACTAAAATATCCAAAGGGGGCGTTGATATTCAACGGCAGCGGAGAAGAAGACTTCTTGTACTGTCTCCCGGACAACAAGGAGATTTCTGTCTGCCGGGAGATGGGCAAGAGCTTCGGATTCCCAGCACTTGAAGATGGACTTTCAGTGCTGTCAAAAAACGAGCTGGCCGACAGCTTGGCATACAATAGCTTAAAGGTGCAAAAAATGAAGTCTTCGTATTTTTTCTTGAAATCAAAATTTTTCATTTGCTCAAACTTATTGGCACACATTCATTTTTGTTTGCAGGGCCTTATACTTAGCAATGCCCTCAGGGCCCAAAAAGATGCCGAAGATGAAGGGTGTGTTATGGCCCTGAGTAACCTTCGTTCCGAAGTTATTGAACTACGGAACGAAGGTCTCGAAAAAGATAAAATATTGCATTCCTTGATAAATAAAATAAAAGAAGACGAAGCTATTTCTAGAGGTCAAGCCGAAACTCAGAAGCGTGAAATTGAAGATCTTCGTAAACAACTAGCCAGAGCTAAAGAAGAATGCATACTTGAAGAGACGAGGCGAGAACTTAGCGACCAATGGGCAAATCATTTAGAAGAAACTGTTAAAGAGCTTCGTTCGTCCAAGAAAAAATGCTATGACAAATCTATGGAGTGTGTTAAGAAGTTAAAAGCTAGCTTCGCCAGGGTCGGTGCATTCTCAAGCGAAGAAAACTTTACAAGAGGCAATCCCGAAGGTCCCATCGAATGGATCGATCACGAAGCTGAGGCCTTCGAGGAAATTTTAAATAGCCGTGGAGATATATGTGCTTTCTCGGGTGCCAGAGGAATTGCCACCATTTTAGAGAAAAAGGGCTGTGAGCATATAAAGATTTTAGCGCAATCTGAAGCTACCTTATCCTCCGAAGATGCAAGGGATCCTTCGGCCGAAGCTAGTATGGTCGGTGGAAAATTTTTCACCGATATCTGGGATAACGGTGGCCGAGAAATGGCCCGAGAAATTATTCGAAAAAGCGAAAAGGGCATTCACGATGCTAGAGAAGTAGCTGAGGCTGCTGAGAAGAGCGCAGAGCCCGAAAGGCAATTAGGTACTAACGAATAGTTTTTATTGTGTTGTAACTTTTGACTTTAAACTTCGTTCGCGATCTGTAATAGCAATGTAGTCGTGTCCTGTCCTTCCTCAGATCCTACTGAAGTATCTCCGGGTCCTCAGCCTAAAGATGACGATGAAATTAAAAAGATGGCTGAAGCTATCATGGATGAAGTTGTCGATCGACTGCTGAACGAAGCTGCAGAGGTAGTACTTAGGGAAGACTAAGTGCTATTGTAAAAACATTTGAAATGTAATATGTGTAATATCTTGTAATCCTGCATATAATATACTTGTTTTTTTATGGTTCAATTCTTTACGATGCATGAAACTTTAAACACGTACCATTTTTGAGTCTTTGACGAAAAAACACCTTCCCTTCTTTTCATGCTTCGTGAAGAAGAATTGTCATTTATCACAACAATATCCAAAGTGTTCTGAAAAGTGTCCAAGCTTTGTAGAAATATTCTTCGAAGCTATACTTCGAAGATCAATATTGTTTCTCCTTGTGACTTGGCATGATTTGCCCCTTTTTCAAAGCATTTTCCCGAAGATCGATATCATACCCCCTTCTTATGTCATATGCAGCATGATGTATGATGCTTATGTTATGCAAAATGATGTGATGATGTTATGCTATGTAAGATGATATTCTGAAGGTACACGCACATCCGCACGATAAAACACATAATCTTTTTGTGAATCAGCGTTTACTTTTCGCTGTAAGCCTCCCTTAGGAGCTTCTTCGCCTTTTACTTCAGCGGAATCAGCGTTGACTTTTCGCTGTAAGCTCTGCATTCCCTTAGGAACGACTTTGGAGCTTCTTCGCCTTTTACTTAGGCGGTATCAGCGTTGACTTTTCGCTGTATGCTCTGCATTCCCCTTGGAACGACTTTGGAGCAGAACACTTACACTGCGCTCCCTTTGGAACGGCTTTTTGTGACTTCGTCAAACTTACTCTGCGTTCCTTAGAACGACTTTTCGTTGCTTCGAAGAATTTTCGATAATTCGAAGGTCCTCTTTGTTATGACAAATCTTTAAACTTCAACAACTGAAGCCTGTGAAGAAAATATATTTTCCTTGTGGGAATCAACGAAACTATTTACATGAAATCTAAACAATGTCCTTTATTACACAGAAAATAAAACTGAATGAAAAAGATTACTATTAAGGTAGGATATTTGTCAATAGATGTGCTTTGACTCTGGCACAGTGCTGTTGACCGTGCGAGCTTCGGACTGTTCTCTGAAATCCCTTTGGTGCGGAGCATATTGGCTCCCTTCTGGCTGCTGGCCTTGTTGCAGCGGTGGTGGAGGCGGAGGCTGTTGCCAGGAAGCTTGAGGTTGACTCGCCGAAGCAACAGAAATTGCAGGGTGATTGCCTACATACTCTGGGATGTAAGGCGAATGATACGAAGCAGTGTGCATGACCTGCTTCGGCTGAGTTTGTTGTGCTGCAGCTTTCGCTATTTCCTTTTGCTTCTGGATGGTAACATGGCACATCCTGGTGGTATGGCCTTTGTTTTCTCCGCAAAACAAGCAAAAGATTCTTCTTGGTTGATCTCCAAATCTTCCGCCGAAGCCCCTGGCGCCTCTGCCTCTTGGAGCTGGTGGTCGGAAGGAGCTTTGTTGTTGCCCCGAAGCCTGTGAGGAGTATTGTGGCCTTTGCTGCTGACTCCCTTTATCATCATTTTGAGTAGAATTGTGAATTGACCTGACATGCCTCGGGTAGAATCTTCCTCCGAAGCCCCTGGTCATCTCAGAAAACCTCAAAGCCTCCTCCCTTCTTTGACGAAAATCATTGTCAGCTCGAATGTATTCGTCCATCTTCTGGAGCAGCTTTTCCAGCGTTTGTGGTGGCTTCCTGGCAAAATACTGCGCTGACGGCCCCGGCCGAAGCCCCTTGATCATGGCCTCAATGACAATCTCATTGGGCACTGTCGGCGCCTGTGCCCTCAGTCGCAGAAACCTTCGGACATACGCCTGAAGGTATTCTTCATGGTCCTGGGTACACTGGAAGAGAGCCTGAGCGGTGACCGGCTTCGTCTGAAACCCTTGAAAACTAGTTATCAGCATATCCTTCAATTTCTGCCAAGAAGTGATTGTCCCTGGCCGAAGAGAAGAGTACCAAGTCTGAGCAACGCTTCTGACGGCCATGACAAAGGATTTTGCCATGACTGCCGTATTGCCACCGTACGAAGATATAGTTGCTTCATAGCTCATTAGGAATTGCTTAGGGTCTGAGTGACCGTCATATATGGGAAGCTGGGGTGGCTTGTAAGTCTGTGGCCAAGGTGTAGCCTGCAATTCTGTTGAGAGAGGAGAAGCATCATCAAAAGCAAAGTTTCCATGATGGAAATCGTCATACCAGTCATCCTCATTACGGAAGTCTTCCTGGTGAAGCTCTCTGCGTGGAGGCCTTTGGTTTTGATCATCTTGAACAAGATGACGAACCTCTTCGGAAGCTTCATCTATTTGTCTCTGAAGATCAGCTAGAAGAGCCATCTTCTCCTTCTTGCGTTGAACCTGCTGCTGAAGGATTTCCAGATTTTGAATTTCCTGATCTAGATCATCCTCCGGAGGTGTTGGACTGACAGCCTTCCTCTTCTGGCTTCGGGCCTCTCTAAGAGAAAGGACGTCTTGATTGGGGTCCAGTGGCTGCAGCGTGCCAGCCCCTGCTGCTGAAGCTTTCTTCGGCGGCATGACGAAGGTGATGCTTGCCGAAGGTGTTCAAAAGCTCAAGAAATGGAAGTGAGTTCACCGGAGGTGGGCGCCAATGTTGGGGACTTGTTCTCAAATGCTTAAAGTTAAGAACAAGGCAACATAAAAAGTGTTAAGTGTTAAAGTTCTTCGTCCTTCGAAACATTATCCCCCTTTAAGAGATGATGAGTTTCGGAGAACGAAGGTTACGAGAGACATACTTCCGTAACCACAACAAATTATAATAAAGGATTCATATATAAAGCAGGAGACATGATAAAAACATGTAAACATTATCATAAAATCATTTTTATTTCATTATAATGAAAGAATAGAAATGATTTCAAATTACAAATGTACCTTCGGCTTAAGGAAAGGTAAAAGTACAAGCGTGACGCAAAAGCAAATGCCAAGTCAGCGTGAACAGTACGGGAGTACTGTCCAACTATTTATAGGCACGGGACGCAGCCCATGTAAAATTACACTCATGCCCTTTACATTTGCTAATAACTCTATAACAATCCGTAGGGGTCTAAATAGCCTTTTCCCCTTTAAGTCGGTTCGCTTTTCTGTTATCACGCCGAAGCTCCCCTGCGCGTAGCTTCGGCTCTGCACCATCCTTCGTATTTTTTGTGCTTCAGTCCGAAGGTACCTGTTCATGTATCATACTCCAGAAACATTGTTGTTAAATCCTGTTTTTGAGGACCTTCGTAAGCCGAAGGCCCCCAACAAACCCGATGGGTAGAATTTTTTTTGATGGGTACAAATATGGAATGGTACTACCCGACGGGTATGTACCCGTTGCCATCCCTAGCTTACACAGAAGGACCGCTTGCATAACAGTCATTGCCCTACTTTACAGCAACCGACAGGAAATGGTACAGGTACTGTTTGTATGGTTCGAAGTTCGAACGCTATGCAGCAATGAGGCCGTCGCGCCGAGCTTGTGGGGCGGCGACATGGAACACAACGCCACAACTAACCGGATGTGTTCGATATATATTCACCAAAATGTAGTAGTTATATCAAGTTGAGATATAGAATAGTTGAAGTTGTGGGACGCTATTGTATTTTCTATTACTACTCTATAAGACCCTATTGTAGGCGTCCACAAGTGCACCGTGGTTCTGCCCGTCCTCCCCCTCGCGCAATCCCGCCCCTGTGCGTCGTGCTCAAGCCGCCCCGCCATCATCGCCCCTCGTGCACCTTCCTACGGCAACCTTCCGCGCAATCACAGGAATCATCCATCGCCCCGCGTCCGTGCTCCCCTCGCACAATCCTAGGAAACCCTCCATTACCGCACTCGCCTCCCAAAATCGGCCGCCACGGCGCCGCACGCCATGGCTCCTGCCCCGGCCCACCTCCCTACAACAGCTGCAACTCCCTCCGGCTCCCTCCGGCCTCCGTGGTCTGGCACGCCGCCTCCTCGCCCAGATACGTCCGTGGTCCGCTCCTGCGATCTCGCCCAGCTCCAAAGCCCCCTCCTGCTCGTGAGCACACGGCCAGGCCCTAGGCCGTCGTCTCCGGCATCCGGCTCGAGGGGTGAGCGCGAATCCGCAATTCCGCGTCCCGGTGTCCACGCCCGTGCTACGGTCGCAAGCGCGCGTGGAAGAAGGGCCCGACGCGGGGAAGGGTGGCCCGCAGAACGCGGCGTGCGCCAGAGGACGTGGGCAAGTGGGTGGCTGAGATCCGAGAGCCCAACAAGCGCACCCGCCTCTGGCTCGGCTCCTTCGCCACCGCCGAGCAGGCCGCGCTCGCCTACGACGAGGCCGCACGCAGGCTCTACGACCCCGACGCTTTCCTTAACCTGTCGCACCTCCGCGCCTTCACCCCTACCCTCCACACGACTGCAACCTCTCCGCCATCCTCATCCAAGAGCCGCCAACCACCTCCCCACGTCCTGCAGCGGAAGAGTCAGGATGTACGGGACCAGATCACCCGCTCCTGCGAGCTCGTGGCGGACTGCCGCCGCACTGTCTCGTTGCGCCCCACGCACGCCGAGTCGCCTCCATCGTGCACCGCATGCCCAGGCCCCGACCACTACCGCTCACGCTATGTCGGTGGTCACAGGACTAGCTTGCCACCGAGCTCGTATGACCGGTCGCAGGGCTTCGTATCCGACGATGCGTACGCCAGGCAGCCGTTCCGATAGCAATACTACCATGAGGGGCAGCGGGAGAGCCACGTAAGGCGCCACCAGCCCACCACAGCGCCTGCCAATGCGCGCACTGCCTCTAGAGCCAGCGGGCGGTGGCGCCGCTGCTGGATGACCACGTCCTGATTGCCAGGTACTTCGTAGGGCTCCTTTCGGTTCGACAGATCCCATCTAATCTCGTTGGAGCTCGACCGAAGGTCTGTGGCTTTGCCTCTCTACTCACACTCTTTCGTGTCCAAGAGGAGGGTGGATTATTTCAGGAAGAAAGCGAAGAAGTTCTACCGGCCGATGAGGGGCGCTGCGCCTTTACTCGTATGCATCTCCTGTAGCTGCCTCATGGGAAATTCGCAGGCCAGAAGAAGAATCAGGTCCAATGCGGTTCTTGTTCAGAGATCATTACTTTCGAGCCTAAGCAAGTGAAAGTTCATCCGGTGATCTCGCCATCGTCTTTCCCTGTATCAAAAGGTGTCAGAAGTAGAGGTTCTAGTCACCGTGACGCCAAGAGTTCCGAGTGGTATCAACATCAGGATGATGACAACTTTAATTTCTATAAGCTGCAAGCACACGACGTCTGCCGGTAGAAGAAGGATTTTGCTGACGATGTGTCACCGTCTTCTACCTTCAACTATGGTAGAACAGATATTGAGCATGGGTCAAACAGGAGCATTCGGTTAAAATCAGTGCCTGTAGGTAGGTCTAGATTTTCAAATGACCCAAAGGATATATTATGTCAAGGAGATACAGGAGATCAATTGGAAGCTTCAGGACAGTGTACAGTCAGTCCACAAGGTTCAATTTTAGTGGACAAACAAATGGACCCATTCTCCAGTCAATGGAAAGAGAGAAAAGAATGTGACATAAATATCAAATCAGATTATGAAGCCACTGTTAGAGGTGAAAGTCTCAGTAGGAAATGCATACAGAAGAGTAAAGAAGGTTATAACTGAGAGCACCTAGAGGGGGGGGGGGGGTGAATAGGTGATCCTGTGAAAGTTGAAAACTTAAGCCACAAAACTTGGTTAATCGTTAGCACAATAATTGCTAAGTGGCTAGAGAGGAATCAAAACACAATAACCACAAGAAATCAATCACAGAGATGGCACGGTGGTTATCCCATGGTTCGGCCAAGACCAACGCTTGCCTACTCCACGTTGTGGCGTCCCAACGGACGAGGGTTGCAATCAACCCCTCTCAAGCGGTCCAAAGACCCACTTGAATACCACGGTGTTTTGCTTGCTTTTTCTCAATCCTGTTTGCGAGGAATCTCCACAACTTGGAGCCTCTTGCCCTTACAATTGAAGTTCACAAAGAAGCACGGAGCAAGGGAGGGAATAGCAACGCACTCAAGACAAGAAATCACAGCAACACCACGCACACAAGTCGCAACGAGAGCTCACAACACAACTCAAAGAGTTCACTACTCAACTAGAGCTCTAATTATTATCACAAAGAATCAAAGGCGTGGAATCAATGTCTTGGTGCTTAGAAATGTTGTAGGAATGCTTGTTGTGCTCCTCCATGCGCCTAGGGGTCCCTTTTATAGCCCCAAGGCAGCTAGGAGCCGTTGAGAGCAATCTAGGAAGGCAATTCTTGCCTTCTGCCGTCTGGCGCACCAGACAGTACGGTGCACACCGGACACTGTCCGGTGCCCGATTTCTTTCCTTAAACGGCGCAGCCGACCGTTGGTAGCCAGAGAGCCGTTGGCGCACCGGACATGTCCGGTGCCCCCTTCTAGCCGTTGGCTCGGCCACGTGTCCCGCGCAGATTGCGCGGCCGACCGTTGGCCCGGCCGATCGTTGGCTCACCGGACAGTCCGGTGCACACCGGACAGTCCGGTGAATTATAGCCGTACGTCGTCGGTGAATTCCCGAGAGTGGCCACTTCGCTCGAGCCAGCCTGGCGCACCGGACACTGTCCGGTGCACACCGGACAGTCCGGTGCTCCCAGACTCAGCAGAGTCTTGGCTGCTCGAGCCAAGACGTTTCCAATTGGATTTTTCCTGTTTCCAGCACTTAGACACAATACATTAGTCCATAAAACAATGTACTAAGTCTGAGAAACATACCTTTATCCTTGATTTGTACTTTGTTCACCATTTTACACTTAGGCACTTGTGTTGGACATCAAATCACCAAAATACTTAGAAATGGCCCAAGGGCACATTTCCCTTTCAATCTCCCCCTTTTTGGTGATTTATGCCAACACAATATAAAGCAAGTAGAACAAATACAAAAATCAATTCAAATGAGAACTCAAATGTTTTGATTCAAATTTGACATATATGGATCACTCTTTGCCACCACTTGGTTTGTTTTTGCAAATCAAACTCAAATTTCTATCTCTAAGTCAAACACACATGTTAAGTCATAAAAGATAGTCATTCCAAAAGAAATTGATTCAAGATTTCAAAAACTCCCCTTTTTCCCATAATCAACATTTCTCCCCACAAGAAGCCAACTTTTGACAAGAGAGACAATAACAGAGTTTTGTCAAACCAAAAGCTCTATTCTACTATCTTCAAAATCTCTCAAGTGGTAGCTGATCCATTTATCGCTTTGGCCTTTATTTTCTCCCCATTTGGCATCAAGCACCAAAACGGGATCAATCTTGGCCCTAGAACCCCATTGCCTCACCAAAATCTTCAATAAGAATATAAGGGCAATAAGAGTACATGAGATGAACTTGGAATAAGTTACCCTCTCATCGGAGTGCAGTGGAAGTCTTTCATGGTCCAAGTCCACCTTTTCCCTTTCAAACCTCCTTTGAGACTAAAACAAGCAAACTCAAGCACATGGTTAGTCTCAAAGGGTCAAGTTGTAGCACAGCTCCCCCTAAACATGTGCATCACTTTGCAACGGACTTGTGAGGTCCAGGGAGTGTTTGTACAACTTGAGCACCATAACTAAGCAACAAAATGCATAAGGAACATGATCAAGGGCATAAGCACATGTATGCTATAAATCAATCCAAGTTCCGCGAATCTAAGACATTTAGCTCACTACGCAACCTACAAAAGGTCTTCTCATCAAGAGGCTTGGTAAAGATATCGGCTAGCTGGTTTTCGGTGCTAACATGAAACACTTCGATATCTCCCTTTTGCTGGTGGTCTCTCAAAAAGTGATGCCGGATGTCTATGTGCTTTGTGCGGCTGTGTTCAACAGGATTTTCCGCCATGCGAATAGCACTCTCATTATCACATAGGAGTGGGACTTTGCTCAGATTGTAGCCAAAGTCCCGGAGGGTTTGCCTCATCCAAAGTAGTTGCGCGCAACACTGTCCTACGGCAACGTACTCGGCCTCAGCGGTGGATAGGGCAACGGAAGTTTGTTTCTTAGAGTTCCATGACACCAGGGACCTTCCTAAGAATTGACACGTCCCTGATGTACTCTTCCTATCGACCTTACATCCAGCATAGTCGGAATCTGAATATCCAATCAAGTCAAAGTTAGACCCCTTTGGATACCAGATCCCGAAGCAAGGCGTAGCAACTAAATATCTAAGAATTCGCTTCACGGCCACTAAGTGACACTCCTTAGGATCGGATTGAAATCTAGCACACATGCATACACTAAGCATAATATCCGGTCTACTAGCACATAAATAAAGCAAAGAACCTATCATGGACCAGTATGCTTTTTGATCAACGGACTTACCACCTTTGTTGAGGTCGGTGTGTCCGTCGGTTCCCATCGGCGTCTTTGCGGGCTTGGCGTCCTTCATCCCAAACCGTTTTAGCAAGTCTTGCGTGTACTTCGTTTGGGAGATGAAGGTGCCGTCCTTGAGTTGCTTCACTTGGAACCCAAGGAAGTAGTTCAACTCGCCCATCATCGACATCTCGAATTTCTGCGTCATCACCCTGCTAAACTCTTCACAAGACTTTTGATTAGTAGAACCAAATATTATGTCATCGACATAAATTTGGCACACAAAAAGATCACCATCACAAGTCTTAGTGAAAAGAGTCGGATCGGCTTTCCCAACCTTGAAAGCATTAGCAATTAAAAAGTCTCTAAGGCATTCATACCATGCTCTTGGGGCTTGCTTAAGTCCATAGAGCGCCTTAGAGAGCTTACACACGTGGTCGGGGTACCGTTCATCCTCGAAGCCAGGGGGTTGCTCCACGTACACCTCCTCCTTGATCGGCCCATTGAGGAAAGCGCTCTTCACATCCATTTGGTACAACCTGAAAGAATGGTGAGCGGCATATGCTAGCAAGATACAAATTGATTCCAGCCTAGCCACAGGAGCAAAAGTCTCCTCAAAGTCCAAACCTGCGACTTGGGCATAACCTTTTGCCACAAGTCGAGCCTTGTTCCTTGTCACCACTCCGTGCTCGTCTTGTTTGTTGCGGAACACCCACTTGGTTCCCACAACATTTTGCTTAGGACGAGGCACCAGTGTCCAAACTTCATTACGCTTGAAGTTGTTGAGTTCCTCCTGCATGGCCAACACCCAATCCGGATCTAGCAAGGCCTCTTCTACCCTGAAAGGCTCAATAGAAGAGACAAAGGAGTAATGCTCACAAAAACTAACTAATCGAGATCGAGTAGTTACTCCCTTGCTAATATCACCCAGAATTTGGTCGACGGGATGATCCCTTTGAATCATCGCTCGAACTTGGGTTGGAGGTGCCGGTTGCGCTTCTTCCTCCTTCACATAATCATCTTGTGCTCCCCCTTGATCATACGCCTCCTGTTGATGAACCTGTTCATCGTCTTGAGTTGGGGGAAGCACCATAGTTGAGGAAGAAGGTTGATCTCGCTCATTTTGTTCCTGTGGCCGCACCTCTCCAATCGCCATGGTGCGTATTGCGGCCGTTGGAACGTCTTCTTCATCTACATCATCAAGATCAACAACTTGCTCTCTTGCAGAGCCATTAGTCTCATCAAATACAACGTCGCTAGAGACTTCAATCAAACCCGATGATTTGTTGAAGACCCTATACGCCTTTGTATTTGAATCATAACCTAATAAAAACCCTTCTACAGCTTTGGGAGCAAATTTGGAATTCCTACCCTTGTTCACTAGAATGTAGCATTTACTCCCAAATACACGAAAGTACGATACATTGGGTTTGTTACCAGTTAGCAGCTCGTATGAGGTCTTCTTGAGGAGGCGGTGAAGGTAGACCCTGTTGATGGCGTGGCAAGCCGTGTTTACGGCTTCCGACCAAAAACACTCGGGGGTCTTGAACTCTCCAAGCATAGTCCTTGCCATATCAATGAGCGTCCTGTTCTTCCTCTCTACCACACCATTTTGCTGAGGTGTGTAGGGAGCGGAGAACTCGTGCTTGATCCCCTCCTCCTCAAGAAACTCCTCCACTTGAAGATTCTTGAATTCGGACCCGTTGTCGCTCCTTATCTTCTTTACCTTGAGCTCAAACTCATTTTGAGCTCTCCTGAGGAAGCGCTTGAGGGTCCATTGGGTTTCAGACTTATCCTGCAAAAAGAACACCCATGTGAAGCGGGAAAAGTCATCAACAATAACTAGACCATACTTACTTCCTCCTATGCTCAGATAGGCGACGGGTCCGAAGAGGTCCATATGCAGCAGCTCCAGAGGTCTTGAGGTGGTCATCACATTCTTGCTGTGATGTGCTCCTCCCACTTGTTTACCTGCTTGACAAGCTGCACAAGGTCTATCTTTTTCGAATTGCACGTTAGTCAAACCTATCACGTGTTCTCCCTTTAGAAGCTTGTGAAGGTTCTTCATCCCCACATGTGCTAAGCGGCGATGCCACAGCCAGCCCATGCTAGTCTTGGCAATTAAGCATGCATCTAGACCGGCCTCCTCTTTTGCAAAATCAACTAAATAAAGTTTGCCGTCTAATACACCCTTAAAAGCCAGTGAACCATCACTTCTTCTAAAGACAGACACATCTATATTTGTAAATAGACAATTATATCCCATATTGCATAATTGACTAACAGATAGCAAGTTATATCCAAGAGACTCAACTAAGAACACATTAGAGATAGAGTGCTCATTTGAAATAGCAATTTTACCTAATCCTTTTACCTTGCCTTGATTCCCATCACCGAATATTATTGAATCTTGGGAATCCTTGTTTTTGACGTAGGAGGTGAACATCTTCTTCTCCCCCGTCATATGGTTTGTGCATCCGCTGTCGATAATCCAGCTTGAACCCCCGGATGCATAAACCTGCAAGGCAAATTTAGGCTTGGGACTTAGGTACCCAACTCTTGTTGGGTCCTACAAGGTTAGTCACAATTTCCTTAGGGACCCAAATGCAAGCTTTATCACCCTTGCATTTTGCCCCTAATTTCCTAGCAACTATCTTCCTATCCTTTCTACAAATAGCAAAGGAAGCATTTAAAGCATGATAAATTGTAGAGGGACCATTCATAACTTTTCTAGGAACATGAACAATATTCTTCCTAGGCACATCTCTACCATGCATATAGGAGGAACTGGAAGCATACATAGCATAAGAGTCATAGGCATGTGAATCAAAAGTATTACAACTCCTATGAGACTGTCTTCTATCATTGTACATAAAAGCATGGTTCTTTTTAGTACTACTTGCCATAGGGGCCTTCCCTTTCTCCTTTGCGGAGATGGGAGCCTTATGGCTTGTTAAGTTCTTGGCTTCCCTCTTGAAGCCAAGCCCATCCTTAATTGAGGGGTGTCTACCCATCGTGTAGGCATCCCTAGCAAATTTTAGTTTATCAAAATCACTTTTGCTAGCCTTAAGTTGGGCATTAAGACTAGCCATTTCATCATTTAACTTTGCAATAGAAGCTATGTGTTCACTACAAGCATCAATATCAAAGTCTTTACATCTATTGCAAATAACAACATTTTCTACACAAGTGGTTGAGTTACTAGCTATTTCTATCTTAGCATTCAAATCATCATTAATGCTCCTTAAGCTAGAAATCGTCTCATGGCAAGAAGATAATTCACAAGAAAGCATTTCATTTCTTTTAACTTCTAAAGCATGAGATTTTTGTGCTTCTACAAATTTGTCATGTTCTTCATACAACAAATCTTCTTGTTTTTCTAAAAGCCTACTCTTATCATTCAAGACATCAATTAATTCATTAATTTTATCTACCTTGGTTCTATCTAGGCCCTTAAATAAACATGAATAATCTATTTCATCCTCATCACTAGATTCGTCCTCACTTGAAGAAGCATAAGTAGAGTTTCGACTACATACCTTCTTCTCCCTTGCCATAAGGCATGTGTGACGCTCGTTGGGGAAGAGAGATGACTTGTTGAAGGCGGTGGCGGCGAGTCCTTCATTGTCGGAGTCGGAGGAGGAGCAATCCGAGTCCCACTCCTTTCCTAGATGTGCCTCGCCTTTGGCCTTCTTGTAATTTTTCTTCTTTTCCCTCTTGCTCCCGTGTTCCTGGTCACTTTCATTATCGGGACAGTTAGCAATAAAATGACCAATCTTACCGCATTTGAAGCATGAGCGCTTCCCCTTGGCTTTGGTCTTGCTTGGCTGTTCCTTGCGACCCTTAAGCGCCGTCTTGAATCTCTTGATGATGAGGGCCATCTCTTCATCATTAAGACCGGCGGCCTCAATTTGTGCTACCTTGCTGGGTAACGCCTCCTTGCTCCTTGTTGCCTTGAGAGCAACAGGTTGAGGCTCATTGATTGGACCGTTTAGAGCGTCGTCCACGTACCTCGCTTCCTTGATCATCATTCGCCCGCTTACGAATTTTCCAAGGACTTCTTCGGGCGACATTTTGGTGTACCTGGGATTCTCACGAATGTTATTCACCAAATGAGGATCAAGAACGGTAAAGGACCTTAGCATCAATCGGACTACGTCGTGGTCCGTCCATCGCGTGCTTCCGTAGCTCCTTATTTTGTTGATAAGGGTCTTGAGCCGGTTGTATGTTTGTGTCGGCTCCTCGCCCCTTATCATCGCGAATCGTCCAAGCTCGCCCTCCACCAACTCCATCTTGGTAAGCAAGGTGACGTCGTTCCCCTCATGTGAAATCTTGAGGGTGTCCCAGATCTGCTTGGCGTTATCCAAGCCACTCACTTTGTGATATTCATCCCTGCACAATGAAGCTAGAAGAACAGTAGTAGCTTGTGCATTGTTATGAATTTGCTCATTAATGAACGTGGGACTATCCGAACTATCAAAGTGCATTCCACTCTCTACAATCTCCCAAATACTAGGATGGAGAGAGAACAAGTGACTACGCATTTTGTGACTCCAGAATCCGTAGTCCTCTCCATCAAAATGAGGAGGTTTACCAAGTGGAATAGATAATAAATGAGCATTTGCACTTTGAGGAATACGAGAGTAATCAAAAGAAAAGTTCGAATTGACCGTTTTCTTTTTCTCGTAGTCGTCGTCCTTTTGGGAAGAGGAAGATTCGTCGCTGTCGTAGTAGACGATCTCCTTGATGCGCCTTGTCTTCTTCTTCTTCCCGTCTTTGCGCTTGTGGCCCGAGCCCGAGTCGGTAGACTTGTCATCCTTCGGCTCGTTGAAGATAGACTCCTTCTCATTGTTGACCACCATCCCCTTTCCCTTAGGATCCATCTCTTCGGGCGATTAGTCCCTTCTTGAAGAGAACGGCTCTGATACCAATTGAGAGCACCTAGAGGGGGGGGGGGTGAATAGGTGATCCTGTGAAAGTTGAAAACTTAAGCCACAAAACTTGGTTAATCGTTAGCACAATAATTGCTAAGTGGCTAGAGAGGAATCAAAACACAATAACCACAAGAAATCAATCACAGAGATGGCACGGTGGTTATCCCGTGGTTCGGCCAAGACCAACGCTTGCCTACTCCACGTTGTGGCGTCCCAACGGACGAGGGTTGCAATCAACCCCTCTCAAGCGGTCCAAAGACCCACTTGAATACCACGGTGTTTTGCTTGCTTTTTCTCAATCCCGTTTGCGAGGAATCTCCACAACTTGGAGCCTCTTGCCCTTACAATTGAAGTTCACAAAGAAGCACGGAGCAAGGGAGGGATTAGCAACGCACTCAAGACAAGAAATCACAGCAACACCACGCACACAAGTCGCAACGGGAGCTCACAACACAACTCAAAGAGTTCACTACTCAACTAGAGCTCTAATTGTTATCACAAAGAATCAAAGGCGTGGAATCGATGTCTTGGTGCTTAGAAATGTTGTAGGAATGCTTGTTGTGCTCCTCCATGCGCCTAGGGCTCCCTTTTATAGCCCCAAGGCAGCTAGGAGCCGTTGAGAGCAATCTGGGAAGGCAATTCTTGCCTTCTGCCGTCTGGCGCACCGGACAGTCCGGTGCACACCGGACACTGTCCGGTGCCCGATTTCTTTCCTTAAACGGCGCAGCCGACCGTTGGTAGCCAGAGAGCCGTTGGCGCACCGGACATGTCCGGTGCACACCGGACAGTCCGGTGCCCCCTTCTAGCCGTTGGCTCGGCCACGTGTCCCGCGCAGGTTGCGCGGCCGACCGTTGGCCCGGCCGACCGTTGGCTCACCGGACAGTCCGGTGAATTATAGTCGTACGTCGCCGGTGAATTCCCGAGAGCGGCCACTTCGCTCGAGCCAGCCTGGCGCACCGGACACTGTCCGGTGCACACCGGACAGTCCGGTGCTCCCAGACTCAGCAGAGTCTTGGCTGCTCGAGCCAAGAAGTTTCCAATTGGATTTTTCCTGTTTCCAGCACTTAGACACAATACATTAGTCCATAAAACAATGTACTAAGTCTGAGAAACATACCTTTATCCTTGATTTGTACTTTGTTCACCATTTTACACTTAGGCACTTGTGTTGGACATCAAATCACCAAAATACTTAGAAATGGCCCAAGGGCACATTTCCCTTTCAATAACTACATCACTTTTCCTACTCATTGTTATTTTAGCATAAAAGGGCAGAGCTCTCAAGACATTTTGTGCAGTTGTTTACACAATATCTAAAGGACTGAAGCATACTGTTTTAGTGATCACACTAAGTATGTTTTTAACCATTCTCCTTTGATCTTGAATGGAAGTCTACCAAGATTTCCTCTGACCCTGTTTTTTCCCATATCAAAATTTATGCTGAATAATGGCATTTTCACTTGAGTTGAAGGTGCAACTTTGACAAGGATCTGCCTCTGGACAAAGAATAAATTTACCCTAGAACGTGTGTTGTCAAACTATTTTGATGTTGACGACGATATCTTTGTACATATCTGGGTTGACATATGAGTAGTATGAGTACATTTTGGAGACTGACAATGTGCAGAGAAACACTTACCATTATTTGGACCTTAAGTTAATATGATGAGTGTATCACTTGTTTTTCTTCGTCTTAAATAAATTCTACTAGATCTTCACTTCTCAGCACCATTGATGGTTTATTGAGAACTTCAGTTCACAATGCATTCTGAATTGTCAAAAGCAAAGTAACACATACTTTTTGTAATTTAGGTATGACTATGGTGCTGGATTTTGGGGGTGTCTTTGGACAAGAATGTAGAGGCATCATACCAGTAAGTCGAACTTTCTACATGTTCATATTTTCTCGAGCGTTGTCTATTTTCGGTCATCACACACTATTGTCCATTCCTTGCAGCCATTTATAAAATAATTCAACTATCTGATGCCCAAGAATTGTGCTGGTGGTAGCACTAGAGTCTTTGTAAATGGGAGAGAGCTCCATTAGAAAGATTTTGCTTTGCTTGTAGGGAGAGAGCTCCCTCGAATGACTGGAAAGTCATATTATATCGAGATATCAGGAAGCGTGGTCGATGATACGACTGACGCGAAGGTTCATCGTCTTGGAAAGTGTTGGGGGCCTTCGTCCTCCGAAGGTCCTCAAAAACATGATTTGACAATGTTTTCCAAGTGGATTATGTGAACAGGTATCTTCAGACTCAGAATTATGAACATAAAGCACGGTCAGGACGAAGCCTGAGCCAGACGAAGGACGAGCTGATTACCAAGTTCTACGAAGGACGGTGCACAGCCGAAGCTGTGTGCAGGGAAGCTTCGTCGCGATAGCGGAAAGGGGAACCGACTTAAAGATGAAAAGACCACGTGGGCCTCGACAGATTTCCATAAGCCGTTAACAAATGTAATGGACATGGATGTAATTTTACGTGGGCTGTGTCCCGCGTCTATAAATAGATGAACAGTACTCCCGTACTGTTCACGCTGACTTGGCATATGCTTTTGTGTCACGCTTGTACTTTTTACCTTCATTCAGGACCGAAGGTACATTTGCAATTTGTAACCATTTCTATTTCTCCATGTTAATAAAATAGAAATGATTTTATGATGATATTTATATTTCATGCTTTATATGAGTCCTTCGTCGTTACTTGTTATATTTACGAAGGTATGTCTCTTGTGACCTTCGTCCGAACTCATTATTTCCCGAAGGGGAATAATGTTTCGAAGGACGAAGGAATTTAACATTTAACACTTTATGTTGCCCTGTTCTTAACTCTTAGCATTTGAGAACAAGTCACCAACATTGGCGCCCACCTCCGGTGAACTCACTTCCACTTCGAGTTTTTTGGACACCTTCGGAAGCTGTAGACCTTCGCTATGGCACCGAAGAAAGCTTCAGCGGCTGGGGCTGCAGCACTGCAACCGCTGGACCACAACCAGGAGACCGTCTCTCTTCGGGAGGCCCGAAGCCAGAAGAGAAAGGCCGTCAGCCCAACGCTTCAGGAGGAAGAGCTAGACCAAGAAATCAGGGATATGGAGATGCTACATCAACAGGTGCAGAGGAAGAAGGAGAAGATGGCCCGGCTAGCTGAGTTGCAACGGCAGATAGACGAAGCCTCTGAGGAAGTTCGTCATCTTACTCACGATGAGCAAAACAGAAGGCCTCAGCAGAAAGACCTTCATCAGGAGGGCTTCGTCAACGAAGATGACTGGTATGACAATTTCCATCAGGGAAATTTTGTTTTCGATGATGCTTCTCCTTTGTCCGCTGAGCTGCAGGCTACACCTTGGCCTCCATCCTATAAGCCACCCCAGCTTCCCATGTTCCACGGCCACTCAGACCCGAAGCAGTTCTTAATGAGCTACGAAGCAACAGTGTCTTCGTATGGGGGCAACGCTGCAGTCATGGCGAAGTCTTTCGTTATGGCCGTCAGGAATGTTGCTCAGACCTGGTATTCCTCCCTTCGACCAGGAACGATCACCTCATGGCAGAAGCTGAAGGATATGTTGTTAACCAGCTTTCAAGGATTTCAGACGAAGCCGGTCACTGCTCAAGCCTTGTTTCAGTGCACTCAGGATCATGAAGAATACCTTCAGGCGTATGTCAGAAGGTTCTTGCGTTTGAGGGCACAGGCACCAACGGTGCCCAATGAAATTGTTATCGAGGCCATGATCAAGGGGCTTCGTCCTGGACCTGCAGCCCAATACTTTGCTAGGAAGCCTCCTCAGACTCTGGAGAAGCTACTCCAAAAGATGGACGAGTACATTCGTGCTGATAATGACTTTCGCCAAAGAAGGGAGGAGGCCTTCAGGTTTTCTGAGATGACCAGGGGCTTCGGGGGACGATTCTATCCGAGGCATGTCAGGACCATCCACAACACTCAAAATGATGACAAGGGGAGTCAGCAGAACAGGCCGCAGTGCTCCTCACAGGCTTCGGGGCAACAACAAACTTTCTTTCGGCCACCAGCTCCAAGAGGCAGAGGCGCCAGGGGCTTCGGCGGGAGATTCGGAGATCAACCAAGGAGGACATTTTGCTTATTCTGCGGTGAGAACAAGGGCCATACCACCAGGATGTGCCATGTCACCATCCAGAAACAAAAGGAGCTAGCAGAAGCTGCAGCGCAACAGGGACAGCCGAAGCAGGTCATGCATACTGCTTCGTACCATCAGCCTTACATCCCGGAGTACGTGGGCAACCACCCTGCAGTTTCCGTAGCTTCGGCAAGTCAACCTCAAGCTTCATGGCAACAGCCCCCGCCTCCGCCTCCGCTGCAACAAGGCCAACAGCCAGAAGGGAGCCAATATGTTCCGCACCAAAGGGATCTCAGAGAGCAATCTGAAGCCCGTTCAGTCAATAGTACTGTGCCAGAGTCGAAGCACATTTATTGACAAATATCCTACTTTGATAGCGGTCTTTTCCGTTTAAGTTCTGTTTTCTGTGTAATAAAGAACACTTCAGTTTTCATATAGTAGTTTCGTGGTTGGTTATCAGAAAAACCTATCTTCTCTACAGGCTTAAGTTGCTGAAGTTTAAAAATTTGCGGTAACAAGGAGGACCTTCGGATTATTAAAAATCCTTCGAAGCAACAAAAAGTCGTTTTAAGGAGCGCAGAGTAAGTTGCCGAAGTTACAAAAAGCCGTTCCAAAGGGAGCGCAGTGTAAGTTTTTTTTGCTCCAAAGACGTTCCTAAGGGAATGCAGAGCATACAGCGAAAAGTCAACGCTGATACCGCCTAAGTAAAAGGCGAAGAAGCTCCAAAGACGTTCCTAAGGGAATGCAGAGCTTATACCGTCTAAGTAAAAGGCGAAGAAGCTCCAAAGACGTTCCTAAGGGAATGCAGAGCTTACGAATATATTTTGTGTGTATCTTCAGAACAAATGTCATTTGCATAACATAACATCATCACATCATTTTGCATAACATAAGCATCATACATCATGTTGCATTTGGCAAAAGAAGGGGACACAGTATCAACCTTCGAAAGGACGCTTTGAGAAAGTGAAAATTGTGTAAAGTCACGAGGGAATACAATGATAATCTTCGGAATACAGCTTCGAAGAATATTTTTACGAAGCATGGACGAGCTTCATCAGAGCAATATTGAAATTGAATAGCTTCGGAGAATGTCTTCTTCACGAAGCATGAAAAGAAGGGAAGGTGTTTTTTCGCCGAAGGCTCAAAAATGGTATGTATGTAGAGTTTCATGCATCGTAAAGAATTGAATAATGAAAAGAGACTTGTATATTACAATCAAATGTACAAAATGTTACATAGATCACACTTTAAATGTTTTTTCTAAATAGCATCTAGTCTTCTCTTAATATTGCTTCGGCGGCTTCATTTAGAAGTTGATCAACAACTTTATCCATGATAGCTTCGGCCATTTGTTTAATTTCGTCATCCCCTTTTGTGTGGGGGTCGGCAGTCGATCCAGCAGCTTCTGAGGGAAGAGAACATTTCTTTATTACTATTACAAATCGCGAGCAAAGTTTGAAATAAAAATTACAACACAATAACAACGACTAATTAATACCTAATTGCCTTTCAGGCTCTGTACTTCTTTCGGCAGCTTCTGCCACTTTCCTAGCATCATGGATGCCTTTTTCACTTCTTTGAATTATTTCTTGCGCCATTTCTCGGCCGCCATTGTCCCAGATATCAGTGAAGAATTTACCGCCAACCATGCTGGCTTCGGTCGAGGGATCTTTGATATCTTCAGAGGATAGGGCAGCTTCGGACTGAGCTAAGGATTTTATATGTTCGCAACCTTTTTTCTCCAAAACAGCAGCAATTCCTCTGGCGCCTGAAAAAGCGCAGATGTCACCACGGCTGCTCAGGATTTCCTCGAAGGCTTCTGCTTCGTGATTAATCCAGTCCAGTGGACCTTCAGGATTCCCTCTTGAAAAGTCCTCTTCACTAGAAAAGGCGCCAACGCTGGCGAAGCTGGATTTTATCTTTTCAACGCATTCTACAGATTTAACATAGCATTTCCTCTGAGATGCACGAAGCTCCTTAACACTTAGCTCCAATTTATTGACCATATGATCACTAAGTTCTCGTTTTGTCTCCTCAAGCACGCGTTCCTCTTTAGCTCTAGCTAGCTGTTTCTGAAGATCCTTAATTTCACGTTTTTGGGCTTCGGCCTGGATCTTTGCAGCAGCTTCGTCCTTTTTTATCTTGTCTACTAGTGTAACCAGAATTTTGTCTTTTTCTAGAGCTTCGTTTCTCAATTTTATCACTTCTGATCGTTGATTGTTGAATGCAATCTCATAACTCTCATCTTCGGCACTCTTTTGTGCTCTCAATGCGTTGCTCAGGATTAAACCCTATAAAAGAAAGAATCCATATAAGAATAAAGGAATGAATTACGTATTGTAAAATTTTTTCAAAAGTCTAATTCCCAAACCTTCAGGCTATTATATGCAAGATTATCCGCGAGATCTTCCTTCGTCATGGCGCATAACCCAGCTTCGAGCTTCGGGAATCCCGTACTTCTAGCCATTTCCCGGCACACGGATAATTCTTTATTGTCTGGGAGGCAGTACAGGAAATCATCTTCGTTTGTCCCATTGAATACTACTGCCCCCTTCGGATACTTCAACTCTATAGCATAGTGATTCGCTTCATAGATCTCTTCTTCAGACAATTTCTTCCCCGAAGCATGTCGCACGATGTAATCGCGTATGCTGGAGGGAGCTTCGGGGGCGGCAGTGTCAATTTCTTCAACCAAAGCTGGTTCTGATATTTTCTTGGATTGTTCCTTGGTGGGCTCTGAAGGCCCAGCTTCAGCTTCAGCTTGTTGTTTCGAAGCTTTAGTGGATGCTTCAGCGAGTTCAACAGACTCCTTTGCGGTTGTGCTTGAAGACTTAATTGTCTCCAAGACATCCAGTACGTTCACCATTCTTTTTCTTCTTGGGGTCACCAATGGACCCTTCTGATTTTTTGTTTCGACATTTACTGAAGGACTTAAAATTTTTGATGTTTTTGGCTCTTCAATCTTCGGTTTTTCTATTGCTGAAGGCGCTTCAGTTTTCTCTTTTATCTTCGGCACCGGAGCTGGTCCTGTAGCTTCAGGGGCCAAAGCAACTTCACCAATAAATTCTGGCACTGTGGCCGGCTCAATAAAACGCGTTCGATGGGTGAGCACCTTAATCTTTTTCCTTTGAGGCGCTGGCTCACTAGTGGCACTCGTGGTAGCTTCTGTCGCAGGAGAAGTATTTTTCCTTTTGCGACCCAATACCGGATAGTGATAGTCAGGGTAGATAAACCCGACTGCGTCAAATACACGGTTGAGCCTTTTCTTCTTTCGGCCTCCGAAGGCTGCTGATAACGCAGTGTTCTCGGCCTTCGAATATGCCCCAAGAAGTTCGTCACTTAATGTTTCAATGCTTTTCAACCAATCGTCATCAGGTTCAACAAATTTATCCCCATATTTGAATGTGTATTTTAGTCTGACTAGTCCGCCTTCGTCGGACTCTTTAATGGTCTCCTTCGGCATTTCCCACTTTTCTGCAAGTGGCCATACCCTGAAGGCAATGTGCTCTTGAACTAAGTCCCTTGTCCCAATGAAAGAGCAGATTATGCCGAAGGCTCTTTGGCATTCTTCGGCTGCTTCATCCATTTCAACCTTCGGCCTTCGAAGTCCGAAGCGTTGCCAGATGGGGCGCATAATGATACTCTTGACATTTTCTTGCGCTGTTAAGTCATTCTTCACATAGAACCACTCTGTCATCCAGGCTCCGGGCCACCTCTTCCGAAAGGTCGGCACAGGGCAGCTTGACCCGGAGCGGGCACCGAAGCTATAACACCCAAAATTGTTGTGATATTGTTCTTTTCCCCAGGGCTTCGTCTCGTATAGTAACTCATGAATGTTGCAGAAGCTTTTAGCGTTTGGTTCCAAACCTTGGCTCCTCACAGCCCAGACAAACACCCCCATTCTTATGATGGCTTCGGGGGTAATTTGATGAAGGTAGACTTGAAATGTCTTCAGGACTTCAACAACAAAGTTGCTTAGGGGGAATCGAAGCCCAGCCTTGAGAAAGCTTCGGAAGATTACGACTTCATCTTCTTCTGGGGTGGGAGAAGTCTTCTCTCCAGCGTCAGCCCTCACAACAGATATATCTCGAAAATACCGCCCCCTCATATTATCAATATGACTCTGCTTGATAGTGGTTTTCCCGAAAACCGTGTGACTTGGCCGCCATGGCCGATCTTCGGCCTCTTCCCCACCACTTTCTACATCATAGCTGTCGCTGTCACCAGTATCTTCGGACAAACCTTCAAGAATCTCCTTCGTGATTTTCTCCGTATTGGTCTCCGCCATCGCTATGAGGAACCCCAAATTCTTCTCTTCCTCGAGACTCAGCTTCGTCTCAGCAGGGATCTTCTTACCTTCAGACATCTTCGGAAACGCTAAAAAACTGTTTTCAGGGCCGAAGCTTCGAAATCAAAAAGGTCACCAATCTTAATGCACAAGAGCTAAAAATTTAGTGGACCGAAGCAGATGGCAAGTGTGCGTACCAAATGAGTTGGCGGTGTGATCTTATTTATACGCCCAGGGCGCTGAAAATTGAAAGACCCCGCTTGTCAGTGAATGTTGCTATTCTAGCAAAGGGAAGGTGTTTTTTCGGACCATCGGCTCAAGGCCTTCGTCCATATCGCAATCTGAATTTATTATTAACAAATTAATATTGCGAGGGGCTACTGTTGGGGGCCTTCGTCCTCCGAAGGTCCTCAAAAACATGATTTGACAATGTTTTCCAAGTGGATTATGTGAATAGGTATCTTCAGACTCAGAATTATGAACATAAAGCACGGTCAGGACGAAGCCTGAGCCAGACGAAGGACGAGCTGATTACCAAGTTCTACGAAGGACGGTGCACAGCCGAAGCTGTGTGCAGGGAAGCTTCGTCGCGATAGCGGAAAGGGGAACTGACTTAAAGATGAAAAGACCACGTGGGCCTCGACAGATTTCCATAAGCCGTTAACAAATGTAATGGACATGGATGTAATTTTACGTGGGCTGTGTCCCGCGTCTATAAATAGATGAACAGTACTCCCGTACTGTTCACGCTGACTTGGCATATGCTTTTGCGTCACGCTTGTACTTTTTACCTTCATTCAGGACCGAAGGTACATTTGCAATTTGTAATCATTTCTATTTCTCCATGTTAATAAAATAGAAATGATTTTATGATGATATTTATATTTCATGCTTTATATGAGTCCTTCGTCGTTACTTGTTATATTTACGAAGGTATGTCTCTTGTGACCTTCGTCCGAACTCATTATTTCCCGAAGGGGAATAATGTTTCGAAGGACGAAGGAATTTAACATTTAACACTTTATGTTGCCCTGTTCTTAACTCTTAGCATTTGAGAACAAGTCACCAACAGAAAGCTTGCTCCCACGTAGGTTGCTTGACACTATAAATATATATAGCTGTTTTCTACTTTCTTGTAGGAAATGTGCAATAATAAATGCATGATATCAGGAAACATTTAGCTTATGATGCGACTTATTTTCTTTAGCAAAACAAAATATTTTATGCTCAGTTGACAAAACCTTGGAAAAAGTTGTTCCCAAATAGGTTGTTTCCTGTATTTATCTTTTTTTTAATGTCCTGTATTTATCTAATGCTACAATATATAGCAGAACTACAAAGGCATTAACCATTTGTTTACCAATGAGGTTTAGTATAAACTATAAGCATAGAAAGGGTCACTAATCCTCACATTTAGTTCCTGTATTACTCTAATGTCATAATCACTAGGTAAGCTTATCACTTCTTTTCTATTAAGGATCTTCCTGCACTGTACTGGAACATTAAAAATACTTGATCGCCAACTGTATCTTGATAAGGTTTCTTAATCTGGATGGAATCTCATATACTAATCATTTTTTAACATTTAATTTCTTAGAATCGAGAAAATGAAACGTGGCTTTGCCATGCACATCCCAGAAGAGACGAAATAGCTGTATGGGTATTTTGTTGCTGCTTCTGCTAAAGTTTTACACCTAGAAGCTGCCAATGGGAGTCCAAGTGACAACGGAAGAAAGGCTTTCATGTCTTGAAGCTTGACAGCAATGCATCTGGGCTTTCATCATGTGTCGGAGAGCCCCATAATCTTAAAGGAGTTGGGACATTCATGGTCGACCACATCCACTGACTAATTTCAAGGGGACTAAATTCTTGCAGATCAATAGAAGTTACAAGATCGCAACTAATAAACGGGGCATCCAAACCAGGGGATCGAGGAGATTAATAGAATAGAGCCCCCTCACCCTTATTATTATCTAGCACAGTCTCAATGTCTTCCGATAATTGTTCTTTTGCTAGCTGTACTGGCCACAGGTTCTTCGACATTTGTCAACAGTTCATCCCCACAGTTTGTAGTGCTTTCAGTCATTGTGAAAGCCTCTGGCCTGTCATCACTGCTGGCAAGTTTAGCAGGTTGCTCAGCATCACCAAAAGAATTGGCTTAGATCTATTTTTGGGTGCAACATTTCTCTTGGCTTAGATCTATTTTTGGGTGCAACAAACAAACCATTTGAAAATTCTTTATAAATAGTTTGTGTGACATTATAATGTTTGTTCGACGTCAGTTCATTATATCTGAGTCACAATATTTATAATAATAGTGTTACCGTGATATTTTGGTACACGGATTTTATATATCATAATTATGTTTGTCATTCCGTATCTATGTCTCCCGTGGCAACGCACGGGCATATACCTAGTAAAATATTAATGACTAAGATGGAGTATTCTTTTTAGAGTAGAGATTTAGAGTAGGATGAGTGTGGATAGATTGAGGCTATCTGCAGTGAGCGACCTAATGATATTGGGTCTTGTTTGCAACAACTGAAACGATATAGCGATCTACCCTAAAAGGTATGGGTGGTAGGGAGAGGCTTACTCCATCTCTTCTATGTTCTCCATATGGCACAGGACGTGCAGACACGGAAGTCACCAAGCCAGGAGGAGTTGGGCGAGTAGGTGAGAGGAAAGAGAGAAAAATGATATAATATGTTGTAGTTGGTATAGAGTTGAGATATATAGCAGATATGACTGTGGAGAATTATGGTATAAGTAAAGGTTTTTGCTGACAAGTACAATATATTCTCATATGGTAGAAATTTAGAGTTATATGAGTGTGGATAGTCTGATACTCGATGGTAAAAACCCTATTAGGTTCAACAAAACATGTATTTACTTGCAAAACATTGTTTTGTATTATAGATTGTAAATGTCAAAATTGGTAGAAGAAACAAAAATATATAAAATAAATAAATATATATATTTATAATGAAGTTAGGAGAATTGTTGAAACCCTTGAAACTTCATTAGGACCCTTCCTATTTATAACCAACAAAGAGTATTAAATTAGTTAAGTAACCAATAAACAAATAAAGAATGACACATCTCTTGTTGATGATGTGGTTATCATGCATTTATTGAAAACCTGAATTTGACCTCAGTTTATAAATAAAAAATAGAAAATGATAACATAAATTGTAATAGTAAATTGTTGCTTCTAAAATGAGAAAATGGGGAAAATAAATAATATTAAAAACAGTAGAATCAATATTCACATTAGAATTATACTTGAGAGTTGAAATCTAAAAAAATCCAAACAGGGATTTAAATTTGAATCGAATAGCTGAAATTTGAAATAGAAAAGATAAAAGAATAGAAAAAAGAAAAGGGGTAAAACTCTGTTTTGGGCCGCATAACCAGATTCTGGCCCATCTCCCCTTCCTTGCCTCATTGGCCCATTGCGCGCACCGCGCCCGTGTAACACCCACTTTGTAAAATTGCTAGAAATAATACCAATAGAGAAACAATTTCTCTTTATGTGAGTTGACCTTTATGCATCATCACATGTGAACACCCTATGTAAAAAAAAACAAGTAATTAATACCATAAAAGCCACAAAAATATGCATCATGCTGGAATTTTATCTTGTGTGCATTTTGTGACAATATAGAATAATGTGAAATACACCCAAGTCCAAAGTAGAATTTAAGAATCAAAGGGAAATTCAAGAATTTAAAATAAGAGGAAGAAAGAGAGAAATGATATAAGAATATAAATGATATATAAATAAATCTCTAAATTTGCAACTTCTTTATGGCGCCATGTAATCTAAGTATAAATCTGTCACAAGTTTGAATTCAAATTAGGATTTAAATTTGAATTGGTAAGATAATGGGGAAAATAGAAAATAAAACATAAAAGAAAAAGAGAAAGAAGCTTACCTGGGCCGCAGACCAGCTTTCGGCCCACTTCTGAATCCATGACGCACAACCCAGCTTCAGGGATCGGCGCCGACACCGCGGGCCCGCTGTCAGCCGCTCCACCCCTCCGCTCTGCTCGCGCGTGCCGACACGATGGGCCCACAGGGCGGTCTCTCGCGCGCGGTCACGATCTCCCTGTATCGCTGCTCTGCTGGTCCCACCTGTCATCTCGGACCTCCGCTAAAATCGCATCGCGCATCGGAGTTCCGCTTCTGCCGCGCGCGTCCCGGGATCCCCTCCGCGGGCGACTATCCGCCCATAAAGAGCTTTCACGTCGTGCCTCCCAAGACCCGTTCCTCCCCATCTATCCTCCCTCAATCCGAGCGCTTCCCTCTGACCACTCGCAGCTACGCCCGCCATTGCTGCGCCCGTGGAGAAAGCAGTTGTCGCCACCGTCGTTCCTAGCCGTGAGCGCCGTGGTGAACGCCGATCTTGCCCCAGGAGTGCCCCGGGACCGTGGCGGACGGGTTTCCGGTGGAATCAAGTGCGTGGGTGGCCGGACCGTCCCTCAATTTCTCAACGTCGACGCACCTCCGCCGCGCTTCCGCCGTGTGTCGCGTCTGTGCTCAACCATCGTCCCTTTCTGGTAATTAAACCCTATGCCATACTCGCTCTAGCTCCGTGGGAGTGTAACGCCTAGCGTATTAGGGTTTTGTGCACTGGAGCCATGGACCTACCTACTCCGGCGAGAGCTCCGCCGCGGCTGGGATAGCGCCGCCGCGCGCCTGACCAGAGCTAGGTAGGGTGAATTATGACCGTTGGATTCGGGCCTGACGGTCGGGATTAGAGCTTGGCGTACCCTTTCGCGTGAACGATCTGAGCCGCTGAACTGTTAACGGACGGATCCTGTTGGATCTCATCTCATAAAACCACGACCGTCGGATTTAGATCCGAGGGCTACAGCTGCATACCGGTTCAAACCCTTGGCAATTTAATCTGGTGCGTCCGGTGTTGATCGGACGGCTCTGATGCCGTGGTACCCCTTCGCCGAGCCTATTTTGTTAAAAAGCCCCTGAACGATGTTAGATTTAAACCCGCCGTCCTTGGCCACTGTGCGCTGAGTCTAGAAAATATTTCACCGTAGCCCCTGAGTTCTTCAGATATTGACGCCCAGTCCAGATAAGCAATAAAACAGGGAAAATCATTTAGGAAATAGATTTTTAGTATATATTTAATTGCAGAAACTTGTAAAATGTATAGAAAATTCATTTTAACTCCAAATTGAGCCATTCCAATTTCTAAAATTTTGTAATAATATTCTCTATCATTTAGTGTCTCTGTTTTGGCATAAAAACAGTAAGACCATTAATTTAACATTTAATCCTATTTTAATCACATTAAATCTTAGGAAATTCATAGCTTGAAATCTATAACTCCAAATTTAGTGATTCCAGTTCCTATGATCTCATTTTAATGTATAGATTTCTACTGTATATTTTATTTACATGTTTGATGTGATGTTAATTTATGCTATACTATGTATGTATTGTGTTGATGCGAGTAGACGAGCAAGCCACTGTGGAAACTGGGGTTCAACAAGTAGAAGTAGCTGAGCAGGAGCTCATTGAAGGCAAGTTGTGCCCTTGATCACTTACTTTTCCCAGCCATGTTCTTATTAATTTTAATGATCTGCATAGGTTAATTTTGATGGGATCCTTTAGGTTACCCCAGTTTTGGTTATCTTTATACCTTGTTCACCACTGAAATATTTTTGGGCAGTACTTGCTATTGCTTTATGTGGTTTGGGTATAGAGATACACTACTCATGATTACTCTGTTATTATCTTGTTATTATTACTATTCATGTTAAGATCATTAAATTAATGGGAACATGGAGCGACCACCCGGGAAAACAGTGCTACCACAAGGGTTTAATGGGACGCCCTTGGCTGATTAACTAGGAAAGCTAGTGGAGGTCTTCCTTACCCGAAAGGGGAAAGGGCAGTAGGAGAGTGGTCAGTGTAGGGAGGTCCTTGGTTGATTTTGCTGCGATGGCGGTCAGGCAAGAACCCTGCACTGGAGCTTCCTATAAACTGTAGCGGGATTTCTGAAGCTAGTGGAACTTTGTAAAGGCCTCGTAGTGTTACCCTGCCTCGCCTCCTCGGTAGAGGCGTATGGGATTGGCCGTCTCTTGGCAGATGGGTAACATGACTTGTGGGTAAAGATGCGCAACCTCTGCAGAGTGTAAAACTAGCATACTAGCCGTGCTCACGGTCATGAGCGGCTCGGATCCTCACATGATTAACTATGGAACCTAAATTTAATTTGACATTTGCATCGCATTTGGGATTATTTTACTATTACTGTTCTTTATTATTATTAAGGTTTGGTATTTACTTACACTTAGTAATTGCTAATAAAATTTTGACCAACTTATAAAAGCAATGCTCAGCTTCAGCCTTTATTTCATTGATCAGCCTTACACTACATGAACTCCCACCTTTGGTGAGTTCATGCCACATTATTCCCCACGACTTGTTGAGCTATGAACGTATGTGAGCTCACTCTTGCTGTCTCACACCCCCCCCACAGGAGAAGAACAGGTGGTCGAAGAGGAGCCGCCTAACACCGAGGCATTCAATCTGATCTAGGTGGCGTTTCTCAGTTGACATTGGCGCCAACGATCCTTAGTTCATTTTACATTTATTCCTTTATTTTGTAATAAGTCTTCCGCTATGTAATAATTACTCTGATGTTTTATGACATTTATCTCTATACACTCTGTTATTATATATGTTGTCTTCTTGGCGCATGTATGAGATGCACCCGGCTTTGTTCCTTAAAACCGGGTGTTACAGCCCGCCCGTCTAAACACCGCCATGTGGGCCCCATGGGTCGGCCATTCCGCATGCGCACGCTGGCCGGCTGCCTCTGTTGTGTGGCCTCACCTGCTCAACTCCGCGCTTAACCAAGCCACACGCCGACAAGTGGACCCATGTTGTCATCCCCCAGCTCGCGTAACAAACACCCACAGTTCACCGAGGACCGGCGCGCGAATTTCGCGGGCGTCCCTGTCGACCCCCTTTCTGTGGCCATAAATTCATGTGGCGGAGCTCGTCCCCCTCGTGTCCTCTCATCAATCCTACCCCTGGTACCGAGAGAAGGAAGTAGTGTGACATCATCGCTCCGGACGTGCGCCGCCGAGGAAGCCCGGCCTGCACCGTCAAAACACTCGGGAGGGCAGTGCTGGAGCTTCGTAGCTGCGTGGTGGTGCTGAGCGTAGCATTATTTTGTGGAGCCTCGACCACCTTCGTCCAAAATTACTCACAGTAGGGTCGCCTGCCACAGATTCTGCCTCGACTCGAGGACAGGTTGGCCTGCGCCCACATCACCGGTAATAAGTTCTCAACTGAGTTCGCCTCAGCCTCCTCGTCGCGTTTCGCCGGTAGGAACAAGGCTTAGGGCGTCAGCTCATAGTTTGGCATGTCGTCGGTGCCCCCTCCGTCGCAGGCCAGGGCAGCGTCGCCGCGTATGGTCTGCGGTATGGTCGTGTATTGGGAGGAGGAGCGCTAGACGTTATTTCGGAAGGGAACGACCCTGATTAGAACAGCTGGTACCATTTGGTGTGATTGATCTGTACCATTGGATCATACGCGTGCGAGCTGGATTAGAATATCGAGTACCCCTTCGCTGGGGGAATCACGGCCGTCCGATTCGGATCTGGCGCTCGGGACTCAAATCCGGTTGTTTTAAATCCGGGGCATCCATCACGGATCTAAGGGTAGTAAGAGCGTACCGGTTCGTGCCTTGGCGCATCTAATCAGGACCGTTGAAACCCGATCTGGCGGTCGAGATATGAGCATACTCTTTTGGCCTGTGAGTTTTGCATATGAGTCCTCAAGTTCTTAAACAGTCAACCTGCATCCTCAATCTGTTATAAAACTATCACAAGGTAGTCCTGGAATTTGCAGAATCAACCCCGTGCTTCTTGTAAATGGTGGTCGCAGCCCAGGAGATGAATAAAAGGGATAAAATAATTCAAAAAATGTGACATTCGTTTCTGTACCATGATTCATCATATGTGTGAGACTTGGTCCCAACACACCTGGTGATTATGTTTGTGCCCTGGTCTTGGTGGCCTAAAACCCGGGTGTGATAGAAGTGGTATCAGAGCTTGTTGACTGTAGGACGAAACCTAGATATAACCGGATAACACTTACCTACTTACCTTTGCTACTCTGATTCTTTCTAAACTTTTCTTAATCTCTTCTCATCCACTGCTGCTTTACTCTGATTTCTCTTACCTTTTCACTTCTAAAGACAAAAGTGGATTTCACACTTTGAAATCCTGTACCTAAAGTGACCTTTAGGAATAGGAGACATACTCTTAGGAACAAAAACAAAACTATTTTTATAGGTATCCATGTACTTGAATGTTTGTTCTTATGATACTTGTCTGATTTGGATCTTTGGTTGAGTTATGGAGTAATGTCCACAATTGCATCTGCATATACACATAGGCAAAAAAGTTTATAAAATAGTTAGTCAACCTATATTATCTCTCTATTAGAATACAAGTAGTATCACATATCTATCTCATCTCGATATATTCTATCTTACCTTTGGACATTCACCTTATATGAATAGTTATCCCAATATTGACATAAAACAACAGATCAAAGCCCTGCCAAAGAACCTTCCATTTATGACCAGCTACTGGCGTATCTGTTTGCCTACTAAGTAATTTCCCTTGCAAAACTATCTTACCATATATTTCTAACCTAGATGGTCAATACCAAGAAGGGAGGCGGTATCGATCTATCTGCTAACCACCATAGCAAGAGGATTGTTAGACAAACACAACCAGAAATGAATCCTCCAAATCCTCCACCGACCGGAATAGATCCAGTGGTTGCCACTCAGATGCAGATGCTACAGCAAATGGAAAACATGATGAACGAGATGCAAGCTCAGATGAGGCAAGAACGCTAGGAAATGCGTCAGGAACGGCTGGAAATGCATCAAGAAATGAGGCAAGAACGGTTGGAACGGCAACAACAACCACCACTACCTCCACCACTACCACCAGTAGGGATAAGCACCGAGAGTTTATGAGTCACAAACCACTGATCTCTAACTCCGCGGACCCACTACAAGTTGATGACTAGTTAAAGTCCACGGAGAAGATGCTCAACATAGCTCAGTGCTCTGACAGAGAGAAGGTGCTATATGCATTGTGTCGCCTTACTGGCCCCGCTGCGGATTGGTGGGATGCATACTGCGCTGCTCATGCTACTGTCAACACAATTACCTAGGCAGAATTATCCACTCAATTCAGGAATTACCATATTCCTGTTGGACTTATGAAGATTAAAATGAAGGAGTTTCTATCCCTCAAGCAAGGAGGTATGTCCGTAAGCGAATATAGAGACAAATTTATCCAGCTATCTCGATAGCTCCTAGGGAAGTTGAGGATGATGAGAATAAGCAGGAGCTCTTTCTAGAAGGTTTGATCGGACCGCTACAATACCAACTGATATCACATACATTCTCGTCCTTACAAAGACTACTGGACAAAGCTATTGTTGTGAAAAACAAGAGGTTTGAGTTTGGAGAAAAGAGAAGGGCTGCCAACCAGGGACAGGCTGGAAGTAGTTCCCGCCCCCGTTATACTACTACTCAAAGTACACCTGCTCGTGGCAGTTCCGGACAACAAACTCAACAGACATAAAACTGTTCCTTCTCAAGCAAGCACCCCAGCAGGACCTGTTGCTCCTAATACCTCCACCAACAGATCATGCTTCAAGTGTGGATAGTCTGGGCACTATGCCAACTACTGTCCCAACAAGGCTTCTTATACTACTCTCGCTCCAATGAAGCAGGGTCAGGCCTCGGCAGGAAAGAGTGAAAGGGAAATGTGCCCTTGGGCCATTTCTATAATGTTTTGGTGATTAAATGCCCAACACGATTGATTAAGTTCTCATGTGCTAAACAAAGAGAGAAATACAAATCATATTACAAGGTGTGGTTCTAGACTTAGTACATTGTTTTTGAATACTAATGTGTTTGTATAAGTGCTAGAAATAGTGACAAAAGAAATGGGAAAGAGTTGACTGTGTGCAGCCAACTCCAGCTCGGACTGTCACACCGGACTGTCCGGTGGCGCACCAGACAGTGTCTGGTGCCCCGGGCTGGCCGACGTTGAACCAGCTGCTCTCGGGAATCGACGGAGTTGTACGGTTATAAATCACCGGACTGCCCGGTGGTGTACCAGACTGTCCGGTGAGTCATCCACGACAAACTCGTCGGTCTCGGGAAATGAAAAAGGCGACGTGGCTAAAATTCACCGAACTGTCCGGTGGTGCATCGGACTGTCCGATGAGCCAACGGTTGACTGCGCCCGATATGGAAGGAGATCGCGTACTAGACATGAACAGTGGTTGTCCGGTGGTGCACCGGACTGTCCGGTGCACCACTCGACAGAAGGCAGGAATTGCTTTCCAAGTTGGTCTCCAACGGCTCCTAGCTGCCTTAGGGATATAAAAGAGGCCCCTAGGCGCATGGAGGAAAATACCAAGCATTCTCTAAGCATACTGAGGCATCCAGACTCCACTCTCACGCATTTGATTCATTGTGTTAGTGATTTGAGCTCCATTCGAGTTGTAAACTCCCCGTGTTGTCCTTTGAGCTCAAGTCTTCACTTGTGTGCATGGTTGTGCTGCGTATTTGAGTTTGTGTGCGTTGCTCTCCTCCCTTACTTCTGTGTTTCTACGATAATCATTGTAAGGGAGAGAGGCTCCAAATTGTGGAGATTCCTCGCAAACGGGAGAAAGACTATAAGGAAGAAAGCCATGGTATTCAAGTTGATCATTAGATCGCTTGAAAGGGCTTGAGTGCAACCCTCGTCCATTGGGACGCCACAATGTGGAAGTAGGCAAGTATTACTTGGCCGAACCACGGGATAAAAATCGCGTGTCTCGTGTGTTGCTTCTTGTAATTGTTTTGTTCGCACGAGCGTGTTCCATAGCCACCTGATTTAACTAACACTTTAATAATCAAGTCTGTGGCTATTTAGTGTTTGATTTTACAGGATCACCTATTCACCCCCCTCTAGGTGCTCTCAATTGGTATCGGAGTCATACTCTTCATCCTAGGGACTAACCGCCTGAAGAGATGGATCCTAAGGGAAAGGGGATGGTGGTCAATGACAAGGAAAAGGAGTCCATCTTCAATGAGCCAACAAACGACAAGCCTACCGACTCTGGCTCGAGTCACAAGAAGAGGGATGGGAAGAAGAAAAGGCGCATCAAGAAGATTATCTACTACGACAGCGATGCCTCATCTTCTTCACCAAGGGACGACGACGACTCCCCATCAAAGAAAAAGACAGTCAATCAAAATTATTTGTTTGATTACTCTCGCATTCCCTACAATTCAAATGCGCATTTACTATCAATTCCCCTCGGAAAACCTCCACACTTTGATGGAGAGGACTATTCATTTTGGAGTCATAAAATGCGTAGTCATTTATTTTCTCTCCATCCTAGCATATGGGAAATTGTAGAAAATGGGATGCATTTCGATATCACTGATAATCCTGTGATCATTAATGAACAAATTCATAAGAATGCCCAAGCCACTACTGTCTTGCTAGCTTCACTTTGTAGGGATGAATATAATAAAGTGAGTGGCTTGGACAATGCTAAGCAAATCTGGGACACCCTCAAGATATCTCATGAGGGAAACTACACCACTATGATCACAAAGATGGAATTAGTGGAAGACGAGCTAGGGAGGTTCGCGATGATCAGGGGAGAGGAGCCAACTCAAACCTACAACAGGCTCAAGACTCTGGTCAACAAGATCCGAAGCTATGGAAGCACAAGATGGACGGATCATGATGTCCTTTGACTCATGCTAAGGTCATTCACTGTAATTGACCCCCATCTTGTCAATCTTATTCATGAAAACCCCAGGTACACCAAGATGACACCTGAGGAGATCCTTGGAAAATTTGTGAGCGGGCACATGATGGTGAAGGAGGCGCGATACGTGGACGATGCGCTAAATGGTCCACTACCCATCTACGAGCCGCAGCCCGTTGCTCTCAAAGCAACGAGCAGCGGGGAGACGCTACCGAGCAAGGTAGCACAAGTGGAGGCTGCCGGGCTCAACGAGGACGAAATGGCACTCATCATCAAGCGCTTCAAAACCGCCTTGAAAGGACGCAAGGAATACCCCAACAAGAATAAAACAAGGGGAAATCGCTCCTGCTTCAAATGCGGTAAGACTGGTCATTTCATAGCACAGTGCCCCGATAATGATAATGGCCAGGGACAAGAAAAGCATGTGAAGAGGGAGAAGAAGAACTATAAGAAGGCGAAGGGCGAGGCACACCTTGGAAAGGAATGGGATTGTGACTGCTCTTCATCCGACTCCGACGATGAAGGATTGGCTGCCTCAGCCTTCGACAAGTCTTCGCTCTTCCCCAACGAACGCCATACTTGCCTCATGGCTAAGTAGAAGAAGGTATGTACTTGAGATTCCCCTAAATACTCTTCTTCTAGTGATGAGGATTCTTCCGATGATGAAGTAGATTTCACTGACTTGTTTAAAGGACTAGATAGAGCAAAGGTAGACAAAATTAATGAATTAATTGATGCTCTAAATGAAAAGGATAGATTGCTAGAAAAGCAAGATGATATATTATATGAGGAACATGACAAGTTTGTTAGTGTTCAAAAATCTCTTGCTTTAGAAATGAAGAGAAATGAAATGCTATCTTCTGAGTTATCTGTTTACCATGAATCTGTCTCTAGTTTAAAGAAGTTAAATGATGAATTAAAAGTTAATCTAGAGGAAGTTAACAAAACTAGTTCATGTGTAGAGCATGTTGTTATTTGTAATAGATGTAAGGATTTTGATGTTGATGCCTGTGATGAACATCTTGCTTCTATTACTAAATTAAATAATGAGGTGGCAAGTCTTAGTGCCCAACTTAAAACTTGCAAGGTTGACTTTGATAAATTGAAATTTGCTAGGGATGCCTACACTGTTGGTAGACACCCTTCAATTAAGGATGGACTTGGTTTTCGGAAGGAAACCAAGAACTTAACAAGCCAAAGGACTCCCGTTCTCAATAAGGAGAAAGGGAAGGCCCATATGGTGAGTAGTCCTCAAAGGAACCATGCTTTTATTTATGATAAGAAAATTGCTAGTCGTTCTCATTATAATAAGAGTTATGTTCATGCTGCTTATAATGATTCACATGTTATGTTTGCCTCTAGCTCCACTTCTATTCATGGTAGAAGTAGGCGTAGGAGAAATCATGTTGTATCTCATGTGCCTAGGAGAATGTGCAATGAACCTTCTACCATTTATCATGCTTGCAATACTTCATTTGTACTTTCATGTAAGAACACAAAAGTAGTTGCTAAGAAGTTGGGATCCAAATGCAAGGGAGACAAGACTTGTATTTGGGTTCCAAAAGTTATTGTGACTAACCTTGTAGGACCCAACAAGAGTTGGGTACCTAAAACCCAAGCTTAAATTCGTTACAGGTTTATGCATCCGGGGGCTCTAGCTGGATTATTGACAACGGATGCACAAACCACATGATGGGGGAGAAGAATATGTTCACCTCCTATGTCAAGAACAAGGATTCCTAGGATATGATCATCTTTGGAGATGGGAACCAAGGCAAGGTCAAAGGTTTGGGCACGATAGCCATCACTAACGAGCACTCAATATCGAATGCATTTCTAGTAGAGTCGCTTGGTACAACCTTCTGTCTGTAAGTCAATTGTGTCACATGGGTTACAATTGTCTGTTTACAAATGTTGATGTATCTGTCTTTAGAAGGAGTGATGGTTCATTAGCTTTTAAGGGTGTATTAGACGACAAACTCTACTTAGTTGATTTTTCGAAAGAGAATGCCGATCTAGATGCATGCTTAATAGCTAAGACTAATATGGGCTAGCTTTGGCATCGTCGTCTAGCACATGTTGGGATGAAGAACCTTCATAAGCTTCTAAAGGGAGATCATGTGTTAGGACTAACTGATGTCTATTTTGAGAAAGACAGACCTTGTGCAGCATGTCAGGCAGGAAAACAGGTGGGAAGCACACATCAGGACAAGAATGTGATGACAACATCAAGACCACTGGAGATCCTTCACATGGATCTTTTCGGACCTGTTGCCTATCTAAGCATCAGGGGAAGTAAGTATGGTCTTTTAATTATTGATGACTTTTCCCGCTTCACTTGGGTGTTCTTTTTACATGATAAGTCAGAAACCCAAGGGACCCTAAAGCGCTTCTTAAGGAGAGCTCAAAATGAGTTTGAGCTTAAAGTGAAAAAGATAAGGAGCGACAATGGGTCCGAGTTCAAGAATTTACAAGTTGAAGAGTTTCTTGAGGAGGAAGGCATCAAGCATGAGTTCTCCGCTCCCTACACACCATAGCAAAACGTGTGGTAGAGAGGAAGAATAGGACGCTTATCGACATGGAGAGAACGATGCTTGGAGAGTTCAAGACGCCCGAGCGGTTTTGGTCAGAAGCTATGAACACAGCCTGCCATGCCATAAACCGGCTCTATCTGCATCACCTCCTCAAGAAGACCTCCTACGAACTTCTTACTGGTAACAAACCCAATGTCTCTTACTTTTGTGTATTTGGGAGCAAATGCTATATTCTGGTGAAGAAAGGTAGACACTCTAAATTTGCTCCCAAGGCTGTAGAAGGGTTTTTACTAGGATATGACTCAAATACAAAGATGTATAGGGTCTTCAACAAATCATCAAGATTAGTTGAAGTCTCTAGCGACGTTGTATTTGATGAGACTAATGGCTCCCTAAGAGAGCAAGTTGATCTTGATGATATAGATGAAGATGAAGTTCCGACGGCCGCAATGCGCACGATGGCAATAGGTGATGTGCGACCACAGGAACTACAGGAACAAGATCAGCCTTCTTCCTCGACACTGGTGCATCCCCCAACTCAAGATGATGAACAGGTACCTCAAGAAGAAGGGCAGGAGCAAGGGGGAGCACAGGAAGATCAAGTGATGGAGGAAGAAGCACCACGGGCCCCTCCAACTCAAGTCCGAGCATCGATCCAAAGACATCACTTCGTCGATCAAATTATGGGTGACATCAGCAAGGGAGTAACTACTCGCTCACGATTAGCAATTTTTTGTGAGCATTACTCGTTTGTCTCTTCTATTGAGCCTTTCAGGGTAGAAGAGGCCTTGCAGGATCTGGACTGGGTGTTGGCCATGCAGGAAGAGCTAAAAACCTTTAAAAGAAATGAAGTCTGGAGCCTGGTGCCACGTCCAAAGCAAAACGTTGTGGGTACCAAGTGGGTGTTCCGTAACAAGCAAGACGAGCACGGGGTGGTGACAAGAAACAAGGCTCGACTTGTGGCAAAAGGTTATGCCCAAGTCGCAGGTTTGGATTTCGAGGAGACTTTTGCTCCTATGGCTAGGTTAAAGTCAATTTGAATTTTATTAGCCTATGCCGCTCACCATTCCTTTAGGCTATTCCAAATAGACGTAAAGAGTGCTTTCCTCAACGGGCCAATTAAGGAGGAGGTATATGAGAGCACCTAGAGGGGGGTGAATAGGTGATCCTGTAATATTCAACACTAAATAGCCACAAAACTTGGTTATAGAAATGTTATTGCGACTAAGTAGTTCAGAACTGAATTCTTGTGGACAAGACAATCACAGAAAGATCAACACAAGACACGCGATTTTTATCCCGTGGTTCAGCCAAGTAACACTTGCCTACTTCCACGTTGTGGCGTCCCAATGGACGAGGGTTGCACTCAACCCCTTTCAAGTGATCCGATGATCAACTTGAATACCACGGTTTTTTCCTTTAGATGATTATTCCCGTTTGCGAGGAATCTCCATAAGATTGGAGTCTCTCGCCCTTACATCAAAGATCACAATGAAAGCACGAAGTAAGGTTGGGATGAGCAACACACACAAGACACAAATCGCATCACAACTACACACACAAGTCACAACTTGAGCTCAAAACACAACGCACGGAGTTCACAACTCAAATGGAGCTCAAGTCACTATCTCAAAGAATCGAATGCGTGAAGTTGGAGTCTTGGAGTCTTAGAATGTTTCTTGTAAGCTTGTGTCACTCCTCCATGCGCCTAGGGGTCCCTTTTATAGCCCAAGGCAGCTAGGAGCCGTTGAAGGCCAACAAGGAAGGCCATCCTTGCCTTATGTCGAGTGGCGCACCGGACAGTCCGGTGTGCCACCGAACAGTCACTGTAGACGGTCCGGTGCCGATCTCCTTCCTTTTCTGGCGCAGACGACCGTTGCACCTCCGGGCCAGTTGGCGCACTGGACACTGTCCGGTGTACACCGGACAGTCCGGTGCCCCCTGCCGACCATTGGTGCGGGCCACATGTCGCCCGCGGATTACGTGGCCGACCGTTGCGCTGGCGACCGTTGGCTCACCAGACAGTCTAGTGCACCACCGGACAATCCGATGAATTGTAGTCGTACGCCGCCAAACTCTTCCTGAGAGCGGCCTATTCACTGAAAACCAGCCTGCACCACCAGACAATCCGGTGTGCCAGGCCGAGCTGGACTTTGGCTGCACACAGCCAAGTCTTTTGCAATTCTTTCTTTTCCTGTTTCTAGCACTTAGACAAATTATGTTAGTACTCAAAACAATGTATTAAGTCTAGAAACATACCTCATGTCTTGATTTGCACTTTTCTCTTCATTTAGCACATAAGAACTTAATTAAATGTGTTGGGCACTTAATCACCAAAACATAATAGAAATTGCCCAAGGGCACATTTCCCTTTCAATCTCCTCCCTTTTTGGTGATTTATGCCAACACATCCAAAAGCAACCAAAAGAAGTGCAACATCAATGCAATTGAGAACAAAATTGTCTTTGCACAAGTTTTGACATATTTGGATCATTCTTTGCCACCACTTGGTTTGTTTTTGCAAATCAAATTCATTTTCCTATTTCTAAGTCAAACACACTTGTTTAGGCACAAAGAGAGATGTTCCAATGGAAAAATTGATCAAGTACCAAAAACTCCCCCTTTTTGCCATAATAAAAAATTCTCCCCCCACAAGAGGCCAAATTTTGCAATAAGAGTATTTTGGACAAATAAAAATTCTAACCCTACTATTTTCAAAATTCTCAAGTGGTAGCTGATCCATTTGCTTTGGCCTTAATTTCTCCCTCTTTGGCATTAAGCACCAAAACGGGATCATTCTTGGCCCTTTAACCCCATTGTCTCACCAAAAATGTCAATTAAGAGCAAAAAGGCAATAAGAGCATAAGTATGAACTTGGAAGAAAGTACGCCAATATCGGAGTGCAGTGGAAGTCTTTGCAACGTCCAAGTCCATTTTTCCTCTCAATGCACCTTTGAGATTACATCAAGAGTACTCAAACACATAGATTAGTCTTAAGGGGTCAAGTTGTAGCATATCTCCCCCTTAATATATGCATCACTTGCAAATGGACTTGTGAGGTCCGGGGATCCCTTGCACAACTTGAGCACCATAAATAAGCAACAAATTACATAAATGCATGAAGTAACATGATCAAAGGCATAGAACACATGTATGCTATAGATCAATCCAAGTTACGCGAATCTAAGACATTTAGCTCACTACGCAACCTGCAAAAGGTTTTCTCATCCAACGGCTTGGTAAAGATATCGGCTAGCTGGTTCTCGGTGCTAATATGGTACATCTCGATATCTCCCTTTTGCTAGTGGTCTCTCAGAAAGTGATGCCAGATGTCTATGTGCTTAGTGCGGCTGTGTTCAACAGGATTATCCGCCAAGCGGATTGCACTCTCATTGTCACATAGGAGTGGGACTTTGTTCAGATTGTAGCCAAAGTCCCGAAGGGTTTGCCTCATCCAAAGTAGTTGCGCGCAACACTATCCTGCGGCAACATACTCGACCTCAGCGGTGGATAGGGCAATGGAGGTTTGTTTCTTTGAACTCCAAGACACCAGGGACCTTCCTAGGAATTGGCACGTCCCTGATGTACTCTTCCTATCAACCTTGCATCCAGCATAATCGGAGTCTGAATATCCAATCTAGTCAAAGGTAGACCCCTTTGGATACCAGATCCCGAAGCAAGGCGTAGCAACTAAATACCTAAGAATTCGCTTAACGGCCACAAGGTGACACTCCCTGGGGTCGGATTGAAATCTAGCACACATGCATACACTAAGCATAATGTCCGGTCTACTAGCACATAAATAAAGTAATGACCCTATCATAGACCGGTATACCTTTTGATCAACGGACTTACCTCTTTTGTTGAGGTCGACATGTCCGTCGGTTCCCATTGGTGTCTTTGCGGGCTTGGCGTCCTTCATCCCAAACCTCTTGAGAAGATCTTGAGTGTACTTCGTTTGGGAGAGGAAGGTGCCGTCCTTGAGTTGCTTCCTTGGAACCCAAGGAAGTAGGTCAACTCGCCCATCATCGAAATCTCGAACTTTTGTGTCATCACCCTGCTAAACTCCTCACAAGACTTTTAGTTAGTAGAACCAAATATTATGTCATCGACATAAATTTGGCACACAAAAAGGTCACCATCACAAGTCTTATTGAAAAGAGTGGGATCGGCTTTCCCAACCTTGAAAGCATTAGCAATTAAGAAATCCCTAAGGCATTCATACCATGATCTTGGAGCTTGCTTAAGTCCATAGAGCGCTTTAGAGAGCTTAAATACATGGTCGGGATACCTGTCATCCTCAAAGCCAGGCGGTTGTTCCACGTATACCTCCTCCTTGATTGGCCTATTGAGGAAAGCGCTCTTCACATCCATTTGAAACAACCCGAAAGAGTGGTGAGCGGCATAGGCTAATGATATTCGAATAGATTCTAGCCTAGCCACAGGAGCAAAAGTCTCCTCGAAATCCAAACCTGCGACTTGGGCATAACCTTTTGCCACAAGTCGAGCCTTGTTTCTTGTCACCACCCCGTGCTCGTCTTGCTTGTTGCAGAACAACCACTTGGTTCCCACAACATTTTGCTTGGGACGTGGCACCAGGCTCCAAACTTCATTCCTATTGAAGTTGTTGAGCTCTTCCTGCATGGCCAACACCCAGTCCGGATCTTGCAAGGCCTCTTCTACCCTGAAAGGCTCAATAGAGGAGACAAACGAGTAATGATCACAAAAATTAGCTAAACGTGAGCGAATTGTTACCCCCTTGCTTATGTCACGCAGAATCTGATCGACGGGGTGATTTCTTTGGATCGTCGCTCGGACTTGAGTTGGAGGGGCCAGTGGTGCTTCTTCCTCCATAACTTGTTCTTCTTGTGCTCCCCCTTGATCACGCTCCTCTTCTTGAGGTATCTGTCCATCATCTTGGGTTGGGGGATGCACCAACGTTGAGGAAGATAGTTGATCTTGCTCCTGTTGTTCCTGTGGTCGCACCTCACCTATCGCCATTGTGCGCATTGCGACCGTCAGAACATCATCTTCATCTATGTCATCAAGATCAACTTGCTCTCTTGGAGAGCCATTAGTCTCATCAAATACAACGTCGCTAGAGACTTCAACCAAACCCGATGATTTGTTGAAGACCCTATACGCCTTTGTATTTGAGTCATACTCTAGTAAAAACCCTTCTACAGCTTTGGGAGCAAATTTAGAATGTCTACCTTTCTTCACCAAAATGTAGCATTTGCTTCCAAATACACGAAAGTAAGAAACATTGGGTTTGTTACCGATAAGGAGTTCATACGAGGTCTTCTTGAGAAGGCGATGTAGGTAGAGTCGGTTTATGTCGTGGCAAGCTGTATTCACAGCTTCCGACCAAAACCGCTCGGGCGTCTTGAACTCTCCAAGCATCGTCCTCGCCATGTCGATAAGCGTCCTGTTCTTCCTCTCTACCACACAGTTTTGCTATGGTGTGTAGGGAGCGGAGAACTCATGCTTGACGCCTTCTTCCTCAAGATACTCCTCCACTTGTAGGTTCTTGAACTCGGACTCGTTGTCGCTCCTTATCTTTTTCACTTTTAGCTCAAATTTGTTTTGAGCCCTCCTTAGAAAACGCTTTAGAGTCCCTTGGGTTTCTGATTTATCTTCCCCTGATGCTAAGGTAGGCGACGGGTCCGAAGAGGTCCATGTGAAGAAGCTCCAGCGGTCTTGATGTTGTCATCACATTCTTGCTGTGATGAGTGCTTCCCACCTGTTTCCCTGCCTGACAAGCTGCACAAGGTCTATCTTTTTTGAAACATACATTGGTTAGTCCTAACACATGTTCTCCCTTTAAAAGTTTATGAAGGTTCTTCATCCCAACATATGCTAGACGGAGATGCCACAGCCAGCCCATACTAGTCTTAGCTATTAAGCATGCATCTAGATCGGCCTCCTTTTCAAAAAATCAACTAAGTAGTGTCGGCGTTCCGAGACCGGGGGGTCCCCGAGCCGACGAGTGAGAGTGCCGCGTGCCCCAGCCCAGATGGGTCGAGCGCGTGGGCGAGCGCGAAGGGGGGAGAGAGAGAGAGCGAGAGGTCGGTGGTCGGAGCCGGGTCGTGAGGGAGTCGGAGAATTCCCGCGGCCTTCGTGTTCGTCCCGCGCCCAGGTCGGGTGCGCTTGCAGTAGGGGGTTACAAGCGTCCGCGCGAGGTGAGGGGAGCGAGCGGCCCCGAGAGAGCGCCTGCCCCTGCCCTTCGTCCCCGCGAGGCCAACCTCCTCTAAGAAGGCCCTGGTCCTTCCTTTTATAGTCGTAAGGAGGGGGTCCAGGTGTACAAAATGGGGGTGTAGCAAGGTGCTACGTGTCTAGCGAGGGAGAGCTAGCGCCCTAAGTACATGCCAAGGTGGCAGCCGGAGAGATCTTGGCACCCTGTTGGTGTGGCGTCGTGGCTGTTGGAGGAGTAACGGAGCCGGACGGAGGGACAGCTGTCGGAGTGGCTGGGCCCTTGCTGACGTCCTCCTGCTTTCGTAAGGGAGCTGAGAGCCGCTGTCGTCATGGTCTAGCGGGGCGCCATCATTGCCTATCTGGCGTAGCTGGCCAGATGGGATGCCGGTCTTGTTCTCTGCGACCCAAGTCGGCTCAGGGCAGGGTGATGATGACGCTTCCTGTTGACGTGGCGGTCTTGTGTCCTAGGTCGGGCGTCGTGGAGGCTCCTCCGAAGTCGAGGTCGAGTCCGCCCTGCATGACAGAGGCCGAGCCCGAGCTCCTGGGTCGGGCGAGGCGGAGGTCGTTCGGCAGAGGCCGAGGCGGAGTCCGAGCCCTGGGTCGGGCGAGGCGGAGTTCGTCGTCTTCAGGGGCCTTAGCCCGAGTCCGAGCCCTGGGTCGGGCGGAGCGGAGTTCGCCGTCTTCCGGGGCCTTAGCCCGAGTCCGAGCCCTGGGTCGGGCGGAGCGGAGTTCGCCGTCTTCCGGGGCCTTAGCCCGAGTCCGAGCCCTGGGTCAGGCGGAGCGGAGTTCGCCGTCTTCCGAGGCCTTAGCCCGAGTCCGAGCCCTGGGTCGGGCGGAGCGGAGTTCGCCGTCTTCCGGGGCCTTAGCCCGAGTCTGAGCCCTGGGTCGGGCGGAGCGGAGTTCGCCGTCTTCCGGGGCCTTGGCCCGAGTCCGAGCCCTGGGTCGGGCGGAGCGGAGTTCGCCGTCTTCCGGGGCCTTAGCCTGAGTCCGAGCCCTGGGTTGGGCGGAGCCTCCTATGGCGCCTCTGGCGAAGTCTGGTCGCCCGTCGGCCTTACCTTTTGCGTTAAACGCCCCGGTGGCTTGGTCGGTTGGCGCGGTGATTTAGTCAGGGTTACTTCTTATCGAAGGCGGGGCCTCGGGCGAGCCGGTGATGCGTCTGCCGTGAAAGAGGAGGCCTCAGGCGAGACGGAGTCATCTTAGGGTCGGCTGCCCTCGCCCGAGGCTAGGCTCGGGCGTGGCGTGATCGAGTCGCTCGTATGGACTGATCCCTGACTTAATCAAACCCATCAGGCCTCTGCAGCTTTATGCTGATGGGGGTTACCAGCTGAGAATTAGGCGTCTTGAGGGTACCCCTAATTATGGTCCCCGACAGTAGCCCCCGAGCCTCGAAGAGAGTGTTAACACTCGCTTGGAGGCTTGCGTCGCACTTTTTTGCAAGGGGACCAGCCTTTCTCGGTGGTACTTTGTTCCGGTGGGTGCGCGCGAGCGCACCCGCCGGGTGTAGCCCCCGAGGCCTCGGAGGAGTGGTTTTACTCCTTCGATGTCTTAATGCCTTGCGTAATGCCTCGGCTGGTCTGGCGGTTCCCTCATGCGAGCAGGGCATAGCCCAGGTGCACTGTCGGGGCCCAAGTTCTCGGGCTGGTATGTTGACGCTGTCAACGGTTCGGCCGGAGCCGGGTTTGCGAGAGCAGCCCCCGAACCTCCGCACGGAGCGAGAGGACGATCAGGGACAGACTCGACTTTTTACATACGCCCCTACGTTGCCTTTCCGCAAGGAGGAGGGGGGGAGAGCGCCATGTTACCCTCGATGGGCACCGAACATGGTGTCTCCGGTGAGCTGCAATCGGGTAATCCGAGTGGACGTCCGTGCCCCGTTCGTTGGGGGTCGGCTAGGGGCCCGGAGGCATGCCCAAAAGTACCTGCGGGTGATCTGCCGGACCCGGTCCCCTAGCGACGGGGTCCGAGGGCTCGTTGCCTCCCTCCGATGGGATTCCGTTACAGAGTCGTTCCAGCTGGTCTCGGAAATGTCCTAGGGTACCTCGGGAGCACAGCCCGAGCCTTGGTTATGTATCGAACGTACCCCTGGTCATCCCTCGCTCGGCGTCTGAGGCGACTGTGAACCCTTCGACAGGCCAGCCTTCGAACCCCTGATCAGTAATGGGCGCGGAGCCCTAGTAGCCTGAGGCGGTCGTGGAACCTTTCGGGAGGCCGACCTTCGAACCCCTGACCAGTAGTGGGTGTCGGGCCCACGCGATCTGAGGCGGCTGTTGAACCCCTCGGGGGGCCAGCCTTCGAACCCCTGATCAGTAGGGAGGCTCGGAGCCTAGTTCCTTCACGGGGAAGGATCCCTTTGGGGGTATCCCCTTTCCCGGTCCCTGTTGCAAGAGATAGAGAAAGAAGGAAAAAGGGAAAAAGGATTCGAAATTGAACGTCGTGGTGTACCTTTTTTGGTGTGGTCGTTTTGTCGAAGGCGAAACGTCGCCAGCCGCTCCCGCCCGTAGCGCTGTCCGTCGAGCCGCGGAGTTAATGCGCCGGGGTGAGTAGTTGGCGAGGTTGCCGTTGCGCGTGCGCGAGCCGTTCGAGGTACGGGTCACGGGCGCGTCGTCTTCACGCCGTGAGAGGGGGTTCTCTTGCTGCCTCCGGATGGGACATGAGCTTGGCAGATGGCGTGACCGCTGCTCTCGCGCGCCTGCCACCGTCATTACTGCTGGCCCATTTTTGACCGCGTTTGACCGCTGCGCCAGGCTGGCGCTGTTGGGTCGCGGGCTGGGTCGCCTCGAATCGCGGTATCGGTTCCGCAATCGAGGAGGTGCGGTGGTGGAGCGAGTGGCACAGCGGCTCGCATGCAGCACCCGGCGCGCCAGTTGCACGACGCGTGGGCCTTGTGCGGCCGTCGAGGCCAGAACACACACCCTTGCTGCGTTATAAAGCTACCATCTCTTTTCCTCTTGTTTCGAGTATCTGGACTTTTTGTCGGTAGCAGGGATGTTAGTGCGAGCAAGAGTTGCTTCTCGCGGAAGGTGATGAGTGAGGTATCCGTATCCCGGAGGCGTGGGAATCCCTCGGCTCGGTCGGCCTTGCCGCTTACGCGTACTTTTACCCGTCCATGAGGCCCCTTCACCGACTCGGTCGAGAAGGCTCGAAGAATCGCTTCGACAGAAGAGCTTCCGTACGTAAAGACTTGTTCGATCCGCGGAGTCACTTTATCCGAGCGCGAGTTACTTATCGCAGAAGGTGATGAGTGAGGTATCCGTATCCCGGAGGCGTAGGAGTCCCTCGGCTCGGTCAGCCTTGACTGCTTACGTGTACCCCGTCGTTTCCAGGACCCACTTTTCGAAGTAGTCAAAAAGCACGAAAGATGTTCTGATAAAAGAGATTTTTTGTTCGAGGAAAATTTTGACGCAGAGGGGGTTTCCCCCCTTTTAGCCCCCGAGGGAGGGTCGGGCTTTGCCGAGGCGAGGCCGACCCTTCCTTGTTGACTAAACTTTGCGTGGGTGCGGGGTATATGAATAACTTGGAAACATCTTAAGGGTAGAAGCGACGTAGCTGTTGGATGTTCCAAGCGTTGCCGTAGACCTCGCCCTGACTGTTGGCCAGCTTGTACGTTCCGGGCTTCAGGACTTTGGCGATGATGAACGGCCCCTCCCAGGGGGGCGTGAGCTTGTGCCTCCCTCGGGCGTCCTGCCGCAGCCGAGTGTAGTAAGGCCCTGTCCCGAGCCTCGTCCAGCTGGTCCAGCGAGTCTTCTCGGCTAGCTTGGTTGCTTTCTTCGTTGTAGGCCCTCGTCCTCGGGGAGCCGTATTCCAGGTCCGTGGGTAAGACGGCCTCGGCCCCGTAGACCAGGAAGAACGGCGTGAAACCCGTGGCTCAGCTTGGCGTCGTCCTCAGGCTCCAGACCACCGAGGGGAGTTCCTTCATCCATCGCTTGCCGAACTTGTTGAGGTTGTTGTAGATCCGAGGCTTGAGCCCTTGTAGGATCATGCCATTGGCGCGCTCTACTTGCCCACTCGACATGGGATGAGCTACGGCGGCCCAGTCCACCCGGATGCTGTGATCGTCGCAAAAATCCAAGAATTTTTTGCCGGTGAACTGGGTGCCATTGTCGGTGATAATGGAATTCGGGATCCCGAAGCGATGGATGATGTTGGTGAAGAATGCCACCGCCTGCTCAGACCTGATGCTGCTCAGGGGTCGGACCTCGATCCACTTGGAGAATTTGTCGATGGCAACCAGCAGGTGCGTATAGCCCCCGGGCGCCTTCTGCAGAGGGCCGACGAGGTCCAGACCCCATACGGCGAAGGGCCAGGTGATGGGTATCGTCTGCAGAGCCTGAGCGGGCAGGTGGGTCTGCTTCGCATAGAATTGGCACCCTTCGCAGGCGCGGACAATTCTAGTGGCGTCAGCCACCGCCGTTGGCCAGTAGAAGCCTTGGCGGAAAGCGTTCCCGACGAGGGTTCGAGGTGCTGCGTGATGGCCGCAAGCCCCCGAGTGTATTTCCTGCAGGAGTTCCTGACCTTCGGCGATGGAGATGCATCGCTGGAGGATGCCCGAGGGGCTACGGTGGTAGAGCTCCTTCTCATCGCCCAGCAAGACGAACGATTTGGCGCGTCGCGCTACCCGCCGAGCCTCGGCTCGGTCGAGGGGCAGTTCTCCTTGGCGGAGATATTGCAGGTACGGGGTTTGCCAATCTTGATCTGGCCTGACCCCGCTCTGCTCCTCCTCGATGCGCAGTGCTTCGCCCTCGGGCTCCGAGGGTTCCTCGGGTTGAGCCGAGGATGGCTCGGGCTGGGCCGAGGTCACCTCGGACGAGGCCGAGGGTGCCTCGGGCTCGGGCGCGTCGCCTATCTTGACGGAGGGTTGGTGCAGATCCCGGGAGAAGACGTCCGGGGGAACCGTCGTTCGCCCCGAGGCTATCTTCGCCAGCTCGTCCGCAGTCTCGTTGTAGCGCCGGGCGATGTGGTTAAGCTCGAGCCCGTAGAACTTGTCTTCCAGGCGTCGAACCTCCTCACAGTAGGCCTCCATCTTCGGGTCGCGGCAGAGGGAGTTCTTCATGACTTGGTCGATGACGAGTTGCGAGTCACCGCGTGCATCGAGGCGTCGGACCCCTAGCTCGATGGCGATTCGCAATCCGTTGATCAGAGCCTCGTACTCAGCCACATTGTTGGACGCCGGGAAATGGAGGCGGAGCACGTAGCGCAGGTGTTTCCCGAGGGGCGAGACGAAGAGCAGGCCCGCGCCGGCTCCCGTCTTCATCAGCGACCCGTCGAAAAACATGGTCCAGAGCTCCGGCTGGATCGGAGCCGTCGGCAACTGGGTGTCGACCCATTCGGCTACGAAATCTGCCAGTACCTGGGACTTGATGGCCTTCCGAGGGGCGAACGAGATTGCCTCGCCCATGATTTCCACCGCCCACTTCGCGATCCGCCCCGAGGCTTCTCGGCACTGGATGATCTCCCCCAGGGGGAAGGATGACACCACAGTCACCGGATGGGACTCGAAGTAATGTCGCAGCTTTCGCCTCGTCAGGATCACTGCATATAGCAGCTTCTGGACTTGTGGGTAGCGGATCTTGGTCTCGGACAGCACTTCGCTGACGAAGTAAACTGGCCTCTGAATGGGCAAAGCATGCCCCTCTTCCTGCCTTTCGACCACGATCGCGGCGCTGACCACCTGAGTGGTTGCGGCGACGTAGACCAGGAGGGCTTCTCCATCAGCCGGGGGTACCAAGATGGGCGCCTGGGTGAGGAGCGCCTTCAGGTTCCCGAGGGCTTCCTCGGCCTCGGGAGTCCAAGTGAAGCACTCGGCCTTCCTTAAGAGACGGTACAGGGGCAGGCCTCTTTCGCCGAGGCGCGAGATGAAACGGCTCAAGGCCGCGAGGCATCCCATGACCCTCTGCACGCCTTTTAAGTCCTTGATGGGCCCCATGTTTGTGATGGCCGCGATCTTCTCCGGGTTGGCTTCGATGCCCCGCTCGGAGACGATGAATCCCAAAAGCATGCCCCGGGGCACCCCGAAGACGCACTTCTCGGGATTGAGCTTGACGCCCTTCGCCTTGAGACACCGGAATGTCAGTTCGAGGTCGGAGAGAAGGTCGGAGGCTTTCCTCGTCTTGACTACGATGTCATCGACGTAGGCCTCGACCGTGCGACCGATGTGTTCGCCGAACACATGGTTCATGCACCGCTGGTACGTTGCACCCGCGTTCCTCAAACCGAATGGCATTGTGACATAACAGTACATGCCGAAGGGCGTGATGAAAGAAGTCGCGAGCTGGTCGGACTCTTTCATCTTGATTTGATGATACCCTGAGTAGGCATCGAGGAAAGACAGGGTTTCGCACCCTGCAGTGGAGTCCACGATTTGATCGATGCGAGGTAGAGGGTAGGGGACTTTCGGACATGCTTTGTTGAGACCAGTGTAGTCTACACACATCCGCCATTTTCCCCCTCTCTTCCTCACAAGTACAGGGTTGGCAAGCCACTCAGGGTGGAATACCTCTTTGATGAACCCTGCTGCCATCAGCTTGTGGATCTCCTCGCCTATCGCCCTGCGCCTTTCCTCGTCGAATCGGCGCAGAGGCTGTCTGACCGGTCGGGCTCCGGCCCGAATATCCAGCGAGTGCTCGGCGACATCCCTCGGTATGCCGGGCATGTCCGAGGGACTCCATGCAAAGACGTCAGCGTTTGCGCGGAGAAAGTCGACGAGCACTGCTTCCTATTTGGGGTCGAGCCCGGATCCGATTCGAATCTGCTTGGAGGTGTCGCCACTGGGGTCGAGGGGGACGGCCTTAACCGTCTCCGCTGGCTCGAAGTTGCCGGCATGTCGCTTCACGTCCGGCACCTCTCGGGAGAGGCTTTCCAGGTCGGCAATGAGGGCCTCGGACTCGGCGAGGGCCTCGGCGTACTCCACGCACTCCACATCGCATTCGAATGCGTGCTTGTACGTGGGGCCGACGGTGATGACCCCGTTGGGGCCCGGCATCTTGAGCTTCAGGTAGGTGTAGTTGGGGATGGCCATGAACTTCGCGTAGCATGGCCTTCCCAACACTGCGTGGTAGGTTCCTCGGAACCCGACCACCTCGAACGTCGAAGTCTCCCTTCGGAAGTTGGAGGGTGTTCCGAAGCAGACAGGAAGGTCGATCTGCCCGAGGGGCTGGACGCGCTTCCCAGGGATGATCCCATGGAAGGGCGCAGCGCCTGCTCGGACGGATGACAGACCGACGCGCAGGAGCCTGAGGGTCTCGACGTAGATGATGTTGAGGCAGCTGCCCCCATCCATCAAGACCTTGGTGAGCCTGACGTCGCCGATGACGGGGTCGACGACGAGCGGGTACTTCCCTGGGCTCGGCACGTGGTCGGGGTGGTCATCCCGGTCGAAGGTGATGGGCTTGTCGGACCAGTCTAGGTAGACTGGCGCCGCCACCTTCACCGAGCAGACCTCCCGACGCTCCTGTTTATGATGCCGAGCCGAGGCATTCGCCGCATGCCCTCCGTAGATCATGAAGCAGTCGCGGACCTCTGGGAACTCTCCTGCTTGGCGATCCTCCCTTTTGTCGTCGTCGTGAGCCCTGCCACCCTCTGCGGGTGGCCCGGCCCTGTGGAAGTGGCGCCGAAGCATGACGCACTCTTCGAGGGTGTGCTTGACGGGCCCCTGATGGTAGGGGCACGTCTCCTTGAGTGCCTTGTCGAAGAGGTTAGCACCCCTGGGGGGCTTCCGAGGGTTCTTGTGCTCGGCGGCGGCAACAAGGTCTGCATCGGGAACGTCGCGTTTCGCTTGCGACTTCCTCCTGCCTTTCTTCTTGGCGCCGCGCGGAGTAGACGCCTCGGGAGCATCTTCCGACGGGCGGCCCTGGGGCTGCTTGTCCTTTCGGAAGATGGCCTCTACCGCCTCCTGGCCGGAGGCGAACTTGGTGGCGATGTCCATCAGCTCGCTCGCCCTGGTGGGGGTCTTGCGACCCAACTTGCTCACCAGGTCACGGCAGGTGGTGCCAGCGAGGAACGCGCCGATGACATCGGAGTCGGTGACGTTGGGCAGCTCGGTGCGCTGCTTCGAGAACCGCCGGATGTAGTCCCGAAGGGACTCTCCCGGCAGTTGCCGACAGCTTCGGAGGTCCCAGGAATTCCCGGGGCGCACGTACGTGCCCTGGAAGTTGGCGGCGAAAGCTTGGACTAGATCCTCCCAGTTGGAAATCTGCCCCGGAGGCAGGTGCTCCAACCAGGCACGAGCAGTGTCGGAGAGGAACAGGGGGAGGTTTCGGATGATGAGATTGTCATCGTCCGTCCCACCCAGTTGACAGGCCAGGCGGTAGTCCGCAAGCCACAATTCCGGTCTCGTTTCCCCCGAGTACTTCGTGATAGTAGTCGGGGGTCGGAATCGGGGCGGAAACGGCGCCCGCCGAATGGCTCGGCTAAAGACCTGCGGACCGGGTGGTTCGGGCGAGGGACTCCGATCCTCCCCGCTGTCGTAGCGTCCCCCACGCCTGGGGTGATAGCCTCGGCGCACCCTTTCGTCGAGGCGTGCCCGACGGTCGCGATGAGGGTGCTCGTCGCCGAGGCGGCCCGGGGCCGCAGGCGCGGTGTTGCGCGTGCGCCCGGTGTAGACCGAGGCTTCCCGCGTGAGTCGGGAAGTCGCGGCACGAGGTTCCGAGGGGTATCCCTGCCTTCGGGAGGCAGAGCTCTCGGCCCGCCGGGCCGCAGCGCCCTCCAGGAGATGCTTGAGTTCTCCCTGGATTCGCCGACCCTCGGTGGTTGATGACTCCGGCATCGCGCGGAGGAGCATCGCTGCGGCGGCCAGGTCCTGACCGGTTCCGCCGGATGCGGGTGGCGGTCTGTCCCTGGCATCGTTGGCGATGCGGTGCTGGAGACCTTGGGGCAGGTGACGTATTCCTCCGGCCGGGGGCTGGCTCGCCCATACCTGCCCGATGTTCTGGCGGATTGCCTCGAGTGCTCCTGCTCCCTCATCGAGCCCGGCCTGCGCCCCGCGGACTTGCTCGAGCTGTGGGTCGTAACCCCCCGCCGGAACGGGGACCACAGCTAGCTCCCGCGGGATGTCGGCGCGAGGCGCTGGCCTAGGGGGATCACCATCCTCCGGCATGCCGAGACAGCCGCCTCCGGAGGGATCCCCTAGCTCGATGTGGAAACATTCGCGGCTCGGGCCGCAGTCCTTGTCGTCAAGGCTGCGGCTGCCGTCGGAACAGTCGGAGAGGCAGTAGTCACATGCGGTCATGAAGTCCCGCATGGCACTGGGGTTGCCAGATCCGGAGAAATCCCAGCAGATGCTGGGGTCGTCATCTTCCTCGGACCCAGAGGGTCCGTAGGTCGAGACACCCGTCAATCGGTCCCAAGGCGACCGCACACGAAACCCCAGAGAGGTTGCACTCGCCTCAACGTGAGTGTCCGCCAAAGCGAGATCGCTAGGCAGGTTGAGGCCGAGTCGAAATGACGAAAGATGGGGAGCAGTTGGTACCTTTTTGTCGACGAGGAGCGACGAAGTCATGTCGGGGGCTGATCGCGCCATCGTCTTGGGTACGAGGGCAATGTCCTGCAGGCCCTTCGTGAGCGCGCCGGCGTCGTCCACCTGCTCGGGGTCGACGTGTTGCGGGGGGATGCTGCTCGCCTTTGCCTCGAACGCGAGGGCGACGCTTGGCGTGTCCTCCGTTGGGGCGCCGGGGATGTCGATTTGCTCGACAGCCGTCGGAGCACGGCCTCCCGCTCGGCCCTGGTTGCCCCGCCTCCTCCTCCTCCGATGGCGAGGGAGAGGATGGGGCGAGCTCGAAAGTTGTCCTTCCCCCACGCGGGAAAGACGTTGTTGGTTCCGCCGCCGGCGGGCGGGCTGTCGACCGCCATTGTCGCCGCCGTACGGCGATGGAAGGAGTACCATGTCGTAGCCGCTGTCGAGAGACATGAACTCGAGGCTCCCGAAACGGAGCACCGTCCCGGGTTGAAGAGGTCGTTGGAGACTGCCCATCTGGAGCTTGACGGGAATCTGCTCGTCAACACGCAGCAGGCCCCTACCTGGCGCGCCAACTGTCGGCGTTCCGAGACCGGGGGGTCCCCGAGCCGACGAGTGAGAGTGCCGCGTGCCCCAGCCTAGATGGGTCGAGCGCGTGGGCGAGCGCGAAGGGGGGAGAGAGAGAGAGAGAGCGAGAGGTCGGTGGCCGGAGCCGGGTCGTGAGGGAGTCGGAGAATTCCCGCGGCCTTCGTGTTCGTCCCGCGCCCAGGTCGGGTGCGCTTGCAGTAGGGGGTTACAAGCGTCCGCGCGAGGTGAGGGGAGCGAGCGGCCCCGAGAGAGTGCCTGCCCCTGCCCTTCGTCCCCGCGAGGCCAACCTCCTCTAAGAAGGCCCTGGTCCTTCCTTTTATAGTCGTAAGGAGGGGGTCCAGGTGTACAAAATGGGGGTGTAGCAAGGTGCTACGTGTCTAGCGAGGGAGAGCTAGCGCCCTAAGTACATGCCAAGGTGGCAGCCGGAGAGATCTTGGCACCCTGTTGGTGTGGCGTCGTGGCTGTTGGAGGAGTAACGGAGCCGGACGGAGGGACAGCTGTCGGAGTGGCTGGGCCCTTGCTGACGTCCTCCTGCTTTCGTAAGGGAGCTGAGAGCCGCCGTCGTCATGGTCTAGCGGGGCGCCATCATTGCCTATCTGGCGTAGCTGGCCAGATGGGATGCCGGTCTTGTTCTCTGCGACCCAAGTCGGCTCAGGGCAGGGTGATGATGACGCTTCCTGTTGACGTGGCGGTCTTGTGTCCTAGGTCGGGCGTCGTGGAGGCTCCTCCGAAGTCGAGGTCGAGTCCGCCCTGCATGACAGAGGCCGAGCCCGAGCTCCTGGGTCGGGCGAGGCGGAGGTCGTTCGGCAGAGGCCGAGGCGGAGTCCGAGCCCTGGGTCGGGCGAGGCGGAGTTCGTCGTCTTCAGGGGCCTTAGCCCGAGTCCGAGCCCTGGGTCGGGCGGAGCGGAGTTCGCCGTCTTCCGGGGCCTTAGCCCGAGTCCGAGCCCTGGGTCGGGCGGAGCGGAGTTCGCCGTCTTCCGGGGCCTTAGCCCGAGTCCGAGCCCTGGGTCGGGCGGAGCGGAGTTCGCCGTCTTCCGGGGCCTTAGCCCGAGTCCGAGCCCTGGGTCGGGCGGAGCGGAGTTCGCCGTCTTCCGGGGCCTTAGCCCGAGTCCGAGCCCTGGGTCGGGCGGAGCGGAGTTCGCCGTCTTCCGGGGCCTTGGCCCGAGTCCGAGCCCTGGGTCGGGCGGAGCGGAGTTCGCCGTCTTCCGGGGCCTTAGCCCGAGTCCGAGCCCTGGGTCGGGCGGAGCCTCCTATGGCGCCTCTAGCGAAGTCTGGTCGCCCGTCGGCCTTACCTTTTGCGTTAAACGCCCCGGTGGCTTGGTCGGTTGGCGCGGTGATTTAGTCAGGGTTACTTCTTATCGAAGGCGGGGCCTCGGGCGAGCCGGTGATGCGTCTGCCGTGAAAGAGGAGGCCTCAGGCGAGATGGAGTCATCTTAGGGTCGGCTGCCCTCGCCCGAGGCTAGGCTCGGGCGTGGCGTGATCGAGTCGCTCGTATGGACTGATCCCTGACTTAATCAAACCCATCAGGCCTCTACAGCTTTATGCTGATGGGGGTTACCAGCTGAGAATTAGGCGTCTTGAGGGTACCCCTAATTATGGTCCCCGACAAGTAGAGTTTGCCGTCTAGTACACCCTTAAAAGATAATGAACCATCACTCCTTCCAAAGGCAGATACATCTATATTGGTAAATAGACAATTATAACCCATGTTACATAATTGACTCACAAACATTAAGTTGTACCCGAGCGATTCAACTAAGAACACATTGGATATAGAATGCTCGGATGAAATGGCTATCTTTCCCAATCTTTTAACCTTGCCTTGGTTCCCATCTCCAAAGATGATCGAATCCTAGGAATCCTTGTTCTTGACGTAAGAGGTGAACATCTTCTTCTCCCTCGTCATGTGGTTTGTGCATCTGCTGTCGATAATCTAGCTTGAGCCCCCGGATGCATAAACCTGCAAGGCAATTTACACTTGGGTTTTAGGTACCCAACTCTTGTTGGGTCCTACAAGGTTAGTCACAATAGCCTTTGAAACCCAAATACAAGTCTTGTCTCCCTTGCATTTGGATCCCAACTTTCTAGCAACTACTTTTTCATTCTTACATAAGAGCGCAAATGAAGTATTGCAAGCATGGTAAATGGTAGAAGGTTCATTACTGTGACGGAACCTCCCAAGTAATTAGGCCCACCTACAGTTGTCCTTGTCTAACAGACATCAGACACCCTGTAGATGTTCCTAAGTCACTTGACAAGTTCGGTATCTTTCCTTACCTTACCAGGAACGTTTCACCCGTCTTGCAGACATTACAGAACATCGGAGATAAAGAAATGCGGAAGCGATTACATAAATTACATTTATTTTAAAAGCAAGCTTAAGTTATTTTATTACAGACCAGAACTAAAAAGGCGAGTGCTGAGTAGTAATATTATACAAACCAAGGGAGGCACAGACTCCTCCCGATAAGTTATAAGCAGAAGATCCTATGTGGAGGACCGAGTCCTCCCGCACTTCATTCTTGTTTTTCTTCTTTTGGAACCACCTTGGCTCAGAAGCAGCAGAAATCTGCTACTTCCTCACCTAAAAACAACGAAGGGATAAACCCTGAGTATGGAATTACTCAGCAAGTCTTACCCGACTAAAGAAAAGACTCTCAAGGGTATGCTGGTTATATGGGAGTCAAGGTAAGGCTTTTCAATAATCAAAGACTCTGTTTTGCAGAAATGCTTACTAAAGTGGATCCTTAAAAATCCAATTTTATTTGTCAAGTTAAGTACAATTACCTGCAACTAGAGTTCTTTCTACCCTAGTTCAATCACTGGTCCTGCACTAGCCAATTTCTTAACAAAAGCCCATCATCTTTAGTGGAATGCTACGTCCGGCAGTGACCAAGTCTTCATAACCGCGAAGGTACGGCGATCCGAATCGATTATACTCAGCTGAGGATCTCCAATCACACGACATATGTAGCACTTAACCCTTGCATATGTCAACCCGCCACCGGGGTTCTTAAGACCAGATCAGGTTCACGCAAACCGAGAGCACAGATACACCACCGTCCAGCCTCTTGCCACGGAGGGTACACGCTACTCTCGCCACCGCTCCACGCCCATTTCGTGTTATCTTATTCTGGCCTTAGTCTGCCCGAGGCAAGGCTTACCCATGACGAGGCATGTGACCAGTTAAAGGGTCCTCGATCATCAAGCCTACATCGACAAGGTCCTTAATCGACTCAGACGGAGACACTACACCGAGACTCTCTTCTCGTGCAAGTCACCCGCCCGGTCTCAGCTTAATCTTTTTAACCCAAAACTTGGTACCTGACAGAGGTACATCTTTTCCGATGTTGAATCCATCATGGCCATGATGGATTCACCATCAAGTTTTATTTTCGAAAACAACCCTCCCACTTTGCCAAACATCTTTTGTAAAACAAATCCTTTTGTTTTTCTAAGCAATACTAAGCATAGTAAAACCTTTTTGTAAAAACAGGGTTTCAAGGAGGGTAATCAAGATCAAGGAAGGTAATGCAGGAATTGTTTAATCAATCAAATCCTATCACCTAATGCAGCAAGCAAGTGAGAAAGATTTTAAAAACATCAAGGGAGGTGGCAAATGCACCGGGGCTTGCCTTCGTTCACAGGTGAGTCGGGTTCGGATCCACAAATATCGAAGTAGAAGCAGTTGCCTGCTTGAGAATCCGAAGGTGGTGGTGTCCTTCCCTCGGTGACTTCTATTTCTTCTTCACGTTCTAATCATAACCATACATATGTATAAGAATGGATGCCATGGGATGCTCATGAGGATGCAAAGACAATATAAACTTATTATCTATGTCTTGAATACAACTTTCCTTCACGGAACTCCGAGAACTTAAGGTTTCCGGAGTCGGTAAAGGAGTTCATAGGGCAGGGGGGGTGTTTTGGGTTCTAGTTATCAAACATGGTCCAAATCAACTCAAACCCTACCCAAGGCTTCTAAATATTTCTTTAAGTTCCCATAAAAAGTTTGGGCATTTTTGGACTTACCAATTATTTTCTAAAAATCCATAACCAATATTTTTAACTACTTTAAATGCCCTAAAATTTCTTATTTCCACTAAAAATCACAAAACTATTTTTATTAAATTCTAGGGAAAATAACAAGCCTAGGAAAATTGGTTTCACAATTTTAGGATTTTTCTATAATTTTTAACAGATTTCCAATTTCTTTCGGAAAAAGAAAAAGAAAAAGATCAAATAGTGCTGGGCCGGTTCTGGCCCAGACGGCCCAGGTCCAGGGCAAAACGCGCCCGCGCTAGCGACTTTACAGGAAATGCCTTGGGGTTTTCACTATCTGCGAACGGGTTCTCTCACTGTTTAACAGAGTCACTGACACTTTGCAAGAAAGTCCCTCGAGTTCTATTCCTTTACGTTTCGCGGTCCCCGACGGCGTGGAGCACGGCCGAGCTCCGGCGAGCTGTCTGTGCCGGCCGATTGGGGCAAGGACTAGTGCCCGGCTTTGGATTAAACCAAATTCGAGACCCAGAGAGGATTTTCCCCAACATAATTGCACGAGTGGCGACCTATTAAGCTCTGTCCGCGTGAACCGAGAATGTTGCGGATGAGTGAAGGTGTTCCCGGTGATTGGTGGCGATATAATTCAATTAAGTGGGTCAGTGAGCATTGCGGACATATGAGAATGTACGAACAACACTAACAACGACAGGATTGGACCTGATTTGCGTTGGCCGCGGCGAGGTGTTCTTCGCGGCGGCGGAGACCAGTTTGGGGGAAAACCCGAATTGCGGAGCTACGGTGAGCGAGTGGAGATGGGAGTGGGTGCTATAGCTTGACGATTACATGGCGCAACTATCCCCGCCCTCAATTTATAGGCTCCAAGGGCGGTGGCTCACAATTTGCTCACGGCGAGCTGGCGGCCGGAGAGGAGGAAGAACCTTGGCGCGCGTAGTTACGTGTCCTATGGCGTGGCAGTAACTCCGGTGATCGATAGATAGTTAGAGGGGGTCGCGGTGATGCGTTGGCGCGGTTAAGACACGTGGCGCACGGTCGGACGGTGGCTCTCGTCGGTGAACTTATCTGCCACAGCCGCAGAGCACGAGGGGTACGACGGTGAGTCACCGGAGTTATCCCCAGGTGCATGGCTTTTACTTGGCGGCCTTATCGGGTCATCGTCAATGTGAATCACAACGACGGTGGCGCGAATCACGGCGAAGATCGGTCGTCGGCGGTGAGGACAGCCGCGCTGGCGGTCTGATCCGGTGCAGACACTGTACCATGGGAAATGGTATTCAGTCGACTGACAGAGCAAGTTGGAGCTTGATTTTCTCTCAAATTTCCATGGCAACCTATCCGAGGTTCTGCAGCAAAGTTGTTGTCCATTATACCATATTCATCTTTGTTACAGCAGCCATGGGCAAATTCTTACTAGATTAGTCATAAACTGTTTCCAAAGATGATCCAATGTCACTGTCAGTCTGATTTTCAGACTTAATCCGCCTGACAGCCAAAGTTTGGGCATGGTTATCTCCCATTTTCTTACAAGAACATGGCTTGCACTCTTAAGCAAAATTGTTGTCCTATAATTGGGCTATAATTTTGATGTGGTGACCTAGGGCACAAACCCCATAATTTGAAAGTTACAAGGGCTTCAAGTTGAGGCAATCACATTGAAATGCAGACTTAACCAAAAAGGGTTAAGTATGGCTCTTTTGCACTTAAGTCCAAATCTCAAGTTTTGGATTGCAAATTCACATATGATTGACCCAAATGACCTAATATACTTATTTAACTTGGTTTTTGCACTTTAACCCAAAAGTGGACTAATTTTGCACATAGGCCCCTAGGGTTTAGTTCCAGGGTTCCAATTAGGGTTTCTGGTATCCCAGGGGTATAAATGTGACTCCACTTTGTTTTTGGGGATATTTTATGACTCTTTCCCTAAAGCCTTTAGGTTTTCTCAATTTGGGTTAGGTTTTACCCCTTTAATCCCTATTTAGGGTAAAGCTTCCTATCCAGGGTCCTATTTGCAAAACATTAAAACAATACAACTTGTTTGAAATTTTTGCCTAGTGAATGCACTCTAGGTGTGTCAAACATATGCAATGCCAATGCTTATGATGTCATGCTCAAGTTTTAGTTATAGTAACACCAGGGGTGTTACATCCTTCCCCCCATAAAAGAATCTCGTCCCGAGATTAAAAGTCCTAGGGTAAGTAATGGAAAAGGAAACGCGGAATACTTTTATTTCCTTATTTCTGGTACAAGGCAGGGGTGATGTGGGGGTCACTTCTCTATTACACAGTTATACAGGCTTTACAATTTACATGAGGCTAAAAAGCCTGGGAAATTCTTTTCTAGAAAATCTTGAGTTTCCCATGTAGCCTCATCTTCAGAATGCTGGTTCCACTGTATCTTATAAAACTTGAGAGTTTTTCTCCGGGTAACCCTGTCCTTTTGATCCAAGACTCGAATAGGGTGCTCAGAGTATGTCAAGTCCGGTTCAAGGACAACATCCGTTACTTCAATGGTTCGATCAGGAACCCGAAGACACTTCTTCAATTGTGACACATGGAACACATTATGCATAGCAGACAAGGTTTCGGGTAGTTGGAGTCGGTATGCCACTGGTCCACATTGCTCAAGTACCAGGAATGGACCAATGTACCTGGGTGCAAGCTTCCCTTTAACCCCAAAACGCGATACTCCCTTCATTGGTGAGACTTTCAGGTAGACATAGTCTCCTTCCAGGAAATATAAGGGCATTCGCCGTGTGTCTGCATAACTCTTCTGACGAGCTTGTGCCTTCTTCATATTACAAATAATTTTCCGAACCTTATCCTCGGCCTCTTTCACCATATCAGGCCTAAAGAAGCACCTTTCACCAGGTTCAGACCAATTTAGCGGAGTACGACATCGACGTCCATATAAAGCTTCAAAGGGTGCCATCTTGATACTTTCTTGATAGCTATTATTATATGAAAACTCCGCCAAAGGCAAACATTCATCCCATTTCTGTGAGAAGTCCAGAACACATGCCCGCAGCATATCTCCAAGTATTTGGTTCACTCTCTCAGTCTGTCCACTGGTTTGAGGATGATAGGCCGAAATGTGGAGTAACTTAGTACCCAGGGATTTATGAAGTTCTTCCCAGAATTTGGATACAAATTGTGGTCCACGATCCGACACTATAGTCTTTGGAACACCATGCAAACTGAGAATACGGGCGATGTACAACTCCGCATAGGTAATGACAGGATATTTTACTTTGACAGAGAGGAAGTGGGCGATCTTGGTAAGTCGATCAATGATAACCCAAATAGAGTCATATCCTTTTGCGGTCCTGGGCAATCCCACAATAAAGTCCATACTGATGTCTTCCCATTTGCATGTTGGTATTTGTAGCGACTGTAATGGACCAGCAGTTTTCATGTGTATGGCCTTGACACGTCTGCAAATGTCACACTTAGCCACATAGCGTGCAATTTCGATCTTCATCTTTGTCCACCAGTAATGTTGCTTTAAGTCTTGGTACATCTTAGTGCTTCCGGGATGAATAGAATAACGACTAAGATGTGCTTCATCAAGAATTTGCTGGCGGAGTTCTTCGTTCTTTGGCACTACTATGCGGTTTTTAAACCATATCACACCTTGATCGTCTTCCTTGAAACATTTGGCTACTCCAGCCCTTATCTTTTCTCGTATGTGCTTCATACCCAGATTATCCTTTTGAGCATCAATTATCCTTTGCAAAATGATTGACTCAAGCTTTAGCTGATTTAGAGTCCCTTGTTGGATTATCCCCAGGTTTAGCTTTTCCATTTCCTGACACAAAGTGTTGTCAGAGGTCTTCACCATAAGACAGTGACAGGAAGTCTTACGGCTCAGTGCATCTGCCACCACATTGGCTTTGCCTGGGTGATAATGGATCTCCAGTTCATAGTCTTTAATAAGCTCAAGCCATCGTCTTTGCCTCATATTTAATTCTGACTGGGTGAAGATGTACTTCAAGCTTTTATGATCTGTATAGATATGACAGATATTTCCCAGTAGATAGTGACGCCAAATTTTCAGGGCATGAACCACAGCAGCTAGCTCCAGATCATGAGTTGGGTAATGCTCCTCATGTCGGGGCAACTGCCTTGAAGCATATGCAATTACTCGGCCGTCTTGCATTAATACACAGCCGAGTCCACTGCCTGACGCATCACAATATACATCAAAAGGCTTAGTGATGTCCGGTTGAGCTAATACCGGAGCAGTGGTCAATAGTGTCTTCAATTGCTCAAAGGCTTCATTACACTTAGAAGATCAATTGAACTTAATGTCATTCTTCAATAAACTTGTGATTGGCTTCACAAGCTTAGAAAAATCTGGTATGAATCTGCGATAATATCCAGCTAGTCCAAGAAAACTTCGGACTTGGTGAACAGTGGTTGGGGGTTTCCACTCCAGAATATCTTTGACCTTGCTAGGATCTACCACAATTCCTTTAGCCGATAACACGTGCCCCAAAAATTGAATTTCCTCCAGCCAGAACGCGCACTTGCTGAACTTGGCATATAGCTGATGTTCCCTCAGGCGCGTCAATACAATCCGTAGATGCTGAGCATGGTCCTCTTCATTCTTAGAATATATCAAGATATCGTCGATGAAGACTACCACGAACTTGTCCAACTCGGGCATGAACACCGAGTTCATCAAATAGGTGAAGTGGGCAGGAGCATTTGTGAGCCCAAAAGACATTACCAGGTATTCAAACAATCCATACCGTGTAGTAAACGCGGTCTTCGGTATATCCTCGGGCCAAATACGGATTTGGTGATAGCCCGACCTGAGATCAATTTTGGAAAATACCCTCGCCCCAGTCAGTTGATCAAATAAGATGTCGATCCTTGGAAGAGGGTACTTATTCTTGATGGTGACCTCATTCAGGGGTCGATAATCCACGCACATTCGCAAGGTTTGATCCTTCTTCTTAACAAAAATGGCGGGGCAACCCCATGGGGACGAGCTTGGTCGGATGAATCCCTTATTCAGTAGATCTTGTAATTGAATCTTCAATTCTGCCAACTCATTAGGGGGCATACGGTACGATCTTTGGGAGATGGGAGCCGTACCGGGCTTTAGCTCAATTACGAATTCTACATCTCTTTCAGGGGGCAGTCCAGGCAAATCTTCCGGAAATACATCTAGAAACTCACATACTACCGGAATGTTCTCAATCTCCGGTACAATGGCTTCATATACTCTACCAAAAGCTTTGGCTGGATTGGTTACGGGGAGAGACAAAAGAATCTCTTCTTGATTATAGCTCAACCTGACGGTTCTGAGTTCAGTGTTGAGAATTGCCTTGTGTTGGGTTAACCAATTCATACCCAAAATTACATCCATATCCTGGCCTTTCAGAACAATCATGTTAGCAGGAAAGTTCCGTCCGGCCATTGTTACTGGCACTTCATAGGCCACTTCTCTAGTAAAAATGTGTCCCCCAGGTGAATGAATTTTAAATCCCTCTTTTGATTCATGGCATGCAATGTGATGTTGCTCCACAAATTTCTTGCTAATGAACGTATGCGAAGCACCAGAATCAAAAAGAATAATTGCAGGGTGACTGGCCACGGGAAACGTACCCATCATCACCGGCTCTCCTTCCGGTGTAGTGGCCACTTGGGTGTAGTATACACGCCCCGTCTTCTTTGTATTTTTCCCCACAGCATTTCCTTTGGGCTGAGCTGATCTCCCAGATCCTTGCGGAGCATTTGATTGATTTTGCTTAGGATATGGGCAGTCTTTGATGAAATGTCCCGACTTGCCGCAATTAAAACACCCAGTTGAAGAACTAGGCAAGGCAGGGAATCGAGTGCCTGGGGCACCCGACTGATTTGGAGTAGTGGGGGTATTGTTGGGGCGAATAATGATTGGCTGTTTGAAAGGGAATGAGGGTGGACGAGAAAAAGTGCGATTTTGGCTTGAAGGCCGGATCACAAACCGTTGCTTCTTCGCCTGGCCCTGATTAGGCCTCTCACCACCGAATCCCTTGTTTTTCCCAGAACTTGCGTATTTTGCTTCAACAGATAAGGCTGTGCTGACAGCCTTTCCATACGTGAGATCTATGCATGTGGCCATTTTCCTCTGTAGCCGATCATTTAGTCCTCTCATAAAACAGTTCTTTTTCTTTAAATCAGTATTCACCTGGTCGATGGCATACTGTGACAGGTGATTAAACTTGTTGAGATACTGAAGGTAAGGAAAGATACCGAACTTGTCAAGTGACTTAGGAACATCTACAGGGTGTCTGATGTCTGTTAGACAAGGACAACTGTAGGTGGGCCTAATTACTTGGGAGGTACCGTCACAGCTGGTATCGGAGCGTAGCCCTTCTTTGCAGATATTATGAGGCATCTTCAAAAGGATTTTCAAAAGTCTTACCTAAAAACTCTTTTCTCTTCTTACCTAAGTATTCTGAAGAGTCTATCTTAAAGACCAGATAGGAAGAGTGCAATGTATAGAAGGTTGAATCGACTAAGGTTGATTCTGTACTTACACATGCATCATGCTAAGAATTATACTAATAACATTTTCCCCCTTAGAAAGATGCCGCCACGCACAAGGCTAACGACACGCAAGTCAATGGGACCAATTGGAGTGCCTCGGCATCAACTGGCCCCTCGACATGAAAGCAGCAGCAGTGGGAGTAATGACCCCATAGGAGATCTGGAAGCCCGAGTGAGTCGACTTCAAGCAGCGCTACAACACAGGACCGATGCTTGGGTCGCCGACGGAGATAGAATCAATGAACTAAGAAGGGACATCCGTCACCTGCAGGATCAGCTTGCTGATCGGGACTTAGCACTTGACTGGGCAGTACAGTCTCGTTTACTGGCATGTGCTAAGGAAGCAAGGGCTCAGGCCCGAATTAAAGAACTTAGCTCAACTGTCGACAACCTGCAGGTCTACTGCAATACGTTGCATGAGGAAGTCCATGTACTATACTAACAATTACACCCTAGTGTGCCTGCACACCCTGCTGAGGCGGAAGCCGGACCATCTCACGTTGCGGGACGCGCGCTGGGTTGGGAGTTAGACCTTTTTGAGCCCCCTCCTTCCTTGAGGTTGGTTGACGTCTGGACTCCCACACCTGACGACGAGGCCGCCAAGAGTAATGGAAAGCAGGACTAATGGTGTAATAGAAGTAGAGTAGTGTATTGTAGGGGGTACTATTGTATAATAGGTTGAACTTTTGTATAATGGGTAATGTATCCTGTTATGTAATATCGAGTCTGTATCATTACTTTTTATAGTAATGTAAAATGGAAGGTTTCTCTGGCATATTATGTTTACTTCAAATGTTCTTGCCACAGATGCCGACCAGGACTCGAGGACAGGACGCAACAGGAACTTCTGGGGGAAGGGATGTTACCCCAAACCCACCTCCGGTTCCTCCCACATTAGCCGAGGCGATTGCCGCCTTGGTGAATGCCACCGCAGACAATACCCGCTTCCTTAGGGAAATGGCGGGTCAGCAGCAATTCCAGCAGCAGGCAGGAAGGGGTTATCAGCAAGGCCCCCGTGAAACCACCTATCTGGACTTCTCTGAAACCCGTCCACCCCTATTCGTCAAAGCTGAAGATCCACTAGAAGCCGATGAGTGGATACGGGTTATTGAACAAAAGTTTGGTCTTCTCCGTTGTTCAGAGACGCAGAAGCCGTTATTCGCAGCACAACAACTACGTGGCCCTGCCAGTACTTGGTGGGGAAATTTTGTGGCTATTCAACCTGTCAACCATCAAATCACTTGGGAAGAGTTTAAAGCAGCCTTTCGTGAGCACTACATACCCGAAGGAGTGCTGCATATGAAACAAGAAGAAAAACAAGAATGAAGTGCGGGAGGACTCGGTCCTCCACATAGGATCTTTTGCTTATAACTTATCGGGAGGAGTCTGTGCCTCCCTTGGTTTGTATAATATTACTACTCAGCACTCGCCTTTTTAGTTCTGGTCTGTAATAAAATAACTTAAGCTTGCTTTTAAAATAAATGTAATTTATGTAATCGCTTCCGCATTTCTTTATCTCCGATGTTCTGTAATGTCTGCAAGACGGGTGAAACGTTCCTGGTAAGGTAAGGAAAGATACCGAACTTGTCAAGTGACTTAGGAACATCTACAGGGTGTCTGATGTCTGTTAGACAAGGACAACTGTAGGTGGGCCTAATTACTTGGGAGGTTCCGTCACAATTACATACTCTCCTAGGCACATGATGCACAACATGATTTCTCCTAGGCCTACTTCTACCATGCACAAAAGTAGAGCTAGCGGCAAACATAGCATGTGAATCAAAAGCATTATGATCATAATTTCTGTGAGCATTCCTAGAATATTTTCTATCATAAATGTAGGCATGACACTTTTGAAAACTACTAGCCATAGGAGCCTTCCCTTTCTCCTTGTTGAGAACGGGAGCCTTTTGGCTTGTTAAGTTCTTGGTTTCCTTTCGAAAACCAAGTCCATCCTTAATAGAAGGGTGTCTACCAATTATGTAGGCATCCCTAGCAAATTTTAATTTTTCAAAATTAATTTTGCATGTCTTAAGTTGAGCATTAAGACTTGCCACCTCATCATTTAGTTTAGCAATAGAAATAAGGTGTTCATTACATGTATCAACATCAAAGTCCTTACATCTATTACAAATACTAACATGCTCTACACATGAACTAGATTTATTAACTCCTTCTAGCTTAGTAGTTAATTCATCATTGGAACTCTTTAAACTAGATATAGTTTCATGGCAAGCAGATAACTCAGAAGATAGCATTTCATTCCTCTTAATCTCTAAGGCAAGAGATTTTTGCACACTAACAAATTTATCATGCTCCTCATATAAGATATCCTCTTGTTTTTCTAACAATCTATCCTTTTCATTTAAGGCATCAATTAATTCATTGATTTTATCTACTTTTGCTCTATCTAAACCCTTAAATAAATCAGTATAATCTACTTCATCATCACTAGAATCATCATCACTAGAAGTAGTGTACTTAGGGGTATCTCGAACACTTACCTTCTTCTCCTTGGCCATGAGGCAAGTGTGGCATTCGTTGGGGAAGAGGGAAGACTTGTTGAAGGCCGAGGCAACAAGTCCTTCGTCGTCGGAGTTGGAAGAGGAGCAGTCCGAGTCCCATTCCTTTCCAAGGTGCGCCTCGCCCTTTGCCTTCCTGTAGCTCTTCTTTTTTTCCTTCTTCCCGCTCTTTTCTTGTCTCTGGTCACTATCATTATCGGGACAATTTGCAATAAAGTGACCAGTCTTACCGCATTTGAAGCAGGAGCGCTTTCCCCTTGTTTTGTTCTTGTTGGTGTACTCCTTTCGTCCTTTAAGTGCGGTCTTGAAGCGCTTTATGATAAGCGCCATCTCATCTTCGTTGAGGCCGACAGCCTCCACTTGAGCTACCTTGCTTGGTAGCGCCTCCTTGCTGCTTGTTGCTTTGAGAGCAACGGACTGCGGCTCATAGACAGGCAGTGGGCCGTTCAAGGCGTCATCTACATACCTTGCCTCTTTAACCATCATGCACCCACTTACAAATTTTCTGAGTATCTCCTCAGGTGTCATCTTTGTATACCTGGGATTTTCACGGATAAGATTTACAAGATGGGGATCAATAACTGTAAAGGACCTGAGCATTAGCCGGACGACGTCGTGGTCTGTCCATCTTGTGCTTCCATAGCTTCTAATCTTGTTAACTAGGGTCATGAGCCTGTTGTATGTTTGTGTTGGCTCCTCTCCCCTGATCATCGCGAACCTTCCCAGCTCGCCTTCCACCAACTCCATTTTAGTGGTCATGGTGGCGTCGTTTCCCTCATGAGATATCTTGAGGGTGTCCCAGATTTGCTTGGCGTTGTCCAAGCCGCTCACCTTGTTGTACTCATCCCTGCACAAAGATGCTAGCAAAACAGTGGTAGCTTGTGCATTCTTATGAATTTGTTCATTTATCATCACAGGGTTATCCGTACTATCAAAATGCATTCCATTTTCCACTATTTCTCAAATGCTAGGATGGAGAGAAAATAGATGACTACGCATTTTATGACTCCAAAATGAGTAGTCCTCTCCATCAAAATGTGGAGGTTTTCCTAGTGGAATCGAAAGTAAATGTGCATTCGAATTGTACGGCATGCGAGAATAGTCAAAAGAGTAATTTTAATTAACCGTCTTTTTCTTTGACGAAGAATCATCATCGTCGTCGTCTCTTGGTGAAGAAGAAGATTCATCGCTGTCATAGTAGACGATCTTCTTGATGCGCCTCTTCTTCTTCCCGTCCTTCTTCTTGTGGCTCGAGCTAGAGTCAGTGGGCTTGTCATCTCTTGGCTCGTTGAAGATGGAATCCTTCTCCTTGTCGTTGACCACCATCTCCTTTCCCTTAGGATCCATCTCTTCGGGCGATTAGTCCTTTACGTGAAGAGTACGGCTCTGATACCAATTGAGAGCACCTAGGGGGGTGAATAGGTGATCTTGTAAAATTCAACACTAAATAGCCACAAAACTTGTTTATAGAAATGTTAGTGCGACTAAGTAGTTGAGAAGCGCTTCTTGTGGACAAGACAATCATAGAAAGATCAACACAAGACACACGATTTTTATCCCGTGGTTCGGCCAAGTAACACTTGCCTACTTCCACATTGTGGCATCCCAATGGACGAGGGTTGTGAAAGTTCCCTTTGGCCCAGGAATAGGATCTGGATGTCGCCTAGAGGGGGGTGAATAGGCGAATAACAATTATCACTTTAAAACTTAAATCTTACTCTACTCGAAGACAGGATCGCAGTGGAGTGAAGAACTCTTCGAGTAGGTTGCAGCGGAATTGAAGTTCCTGTCTTAAGAATATCCTGCACTTCAAAGAGAGCTAGTACCACAAATAAGCAGTGAAGTGCAGAAGTAAGAACTGAATAAGACAGAGAATCAGCACATAACACAGAGCAGAGCACGTGGACACAAGAATTTATCCCGAGGTTCGGCCAAGTCTGAAATGCTTGCCTAGTCCTCGTTGGAGTTAGCCACACCTGGGCTTGGAGTCTATTTCAACTCCTTCCTCTGTTTGCTCAGATCTGTCAGTCAAACAGATAGAGCCTTCCACTATGTTGAGGTAGTTACAACAGAGCCGTGGTTGCTTACAATCTTCTTGACAGCACTCCAGCAAATTAACAATATGCTCAAGACTATGCTCTAGCTCTTAGCAGCACTTCTCCACTCTCTAGAGGCTTATAGCTTTGCCTCTACGCAAACTAGAGAGATATACACGAGAGGGAGAGAGAATTGATCCGAGTGATGTCTACACTTGTTGGCTGCACTTGTTAATTGCTTGAGGCGCCTAGGGGTCCCTTTTATAGGCACAAGGGGCCTAGGAGCCGTTGGAAGCAATCCAGGAAGGCAAATCTTGCCTTCTGTCGGTTGGCGCACCGGACAGTCCGGTGCACCACCGGACACTGTCCGGTGCCCGATTTCCTTCCAAAATTGGCGCAGTCGACCGTTGCAGTCTTGGAGCCGTTGGCGCACCGGACACTGTCCGGTGCTCACCGGACAGTCCAGTGCCCCCATGTGACCGTTGGCTCGGCCACGCGTCACGCGCAGATTGCGCGGCCGACCGTTGGCCCAGCCGACCTTTGGCTCACCAGACAGTCCGGTGCACCACCAGACAGTCCGGTGAATTATAGCCGTACGACGCCTGACTTCTCCCGAGAGCGGCCTGTTCACCGGAGTTCAGCCTGGCGCACCGGACAGTCCGGTGTGCCAGACTGAGCTTAGACTTTGCTGTACACATACAAGCCTTTTTCATTACATTTCTTTTCTTCTTCCTTCTGTTTCTAACACTTAGACAAATATATTAGTACACAAAAACCAATGTACTAAGTCTAGAAACATACCTTCTCTTTGATTTTTACATCTATAGCATTTGACATGCTTGAGCTTTGATGTTGGACTCATAAATCATCAAGACAGCTTGACTTGATCTAGATTGACATTTCTTAGCTCCAACATCCTGCAAAGGTCACATAGAACATCTCCAAACATAGGAACAACCCAAACTAAAAGTCAAGGTGCACTTAGCTCTTTTTGGGCTGCTTCCAGTTCTGGTTTTGACACTGCTTCTTCTTCTAGTAACCTTGATCTCCTTCTTAGAGCTTGGTCTTGAGCCTTATGACTTACACCACACAACTAGATATGTTTCCTCATTGGTTGTAAGTCACGTCCTTATGTAGTGATCCTTGATGTGCCGTAGCTGTTCTCAACTCGATCACCCTTGACTTTGCAAGTCTTCTTCTTCACCCTTGGCTTTGGGTTCCTCAGCCTCTTTGACCTTCTCCCGTGCACTTGGTACCTCGAAGCTCTTCTTGTCTCCATCCTTGGCTTGATCAGTTGTCTCCGAGCTACGCACCCGAGTCTCACTTTATGCAATGTCCATCTTATTTGTGATGCCCATTATCTATCCATCATCTAGTCCTTGGACCATCACACTTGTTCACTTCTGTTGAACCCTGTTAGCTTTACATTAAGCACCTGTTCAACACTTAGCACACTTGTTAGTCCTTTAATTGAGTTGTCATCCAAACACCAAAACCCACGAGAGAGCTTTCAATCTCCCCCTTTTTGGTGATTGATGGCAACACAATTAAAGCTTACATAAAAGTAAAATTTAAAGCACAAATTTTGAGTTCTAAGATTGTAGAATGCTCCCCCTAAATATGTGCTTACATTAAAATCTTAGCTTTGGCCTTAAATGCCAAAATGCACATACTTAGGTTAAATCGAAGCATTGCTACACCTTAGCACCGGTGGGATGCATTGTGTCAAAGATCAAACCATGATGCGTATAAGACACGAATGCACAGAATCAGAGTTAAACACCAATCAATTGAGTGGATATATCACAGGAATATCAACCTACCACTATTCACCATTAAGATACCAATTTAAACTAAGATACCAATTTAAAGCCATCACCATTACTCTTAAAGCACCATTAACCACATGCATCATTATCCACAAGACTATCTATTTGAGAATGAACACAATTCATAGCAACGGAAGCACTAGTCCATACGATGCAACACATATAATACTGCAATAGGCATATGATAAGAATTATCGTATCAATAACACAATAACACACTAGCAAAGCTCAAACTAACACATCACTCCTTAGGATAAGCTTTCCTCTCAGGCTGAGATAAGCTTTAATGCACAAATTCTCCCCCTTTGACATCAAACACCAAAACCATATTCAAGCAAGAACATAGAATGATGTCAAGGGACAACAGGGTATTGAGTAGGTAAAAACGCACTATCAAAACTCCCCCTTACTTATTGAACGTATGCACTACCAACATTTGAGTAAGATACATATACTCAAAAAGATCAATACTTCCTTTTGTACCTTTACCCTGTTGTAGTGAACTTCCCATCTTGAAAGTATTAATCTCTCGGGGAGCTTCTCCACACTTGTGCCTGATTCTTTATCCTAACCTTTTCTTGTTGCTAAGACACCAAGCTTAGAGCAAGTTATAGTATAGTGGCACAAGATGAAGCTTTTATTCTAGTGATTACCATAAGATGTCAATTGAAGCAAACTATCACGGCTGCCAATTGAAAAGATCATTTATTATCATAGCTCCATGATATTTAAGGATAAGCATCTAGTATCATCAAATATTATAGAGCATGAGCAATCTAAAAATATGCAATTACTCACGACTCAAGATACCAATTTCTTGACTTACAGAGGTACCCAAGTCCTGATTGCTCCATTTCTTGCTCATCTTCTCTTTTCCACCTTGATACTACACAAGATCGCTCAAGAAACAATTAGTCTCAAAAGACACAAGTTATGTGTGCTCCCCCCGAACTTGTGCATCAAGTATTTGAATAACTTGCACTTTGCACATTCTAGCTTTCTCAGAACTAGAGGGGATCACAACATATCTTGATCAAGGCATACTTTCAATTTCATCACAAAGAGATAACAATTGATTACCAAATGAAGGGTTGACTTAATACAACAATGCATGGTCGGCTTCGCTTGATTCACCAATAATGATTAAGGACCTATTCACCTTATTTCACTTGAGATGAACATGGGATTAGTGTCTCACAATAATTCAACCTCGGGTCAATGAATAAACACCAAAACAATTAACAGCTTAAGCATAGAGTTTGAGATAACCGTTTTAAGCTCTCCCATGGTCTCCAGTCCATCTCAAGGCACCTGCATGGTCTAGTTAGCACAATTTGGTACCCATCTTGGGATGGGTCCATATCGATCATCCAAAAAAAGCCTTTGGTACCCAAATAGCATTTGTGCTAGTCCTAGGTGATCTCATGATTGATCTAGCACATGGGTATGATTTGGGTCTTCTAAGCAAATAAGATTGAGACAAATTTACTTGCTTAGGAACCTCACCTTTATTACATACCTTGGATAGATGACCCTTCTCACCACACTTGTAGCAGAAGCGTCGCTCACCCTGACATGACGCTTGCTGTTTGTCATTTTTCTTGGTGAGAGTCATCTTGGAGAATGCACATGCTTGGTTCATCATTAGCGGACAAGAAGTGATCGTGTGGATCTTGTCATTGCATCCGAAGCATCTCCTTATCCCTTCTCCCTTGTCGTTGTATGGACACGACGCAATGAGGTGTCCTGCCTTATTGCACTTAAAGCACCCCCTTTTCCCTTTTCTCTTTTTGTTCTTGGATGACATAGAGAAATGGTCAGTGCAAACAACATGATTAGTTGAATCTTTACCTTTTTCCAAGCTCATGTTGATTTCTTCATCTTTAGGAACATCCTTCTTATGGAGCTTAACACTTGCTGCAGTTTCTCCCTTCTCAAGCTTCTTCACCACGCGCCCGTGGATGTCTTGAGAAGGTTGAGCAATGCGTCTTCTCCTTAGTTGTCTTTGCTTCTTGTTCCCACACAATTTCTTTTGTAACCCTGCAGCTTGATGCTTATTCAAACATTGGCTTTCTTTTGAACAACAGGGGTTAGCACATGGTGATAAATTATCCAAATGCGTACTTGTGCAAGAATGAGGTTCACATGAGTTAAAACTAGTAATTACTACTTCATGAGCAATATCAAGCATGATATGGTCATCAACTAGTTTATTATGAGAATATGACAACATATCATACTCTTCACCTAGAGCAAGCTTTTCTAAATTTAGAATTTCTACTTGCCTCTCAAGCATGGCGTTTTCCATTTTAAGTTGAGCAACACAAGATAAAGCATCATCATTATTTCTTTGCTCAAATAAAATTGAATCATACCGTTGGACCAAATCATCATGAGAGCACTTTAGCTCCTCATGTTCTTTGGTCATCTTCTCCAGGCTGTTGTTTGTTTTGATGAGTGTCTCCTCTAGCCTGAGAAGCGTCTCGCCTTGTTCCTTATTCCTTCTCAACAGCTTAATCAAGAGCGCTTTGTCTTCTTTGTTGAGATGGATGTAGAAACGACGAATCTCCTCTTCCACATCGTCGGTCTCATTTTCCCTGTCATTATTATTAGTGGAAGCAAAACAGGAAAATGTACCTTGTGATGATGTAGACTCCTCATCCTCATATTCTTCCTCATCATCGCTTTTGTCTCCACCATCATTGTTAGCAATAAGACATTTATTACTAGTGGAAGACAAACCTGTTGATGAGGTGGATTCATCGTTTGGTTGCCATCGTTCTTGTTCTTCTCCCTTGGACAAGTTAGTATCACCAGCAATAAAGGGAGCAGAGGAAGTGCATATGGACTTAAAATATTTCAACTTAAGTTTAGTCCATAGATCATGAGCATCAACAAATAAGTCACTATCACTACTCATGATGGCAAAATAGGCACCTCTAGAAAGAGAATCAACTAAGATGTTGCAAGCATGGTGATTTAGAGATAGACATCTTAGTTCATCATTAGAAGGATTTTTACTAACATTAGAGGGAAAAATACTTCTACTAAAGACCTGTCTCAAATCAGGATCAACACTCATGAAAGCATTATAAATAGAACAGACCAAGACTTGTAATTAGAGCCATCGCCTAAAAGAAGTTCTACAGTTAGCTCTTGTGACGACATCGTCATCTCCGGACGGCTAAGCCCACACTGGGGAGGCCTAGCTCTGATACCAATTGAAAGTTCCCTTTGGCTCGGGAACAGGATCTGGATGTCGCCTAGAGGGGGGGGGGGTGAATAGGCGAATAACAATTATCACTTTAAAACTTAAATCTTACTCTACTCGAAGACAGGATCGCAGTGGAGTGAAGAACTCTTCGAGTAGGTTGCAGCGGAATTGAAGTTACTGTCTTAAGAATATCCTGCACTTCAAAGAGAGCTAGTACCACAAATAAGCAGTGAAGTGCAGAAGTAAGAACTGAATAAGACAGAGAATCAGCACATAACACAGAGCAGAGCACGTGGACACAGGAATTTATCCCGAGGTTCGGCCAAGCCTGAAATGCTTGCCTAGTCCTCGTTGGAGTTAGCCACACCTGGGCTTGGAGTCTATTTCAACTCCTTCCTCCGTTTGCTCAGATCTGTCAGTCAGACAGATAGAGCCTTCCACTATGTTGAGGTAGTTACAACAGAGCCGCGGCTGCTTACAATCTTCTTGACAGCACTCCGGCAGATTAACAATATGCTCAAGACTATGCTCTAGCTCTTAGCAGCACTTCTCCACTCTCTAGAGGCTTATAGCTTTGCCTCTACACAAACTAGAGAGATATACACGAGAGGGAGAGAGAATTGATCCGAGTGATGTCTACACTTGTTGGCTGCACTTGTTAATTGCTTGAGGCGCCTAGGGGTCCCTTTTATAGGCACAAGGGGCCTAGGAGCCGTTGGAAGCAATCCAGGAAGGTAAATCTTGCCTTCTGTCGGTTGGCGCATCGGACAGTCCGGTGCACCACCGGACACTGTCCGGTGCCCGATTTCCTTCCAAAATTAGCGCAGTCGACCGTTGCAGTCTTGGAGCCGTTGGCGCACCGGACACTGTCCGGTGCTCACCGGACAGTCCGGTGCCCCCATCTGACCGTTGCTCGGCCACACGTCACGCGCGGATTGCGCGACCGACCGTTGGCCCAGCCGACCGTTGGCTCACCGGACAGTCCGGTGCACCACCGGACAGTCCGGTGAATTATAGCCGTACGACGCCTGACTTCTCCCGAGAGCGGCTTGTTCACCGGAGTTCAGCCTGGCGCACCGGACACTGTCCGATGCACCACCGGACAGTCCGGTGTGCCAGACTGAGCTCAGACTTTGCTGTACACATCCAAGCCTTTTTCATTTCTTTTCTTTTCTTCTTCCTTCTGTTTCTAACACTTAGACAAATATATTAGTACACAGAAACCAATGTACTAAGTCTAGAAACATACCTTCTCTTTGATTTTTACATCTATAGCATTTGACATGCTTGAGCTTTGATGTTGGACTCATAAATCATCAAGTCAGCTTGACTTGATCTAGATTGACATTTCTTAGCTCCAACTTCCTGCAAAGGTCACATAGAACATCTCCAAACATAGGAACAACCCAAACTAAAAGTCAAGGTGCACTTAGCTCTTTTTGGGCTGCTTCCAGTTCTGGTTTTGACACTGCTTCTTCTTCTAGTAACCTTGATCTCCTTCTTAGAGCTTGGTCTTGAGCCTTATGACTTACACCACATAACTAGATATGTTTCCTCATTGGTTGTAAGTCACGTCCTTATGTAGTGATCCTTGATGTGCCGTAGCTGTTCTCAACTCGATCACCCTTGACTTTGCAAGTCTTCTTCTTCACCCTTGGCTTTGGGTTCCTCAGCCTCTTTGACCTTCTCCCGTGCACTTGGTACCTCGAAGCTCTTCTTGCCTCCATCCTTGGCTTGATCAGTTGTCTCCGAGCTACGCGCCCGAGTCTCACTTTATGCAATGTCCATCTTATTTGTGATGCTCATTGTCTATCCATCATCTAGTCCTTGGACCATCACACTTGTTCACTTCTGTTGAACCCTGTTAGCTTTACATTAAGCACCTGTTCAACACTTAGCACACTTGTTAGTCCTTTAATTGAGTTGTCATCCAAACACCAAAACCCACGAGAGAGCTTTCAGGTTGCACTCATCCCCTTTCAAGTGATCCGATGATCAACTTGAATACCATGGTTTTTCCTTTAGATGATTATTCCCGTTTGCGAGGAATCTCCACAAGATTGGAGTCTCTCGCCCTTACAACAAAGATCATAATGAAAGCACGGAGTAAGGTTGGGATGAGTGAAAGGGAAATGTGCCCTTGGGCCATTTCTAAGTATTTTGGTGATTGAATGCCAACACAAGTGCTTTTGTGTTAATCTATGCAAAGTGGTGGACAAAGTGCAAATCAAGTCAAAAGGTATGTTTCTAGACTTAGTACATTGTTTTATGGACTAATGTATTGTGTCTAAGTGCTGAAAACAGGAGAAACCAAATTGGAAAAGAGATGACTTTGTTCAGCCAAAGTCTGCTCAGTCTGGGTGCACCGGACTGTCCGGTGGTGCACCGGATAGTGTCCGGTGCGCCAGGCTGGCTCCGGCGAACTTGCTGCTCTCGGGATTTCGACGGCGGTGTACGGCTATAAATCACCGGACTGTCCGGTGGTGCACCGGACTGTCCGGTGAGCCGTTCACAGGCGAAGTCGTCGCTCTAGGGAAATGATTAACGACGTACGACTATAATTCACCAGACTGTCCGATGGTGCACCGGACTGTCCGGTGAGCCAACGGTCAGCCGGGCCAACGGTCGGCCGAGGATTCCGCGCGTGACGCGTGGCCGAGCCAACGGTCACATTGGAGCACCGGACTGTCCGGTGTGCACCGGACAGTGTCCGGTGCGCCAACGGCTCTGAATCTCCAACGGTCGGCTTTGCCAAACAAGGAAAGAAATCCGCACCGGACAGTGTCCGGTGGTGCACCGGACTGTCCGGTGCGCCAGTCGACAGAAGGCAAGAATTGCCTTCCTACAATGCTCTCAACGGCTCCTAGCTGCCTTGGGGCTATAAAAGGGACCCCTTGGCACATGGAGAGGACATCCAAGCATTCTTTGAGCATAGTTGATCACTCACACTTCGTTCTTGCGCACTTGTTCGACATTCTTAGTGATTTGAGCTCCGTTCTAGTGAGAAACTCGTGATAGTCTCTTAAGCTCAAGTCTGGGTCTTGTGTGTGCGTATTTGCTGTGATCTTTGTGTCTTGTGTGAGTTGCTCATCCCTCCCTTACTCCGTGCTTCTTTGTGAACATCTTTGTAAGGGCGAGAGGCTCCAAATTGTGGAAATTCCTCGCGATCGGAATACAGTAAAGCAAAGCAAAACACTGTGGTATTCAAGTGGGTCTTTGGACCGCTTGAGAGGGGTTGATTGCAACCCTCGTCCGTTGGGACGCCACAACGTGGAGTAGGCAAGTTTTGTACTTGGCCGAACCACGGGATAAACCACTGTGTCTATCTGTGTTGATCTTCTTGTGGTTATCGTGTCTTGCTTAGACTCCTCTCTAGCCACTTGGCGATTATTGTGCTAACACTTAATCAAGTTTTTGTGGCTTAAGTTTAAGTTTTACAGGATCACCTATTCACCCCCCTCTAGGTGCTCTCAATTGGTATCGGAGCCATTCTCTTCAAGAAAGGGACTAATCGCCCGAAGAGATGGATCCTAAGGGGAAGGGAATTGTGATCAATGATAAAGAGAAGGAGTCCTTCGTCAACGAGCCGAAAGACGACAAGCCTACCGACTCGGGCTCGGGCCATAAACGAAAAGATGGGAAGAAGAAGACAAGGTGCATCAAGGAGATCGTCTACTATGATGACAGCGACGAGTCCACTTCTTCCCAAAAGGACAACGACGATAACGACTACGACAAAAGAAATACGGTTAATTCAAACTTCTCTTTTGATTATTCTCGTATTCCGCATAGCTCAAATACACATTTGCTTTCCATTCCTCTTGGCAAACCTCCACACTTTGATGGGGAGGACTACAGATTTTGGAGTCACAAAATGCGTAGTCACTTGTTCTCTCTCCATCCAAGCATATGGGAGATTGTAGAGAGTGGAATGAAATTTGATAGCTCGGATAGTCCCATGTTTATAAATGAACAAATCCATAAAAATGCACAAGCTACTACTGTCCTTTTAGCATATTTGTGCAGGGAAGAGTACAATAAGGTGAGCGGCTTGGACAATGCCAAGAAGATCTGGGACACCCTCAGGATCTCACATGAGGGGAACGATGTCACTATGCTCACCAAAATGGAGTTGGTGGAGGGCGAGCTTGGAAGATTCGCAATGATAAGGGGAGAGGAGCCAACCCAAACATACAACCGGCTCAAGACCCTCATCAACAAAATAAAGAGCTACGGAAGCACGCGATGGACGGACCACGACGTCGTTCGTCTAATGCTAAGGTCTTTTACTGTACTTGATCCACATCTGGTGAACAATATTCGTGAAAATCCTAGGTACACCAAGATGTCGCCCGAAGAAGTTCTTGGGAAGTTCATAAGCGGGCGAATGATGATCAAGGAGGCAAGATACGTGGATGATGCGCTAAATGGCCCAATCCATGAACCTCAAACCATTGCCCTCAAAGGAACAAGAAGCAAGGAGACGCTACCTAGCAAGGTGGCGCAAGTTGAGGCGGCAGGGCTCAATGATGAAGAGATGGCCCTCATCATCAAGCGCTTCAAGACGGCGCTAAAGGGTCGCAAGGGGCAGCCAAGCAAGACCAAGACAAAGGGGAAGCGCTCATGCTTCAAATGCGGTAAGATTGGCCATGTTATCGCTAATTGTCCCGATAATGTAAGTCACCAGGAACAAGGGAACAAGAGGGAGAAGAAGAAGGCATACAAGAAGGCTAAGGGCGAGGCACACCTTGGCAAGGAGTGGGACTCGGATTGTTCGTCATCCGACTCCGACAATGAAGGACTCGCTGCCACCGCCTTCAACAAGTCATCCCTCTTCCCCAACGAGCGTCACACATGCCTCATGGCGAAGGAGAAGAAGGTATGTACTCGAGACAATACTACTTATGCTTCTTCAAGTGAGGATGAGTCTAGTGATGACGATGAAATAGACTATTCTAGTTTATTTAAAGGTTTAGATAAAAATAAAATTAATAAAATCAATGAATTGATTGATGCTTTAAATGATAAGAATAGGTTATTAGAAAAGCAAGAGGATCTTTTGTACGAAGAACATGATAAGTTTGTAGAGGCTCAAAAATCCCTTGCTTTAGAAATTAAAAGGAATGAAATTCTTTCTGGTGAATTGTCTACATGCCATGACTCTATTTCTAACTTAAAGAGAATAAATGATGACTTGAATGCTAAGTTAGAAATAGCTAGGAAATCAACATCTTGTGTAGAACACGTTACAATTTGCAATAGGTGTAAAGATTTTGACGTTGATGCTTGTAGTGAACACCTAGTTTCAATTTCCAAATTGAATGATGAATTGGCTAGTCTTAATGTCCAACTTAAGACTAGCAAAAGTGAATTCGATAAGCTAAAATTTGCAAGGGATGCCTACACGATTGGTAGACACCCCTCAATTAAGGATGGACTTGGCTTCAAGAGGGAAGCCAAGAACTTGACATGTCATAAGGCTCCCATCTCCATCAAGGAGAAAGGGAAGGCCCCTATGGCAAATAGTATTCAAAAGAACCATGCTTTCTTATACCATGATAGGAAATATTCTAGGAATGTTCATCATGATAGAAATTGCAATAATGTTGTTTCACATGCGTATGATTCATATGCTATGACTGCTTCTAGTTCCCATGTTATGCATGGTAGAGATATGTCTAGGAGAAATGTTGTTCATCATATGTCTAGGAGAAATGTTGTTAATGTTCCTAGGAAAATTAATGAACCTTCGACAATATATCATGCTTGCAATGCTTCATTTGCCATTTGTAGAAAGGATAAGAAGGTAATTGCTAGGAAATTAGGGGCAAGATGCAAGGGAGATAAAACTTGCATTTGGGTCCCTAAGACCATTGTGACTAACCTAGTAGGACCCAACAAGAGTTGGGTACCTAAAACCCAAGCCTAAATTTGCCTTGCAGGTTTATGCATCCGGGGGCTCAAGCTGGATTATCGACAGCGGATGCACAAACCACATGACGGGGAAAAGAGGATGTTCTCTTCCTACGTCAAGAACAAGGATCCCCAAGATTCAATAATATTCGGTGATGGGAACCAAGGCAAGGTAAAAGGGTTAGGAAAAATTGCTATTTCATCCGAGCACTCTATTTCTAATGTGTTTTTAGTTGAGTCGCTTGGATATAACTTGTTGTCTGTGAGTCAACTTTGCAATATGGGATATAATTGTTTATTCACAAATGTAGATGTGTCTGTCTTTAGAAGGTGTGATGGTTCACTAGCTTTTAAGGGTGTACTAGACGACAAACTTTATTTAGTTGATTTTGCAAAAGAGGAGGCCGGTCTAGATGCATGCTTAATTGCTAAGACTTGCTTGGGCTGGCTGTGGCATCGCTGTTTAGCACATGTGGGGATGAAGAACCTCCACAAGCTTCTAAAGGGAGAACACGTGATAGATCTAACTAATGTGCATTTCGAAAAAGATAGACCTTGTGCAGCTTGTCAAGCAGGCAAACAGGTGGGAAGCTCTCATCACACCAAAAATGTGATGACCACATCAAGACCTTTGGAGATGCTTCATATGGACCTCTTCGGACCCGTCGCCTATCTAAGCATAGGAGGAAGTAAGTATGGTCTTGTTATAGTTGATGATTTTTCCCGCTTCACTTGGGTATTCTTTTTGCAGGACAAATCTGAAACCCAAGGGACCCTCAAGCGCTTCCTAAGGAGAGCTCAAAATGAGTTTGAGCTCAAGGTGAAGAAGATACAGAGCGACAACGGGTCTGAATTCAAGAACCTTCAAGTAGAGGAGTACCTTGAGGAGGAAGGGATCAAGCACGAGTTCTCCGCTCCCTACACACCATAGCAAAATGGTGTGGTAGAGAGGAAGAACAGGACGCTCATCGATATGGCGAGGACGATGCTTGGAGAGTTCAAGACCCCCGAGCGCTTTTGGTCGGAAGCCGTGAACACGGCTTGCCACGCCATCAACCGGGTCTACCTTCACCGCCTCCTCAAGAAGACTTCGTATGAGCTTCTAACCGGTAACAAACCCAATGTGTCTTACTTTCGTGTATTTGGGAGCAAGTGTTATATTCTTGTGAAGAAAGGTAGAACTTCTAAATTTTCTCCCAAAGCTGTAGAAGGGTTTTTATTAGGTTATGACTCAAATACAAAGGCGTATAGGGTCTTCAACAAATCATCGGGTTTGGTTGAAGTCTCTAGCGACGTTGTATTTGATGAGACTAATGGCTATCCAAGAGAGCAAGTTGTTGATCTTGATGATGTAGATGAAGAAGACGTTCCAACGGCCGCGATACGCACCATGGTGATTGGAGATGTGCGGCCTCAGGAACAATTGGAGCAAGATCAACCCTCTTCCTCAACAATGGTGCATTCCCCAACTCAAGACGATGAACAGATTCATCAGGAGGAGGCGTGTGATCAAAGGGGAGCACAAGATGATCATGTGTGGGAGGAAGAAGCACAACCGGCACCTCCAACCCAAGTTCGAGCGACAATTCAAAGGAATCATCCCGTCGACCAAATTTTGGGTGATATTAGCAAGGGAGTAACTACTCATTCTAGATTAGTGAATTTTTGTGAGCATTACTCTTTTGTCTCTTCTATTGAGCCTTTCAGGATAGAAGAGGCCTTGCTAGATCCGGATTGGGTGTTGGCCATGCAGGAGGAGCTCAACAACTTCAAGCGTAATGAAGTTTGGACACTGGTGCCGCGTCCCAAGCAAAATGTTGTGGGAACCAAGTGGGTGTTCCGCAACAAACAGGACGAGCACGGGGTGGTGACAAGGAACAAGGCTCGACTTGTGGCAAAAGGTTATGCCCAAGTCACAGGTTTGGATTTTGAGGAGACTTTTGCTCCTGTGGCTAGGCTAGAGTCCATTCGTATCTTGCTAGCATATGCCGCTCACCATTCTTTCGGGTTGTACCAAATGGATGTGAAGAGCGCCTTCCTCAACGGGCCAATCAAGGAGGAGGTGTACGTGGAGCAACCTCCTGGCTTCGAGGATGAACGGTACCCCGACCACATGTGTAAGCTCTCTAAGGCGCTCTATGGACTTAAGCAAGCCCCAAGAGCATGGTATGAATGCCTTAGAGACATTTTAATTGCTAATGCTTTCAAGGTTGGGAAAGCCGATCCAACTCTTTTCACTAAGACTTGCGATGGTGATCTTTTTGTGTGCCAAATTTATGTCGATGACATAATATTTGGTTCTACTAATCAAAAGTCTTATGAAGAGTTTAGCAGGGTGATGACACAGAAATTTGAGATGTCGATGATGGGCGAGTTGAACTACTTCCTTGGGTTCCAAGTGAAGCAACTCAAGGACGACACCTTCATCTCCCAAACGAAGTACACGCAAGACTTGCTAAAGCGGTTTGGGATGAAGGACGCCAAGCCCGCAAAGACTCCGATGGGAACCGACGGACACATCGACCTCAACAAAGGAGGTAAGTCCGTTGATCAAAAGACATACCGGTCTATGATATGGTCTTTACTTTATTTATGTGCTAGTAGACCGGATATTATGCTTAGTGTATGCATGTGTGCTAGATTTCAATCCGATCCAAGGGAGTGTCACTTAGTGGCTGTGAAGCGAATTCTTAGATATTTAGTCGCTATGCCTTGCTTCGGGATCTGGTATCCAAAGGGGTCTACCTTTGACTTAATTGGATATTCAGATTCCGACTATGCTGGATGTAAGGTCGATAGGAAGAGTACATCGGGGACGTGCCAATTCTTAGGAAGGTCCCTGGTGTCATGGAATTCTAAGAAACAAACCTCCGTTGCCCTATCCACCGCTGAGGCCGAGTATGTTGCCACAGGACAGTGTTGCGCGCAACTACTTTGGATGAGGCAAACCCTCCAGGACTTTGGCTACAATCTGAGCAAAGTCCCACTCCTATGTGACAATGAGAGTGCCATCCGCATAGCGGAAAATCCTGTTGAGCACAGCCGCACAAAGCACATTGACATCCGGCATCACTTTTTGAGAGACCACCAACAAAAGGGAGATATCGAAGTGTTTTATGTTAGCACCGAGAACCAGCTAGCCGATATCTTTACCAAGCCTCTAGATGAGAAGACCTTTTGCAGGCTGCGTAGTGAGCTAAATGTCTTAGATTCGCGGAACTTGGATTGATTTATAGCATACATGTGTTTATGCCTTTGATCATGTTCCTTATGCATTTTGTTGTTTACTTGTGGTGCTCAAGTTGTACAAACACTCCCCGGACCTCACAAGTCCTTTTTGCAAGTGATGCACATATTTAGGGGGAGTTGTGCTACAACTTGACCCTTTGAGACTAACCATGTGCTTGAGTTTTCTTAATTTAGTCTCAAAGGATGTTTGAAAGGGAAAAGGTGGACTTGGACCATGAAAGACTTCCACTGCACTCCGATGAGAGGGTAACTTATTCCAAGTTCATCTCATGTACTCTTATTGCCTTTGTATTCTTATTTGAAGATTTTGGTGAGGCAATGGGGTTCTAGGGCCAAGATTGATCCCGTTTTGGTGCTTGATGCCAAAGGGGGAGAAAATAAGGCCAAAGCAATAAATGGATCAGCTACCACTTGAGAATTTTGAAAATAATAGATTAGAGCTTTTGTTTTGTCAAAATACTCTTATTGGCTCTTTTTGTCAAAAGTTGGTCTCTTGTGGGGAGAATGGTTGATTATGGGAAATAGGGGGAGTTTTTGATACTGTGATCAATTTTATTGGAACAACTCTCTTTATATCTCTACAAGTGTGTTTGACTTAGAGATAGGAAATTGAGGTTGATTTGCAAAAACAAACCAAGTGGCGGCAAAGTATGATCCATATTGTCGGCGTTTCGAGACCGGGGGGTCCCTGAGCCGACGAGTGAAGTGTCGCTGCGTGCCCCAGCCCAGATGGGTCGACGCGAGGCTGAGCGCGAAGGGGGGAAGGTGAGGTGGCCAGAGATGGGCGTGAGAGAGGTGGAAATCCCGCGGCCTTCGTGTTCGTCCCGCGCCCAGGTCGGGTGCGCTTGCAGTAGGGGGTTACAAGCGTCCACACGGGTGAAGGAGCGAGTGGCCTCACGTGAGCGCCCGTCTCGTCCTCGTCCCCGCGCGGCCAACCCCCTCTAAGAGGGCCCTGGTCCTTCCTTTTATAGGCGTAAGGAGAGGATCCAGGTGTACAATGGGGGGTGTAGCAGAGTGCCATGTGTCTAGCGGAGGAGAGCTAGCGCCCTAAGTACACGCAATCGTGGCGGCTAGAGAGATTTTGGCGCCCGGTTTGTGTGATGTCGTGGCCGTCGGAGGAGCGCTGGAGCCTGGCGGAGGGACAGCTGTCGAGGCCGTCGAGTCCTTGCTGACGTCCTCTTGCTTCCGTAAGGGGGCCGAGAGCCGCCATCGTCAGGGAGCATGCGGGGCGCCATCATCGCCTATCTGGTGGAGCGAGCCAGATGGGACACCGGTCTTGTTCCCCGTAGCCTGAATCAGCTTGGAGTAGGGTAATGATGGCGCCTCCTGTTGACGTGGCTGGTCCGCGCCCTAGGTTGGGCGATGTGGAAGCTCCTCCGGGGTCGAGGTCGAGTCAGTCTTCCATGGCCGAGGCCGAGTCCGAGCCCCTAGGTCGGGCGAGGCGGTGGCCGTTGGCTGAGGCCAGGGCGGAATTTGAGTCCTGGAGTCGGGCGAAGTGGAGTTCGTCGTCTTCTGGGGCTGAGCCCAAGTCCGAGCCCTAGGTCGGGCGGAGCGGAGTTCGCCGTCTTCCGGGGCTTTGCCCGAGTCCGAGCCCTGGGTCGTGCAGAGCGGAGTTCGCCGTCTTCCGGGGCTTAGCCCGAGTCCGAGCCCTGGGTCGGGCGGAGCGGAGTTCGCCGTATTCCGGGGCTTAGCCCGAGTTCGAGCCCTGGGTCGGGCGGAGCGGAGTTCGCCATCTTCCGGGGCTTAGCCCGAGTCCGAGCCCTGGGTCGGGCGAAGCGGAGTTCGCCGTCTTCCGGGACTTAGCCCGAGTCCGAGCCCTGGGTCGGGCGGAGCGGAGTTCGCCGTCTTCTGGGGCTTAGCCCGAGTCCGAGCCCTGGGTTGGGCGGAGCGGAGTTTCCTATGGTGTGCGGCCGGGCCTGACTGCCTGTCAGCCTCACTCTGTCAAGTGGCACCGCAGTCGGAGCGGCGCAGGTGATAGTCGCCTAGAGGGGGGGTGAATAGGGCGAAACTGAAATTTACAAAAATAAACACAACTACAAGCCGGGGTTAGCGTTAGAAATATAAACGAGTCCGCGAGAGAGGGCGCAAAACAAATCGCAAGCGAATAAAAGTGTGACACGCGGATTTGTTTTACCGAGGTTCGGTTCTTGCAAACCTACTCCACGTTGAGGAGGCCACAAAGGCCGGGTCTCTTTCAACCCTTCCCTCTCTCAAACGATCCCACGGATCGAGTGAGCTTTCTCTTCTTCTCAATCAACCGGGAACAAAACTTCCCCGCAAGGGCCACCACACAATTGGTGCCTCTTGCCTTGGTTACAATTGAGTGATGATCACAAGAACAAGTGAGAAAGAAAGAAAGCGATCCAAGCGCAAGAGCTCAAAAGAACACGGCAAATCTCTCTCGCTAGTCACTAAAGGCTTGAGTGGAATTGGAGAGGATTTGATCTCTTTGTATGTGTCTAGAATTGAATGCCTAGCTCTTGTAAGTGGTTGAGAGTTGGAAAACTTGGATTGCAATGAATGTGGGGTGGTTGGGGTATTTATAGCCCCAACCACCAAAAGTGACCGTTGCTGGAAGCTGTCTGTTCGATGGCACACCGGACAGTCCAGTGCACACCAGACAGTCCGGTGCCCCTGCCACGTCACCATTGCCGTTGGATTCTGACCGTTGGAGCTTTTGACTTCTGGGTCCACCTGGGTGTCCGGTGCACACCGGACATGTACTGTTGGATGTCCGGTGCACCGGCATGGGCGATCCTGACGTCTGCGCGCGCTGTGCGCGCATTAAATGCACCGCAGGGAGCCGTTGGCGCCGCAGGGAGCCGTTGCTCCGCTGGCACACCGGACAGTCCGGTGCACACCGGACAGTCCGGTGCACACCGGACAGTCCGGTGAATTTTAGCGGAGCGGCTGCCGCGCGAACCCGAGGCTGGCGAGTTCCAGAGACGGCGCTTCCTGGGAGCACCGGACATGTCCGGTGCACACCGGACAGTCCGGTGAATTATAGCACGCCGGCTCCCGAGAATTCCCGAGGGCGAAGAGTTTGAGTTGGAGTTCCTCTGGGCGCACCGGACACTGTCCGGTGCACACCGGACAGTCCGGTGCCTTCAGCCAGAGATGCCTTCGGTTGCCTCGTTGCTCCTTTGTCGAATCCAACACTTGGTCTTTTTATTGACTGAATGTGAACCTTTTGCACCTGTATAACTTATGCACTAGAGCAAACTAGTTAGTCCAATATTTGTGTTGGGCAATTCAACCACCAAAATTATTTAGGAACTAGGTGTAAGCCTAATTCCCTTTCAATCTCCCCCTTTTTGGTGATTGATGCCAACACAAACCAAAGCAAATATAGAAGTGCATAATTGAACTAGTTTGCATAAGGTAAGTGCAAAGGTTGCTTGGAATTGAGCCAATAAATACTTATATGATGCGCGCATGGATTGTTTCTTTGTTTTTTTTTTGACATATTGGACCTCATTTGCACCATAAGTTTTGTTTTTGCAAAACTCTTTTGTAAATTCTTTTCAAAGTCATTTTGCAAGATAGTCAAAGGTAAATGAATAAGATTTTTGCAAAGCATTTACAAGATTTGAAATTTTCTTCCTTTGTTCAAATGCTTTTCCTTTGACTAAACAAAACTCCCCCTCAAATAAGGTCTCCTCTTAGTGTTCAAGAGGGTTTTAAGACATCAATTTTGAAAATACTAGTTGCTCCCCCTTTAGAACACAAAGAGATACTAATTTTGAAATTTACCAATATAAAATCATCAAATTTAAAAAATTAGGTGGTGGTGCGGTCCTTTTGCTTTGGGCTCATATTTTCTCCCCCTTTGGCATGAATCGCCAAAAACGGAATCATTAGAGCCCAAGTGAAGTACTTTCTCCCCCTTTGGTCATGAAATGAATGAGTGAAGATTATACCAAAGTTGAAGAGATGATGCGGAGCGACGGCGAAGAATGAGTAGTCGAGTGGAGTGGAAGCCTTGTCTTTCGCCGAAGACTCCAATTTCCTTTCAATATACCTATGACTTGGTTTGAAATACACTTGAAAACACATTAGTCATAGCATATATAAAAGAGACATGATCAAAGGTATATTCATGTGCTATGTGTGCAAGTTTAGCAAAAGAAATTCCTAGAATCAAGAATATTGAGCTCATGCCTAAGTCGGGTAAAAGATTGTTCATCAAGTGGCTTGGTAAAGATATCGGCTAATTGATCTTTAGTGTTAATGTATGAAATCTCGATATCCCCCTTTTGTTGGTGATCCCGAAGAAAGTGATACCGAATGGCTATGTGCTTAGTGCGGCTGTGCTCGACGGGATTGTCGGCCATTTTGATTGCACTCTCATTGTCACATAGCAAGGGGACTTTGGTTAGTTTGTAACCGTAGTCCCGCAGGGTTTGCCTCATCCAAAGCAATTGCGCGCAACAATGACCTGCGGCAATGTACTCGGCTTCGGCGGTAGAAAGAGCGACTGAATTTTGCTTCTTTGAAGCCCATGACACCAAGGATCTTCCCAAGAACTGGCAAGTCCCCGATGTGCTCTTCCTGTTAATTTTACACCCCGCCCAATCGGCATCCGAATAACCAATCAAATCAAATGTGGATCCCCGAGGGTACCAAAGCCCAAACTTAGGAGTATAAGCCAAATATCTCAAGGTTCGTTTTACGGCCGTAAGGTGTGATTCCTTAGGGTCGGCTTGGAATCTTGCACACATGCATACGGAAAGCATAATGTCCGGTCGAGATGCACATAAATAAAGCAATGAACCAATCATCGACCGGTATACCTTTTGATCCACGGACTTACCTCCCGTGTCGAAGTCGAGATGCCCATTTGTTCCCATGGGTGTCTTGATGGGCTTGGCATCCTTCATCCCAAACTTGCTTAGGATATCTTGAGTATACTTCGTTTGGCTGATGAAGGTGCCCTCTTGGAGTTGCTTGACTTGGAATCCTAGAAAATACTTCAACTCCCCCATCATCGACATCTCGAATTTTTGTGTCATGATCCTACTAAATTCTTCACATGTAGATTTGTTAGTAGACCCAAATATGATATCATCAACATAAATTTGGCATACAAACAAATCATTGTCAAGAGTCTTAGTGAACAAAGTAGGATCGGCTTTGCCGACTTTGAAGCCATTTGCAATAAGGAAATCTCTAAGGCATTCATACCATGCTCTTGGGGCTTGCTTGAGCCCATAAAGCGCCTTAGAGAGCCTATAAACATGGTTAGGGTACTCACTGTCTTCAAAGCCGGGAGGTTGCTCAACGTAGACCTCCTCCTTGATCGGTCCATTGAGGAAGGCACTCTTCACGTCCATTTGATAAAGCTTGAAGCCATGGTAAGTAGCATAGGCTAATAATATGCGAATTGACTCAAGCCTAGCTACGGGTGCATAGGTTTCACCAAAATCCAAACCTTCGACTTGTGAATATCCCTTGGCCACGAGTCGAGCTTTGTTCCTAGTCACCACACCATGCTCGTCTTGCTTGTTGCGGAAGACCCACTTGGTTCCTACAACATTTTGATTAGGACGTGGAACTAAGTGCCATACCTCATTCCTAGTGAAGTTGTTGAGCTCCTCTTGCATCGCCATCACCCAATCCGAATCTTGAAGTGCTTCCTCTACCCTGTGTGGCTCAATAGAGGAAACAAACGAGTAATGTTCACAAAAATGTGCAACACGAGATCGAGTAGTTACCCCCTTATGAATGTCGCCGAGGATGGTGTCGACGGGGTGATCTCGTTGTATTGCTTGGTGGACTCTTGGGTGTGGCGGCCTTGGTTGTTCATCCTCCTTGTCTTCATTATTTGCATCTCCCCCTTGATCGTTGCCGTCATTTTGAGGTGGCTCATCTTCTTGATCTTCTTGTTCAACATCTTGAGCCTCATCCTCAACTTGAGTTGGTGGAGATACTTGCGTGGAGGAGGATGGTTGATCTTGTATATGTGGAGGCTCTTCGGATTCCTTAGGACACACATCCCCAATGGACATGTTCCTTAGCGCTATGCATGGAGCCTGTTCTTCACCTATATCATCAAGATCAACTTGCTCTACTTGAGAGCCGTTAGTCTCATCAAACACAACGTCACAAGAAACTTCAACAAGTCCTGAGGACTTATTAAAGACTCTATATGCCCTTGTGTTTGAGTCATATCCTAGTAAAAAGCCTTCTACAGTTTTAGGAGCAAATTTAGATTTTCTACCTCTCTTAACAAGAATAAAGCATTTGCTGCCAAAAACTCTAAAATATGAAATATTTGGCTTTTTACCGGTTAGGAGTTCATAAGATGTCTTCTTGAGGATTCGATGAAGATATAACCGGTTGATGGCGTAGCAGGCGGTGTTGACCGCTTCGGCCCAAAACCGATCCGGTGTCTTGTACTCATCAAGCATGGTTCTTGCCATGTCCAATAGAGTTCGATTCTTCCTCTCCACTACACCATTTTGTTGTGGAGTGTAGGGAGAAGAGAACTCATGCTTGATGCCCTCCTCCTCAAGAAAACCTTCAATTTGAGAGTTCTTGAACTCCGTCCCGTTGTCGCTTCTGATTTTCTTGATCCTTAAGCCGAACTCATTTTGAGCCCGTCTCAAGAATCCCTTTAAGGTCTCTTGGGTATAAGATTTGTCCTGTAAAAAGAACACCCAAGTGAAGCGAGAATAATCATCCACAATTACAAGACAATACTTACTACCGCCGATGCTTATGTAAGCGATCGGGCCGAATAGATCCATGTGTAGGAGCTCCAGTGGCCTGTCGGTAGTCATGATGTTTTTGTGTGGATGATGGACACCAACTTGCTTCCCGGCTTGGCATGCGCTACAAATCCTGTCTTTCTCAAAATGAACATCGGTTAGTCCTAAAATGTGTTCTCCCTTTAGAAGCTTGTGAAGATTCTTCATTCCAACATGGGCTAGTCGGCGGTGCCAAAGCCAACCCAAGTTAGTCTTAGCAATCAAGCAAGTGTCGAGTTCAGCTCTATCAAAATCTACCAAGTATAGCTGACCCTCTAACACTCCCTTGAATGCTATTGAATCATCACTTCTTCTAAAGACAGTAACACCAGTATCAGTAAAAAGACAGTTGTAGCCCATTTGACATAATTGGGATACGGAAAGCAAATTGTAATCTAAAGAATCTACAAGAAAAACATTGGAAATAGAATGGTCAGGAGATATAGCAATTTTACCCAAACCTTTGACCAAACCTTGATTTCCATCCCCGAATGTGATAGCTCGTTGGGGATCTTGGTTTTTCTCATATGAGGAGAACATCTTTTTCTCCCCTGTCATGTGGTTTGTGCACCCGCTGTCGAGTATCCAACTTGAGCCCCCGGATGCATAAACCTACAAAACAAGTTTAGTTCTTTGTTTTAGGTACCCAAACGGTTTTGGGTCCTTTGGCATTAGATACAAGAACTTTGGGTACCCAAACACAAGTCTTGGAGCCCTTGTGTTTGCCCCCAACAATTTTGGCAACTATCTTGCCGGATTTGTTAGTCAAAACATAAGATGCATCAAAAGTTTTAAATGAAATAGCATGATCATTTGATGCATTTGGAATTTTCTTTCTAGGCAACTTGGCATGGGTTGGTTGCCTAGATCTAGATGTCTCACCCTTATACATAAAAGCATGATTAGGGCCAGAGTGAGACTTCCTAGAATGAATTTTCCTAATCTTGCTCTCAGGATAGCCGGCAGGGTACAAAATGTAACCCTCGTTATCCTGAGGCATGGGAGCCTTGCCCTTAACAAAGTTAGATAGGTTCTTTGGAGGGGCATTAATTTTGACATTGTCTCCATTTTGGAAGCCAATGCCATCCTTAATGCCAGGGCGTCTCCCATTATAGAGCATGCTTCTAGCCAATTTAAATTTTTCATTTTCCAAGTCATGCTCTCTAATCTTAGCATTGAGTTGAGCTATGTGATCATTTTGTTTTTTAATTAAGGCTAGGTGATCATGGATAGCATCAACATTAATATCTCTACATCTAGTACAAATAGAAACATGTTCAACATTAGATGTAGAGGGTTTGCAAGATTTTAGTTCAATAACCTTAGCATGTAATATATCATTTTTAGTTCTAAGGTCAGAAATAGTAGCATTGCAAATATCAAAATCTTTAGCCTTAGCAATTAGTTTCTCATTCTCATTTCTAAGGCTAGCAAGAGAAATATTCAATTCTTCAATCCTAGCAAGCAAATCATCATTATCATTTCTAGGACTTGGAATTGAAATATTGCAAATATGAGAATCAACCTTAGCTATTAAATTAGCATTTTCATTTCTAAGGTTGTCTATAGTCTCATGGCAAATACTTAGCTCACTAGACAATTTTTCACATTTTTCTATTTCTAGAGCATAAGCATTTTTAACCTTAACATGCTTTTTATTTTCTTTAATAAGGAAGTCCTCTTGAGAATCCAAGAGATCATCCTTCTCATGAATAGCACTAATCAATTCATTTAATTTTTCTTTTTGTTGCATGTTGAGGTTAGCAAAAAGGGTGCGCAAATTATTCTCCTCATTTTTATCATCATCCTCATCACTAGATGTTTCATATTTAGTGGAGGACTTTGATTTTACCTTCTTTTTGCTGTCCTTGGCCATGAGACACTTGTGGCCGACGTTGGGGAAGAGGAGGCCCTTGGTGACGGCGATGTTGGTGGCGTCCTCGTCGTCGGAGGAGTCGCTTGAGCTTTCGTCGGAGTCCCACTCCCGACAAACATGGGCATCGCCGCCCTTCTTCTTGTAGTACTTCTTCTTTTCTTTCCTCTTTCCCTTCTTGTCGTCGCCCCTGTCACTGTCACTAGACATTGGACATTTTGCAATGAAATGACCGGGCTTACCACACTTGTAGCAAACCTTCTTGGAACGGGATTTGTAATCCTTCCCCTTCCGTTGCTTGAGGATTTGCCGAAAGCTTTTGATGATTAGGGCCATCTCCTCGTTGTCGAGCTTAGAGGCGTCAATTGGTTGTCTACTTGGTGTAGACTCCTCCTTCTTCTCCTCCGTGGCCTTGAAGGCCACCGGTTGCGCCTCGGATGTGGAAGGTTCATCAAGCTCGTTGATCTTCTTGGAGCCCTTAATCATGCATTCAAAGCTTACAAAATTCCCGATAACTTCCTCGAGAGTCATTAGTGGATATCTAGGATTACCACGAATTAATTGTACTTGAGTGGGGTTAAGGAAAATAAGTGCTCTTAAAATAACCTTAACCACCTCGTGGTCATCCCATTTTGCGCTCCCGAGGTTGCGCACTTGGTTCACCAAGGTCTTGAGCCGGTTGTACATGTCTTGTGGCTCCTCCCCTTGGCGAAGACGAAAGCGACCGAGCTCCCCCTCGATCGTTTCCCGTTTGGTGATTTTGGTGAGTTCATCACCCTCGTGCGCCGTCTTGAGTAGGTCCCAAATCTCCTTGGCGTTCTTCAACCCTTGTACTTTGTTGTATTCCTCCTTGCTTAGAGAGGCAAGGAGGATGGTTGCGGCTTGAGAGTTGAAGTGCTCGATTTGGGCCACTTCGTCCGTGTCATAGTCCTCATCCCCTACGGATGGTACCTGTACACCATACTCAACAACATCCCATAATCTTTTGTGGAGAGAGGTTAGATGAAATCGCATCAAATTACTCCACATAGCATAATCTTCACCATTAAAAGTTGGTGGTTTGCCTAATGGGACGGATAGTAAAGGTGTATGTTTAGGAATGCGAGGGTAGCGTAGGGGAATCTTACTATACTTCTTACGCTCTTGGCGTTTAGAAGTGACGGACGCCGCGTCGGAGCCGGAGGTAGATGTCGATGAAGTGTCGGTCTCATAGTAGACCACCTTTCTCATCCTTTTGTGCTTGTCCCCACTCCGATGCGGCTTGTGAGAAGAAGATTTTTCCTTCTTCTCCTTGTGGTGAGAAGAGGAAGATCTTTTCTCCTTCCGCTTGGAGGAGTTCTTCTTCTTCTCCCTTCTCTTGGTGCGGGACTCTTCCGATGAAGTGCTCCCTTGGCTTGTAGTGGGCTTGTCGCCGGTCTCCATCTCCTTCTTGGCGTGATCTCCCGACATCACTTCGAGCGGTTAGGCTCTAATGAAGCACCGGGCTCCGATACCAATTGATAGTCGCCTAGAGGGGGGGTGAATAGGGCGAAACTGAAATTTACAAAAATAAACACAACTACAAGCCGGGGTTAGCGTTAGAAATATAAACGAGTCCGCGAGAGAGGGCGCAAAACAAATCGCAAGCAAATAAAAGTGTGACACGCGGATTTGTTTTACCGAGGTTCGGTTCTTGCAAACCTACTCCCCGTTGAGGAGGCCACAAAGGCCGGGTCTCTTTCAACCCTTCCCTCTCTCAAACGATCCCACGGATCGAGTGAGCTTTCTCTTCTTCTCAATCAACCGGGAACAAAACTTCCCCGCAAGGGCCACCACACAATTGGTGCCTCTTGCCTTGGTTACAATTGAGTGATGATCACAAGAACAAGTGAGAAAGAAAGAAAGCGATCCAAGCGCAAGAGCTCAAAAGAACACGACAAATCTCTCTCGCTAATCACTAAAGGCTTGAGTGGAATTGGAGAGGATTTGATCTCTTTGTATGTGTCTAGAATTGAATGCCTAGCTCTTGTAAGTGGTTGAGAGTTGGAAAACTTGGATTGCAATGAATGTGGGGTGTTTGGGGTATTTATAGCCCCAACCACCAAAAGTGACCGTTGCTGGAAGCTGTCTGTTCGATGGCACACCGGACAGTCCGGTGCACACCGGACAGTCCGGTGCCCCTGCCACGTCACCATTGCCGTTGGATTCTGACCGTTGGAGCTTCTGACTTCTGGGCCCTCCTGGGTGTCCGGTGCACACCGGACATGTACTGTTGGATGTCCGGTGCACCGGCATGGGCGATCCTGACGTCTGCGCGCGCTGCGCGCGCATTAAATGCACCGCAGGGAGCCGTTGGCGCCGCAGGGAGCCGTTGCTCCGCTGGCACACCGGACAGTCCGGTGCACACCGGACAGTCCGGTGCACACCGGACAGTCCGGTGAATTTTAGCGGAGCGGCTGCCGCGCGAACCCGAGGCTGGCGAGTTCCGGAGACGGCGCTTCCTGGGAGCACCGGACATGTCCGGTGCACACCGGACAGTCCGGTGAATTATAGCACGCCGGCTCCCGAGAATTCCCGAGGGCGAAGAGTTTGAGTTGGAGTTCCTCTGGGCGCACCGGACACTGTCCGGTGCACACCGGACAGTCCGGTGCCTTCAGCCAGAGATGCCTTCGGTTGCCTCGTTGCTCCTTTGTTGAATCCAACACTTGGTCTTTTTATTGACTGAATGTGAACCTTTTGCACCTGTATAACTTATGCACTAGAGCAAACTAGTTAGTCCAATATTTGTGTTGGGCAATTCAACCACCAAAATTATTTAGGAACTAGGTGTAAGCCTAATTCCCTTTCAGCAGGCGGCGCTGTCTTTCTGTCAGACCGGTCAGTGGAGCGGTCACTTCGGCTCCGTCAGCTGAGGGGCGCGTGTCAGGATAAAGGTGTCAGGCCACCTTTGCATTAAATGCTCCTGCGATTTGGTCGGGGTTGCTTCTCGGTGAAGACAGGGCCTCGGGCGAGCCGGGAACGTGTTCGCCGCTGGAGGGGGGCCTCGGGCGAGGCGGAGATCCTCCGGGTCGGCTGCCCTTGTCCGAGGCTAGGCTCGGGCGAGGCGTGATCAAGTCCCTTGAATGGACTGATCCCTGACTTGATCGCACCCATCAGGCCTTTGCAGCTTTATGCTGATGGGGGTTACCAGCTGAGAATTAGGAGCCTTGAGGGTACCCCTAATTATGGTCCCCGACAGTAGCCCCCGAGCCTCGAAGGGAGTGTTAGCACTCGCTTGGAGGCTTTCGACGCACTTTTTCGCAAGGGGACCAGCCTTTCTCGGTTGCGTTTTGTTCCGGTGGGTGCGCGCGAGCGCACCCGCCGGGTGTAGCCCCCGAGGCCTCGGAGGAGTGGTTTGACTCCTCCGAGGTCTTAACGCCTCGCGCAATGCTTCGGCTGGTCTGGTCGTTCCCTCATGCGAGCTGGCCGTAGCCCGGGTGCACGGTTGGGTCCCAAGTTCTCGGGCTGGTATGTTGACGCTGTCAACGGTTTGGCCGGAGCCGGGTTTGCGAGAGCAGCCCCCGAGCCTCTGCACAGGGCGAGAGGGCGATCAGGGACAGACTCGACTTTTTTACATACGCTCCTGCGTCGCCTTTTCGCAAGGAGGAGGGGGGAGAGAGCCATGTTGCCCTCGGTGGGCGCCGAACATGGCGTCTCCGGTGAGCTGCAGGCGGGTGATCCGAGCGGACGTCCGTGCCCCATTCGTTAGGGGTCGGCTAGAGGCCCAGAGGCACGCCCAAAAGTATCTACGGGTGATCTGCCGGACCCGGTCCCCTGGCGACGGGGTCCGAGGGCTCGATGCCTCCCTCTGATGGGATTCCATTACAAGATCGTTCCCGCTGGTCTCGGAAATGTCCTAGGGTACCTCGGGAGCGCAGCCCGAGCCTTGGTTATGTATCGAACGTACCCATGGTCATCCCTCGCTCTGTGTCTGAGGCGGCTGTGAACCCTTCGGGGGCCAGCCTTCGAACCCCTGATCAGTAGTGGGCGCGGAGCCCGAGTAGCCTGAGGCGGCCGTTGAACCCTTCCGAGGGGCCAGCCTTCGAACCTCTGACCAGTAGTGGGTGTGGAGCCCACGTGCTCTGAGGCGGCTGTTGAACCCTTCCGAGGGGCCAGCCTTCGAACCTCTGATCAGTAGGGAGGCTCGGAGCCTGGTTCCTTCACAGGGAAGGATCCTTTTCGGGGTATCCCCCTTTCCCGGTCCCTGTTGCAAGAGAGAGAAAGAGGAAAAAAGAAAAAGGATACGAAATCGAACGACGCGGCGTACCTTTTTTGACGCGGTCATTATGGCGAAGGCGAAGCGTCGCTCGCTTCTCCTGCCAGAGGCGCCGCCTGTCCCGCCGTGGAGTTAATGCGACGGGGCGAGAGGTTCGCAGGGCAGCCGTTGCGCATGCGCGAGTCGTTCGAGGAACGGAACACGGGCGCGTTGTCTTCACGCCGTGAGAGAGGGTTCTCTCGCTGCCCCCGGATGGGACGTAAGCTTGGCTGACGACGTGACCGCTGCTCCTGCCCGCCTGCCACCACCATTACTGCCGGCCCGTTTTTGGCCGCATTGACCGTCGCGCCAGGCTGGAGCCGCTGGGTCGGGTGTTGGGTCGCCTCGAGTTGCGGTATTGGTTCCACAGTCGAGGAGGCGCGGTGGTGGCGCAGGTGGCGGTGCAGCTGCATGCACGGAGCATTCGGCGCGCCGGTTGCATGACGCGTGGATCTGGGCCTCCATGCTGGGCGTGTTGGGAGTCGGAGAAGTGCGCCCACTTGGCACGGTTGCATGCCGCCTGCGTGGCTGCCCGCCCTCTCGCCCGTTGGTCTGGGCAAAAGTGGAGAGCCGCTTGTAACCGCTGGGCGGTTGCACGCACCACGCGCGGCGGTTTGGCTTCTTCTGCTCTGGGCCGGCTTGCATGACGTGTGGGACCTAGCCCCCGCGCCGTAGGGGGAGGACCTTGGAGCGTGTTGGAGAAGACTCAGCCACGACGGCTGGGGACGCAAGTGGGGAGAGTCACCTTTAAAAGGAGGGTGACCCTCTTGGAAGGCGACCGTGTCTTCGTGCTCCCTTATGCATCGTGTCTTTCCATCTTCCAAGCCCCCGGATGGGGGATATCCGCCGTCTTTCCGCTTCGTCGTTGGAGGAACGCAACTCCGCGGGAGTTGGTACCTTTCAGCCGTCGTTCGGCTTCAAGGATTTTCATCAGGCAGCCTGGCTGCATTCCCTCGCCGGTGGTCACCCAAGACGGTGACCACCAGCCTCTGGGTGGGGAGGAGCAAGCCAGGCTGCGATCTTGGCTCCGCCCTCAGCTTCAAGGATGTTCATCATCCTTGCGGGGGCGGAGAGCGAGGCGAGCCGGGGCTCTACCTCCTGCGCGGGTCGGCTGGCCACCTCCTCTTCCAGCTTCTGGTGGTGGAAACCATCCTCCAGTTCTGCGGAGGAGGCGTCCTCCAGCCATGCCGGGGAAGGCGAACTGTTGCTACCCAGCTAGGATGCAACATTCCGCCCTCTTCCTTGCTTTCGCGGCGAGGACGGGAGTGAGGACCTGCCGGTGCGCCTCGCAGACCGTCGGCGTTGGTGGAGAGGCGGACGCCACCGTCCGTGCTGCTGTGGTGGCAGCCGGAGGAAGCTCCCCCCTCGTCGAGGTCGTCAGCGCCGCCCATGGGCCGGCCCCCGGCTCTTTGGCTTTGATGTCTGTTTTGCGTCCCTTGAGTAGGGACGCGAACGAAAGCCTTCCGGTGGCCGCGCCCGTTCTGGGATCATGGCTGTTGGGGGCCTTCGTCCTCCGAAGGTCCTCAAAAACATGATTTGACAATGTTTTCCAAGTGGATTATATGGACAGGTACCTTCGGACTCAGAATTATGAACATGAAGTACGGTCAGGACGAAGCCCGAATCAGACGAAGGGGGATTGAGATGGAGGACCGGCTGATTGTCAAGATCTACGAAGGATGGTGCACAGCCGAAGCTGTGCGCAGGAAAGCTTCGTCGCGATAGCAGAAAGGGAAACCGACTTAAAGATGAAAAGACTACTTAGGCCTCGACAGATTCCCATAAGTCATTAGCAAATGTGATGGGCATGAATGTAATTTTACGTGGGTTGTGTCCCACGTCTATAAATAGATGAACAGTACTCCCGTACTGTTCACGCGGACTGGGCATTTACTTTTACGTCATCCTTGTACTTTTGTCTTCCTGCAATCCGAAGGTACACTTGTAATTTGAAGTCATTTCTATTGTTATATGATAATAAAATAGAAATGACATTGCAATAAAGTTTAAATGTTTATATTACTTTTAATGTTGTGTATGAGTCCTTCGTCATAACTTATTGCACTCACGAAGATATATTATTTGTGACCTTCGTCCGGAGCACATTATATCCCGAAGGGAAATAGTGTTTCAAAGGACGAAGGACCTTATCATTTAACACTTTTTATGTTGCCTTGTTCTTAATCCGAAGCATTTGAGAACAAGTCCCCAACATTGGCGCCCACCTCCGGTGAACTCACTTCCATTTCGAGTTTTTCGAACACCTTCGGAAGCTATAGACCCTCGCTATGGCGCCGAAGAAAGCTTCAGCGACTGGGGCTGCAGCACTGCAACCGCTGGACCCCAATCAGGAGACCGTCTCTCTTCGGGAGGCCCGAAGCCAGAAGAGGAAGGCCGTCAGCCCGACGCTTTAGGAGGATGAACTAGACCAAGAGATCAGGGATATGGAGATGCTTCATCAACAGGTGCAGAGGAAAAAAGAAAAGATGGCCAGGCTAGCTGAGCTGCAAAGGCAGATAGACGAAGCTTCTGAAGAAGTCCGTCATCTTACCCACGATGAGCAGAACCGAAGGCCTCAATAAAAAGACCTTCGTCAGGAGGGCTTCTTCAACGAAGATGACTGGTATGACAATTTCCATCATGGAAATTTTGTTTTCGATGATGCTTCTCCTCTGTCCGCTGAGCTGCAGGCTACACCTTGGCCTCCGTCCTATAAGCCACCCCAGCTTCCCATGTTTGATGGCCATTCAGACCCGAAGCAGTTCTTGATGAGTTACGAAGCAACAGTGTCTTCGTATGGTGGCAATGCTGCAGTCATGGCAAAGTCTTTCGTTATGGCCGTCAGAAATGTTGCTCAGACCTGGTATTCCTCCCTTCGACCAGGAACGATCACTTCATGGCAGAAGCTGAAGGATATGTTGTTAACCAGTTTTCAAGGATTTCAGACGAAGCCGGTCACTGCTCAAGCCTTGTTCCAGTGCACTCAGGATCATGAAGAATACCTTCAGGCGTATGTCAGAAGGTTCTTGCGTTTGAGGGCGCAAGCACCAACGGTGCCCAATGAAATTGTCATCGAAGCCATGATCAAGGGGCTTCGTCCTGGACCTGCAGCTCAATACTTTGCTAGGAAGCCTCCTCAGACTCTGGAGAAGCTGCTCCAAAAGATGGACGAGTACATTCGTGCCGACAATGACTTTCGCCAAAGAAGGGAGGAGGCTTTCAGATTTTCTGAAATGACCAGGGGCTTCGGAGGAAGATTTTATCCGAGGCATGTCAGGTCCATCCACAACTCCACTCAAAATGATGATAAGGGGAGTCAGCAGAACAGACCGCAGAGCTCCTCACAGGCTTCGGGGCAACAGCAAACTTTCTTCCGGCCACCAGCTCCAAGAGGCAGAGGCGCCAGGGGCTTCGGCGGAAGATTTGGAGATCAACCAAGGAGGGTATTTTGCTTATTCTGTGGTGAAAACAAGGGCCATACCACCAGGATGTGCCATGTTACCATCCAGAAACAAAAGGAGCTAGCAGAAGCTGCAGCGCAACAGGGCCAGCCGAAGCAGGTCATGCATACTGCTTCGTACCATCAGCCTTACATCCCGGAATACGTGGGCAACCACCCTGCAGTTTCCGTAGCTTCGGCGAGTCAACCTCAAGCTTCATGGCAACAGCCCCCGCCCCCACCTCCGCTGCAACAAGGCCAACAGCCAGAAGGGAGCCAATATGTTCCGCACCAAAGGGATCTCAGAGAGCAATCTGAAGCTCGCACAGTCAATAGTACTGTGCCAGAGTCGAAGCACATTTATTGACAAATATCCTACTTTGATAGCAGTCTTTTCCGTTTAGTTCTATTTTCTGTGTAATAAAGAACATTTCAGTTTTCATGTAATAGTTTCGTGGTTGGTTATCAGGAAAACCTATCTTCTCCACAGGCTTAAGTTGCTGAAGCTTAAAAATTTGCGGTAACAAGGAGGACCCTCGAATTATTAAAAATCCTTCGAAGCAACAAAAAGTCGTTCTAAGGAACGCAGAGTAAGTTGCCGAAGTTACGAAAAGCCGTTCCAAAGGGAGCGCAGTGTAAGTTTTTTGCTCCAAAGACGTTCCTAAGGGAATGCAGAGCATACAGCGAAAAGTCAACGCTGATACCGCCTAAAGTAAAAGGCGAAGAAGCTCCAAAGACGTTCCTAAGGGAATGCAGAGCTTACAGCGAAAAGTCAACGCTGATACCGCCTAAGTAAAAGGCGAAGAAGCTCCAAAGACGTTCCTAAGGGAATGCAGAGCTTACAAATATATTTTGTGTGTATCTTCGGAACAAACGTCATTTGCATAACATAACATCATCACATCATTTTGCATAGCATAAGCATCATACATCATGTTGCATATGGCAAAAGAAGGGGACACAGTATCAACCTCCGAAAGGACGCTTTGAGAAAGCGAAAATTGTGTAAAGTCACGAGGGAATACAATGATAATCTTCGGAATACAGCTTCGGAGAATGTTTTCACAAAGCATGGACGTGCTTCATCAGAGTAATATCGAAATTGCACAGCTTCGGAGAATGTTTTCACGAAGCGTGGACGTAAGTCATCAGAATAGTTTTAACGGAGAATGTCTTCTTCACGAAGCATGAAAAGAAGGGAAGGTGTTTTTTCGCCGAAGGCTCAAAAATGGTATGTATGTAGAATTTCATGCATCGTAAAGAATTGAATAATGAAAAGAGACTTGTATATTACATTCAAATGTACAAAATATTACATAGATCACACTTCAAATGTTTTTTCTAATAACACCTAGTCTTCTCTTAATACTACTTCGGCAGCCTCATTTAGAAGTTGTTCAACAACTTTATCCATGATAGCTTCGGCCATTTGTTTGATTTCGTCATCCTCTTTTGTGTGAGGGTCAATAGACGATCCAGCAGGTTCTGAGGGAAGAGAATATTTTTGCATTACTATTACAAACCGCGAGCAAAGTTTGAAATAAAAATTACAACACAATAAGAGCGACTAATTAATACCTATTTGCCCTTCGGCAACTTCTGTCACTTTCCTAGCATCATGGATGCCTTTTTCACTCCTTTGAATAATTTCTTGCGCCATTTCTCGGCCGCCGTTGTCCCAGACATCAGTAAAGAATTTGCCACCAACCATGCTTGCTTCGACCGAGGGGTCTTTGATGTCTTCGGAGGATAAGGCAGCTTCGGACTGAGCTAAAGATTTTACATGTTCACAACCTTTCTTCTCCAAGACAGTAGCAACTCCCCTGGCGCCTGAAAAAGCGCAGATGTCACCGCGGCTACTCAGGATTTCCTCGAAGGCCTCTGCTTCGTGACTGATCCATTCTATTGGACCTTCGGGATTGCCTCTTGAGAAATTCTCTTCACTGGAAAATGCGCCCACACTGGCGAAGCTGGTTTTAATTTTCTTTACGCATTCCATGGATTTTTCGAAGCATTTTTTCTTAGAAGACCGAAGCTCTTCCACGGTTGCTTCCAAATGATCAGCCCATTGGTCGCTGCATTCCCGTCTTGTTTCTTCAAGTATGCGTTCTTCTTTCGCCCGGGCCAATTGCTTCTGAAGATCTTTAATTTCGCGTCTCTGAGCTTCGGCCTGGACCTTTGCAGCAGCTTCGTCCTTTTTTATTTTGTCTACTAATGTAAGCAGAATTTTATCTTTTTCTAGAGCTTCGTTTCTCAGTTTAATGACTTCTGACCGCAGGTTGTTGAACGCAATTTCATAGCTCTCATCTTCGGCACTCTTTTGTGCTCTTAATGCGTTGCTTAGGATTAAACCCTATACGAAAAAGGGCCCATATAAGAATAAAAGAATGAATTATGTATTGTAAAATTTTTTCAAACGTTTAATTCCCATACCTTCAGGCTATTATATGCAAGACTATCTGCGAGATCCTCCTTCGTCGTAGCGCATAGTCCAGCTTCAAGCTTCGGAAAACCCATACTCCTAGCCATCTCCCGGCAGACAGATAATTCTTTGTTGTCAGGGAGACAGTATAGGAAGTCATCTTCATTTGTCCCATTGAACACTACTGCCCCCTTCGGATATTTTAACTCTCTGGCATAGTGATTGGCTTCATAAATCTCTTCTTCAGATAATTTCTTCCCCGAAGCATGTCGCACGATGTAATCGCATATGCTGGAAGGAGCTTCGGGGGCGGCAGTGTCAATTTCTTCAACCAAATTTGGTTCTGATATTTTTGTTTCCAAAGATTGTTCCTTGGTGGGCTCTGAAGGCCCAGCTTCAGCTTCAGGTTGTTGCTTCGAAGCTTCAGCAACTACAGCTTCGGTAGACACTTCAGCAACTTCAATAGTCTTCTTTGGAGTTGTGCTTGAAGACTTAATTGTCTCCAAAACATCTAGCACGTTCACCATTCTTTTTCTTTTCGGGGTCACCGACGGGCCCTTTTGATTTTTTATTGTTTCGACATTTGCTGAAGGACTTAAGATTTCCGATATTTTTGGCTCTTCAATCTTCGGTTTCTCTGCTTTTTCTGCTGAAGGCGCTTCAGTCTTTTCTTCCATCTTCGGCACTGGAGCTGGTTCTGTAGCTTCAGAGGCCAAAGAGACTTCACCAATAAATTCTGGCACTGTGGCCGGCTCAATAAAACGCGCTCGGTGAGTGAGCACCTTTATCTTTTTCCTTTGCGGCGCTGGCTCGCTAGTGGCACTAGTGGTAGCTTCTGTCGCAGGAGAAGTATTTTTTCTTTTGCGACCCGACACCGGATAGTGATAGTCAGGGTAGACAAACCCGACTGCGTCAAATACCCGGTTGAGCCTTTTCTTCTTTCGGCCTCCGAAGGCTGCTGATAACGCAGTGTTCTCGGCCTTCGAGTACACCCCAAGCAGTTCGTCACTTAATGTTTCAATGTTTTTCAACCAGTCGTCATCAGGTTCAACAAATTTATCCCCGTATTTGAATGTGTATTTCAGTCTGACCAGTCCGCCTTCGTCGGACTCTTTGATGGTCTCCTTCGGCATTTCCCACTTTCCTGCAAGTGGCCACACCCTGAAGGCAATATGTTCTTGAATCAAGTCCCTTGTCCCAATAAAAGAGCAGACTACGCCGAAGGCTCTTTGGCATTCCTCGGCTGCTTCATCCATTTCAACCTTCGGCCTTCGAAGTCCGAAGCGTTGCCAGATGGGCCGCATAATGATACTCTTGACATCTTCTTGCGCTGTTAAGTCATTCTTTACATAGAACCATTCAGTCATCTAGGCTCCGGGCCACCTCTTCCGAAAGGTCGGCACTGGGCGGCTTGACCCGGAGCGGGCACCGAAGCTGTAACACCCAAAGTTGTTGTGATATTGTTCTTTCCCCCAGGGCTTCGTCCCATATAACAACTCATGAATGTTGCAAAAGCTTTTAGCATTTGGTTCTAAACCTTGGCTTCTCGCAGCCCAGACAAACATCCCCATTCTAATGATAGCATCGGGTGTAATTTGATGAAGGTAGATTTGAAATGTCTTCAGGACTTCGACAACAAAGCTGCTTAGGGGGAATCGAAGCCCAGCCTTGAGAAAGCTTCGGAAGATTACGACTTCATCTTTTTCGGGAGTGGGAGAAGTTTTTTCTCCAGCATCAGCCCTCACAATGGATATGTCTCGAAAATATCTCCCCCTCATATTGTCAATATGGCTCTGCTTAATAGTGGTTTTCCCGAAAACCGTGTGACTTGGCCGCCATGGCCGATCTTCGGACTCTCCCCCACAGCTTTCTGCATCATAACTGTCGCTATCACCAGTATCTTCAGACAAACCTTCCAGAATCTCCTTCGTGATTTTTTCTGTATTGGTCTCCGCCATCGCTATAAGGAACCCCAAGTTCTTTTCTTCATCGAGACTCAGCTTCATCTCAGTAGTGACCTTCTTATCTTCCGACATCTTCGGAAACGCTGAAAAACTGTTTTCAAAGCCGAAGCTCCAAAACCAAAAGATTAGTAAAACCTAGTGTGCAAGAGCTAAAAATTTAGTAAGCAGGAGCAGATGGCAAGAAAGCGTACCAAACAAATTGTGGCGGGCCTCTTTTTATACACTCGATATAACGGAAACTGTGTGGTCCCGCGTGTCAGTGACTTTTGCTATTCTAGCAAAGGGAAGGTGTTTTTCGGACCTTCGGCTTAAGGCCTTCGTCCATATCGCAATCTGAATTTATCATTAACAAATTAATATTGCGAGGGGCTACTGTTGGGGGCCTTCGTCCTCCGAAGGTCCTCAAAAACATGATTTGACAATGTTTTCCAAGTGGATTATATGGACAGGTACCTTCGGACTCAGAATTATGAACATGAAGTACGGTCAGGACGAAGCCCGAATCAGACGAAGGGGGATTGAGATGGAGGACCGGCTGATTGTCAAGATCTACGAAGGATGGTGCACAGCCGAAGCTGTGCGCAGGAAAGCTTCGTCGCGATAGCAGAAAGGGAAACCGACTTAAAGATGAAAAGACTACTTAGGCCTCGACAGATTCCCATAAGTCATTAGCAAATGTGATGGGCATGAATGTAATTTTACGTGGGCTGCGTCCCACGTCTATAAATAGATGAACAGTACTCCCGTACTGTTCACGCGGACTGGGCATTTACTTTTACGTCATCCTTGTACTTTTGTCTTCCTGCAATCCGAAGGTACACTTGTAATTTGAAGTCATTTCTATTGTTATATGATAATAAAATAGAAATGACATTGCAATAAAGTTTAAATGTTTATATTACTTTTAATGTTGTGTATGAGTCCTTCGTCATAACTTATTGCACTCACGAAGATATATTATTTGTGACCTTCGTCCGGAGCACATTATATCCCGAAGGGAAATAGTGTTTCAAAGGACGAAGGACCTTATCATTTAACACTTTTTATGTTGCCTTGTTCTTAATCCGAAGCATTTGAGAACAAGTCCCCAACAATGGCTGCTGCTGTGGGGACGGAACCGGAGTTCCGTTTGTAATGGCACCTTGAGTGCCGGTGTTATGTTCATTGAGGCTGTCGAGGCCTGAACATGTTCGTATTTTCGGCGCGGAGCCGTGTTTTTTCTTCATTTCGAGCACTAAGACTCGCCTTGTTGATTATCTGAACCGCTTCACCGAGCGTGAGTTACCTCGTGCAAAGGTGACGAGTGAGGTATCCGTATCCCGGAGGAGTAGGAGTCCCTCGGCTCGGTCGGCCTTGCTGCTTACGTGTACTCCGCCGTTTTCAGGATCCACTTTTGAAGTAGTCGAAGAGCACGAAAAGCATTCTGGCAGAAAAGATTTTTTTTCTTTTTTCGAGGAAAATTTTGACGCAGAGGGGGTTGCCCCCTTCTAGCCCCCGAGGGAGGGTCGGGCTTTGCTGAGGCAAGGCTGACCCTTCCTTGACGACCAGACTTGGTGTGTGAACGAAGTATACGAGCAACTTGAAAACATCTTAAGGGTAGAAGCGACGTAGCTGTTGGATGTTCCAAGCGTTGCTGTAGACCTCGCCTTGACTGTTGGCCAGCTTGTATGTTCCGGGCTTCAGAACCTTGGCGATGACGAACGGCCCTTCCCAGGGAGGCGTGAGCTTGTGCCGCCCTCGGGCGTCTTGTCGCAGCCGAAGCACAAGGTCGCCCACCTGGAGGTCTCGGGACCTAACCCCTCGGACGTGGTAGCGTCGCAGGGACTGCTGGTACCACGCCGAGTGTAGTAAGGCCATGTCCCGAGCCTCCTCCAGCTGGTCCAGTGAGTCTTCTCGGTTGGCTTGGTTGCTTTGGTCGGTGTAGGCCCTCGCTCTCGGGGAACCGTATTCTAGGTCTGTGGGCAAGATGGCCTCGGCCCCATAGACTAGAAAGAACGGTGTGAAGCCCGTGGCTCGGTCGGCGTTGTCCTCAGACTCCAGACCACCGAGGGGAGTTCCTTCATCCACCTCTTGCCGAACTTGTTGAGGTCGTTGTAAATCCAAGGCTTGAGTCCTTGCAGGATCATGCCGTTGGCCCGCTCCACTTGCCCATTCGTCATGGGGTGAGCCACGGCAACCCAGTCTACCCGGATGTGGTGATCCTTGCAGAAGTCCAGGAACTTTCTGCCGGTGAACTGGGTACCATTGTCGGTGATGATGGAGTTCGGGACCCTAAAGCGATGGATGATGTTGGTGAAGAACGCCACCGCCTGCTCGGACCTGATGCTTTTTAGGGGTCGGACCTCGATCCACTTGGAGAATTTATCGATGGCGACCAACAGGTGCGTGTAGCCCCCGGGTGCCTTCTGCAAGGGGCCAACGAGGTCCAGACCCCACACAGCAAACGGCCAGGTGATGGGTACTGTCTGTAGAGCTTGAGCGGGCAGGTGGGTCTGCCTCGCGTAGAACTGACACCCTTCGCAGGTGCGGACAATTCTAGTAGCGTCGGCCACCGCCGTCGGCGAGTAGAATCCTTGTCGGAAGGCGTTTCCAACGAGGGTTCGAGGTGCTATGTGATGGCCGCAAGCCCCCCGAGTGTATTTCTTGGAGGAGTTCCTGGCCTTCGGTGGTGGAGATGCATCGCTGGAGGATGCCTGAAGGGCTGCGGTGGTAGAGCTCCCTCCATTCTCCCAGCAAGACGAACGACTTGGCGCGTCGCGCCAACCGCCGAGCTTCGGCTCGGTCAAGGGGTAGCTCTCCTCGGTGGAGATATTGCAGGTACGGGGTCTGCCAGTTTTGATCAGGCGTGACCCTGCTTTGCTCCCCCTCGACGCGCAGTGTTTCGCCCTCGGGGGCCGAGGGTACCTCGGGCTGAGCCAAGGGTACCTCAGACCGAGCCGAGGGTGCCTCGGACTGTGCCGAGGGTACCTCGGGCTGGGCCGAGGGTGCCTCAGGCTCGGGCACGTTGTCGATCTTGACGGAGGGTTGATGCAGATCTCGGGAGAAGACGTCCGGGGGAACCGTTGTTCGCCCCGAGGCTATTTTAGCCAGCTCGTCCGCAGTCTCGTTGTAGCGTCGAGCGATGTGGTTGAGCTCGAGCCCGTAGAACTTGTCTTCCAGGCGCCGAACCTCATCGCAGTAGGCTTCCATCTTCGGGTCGCGACAGTGGGAGTTCTTCATGACTTGGTCGATGACGAACTGCAAGTCACCGCGAGCGTCGAGGCGTCGGACCCCTAGCTCGATGGCGATTCGCAACCCGTTTACCAGAGCCTCGTACTCCGCCACATTGTTGGACGCTGGGAAGTGGAGGCGTAGCACGTAGCGTAGGTGCTTCCCGAGGGGCGAGACGAAGAGGAGGCCTGCGCCGGCCCCTTTCTTCATCAGCGACCCATCGAAAAACATGGTCCAAAGCTCCGGTTGGATCGGAGCCGTCGGGAGCTGGGTGTCGGCCCATTCAGCCACGAAGTCCGCCAGGACCTGGGACTTGATGGCCTTCCAGGGGGCGAACGAGATCGTCTCGCCCATGATCTCCACCGCCCACTTCCTGATCCTACCCGAAGCCTCTCGGGAGTGGATGATCTCTCCCAGGGGGAAGGATGACACCACCGTCACCGGATGAGACTCGAAGTAGTGTCGCAACTTCCACCGCGTCAGGATCACCGTGTACAGCAGCTTCTGAACTTGTGGGTAGCGAATCTTGGTTTCGGACAGTACCTCACTGACGAAGTAGACTGGCCTCTGAACGGGCAATGCATGCCCCTCTTCTTGCCTCTCGACCACAATCGCGGCGCTAACCACCTGAGTGGTCGCGGCGACGTAGACCAAGAGGGCTTCTCCGGCAGCTGGGGGCACCAGGATAGGCGCCTTCGTGAGGAGCGCCTTCAGGTTCCCGAGGGCTTCCTCGGCCTTAGGGGTCCAAGTGAAGCGCTCGGCCTTCCTTAAGAGGCGGTACAGGGGTAGACCTCTTTCGCCGAGGCGTGAGATGAAGCGACTCAGAGCCGCGAGACATCCCATGACCCTCTGTACGCCTTTCAAGTCCTTGATGGGCCCCATGCTGGTGATGGCTGCGATCTTCTCCGGGTTGGCTTCGATGCCCCGCTCGGAGACGATGAACCCCAAGATCATGCCTCGGGGCACCCCGAAGACACACTTTTCGGGATTGAGCTTGACGCCTTTCACCTTGAGACATCAGAATGTCACTTAAAGGTCGGAAAGGAGGTCAGAGGCTTTCCTCGTCTTGACTACGATGTCATCGACGTAAGCCTCGACCGTGCGGCCAATGTGTTCACCGAACACATGGTTCATGCACCGCTGGTACGTCGCGCCCGCATTCCTCAAGCCGAATGGCATGGTGACATAGCAGTACATGCCGAAGGGTGTGATGAAAGAAGTCGCAAGCTGGTCGGACTCTTTCATCCTGATTTGGTGATACCCTGAGTAGGCATCGAGGAAAGACAGGGTTTCGCACCCAGCAGTGGAATCCACGATCTGATCGATGCGAGGCAGAGGGTAGGGAACCTTCGGACATGCTTTGTTCAGACCAGTGTAGTCTACACACATTCGCCATTTCCCCCCTTTCTTTCTCACAAGCACAGGGTTGGCAAGCTATTCGGGATGGAATACCTCTTTGATGAACCCTGCCGCCATTAGCTTGTGGATCTCCTCGCCTATGGCTCTGCGCTTCTCCTCGTCGAATCGGCGCAGAGGCTGCTTGACGGGTCGGGCTCCGGTTCGGATGTCCAGCGAGTGCTCGGCGACATCCCTCGGTATGCTGAGCATGTCCGAGGGACTCCACGCGAAGACGTCGGCGTTCGCGCGGAGAAAGTCGACGAGCACTGCTTCCTATTTGGGATTGAGCCCGGAGCCGATCCGGACTTTCTTGGAGGCGTCGCTGTTGGGGTCGAGGGGGACGGACTTAACCGTCTCCGCTGGCTCGAAGTTGCCGGCATGACGCTTCACGTCTGGCACCTCCTTGGAGAGGCTCTCCAGGTCGGCGATGAGGGCCTCGGACTCGGCGAGGGCCTCGGCGTACTCCACGCACTCCACGTCGCATTCGAACGCGTGTTTGTATGTGGGGCCGACGGTGATGACCCCGTTGGGGCCCGACATCTTGAGCTTGAGGTAGGTGTAGTTGGGGACGGCCATGAACTTCGCGTAGCAGGGCCTCCCCAATACCGCGTGGTAGGTTCCTCGGAACCCGACCACCTCGAACGTCAGGGTCTCCCTTCGGAAGTTGGAGGGTGTTCCGAAGCAGACAGGAAGATCGAGTTGTCCGAGGGGCTGGACGCGCTTCCCGGGGATGATCCCATGGAAAGGCGCAGCGCCCGCCCGGACCGAGGACAGATTGATACGCAGAAGCCCGAGGGTCTCGGCGTAGATGATAATGAGGCTGCTGCCTCCGTCCATGAGGACCTTGGTGAGCCTGACGTCGCCGATGACGGGGTCGACGACGAGCGGGTATTTCCCCGGGCTCGGCACATGGTCGGGGTGGTCGGCTTGGTCGAAGGTGATGGGCTTGTCGGACCAGTCTAGGTAGACTGGCGCCGCCACCTTCACCGAACAGACCTCCCAGCGCTCTTGCTTGCGGTGCCGAGCCGAGGCGTTCGCCGCTTGCCCGCCGTAGATCATGAAGCAGTCGCGGACCTCGGGGAACTCTCCTGCCTGGTGATCTTCCTTCTTGTCGTCGTCGCGGGCGCTGCCACCCTCCGCGGGTGGCCCGGCCCTATGGAAGTAGCGCCGAAGCATGACGCACTCCTCAAGGGTGTGCTTGACGGGCCCCTGGTGATAGGGGCATGGCTCCTTGAGCATCTTGTCGAAGAGGTTGGGACCTCCGGGGGGCTTCCGAGGGTTCTTGTGCTCGGCGGCGGCGACAAGGTCCGCGTCGGCGGCGTCGTGTTTCGCTTGCGACTTCTTGCCCTTCTTCCTGGCACCGCGCTGAGTTGACGCCTCGGGGGCATCTTCCGATGGGCGGCCCTGGGGCTGCTTGTCCTTCCGGAAGATAGCCTCGACCGCCTCCTGGCCAGAGGCGAACTTGGTGGCGATGTCCATCAGCTCGCTCGCCCTGGTGGGGGTCTTGCGACCCAGCTTGCTCACCAGGTCGTGGCAGGTGGTGCCAGCGAGGAACGCGCCGATGACATCCGAGTCGGTGATGTTGGGCAGCTCGGTGCGCTGCTTCGAGAATCGCCGGATGTAGTCCTGGAGAGACTCTCCCGGCTGCTGTCGGCAGCTTCGGAGGTCCCAGGAATTCCCGGGGCGCACGTACGTGCCCTGGAAATTGCCGGCGAAAGCTTGGACTAGGTCGTCCTAGTTGGAGATCTGCCCCGGAAGTAGGTGCTCCAACCAGGCGCGAGCGGTGTCGGAGAGGAACAGGGGGAGGTTGCGGATGATGAGGTTGTCATCGTCCGTTCCACCCAGTTGGCAGGCCAGACGGTAGTCCGCGAGCCACAGTTCCGGTCTCGTCTCCCCCGAGTACTTTGTGATAGTAGTCGGGGGTCGGAACCAGGTCGGGAACGGCGCCCGTCGTATGGCCCGGCTGAAGGCCTGCGGACCGGGTGGTTCGGGCGAGGGACTCTGATCCTCCCCGCTGTCGTAGCGTCCCCCACGCCTAGGGTGGTAGCCTCGGCGCACCCTCTCGTCGAGGTGGGCCCGCCGATCGCGGTGATGGTGCTCGTTGCCGAGGCGATCCGGGGCCGCAGGCGCTGTGTTGCGCGTGCGCCCGGTGTAGACCGAGGCTTCCCGCATGAATCGGGAAGTCGCGGCATGATGTTCCGAGGGGTACCCCTGCCTTCGGGAGGCGGAGCTCTCGGCCCGCCGGACCGCGACGCCTTCCAGGAGATCCTTGAGCTCTCCCTGGATTCGCCGCCCCTCGGTGGTTGATGGCTCCGGCATCGCGCGGAGGAGCATTGCCGCTGCAGCCAGGTTCTGGCCGACCCCACTGGATGCGGGTGGCGGCCTGACCCTGACATCATCGGCGATGCGGTGCTGGAAGCCCTGGGGTAGATGACGCATTTCTCCGGCCGGAGGTTGGCCCGCCCATGCCTGCCCGACGTCCCGACGGATTGGCTCGAGCGCTCCTGCTCCCTCGTCGAGCCTGGCCTGCACCCCGTGGATTTGCTCGAGTTGTGGGTCATGACCCCCCGCCGGAACGGGGACCACAGCTAGCTCCCGCGGGATGTCAACGCGAGGCACCGGCCTAGGGAGATCACCGTCCTCCGGCATGCCGAGATGGTTGCCTTCGGAGGGACCCCTAGATTGACGTGGAAACATTCGCGGCTCGGGTCGTAGTCCTCGTCGCCGAGGCTACGGCTACCGTCGGAACAGTCGGAAAGGCAGTAGTCGCATGCGGTCATGAGGTCCCGCATGGCACTGGGGTTGCCAAGTTCGGAGAATTCCCAACAGAAGCTGGGCTCGTCGTCTTCCTCGGACCCGAAGGGCCCGTAGGTCGAGACGTCCGTCAGCCGGTCCCAAGGCGACCACATACGAGATCCCAAAGGGTTCGGATTCGCCTCTACGAAAGCGTTCGCCAAAGCGGAGCCGCTAGGTGGGTCGAGGCTAAATCCGAGAGGCGCGGGATGGGCATCGGTCTGTACCTCTTGGTCGACGGGCGGTGATGAGGTCACGTCGGGGACTGACTGCACCGTCGTCTCAGGTACGAGGGTGACACCCAGCAAGCCTTTCGCGAGCATGCTGGCATCGTCCGTTTTCTCGGGATTGACGTGTCGTGGGGAGACATCGCTCGTCTTCGTCTCAAGCGCGAGGCCGATGCCCGGCGCGCCCCCCGTTGGAGTGCTGGCGTTGTCGACTCGCTCGACAGTCGACGAGGCGCCGCCTCCTGCTTGGCCTTGGTTGCCCCGCCTCCTCCTCCTCCGTCGACGGGGAAGAGGACGGGGCGAGCTCGAAGGTTGTTCTCCCACCACGCGGGGAAGACGTCGTCGATCCCGCCGCCGGCGGGCGGACTGTCGGCCGCCACTGTCGCTGTCGCCCAACGGTGGAAAGAGTATCATGTCGTAGCTGTCGTCGAGGGACATGAACTCAAGGCTCCCGAAACGGAGCACTGTCCCGGGCCGGAGAGGTTGCTGGAGACTACCCATCTGGAGCTTGACGGGAAGCTGTTCGTCAACACGCAGCAGGCCCCTACCTGGCACGCCAACTGTCGGCGTTTCGAGACCGGGGGGTCCCTGAGCCGACGAGTGAAGTGTCGCTGCGTGCCCCAGCCCAGATGGGTCGACGCGAGGCCGAGCGCGAAGGGGGGAAGGTGAGGTGGCCGGAGATGGGCGTGAGAGAGGTGGAAATCCCGCGGCCTTCGTGTTCGTCCCGCGCCCAGGTCGGGTGCGCTTGCAGTAGGGGGTTACAAGCGTCCACACGGGGGAAGGAGCAAGTGGCCTCACGGGAGCGCCTGTCTCGTCCTCGTCCCCGCGCGGCCAACCCCCTCTAAGAGGGCCCGGGTCCTTCCTTTTATAGGCGTAAGGAGAGGATCCAGGTGTACAATGGGGGGTGTAGCAGAGTGCCACGTGTCTAGCGGAGGAGAGCTAGCGCCCTAAGTACACGCCATCGTGGCGGCCGGAGAGATTTTGGCGCCTGGTCTGTGTGATGTCGTGGTCGTCGGAGGAGCGCTGGAGCCTGGCGGAGGGACAGCTGTCGGGGCCGTTGAGTTCTTGCTGACGTCCTCTTGCTTCCGTAAGGGGGCCGAGAGCCACCATCGTCAGGGAGCATGCGGGGCGCCATCATCGCCTATCTGGCGGAGCGAGCCAGATGGGACGCCGGTCTTGTTCCCCGTAGCCTGAATCAGCTTGGAGTAGGGTAATGATGGCGCCTCCTGTTGACGTGGCTGGTCCGCGCCCTAGGTTGGGCGATGTGGAAGCTCCTCCGAGGTCGAGGTTGAGTCCATCTTCCGTGGCCGAGAGCGAGTCCGAGCCCCTAGGTCGGGCGAGGCGGAGGCCGTTGGCTGAGGCCAGGGCGGAATTTGAGTCTTGGAGTCGGGCGAAGTGGAGTTCGTCGTCTTCTGGGGCTGAGCCCAAGTCCGAGCCCTGGGTCGGGCGGAGCGGAGTTCGCCGTCTTCCGGGGCTTTGCCCGAGTCCGAGCCCTGGGTCGGGCGGAGCGGAGTTCGCCGTCTTCCGGGGCTTAGCCCGAGTCCAAGCCCTGGGTCGGGCGGAGCGGAGTTCGCTGTCTTCCGGGGCTTAGCCCGAGTCCGAGCCCTGGGTCGGGCGGAGCGGAGTTCGCCGTCTTCCGGGGCTTAGCCCGAGTCCGAGCCCTGGGTCGGGCGGAGCGGAGTTCGCCGTCTTCCGGGACTTAGCCCGAGTCCGAGCCCTGGGTCGGGCGGAGCGGAGTTCGCCGTCTTCCAGGGCTTAGCCCGAGTTCGAGCCCTGGGTCGGGCGGAGCGGAGTTTCCTATGGTGTGCGGCCGGGCCTGACTGCCTGTCAGCCTCACTCAGTCAAGTGGCACCGCAGTCGGAGCGGCGCAGGCGGCGCTGTCTTTCTGTCAGACCGGTCAGTGGAGCGGCGAAGTGACGGCGGTCACTTCGGCTCCGTCAGCTGAGGGGCGCGCGTCAGGATAAAGGTGTCAGGCCACCTTTGCATTAAATGCTCCTGCGATTTGGTCGGGGTTGCTTCTCGGTGAAGACAGGGCCTCGGGCGAGCCGGGAACGTGTTCGCCGCTGGAGGGGGGCCTCGGGCAAGGCGGAGATCCTCCGGGGTCGGCTGCCCTTGTCCGAGGCTAGGCTCGGGCGAGGCGTGATCGAGTCCCTTGAATGGACTGATCCTTGACTTGATCGCACCCATCAGGCCTTTGCAGCTTTATGCTGATGGGGGTTACCAGCTGAGAATTAGGAGCCTTGAGGGTACCCCTAATTATGGTCCCCGACACATATATACCAAATTTGAATCAAAACAATTTTGAGTTTCCATTTGCATTGATATTGCACTTGTTCTAGTTGCTTTATGTTGTGTTGGCATAAATCACCAAAAAGGGGGAGATTGAAAGGGAAATGTGCCCTTGGGCCATTTCTAAGTATTTTGGTGATTGAGTGCCAACACAAGTGCTTTTGTGTTAATCTATGCAAAGTGGTGGACAAAGTGCAAATCAAGTCAAAAGGTATGTTTCTAGACTTAGTACATTGTTTTATGGACTAATGTATTGTGTCTAAGTGCTGGAAACAGGAGAAACCAAATTGGAAAAGAGATGACTTTGTTCAGCCAAAGTCTGCTCAGTCTAGGTGCACCGGACTGTCTGGTGGTGCACCGGACAGTGTCCGGTGCGCCAGGCTGGCTCTGGCGAACTTGCTGCTCTCGGGATTTCGACGGCGGTGTACGGCTATAAATCACCGGACTGTCCGGTGGTGCACCGGACTGTCCGGTGAGCCGTTCACAGGCGAAGTCGTCGCTCTCGGGAAATGATTAACGGGGTACAACTATAATTGACCGGACTGTCCGGTGGTGCACCGGACTGTCCGGTGAGCCAATGGTCAGCCGGGCCAACGGTCGGCCGAGGATTCCGCGCATGACGCGTGGCCGAGCCAACGGTCACATTGGAGCACCGGACTGTCCGGTGTGCATCGGACAGTGTCCGGTGCGCCAACGGCTCTGAATCTCCAACGGTCGGCTTCGCCAAACAAGGAAAGAAATCCGCACTGGACAGTGTCCGGTGGTGCACCAGACTGTCCGGTGCGTGAGTCGACAAAAGGCAAGAATTGCCTTCCTACAATGCTCTCAACGGCTCCTAGCTTCCTTGGGGCTATAAAAGGGACCCCTTGGCGCATGGAGAGGACATCCAAGCATTCTTTGAGCATAGTTGATCACTCACACTTCGTTCTTGCGCACTTGTTCGACATTCTTAGTGATTTGAGCTCCGTTCTAGTGAGAAACTCGTGATAGTCTCTTAAGCTCAAGTCTGGGTCTTGTGTGTGCGTATTTGCTGTGATCTTTGTGTCTTGTGTGAGTTGCTCATCCCTCCCTTACTCCGTGCTTCTTTGTGAACATCTTTGTAAGGGCGAGAGGCTCCAAATTGTGGAGATTCCTCGCGATCGGAATATAGTAAAGCAAAGCAAAACACTGTGGTATTCAAGTGGGTCTTTGGACCGCTTGAGAGGGGTTGATTGCAACCCTCGTCCGTTGGGACGCCACAACGTGGAGTAGGCAAGTTTTGTACTTGGCCGAACCACGGGATAAACCACTGTGTTTATCTGTGTTGATCTTCTTGTGGTTATCGTGTCTTGCTTAGACTCCTCTCTAGCCACTTGGTGATTATTGTGCTAACGCTTAATCAAGTTTTTGTGGCTTAAGTTTGAGTTTTACAGGATCACCTATTCACCCCCCTCTAGGTGCTCTCAATGAGCAACACACACAAGACACAAATCGCAGCACAACTACGCACACGCCATAACTTGAGCTCAAAACACAACGCACGGAGTTCACAACTCAAATGGAGCTCAAGTCACTATCTCAAAGAATCGAATGAGTGAAGTTGGAGTCTTGGAGTCTTAGAATGTTTCTTGTAAGCTTGTGTCGGTCCTCCATGCGCCTAGGGGTTCTTTTATAGCCCCAAGGCAGCTAGGAGCCGTTGAAGGCCAACAAGGAAGGCCATTCTTGCCTTCTATTGAGTGGCGCACCAGACAGTCCGGTGCGCCACTAGATAGTTACTGTAGACGGTCTGGTGCCGATCTCCTTCCTTTTCTGGCGCAGACGACCGTTGCACCTCCGGGCCAGTTGGCGCACTGGACACTGTCCGGTGTACATCGGACAGTCCGGTGCCCCCTGTCGACCGTTGGTGCGGGCCACACGTCGCCCGCGGATTGCGCGGCCGATCGTTGCACTGGCGACCGTTGGCTCACCGGACAGTCCGGTGCACCACCGGACAGTCCGGTGCACCACCGGACAGTCCGGTGAATTATAGCCGTACGCCGCCAAACTTTTCCCAAGAGCGGCCTGTTCGCCGAAAACCAGCCTGGCGCACCGGACAGTCTGGTGTGCCAGGCCGAGCTGGACTTTGGCTGCACATAGCCACGTCTTTTGCAATTCTTTCTTTTCCTGTTTCTAGCACTTAGACAAAATATGTTAGTACTCAAAACAATATACTAAGTCTAGAAACATACCTCATGTCTTGATTTGCACTTTTCTCTTCATTTAGCACATAAGAACTCAATTAAATGTGTTGGGCACTTAATCACCAAAACATAATAGAAATTGCCCAAGGGCACATTTCCCTTTCAGTATACGTGGAACAACCCCCTGGCTTTGAGGATGACAGGTATCCTGACCATGTATATAAGCTCTCTAAGGCGCTCTATGGACTTAAGCAAGCCCCAAGAGCATGGTATGAATGCTTTAGAGATTTCTTAATTGCTAATGCTTTCAAGGTTGGGAAAGCTGATCCCACTCTCTTTACAAAGACTTGTGATGGTGATCTTTTTGTCTGCCAAATTTATGTCGATGACATAATATTTGGTTCTACTAACCAAAAGTCTTGTGAGAAGTTTAGTAGGGTGATGATGCAAAAATTCAAAATGTCGATGATGGGCGAGTTGACATACTTACTTGGATTCCAAGTGAAGCAACTCAAGGATGACACTTTCATCCCTCAAACGAAGTACACTCAAAATCTTCTCAAGAGGTTTGGAATGAAGGACGCCAAGCCCGCGAAGACAACGATGGGAACCGACGGGCATATCGACCTCAACAAAGGAGGTAAGTCCGTTAATCAAAAGGCATACCGGTCAATGATACGCTCATTACTTTATCTTTGTGCTAGTAGACCGGACATTACTTTATCTTTGTGGCCATTAAGCGAATTCTTAGGTATCTAGTTGCTACGCCTTTCTTCAGGATCTGGTATCCAAAGGGGTCTACCTTTGACTTAATTGGATACGCAGACTCCGACTATGCCGGGTGCAAGGTTGATAGGAAGAGTACATCAGGGACGTGCCAATTTCTAGGAAGGTCCCTGGTGTCCTAGAGTTCCAAGAAACAGACATTCATTGCCCTATCCACCGCTGAGGCTGAGTACGTTGCCGTAGGTCAGTGTTGCGCGCAACTACTTTGGATGAGGCAAACCCTCCGGGACTTTGACTACAATTTGAGCAAAGTCCCACTCCTATGTGACAATGAGAGTGCAATCCGCTTGGCGGATAATCCTGTCAAACACAGCCGCACTAAGCACATAGACATCCAGCATCACTTCCTGTGGGACCACCAGCAAAAGGGAGATATCAATATCTATCATATTAGCACCGAGAACCAACTAGCCGATATCTTCACCAAGCTGTTGGATGAGAAAACTTTTTGCAAGTTGCGTAGTGAGCTAAATGCCTTAGATTCGCGTAACTTAGATTGATCTATAACATACATGTGTTCTATGCCTTTGATCATGTTACTTTGAGCATTTACATTATTCGTTGTATCTTTATGGTGCTCAAGTTGTATAAGTCCTCCCCGGACCTCACAAGTCCATATGCAAATGGTGCACATATTTAGGGGGAGATGTGCTACAACTTGACCCTTTTAGACTAACATGTTTGTTTAAGTACACCTGATGTAGTCTCAAAGCACATTGAAAGGGAAACTGAACTTAGACGACGCAAAGACTTCCACTGCACTCCGGTATTAGTGTATTTAATTCCAAGTTCATACTTATGCCTTTTTTATCTTAACTGACATTTTTGGTGAGGCAATGGGGTTAAAGGGCCGAAAATGATTCTGTTTTGGTGCTTAATGCCGAAGAGGGAGAAATTAAGGCCAAAGCAAATGGAAATGGATCAGCCAACCACTTGTGAATTTTGATAATAATAGAGTAAGAATTTACGATTTTGCGATTTGCCCAAAACCCTTATATTGCAAACCCTTATATTGCAAAGTTTGGTCTCTTATGGGGGAGAATTTTGATTATGGGGAAAAGGGGAAGTTTTCTGGCACTTGATCAATTTTACTCTTGGAATATCTCTCTATGTGCCCAAACAACCGTGTTTAACTTAGAGATAGGAAAATGAATTTGATTTGCAAAAACAAACCAAGTGGTGGCAAAGAATGATCCAAATATGCCAAATCTTAAGTAAAGATAATCTGGTCCTCATTTGCATTGATGTTACACTTCTTTTGTTGCTTTCTGATGTGTTGGCATGAATCACCAAAAAGGGGGAGATTGAAAGGGAAATGTGCCCTTGGGCCATTTCTATAATGTTTTGGTGATTAAATGTCCAACATGATTGATTAAGTTCTTATGTGCTAAACAAAGAGAGAAATACAAATCATATTACAAGGTATGGTTCTAGACTTAGTACATTGTTTGAATACTAATGTGTTTGTATAAGTGCTAGAAACAGTGACAAAAGAAATGGGAAAGAGTTGACTGTGTGCAGCCAACTCCAGCTCGACCTAGCACATCGGACTGTCCGGCGGCGCACCAAACAGTGTCCAGTGCCCTAGGCTGGCCGACGTTCAACCGGCTGCTCTCGGGAATCGACGGACTTGTACGACTATAAATCATCGGACTGTTCGGTGGTGCACCGGACTGTCCTGTGAGTCATCTGTGACGAATTCGTCGGTCTCGGGAAATGAAAAAGGCAACGTGGCTAAAATTCACCAGACTGTCTGGTGAGCCAACGGCGCTCGTGGCCAACGGTCGGCTGCGCAATCTGCTAGCGACGCGTGTCTTGCTCCAACGGTCAGTTGGGCACACCGAACTGTCCGGTGTGCACCGAGGCAGTGTCCGGTGCGCCAACCAGCCCTGAGGAGCAACGGTCGGATGCGCCTGATATGGAAGTACATGAACAGTGGCTGTCCGGTGGTGCACCGGACTGTCCGGTGCACCACTCGACAGAAGGCAGGAATTGCCTTCCAAGTTGGTCTCCAACGGCTCCTAGCTGCCTTGGGGCTATAAAAGAGACCCCTAGGCGCACGGAGGAAAATACCAAGCATTCTCTAAGCATACTAAGGCATCTAGACTCCGCTCTCACACATTTGATTCGTTGTGTTAGTGATTTGAGCTCCATTCGAGTTGTGAACTCCCCGTGTTGTCCTTTGAGCTCAAGTCTTCACTTGTGTGCGTGGTTGTGCTGCGTATTTGAGTCTTGTGTGTGTTGCTCTCCTCATTTACTTTTGTGTTTCTATTGTGATAATCATTGTAAGGGCGAGAGGCTCCAAATTGTGGAGATTCCTCACAAACGAGAGAAAGACTATAAGGAAGAAAGTAGTGGTATTTAAGTTGATCATTGGATCGCTTGAAAGGGGTTGAATGCAACCCTCGTCCATTGGGATGCCACAATGTGGAAGTAGGCAAGTATTACTTGGCCAAACCACGGAATAAAAATCGCGTGTCTCGTGTGTTGCTTCTTGTGATTGTTTTGTTCGCACGAGCGTGTTCCATAGCCACCTGATTTAACTAACACTTTAATAATCAAGTTTGTGGCTATTTAGTGTTTGATTTTACAGGATCACCTATTCACCCCCCTCTAGGTGCTCTCAAAGAGTCAGCCCTTATCCGTCAACCGAGGGCAAGTCAACCAAGCAGAGGTAGAAGCTGAACCTGGTGAACCTGAAAACCAAGAAGAAGTGCTGGTTGAAGGTGAAGAAGTTGGTGAAGAAGGCAATGAACAACAGGAGTAGAATAAATATAACTATATAAATATACTAGGTATATGCCCGTGCGTTGCCACGGAAGTAAAAAAAAGTGTAAAACATAGATATGATGCAAAATCTACGTAGCACAATATTACCGTAACACTAATATTATATTAACGATATAAATATATAATGTTATTATAAATACAGGACAGGAAGGAGACGAAAAAGCAGGTTGTTCAAAACCAATTGCCAATAGGAGAATACGAAAATAGATGATGAGTTTGGTTTGAAAAATAAGCAACATATGTAAGCAGGTAACCTTGGTTCAATTAAGCAACAATCTCTGTGATGGCTGGCAACAAGTACAAGCATACGAGATGTATGCAAACAACAAGAATGCGTTGCTACGATTAAGTACAATCATACAAGTTCTGATAGTACAGGAAAATTTTCTTTTTTCCCGACGGACACGAGTGCTGCGATTCTAGCAGGTTTGTATTTCTATCGCGGTTGCTCATGAGAAAGGATGCAGAAGTTTGCGAGGAGTACCACGATCTCCGTTTTTTCCGCAGCCACAACCGATATGTTGCACGAAGCAACAGCCCCCCACGTCGCGGAAAAGCCCACGCCCACGATGTGATCTAAGTCTTGCTGGACTCAACCTTAGCATATCTGCTGCCCATCAACCTGAAACTTGAGAGCAAACTGAGCGCGGATACATACACTGGTATACGTACAATGAAATTTTAATCAAAATTAGAATCCGAAGGCAAGCGTAGTATAGCGAACCTGAAATTTTTACTGTTTCACTGTGAAGCCGATTTATGGTTGATGCATAGGCATGCAGTACCCATCAATTTAGTCCGTTCAAGTGTAACTTCAGTCATACCATTATGGTTAGAACAAAATCTCGATTAATTCAGTTATACCATTAATTCAGTCATACCATTATGGTTGCTACAATTTCTATATATCACATATGTAGACCTTATTTAGAACAAAATCCAACAATGAATTAAGAAGAACTGCTTTCCAAAACCTTTTTACTGTTATATCTTTATGCCAGTCCAGAGTTTGTGTGAAATCAATCATAGTCATAGAACACAAGGCCAATTAGAGCCAAAGAGTTTCACAAACGAGTGGAAGAATTAGCACTTGTTAATGTAAATTTTAGTCGAAAAACGAGACAAATTCCGTTTGCATGAGAAAGGATGAATTACATAGACATAAGTTTATTGTTAGAGTTGAAATAGGAGATATGATGTAATGAGTATTAGAATTTTAACAGTAAACATGTATAAAAAAATAGCAACAACTTGATTAAATGTTGAGAGCTAAAATATAAATTGAGGATATTACCAAAAATGGATGCAACAAGAGCTTATATAACTTGGCAATGTATCCTATGCATATGAGCACTTGGTGCACATTTTAAATCCAGTCCCATCATTTATCATCCAACGTCTCTCCTACAGTCTACCTTTCTCTCCTCATTGTTATAAAAAATCGCGTCCCATCTCCCTCACTTCCTGCTTCGAAACCCCCTGGCTCCCAGCTTCTCGGAAATCCCCTGCCATGGATTTTCCTAAAGGCTCACTGGGGCAAACAAAAGAAAGGGAGACAGTCGAGTCAAAGTATGCACCAAGACAATCTCTGAATGGCACTGTGAGGAGTACAGCGAGGGTAGGGACATTTGAGACATTTCCTGATGGGAGTGAAGCATCCCTTCCCAGAGAAGAGGAAGCGCTGATTGGACAGTCTGCAATGGAAGTTGGTGAACAGATAAGGGTTAAAGTACTGAATGTAGCACAAGGTCAGGCCACCTTGACGACGAAAGCCGTGGAAGATGATGAAGACTATCTAAAGACACTGAACATGGAGCTTACGCTGGACTGGTCCAGAGGGCCTCAAATTCTAGCACCATGCTTCCATAGTAATGATTGTAAATTATTACCATGCTACCCCTACTTGCATTTCTTGGTCTGGTTAAATAATCCACTGGGTTGAAGTTACTTGCATTACTTTTTTTAATCTTTTTTCCTTTTCCTGTGTGCCATTTGTGAGGATGGTTTCAACAATTGTGAATATCAAGTGTTAAACTTATGCAGGGACATTAAAGATACAAAGTATCCAAAATGAGAAGCAAGGGGTTGAAGGGTAAACCAGGTGCAAAATATCCTAAACTGTCAACTGCATTTTCACATATGGGATACTTTAACATGACTGAAGGGGGTAGCAAATTGGATTTCCCCCTTTTTCAGTTACTCTCATTTTTTGAATTGCTTACAACATGTAATTCCTATATTATAGGACACACGAACACACACACACACAGTTGCATTCAATCTGAAACATGCGAAGCGACAAATTCAGTTAGCATGTTTAGAAAAAAATTATCAGACAGTTTAGAAACAAACACCATCCATCTTGCTGTCCTACTCGGACAATACATGCAAAAACAGAAAGCACAAATAAAGTTAAGTAACACAAATAGTTACTTTAATAAAAGGATTCTTACTCTAGGGCATGATATGCGAAGGCTTGACATGAGTTCAAGTGCAAGTGGACAGACATACCCAACCATAAATACCTTCACCTACCAAGGCTCTTGAACCAAGTCAATAGTTTTTTTATCAGATCATCCAAGGATAGAACAGGGACATCGATAGGGGGAGCATCATCGTGTGGCTCAACTTTTGTAGTAGCAGAATCCCTCAAACCCTTCGTCACCCCTAGTGAAAAGGATACGATGACATCAAATTTTCTTTAGACTTTAGAAGATGGAATTTTAAATACAGCAGCACAAGGATGTTTCACATTTTTAATAACTGCCAACAGGTTATGAACGTATGAACAGATGGTACAAGTACATTGAAATGAACATACCGTCGATTTTGTTGGTTGTGGCCTTGACATGACCACTCTCACACTGATTTGTTCCATCCACTTGGCAATTGCAGCAACAGAGGCGCCACATCACTACCTTTGTATTTAATTTACACATATTCTGGAAACCACAAATATGTCATCAGGAGGAGAACTATCACGTTTTTAGCACTACAAGCATTTAGGCATCGTGCACCACACATGTTAACACAGATAGCACTAAAGAAAGAAACTTGTTAACTCATGAGCCACGACTTACGTGCAACAAGAAAACCCTAAACCATGAGCTAACATTGCACTCACTAATAGATCTGAATATATTTTGTGAATTAAATAAAAAAAGGGGAAAAGAGCATCTCTATAACATGTAATATCTTAGTTGAACTAACCAGCCATTTAATAGATTATCCATTGGGTTCATCGAACGACAAGCATATTTTGATTCCTATCATCAATCATCTCGTATAAGTAATAAAGTCATTTTCGAGGAGGTCAAGTCATTTGTGATTTGTGAACTAAAAGCTCCATCAGAAAATATCTTTTGTCAAAACAGGCAAAGAAACACTCACCTACTACAATGCAACGAGCCCACATGTCCGCAGTCTGCATCTAAAAAAGCTACAACTCCTGCAATTATGGTATTCCCAAACACAAACGAATAGAATTGAAACGAGCACATCGATGAACGAGCCATGGATGCTCACCTGGGGCGGGCAAAGGAGATCTGGAGGGGACGATGCCGGATGTCAAGGCCTACCTCTTCTTTAGGTGGTTAAAGATCCATGACAAAACCCTGAAAAGAAGTCAAAGATGAAGTGATTAGTAATAAACATTACATATCAGAGCATGAGTTGACCTGGTTTAATTGGATGATGAAGTGCTAGTATCAACTGGCAGCTACACGTGTAAAATTTCCCACTGTTATTTAGGAAAATGAGAAGTACCAAGTGATACCTACACGCTCAAATCTTTCGAACCATGCATATATCCAATTTTGTGGAAGAACATACAACCCATGGTGAAATTGTACTAATTATCGATGGTGTTAGTAATGTATTTCAATATTCAGAAGAAATGCAACAGAATATAGCAACATTACTTCTCTTTTGTCATGATATTAAGTACCAACTATCAAGCCAAGACTTCTCTTTTGAGGGAGAACAAGTCCATGTGATCAGAGATCATATTATTACGTTAGAAACAAGATGAAGCTTTTACACAGAACATTTTTGAGAAGTAAGGTTATAGGTTTTGACCAAGCATCTCAAAATTAAAGCTATACACCGATGATTTTGAAATGACAGATAATCAAGCATACTGACAAATTTCTCATTTAACTGCAAGTACATCCAAAGTCTCATACAGAAGCATTTCCTTGATTATAAACCTAGATCTATTAATTTTCAAAGAGGTAGTAGCCCAACCTTTGCACCACCACGTTGTAAAAGTCTCCTACATCTGCTCCCTCCACTTGACGTCGTTGACGACGAATTGCAAATGAACTGATTTCCCGCAAGACTGAAACAAAGTAAAAAAAGTTATCTTCGATGAAATGTCAAAACTATCAGAAAAGAATGTGTGATCTTTGAACTAAAGAACTAATATCTAAAGCATAGTCAATATCACACATGCATCAGAACCTATTGTTTCGTAGAAGAAAAACAGGGTCTCGTCATACTCACTGATTTTTTCCATGATGGTCTTTGAACTATCAGGTGCCACATTGTGCATATACCTGTCTGAAATTATACTTCACTGGTAACATTGTGCATATACCTGGAGTAGTGTGAGCTGTGCTGACAGGGTATTGGCCTTTGTTTACAGAGTCTGAACCTAACTGGGATGTAGTCCTAGTTGGTAATAAGAAGCATACTTTTAGGTTGACAAAAAAAATATTTTTCCACCTCCCGACGTTGCATGAACCTTGCTAGAAATCCAGGCAATCTCTCATCTCTGAATGTCACTTGACGTTGGATCTGATAAGTATTTATGCAGGGTGCAATGTTCAGCCAATTCTTTGAAGCATGCATTAGCATTTTTAGACCCACATTTGTTGGTACTCTCTGGACTCAATTAGGGTGACCAGAAATCTGGTTGTCTGATTAGTCGTTGGCTAATCATGATCAATTGTCTGATTAGTTGTGTTGGATGACTGGGCTGGCAATTGTGAACTGTGCTACATCAGGTCAAAATCACTGGTCTATAGCTGTGTTTTTGCCCCAACCCAATTTTCTCTTGTATACCCCCTTGCACAATTGTGGTGAACATTCTGAACAAACTGACACAGGTTTCATACGGTCCTAGGACATGAACTAAAAAACATCTCAGGAGAAACAACGCACGGGCATCTATAGATGTGGTGTCCGGGGAGAGAGAGGAGAATGAGGAGAGGAGCGGTTACCGTGGAACCCCGGCGCTGCGACCGGATGCGGAGTGGCGGCACACCGGCGGGCGGGAGCGGGGCTCCTTCTTCGTCGCCGTAAAAGTTCAGTAATTTATCGACACCAAAGATCTCTAAATATAATACTCCCTCTGTTTTAAATTGGACATATTTTATTTTTAGATACACACTTAGATATATGCTATGTCAAGACATGTAATAAAAACAATGTATCAAGTAATCAAGTAAAACCAAAAACGTCTCATAATTTAAAATAGGGTACTAACTATCGATACGGGTGCGCTTCGTAAAATAAATCCTCCGCCCAAACCACTACTCTATGTAGCAATCCACCCATGTATTCTTTGCTTCCTTGTCGAGTTCTAGATCATGATATTTTAATGACCATTGGTTTACAAAGAGGCTAGCCATACTGCTGCAGGTAATGAAGAAAATTTCTGGTTTCTGGTGAGGAACACTGGAGGACTGATGAACCAGAGTTGCAATTTCAGAAAAAAGCCTCTACTTCTATAGAGCCCCTGGTAACCACTACTTCTGGTGCTGTAGCTAAAATTCTCTAATATGTTTATGTTGTGATGTGTTCATCGAATATCTGTGTGATTCGAATTGAACCCTCTTAATACCAATCCATCTCTTAGGCTAGGTTGGATAGAGTAGAAATTTTCCTTGTTTGTCAATGCAAGGGATGCTACAATTATGAAGACTACAGTCGTTGTGCAGGTGCATTGCATACAACTCAGCTCGCATTAGTTACAAGCCACAACATAGATCAGAATCGATGGATATTGATGGGATCATGGAATCTGCTATGTATCATATCATACACAATGTGGGATAAAACAGCATGCTATGCTTACCTCAATGTAGTCGAGCCCTTCAGGATAATATTGAAGGCATCCGTCACCACCCAACCCGCAACAACAGCACATTGAAAGGCTTGAACAGACCCAACACGGGGTTGGCTCATCAATCAGATGCAGAGATGGTTCCAGCCTTGCGACACCGTATCTCTCCCTACCCTACGCAATCATCAAACAATCCACCGTGAGCATAGCACAGAATATCTCAACAAAGATTAGAGCGAAACAAAGACACGTCGGAATAACAATTATTGGCCGCACTAAAAAATCATGGTAAGAGTTTGGGACTTGTGGTTGAAGATCTTGATGAGCATGAGCCAGCAGGGCACCAGGATCTCATGTTTCTCCCCTCACATTCCACCGTTGTGCAGGTGGCGCCGATGTCTCCTCTAGGTGTTGTTTCCCCTCCGTCACCATCTCCTGCCGAGTGTGCGTGGGGCTGCCCAAGCCGACGGCGAGGAGACAGCGTGTAGGTGGTGCCAGTTGTGCTGGCAGACGGCTCCGCGGCGGGTGCCCGCAGATGGCCTTCATAGACGTGTCGTTGAAGCTGAGCTGCATCGTGTCCGCGTGAAGAAATAGAGTCCGATGCAGATCTACTTCTTGCCGTCGCGACCACCTACCCCACGCGCTCGCGGTCCTCCTCTCCTCGTCGACCCGGCCAGCAGTAGAGCCAAATCTCTGGGCATCTATCCATGCCCTGGATACACACGACCTGGCTCTCCTCGATGTCGACCGCGAAATCGGCGTGGATGAGGAGCGCAGCACCGATGTCGACCGCGAAATTGGAGCCCGCCACAACCACGAATAAGTTGCCCCAGCCGCTGGAGTCCGATGCCGCGGTGGTGGAGGCTTGACGAAGGTGGTGGCAGTCAGCATTGTGGCAGAGGGAGAGGAGGTGGGAGCACGAGCGCAATAAACTGCAGTATGGGACGGCGGATCCAGGACTGGGGGCGGGTGTGGCGAGGGTGGGGGCGCAGGCGCGGTGGGGAGGGACGATGACTACGAAGAGATACGGGGGGAGGGCGAGGGCAGAACCGTCGAGATCAGCGAGGACGGGAGCGTGAGCAGCGTGGTGGCGGCGAGATTAGCGACGGGATCTAGGTCTCGGGCGGGCGGGGGAGGAGGCGCCGATGGGGGCGGGATTTGGATCTGGCGGACGGGGTGGGGGTGCTGCGGATGGGCGGTCGGGCGATGGTTTGCGTGATTGACGGAGCGCGGGGGAGAGGATGGGGGAGGCAGAACACCGCCGCTCTTCTTGAGAAGGTGCTTTCGGGGCTTGGAGGAGGACCTTGCCCCGCCGTCGTCGCCATGGACGGGGGTCGGAGAGCGGTCGCGGGTCCAATCGCCGCCGTCGTGGAGGTCGTCATCGAGGTCTTCATACGGCTGATGCTCAGGGGAGGGTTCCCGTTCGTCGAGGTTCACGATCGGCTCGCCTTCGTCATCGTAGCTGGGAGAGTAGATCGAGGACGGGAGCCGGAGGGGAGTGGAGGAGGTGGTGGAAGTGGTCGCGACGCGCACGGCCCGCGCTCGCTTGCGGAGCAGGGGGGAACGAGGGATGTGCCGTGGGGATGCTGGGAGCCGGGAGAGAGGAGCAGTTGCGATCGATGGATGGAGGAGGCTCGAAACAGAGGTGACGGGACGAACGGTGATGATTTGACGCATATAGATGGACGGTGCAGATTGGCTGAAGGCAGAACCAGGGAGGCAGCCTACCCCTTAGAGCCTTAATAGGTAGTATAGATATGTAAATACATATATTTATAGCACTATTTGTAAGACCTAAATATTTCTTTAGTTAGTAGCTAGTATTTTACTATTTTAGGAATAATAATAAGGTCTATTTGACCTACGTGTTGCTAATAAGTTACGCATCATGCTGAGATTTTTGTTTGTGCATATGTTCTGAGACAATAGGGTTATATATCCTTTTTCTTACTAATCTCGAGGACGAGATTTCTGTTAATGGGGGTAGGATTTGTAAAGCCCAAAATTGATAGAAGAAAATATATCTATATATATATAATAAATAAATAAATATATTTATAATGAAGTGAGGGGAATTGTTGAAACCATTGAAACTTCATTAGGACCCTTCCTATTTATAACCAACAAAGGGTATTAAAACAGTTAAGTAACCAAAAAAACAAATAAAGAATGGCACATCTCTTGTTGATGATGTGGTTATCATGCATTTTTTGAAAACTTGAATTTGAACTCAGTTTATAAATGAAAAATAGAAAATGAGAACTAAAAATATAATAGTAAATTGTTACTTCTAAAATGAGAAAATGGGGGAAATAAATAATATTAAAAACAGTAGAATCAATATTCACATTAGAATTATACTTGAGAGTTTAAATCTTAAAGAATTCAAATAGGGATTTGAATTTGAATTGGATAGTTGAAATTTGAAATAGAAAAGATAAAGAATAGAAAAAAAGAAAAAGGGGTAAACCTATGTTTTGGGCCGCAGAACCGGATTCTGGCCCATCTTTCCTTCCTTGCCTCGTTGGCCCATTGCGCGCACCGTGCTCGCCCATCTAAACACCGCCATGTGGGCCCCGTGGGTTGGCCATTCCGCGTGAGCGCGCTGTTTGGCTGCCTCTGCCGTGTGGCCCTGCCTGCTCAACTCCGCGCTTAACCGAGCCGCATGCCGACAAGTGGACCCATGTTGTCATCCCTAGCTCGCGTAACAAACACTCGTAGTTCACCGACGATCGACGCGCAAATTTCATGGGCGTCCCTGCTAACCCCCCTTCCGTGGCCATAAAATCATGTGTCGGAGCTCGCCCCCTCGTGTTCCTCTCATCAATCCTACCCCCTGGTACCGAGGGAAGGAAGTAGTGTGCCATCATCGTTCCGGTCGCGCGCCACTAGGGAAGCCCGGTCTGCGCCATCAAAACACTCGGGAGGGAGGTGCTGGAGTGTCACACCCGATTTTAGAAGGCAAACCGAATGCAAACCATCTACGTGCCAGGATCAGCAATTCACGTACACAACAGTTATATAACATGGAAGTCATCACACACTGCTCAAATAGTATTAAAAAGGGAAATAATAGTCGATTACATCATGATGTCCAAGACATCCACATAGTCTTTACAATAAATCAAAGTGCGAAAACGAAACGTAGATAAACGCGGCCTTCACAGGCAGCCGACTGGGGGTTGCCGCTAACCCACGCCTAGAACTCGTCGTAGTCTTGGAACTCCTGGAAGTCTCCTTCCACGACTTCATCTTCGCCTGAGCAGTGGTTGCAATGCGGACAACCTGGGGGGGTTTGGTGTGTAGAGCAAGGGTGAGTACACATCAACATACTCCAGCAAGTATCCTGTTTGGCTGTAGTGGACTAGCTTTATGTGGGGGTAAGTCAAGCAGTTGCTTTTAGTTGGTCAGATTATTATTACTAGTAGAGAAAGCCAAGTTTTAGAATTAACCCACGTTATTAACCCAAACGTACTCCTTTCCAAACAGAAAGAGTACCACTTACCATTACCAGAGTCAATTTCAAGAACCATCAATCTCATTGCCACCTACAAATCCGAACATCTCTGATCAAGTACCACTAATCACTGGAGCTCCCTTGGCCGCTCATAACCGTGACATTGGCTGATATATCAGTTTTCCAACACTCTACAGAGGTTGTGCACTCTACCCACAAGCCGTGATTCCCTTTCTGCCCGGAGAGAGCTACTCCCCATTGACCACTACCTAGGTGGTCCAGCAGGGCATCACTACGTAGCCTTTACAAAGATTCCCCGAGGCTGTAGCCGCCCGTTAGGTTTCCTAAATGTACCGCACTCCTCCCCAAGGGACAAATCAACCTTGGCAGAGCGAGCCGTATACACCGAGCCCCATTGACGGCACGACGGCTAAGCTAACTACACCCCGGATCCTCTAATTATTCAGCTAAGGGCGTCCCACTCCACCCTCATTGTTGCACTGTTTTCCCGGGCGGTCATCCAATGAATAGGTCCTTACGGAGAGGCACTCGAGAAACCGCTCGAGCCCCCTTGAAGGTCACAAGTATAACATCATAATAAAAGAGGGGAAAACAGCGTATCATTGATAATTCTCATCATGTTCATTGATTAGAGTTGAGTAATAGCATAAGACTAAGCAATAATAATCCAACCCAAATAGGTAAACAAGGACATGGACAACAGAAGCTAGTCGATCCTTAGGTATAACTGTGAAATGCGGGAGGTGAATTAAAGAATGTATAGGACAGAGATAGGTCAAGGGACACTTGCCTCTACCAACCGACTACTGCTCAGGGGCTTCACCTGCGTGTTCTTCGGGCTCTTCAACCGGATCGTTCTCTATGTAGACGCAAACATATATACATCCACACATTTAATACAAAAGAACAGTACACCATACAATAGAATGAAGTAAATAAACAGACGTTCCGCGCGGGCTCGCAATTAAGGTTAAGAGAGAAAGAGAAAAAAGACAGTCGAGAAACGATCACGTTACATTATTATAAATTAAACCACTCGCTTAATAGAAGAGAATTAATTTGGACACTATGTTTTAGCATAAAGTAAAGTCAAGTTCCACATTTAATCATTATAAACAATTGAAGATGGATAAAAGGGAGTGGTCGCACGGCGAGACGTACGACATAACATTTAGATTGAATTAAGAAATCAACGACTCGTCGCGCGACAGAGCGCACAACGAGACACTTGCGTTAATTATAAAGAGACGTTAAGCATCGCGCGACAAAGCGCACGACGACATACGTCAACAGGTCTGAGTTTAAAGTGAAACGTCGCGCGACTGGACGCGTGACGTCACACAATAAACAACCTGAAATCAAAATGGATCATCGCGCGACGAAGCGCGCGACGCAGCACACTAATATTTATAAATTAAAAGAATCGTCGCACGATGAAGCGCGCGACACAGCACGTCGACTAAACAATTTAAAATAGATTAAAACGAGATTAAGTGCAGTGTGACTACGGTCGCACGCGCGAGAGCACGTTACGCGCGTCGAAGGCACACGAACCGTGAGGCACACGGGACGCGAGTCGCCGGGGCACGGGTGTGCGCAAGGGCGCGGCCGAGGGCAGGGCGCGGGGCTGGGCACGACCGCCGGGGCGCGCGGCAAGGGCGCAGCCGCCGGGGCACGGCCGAGAAGGGGAGCGGCTCGCCGGGGCGCGGGCGCGGGGAGGGCGGGACGCGACACGGCAGCTAGGGCTCGCTGGGCGCGGCCGAGGGGAGGGGAGGGGGCTCGCCGGGGAGGGGGCAGGGCGCAGCCGTGAGGGGCGGCGCGGGGCCGGGCACGGGGAGGCACGGCCGCGGGAGGGCGCGAGCGCGCGGACCAAGGGCGGCGCGGGGCGCACGCGAGCAGGGCGTGGGGGCGCGCGTCCAGGGGAAGAAGAAGGGAGGGGAGGGGGAGAGAGAGAAGGGAAGGTGAGGGGGAAAACTCACCTCTGGGGATCCAAATTCCAGCGATCTCGACTCCAAACCCTAGGGCACCACGGGGAGAGAGAGAGGTGGAAGAAGGGGAGGGAGGTTACTGCGCGGGAGAAATCAAATGAGCCAAATAGATTTGGGGAAGGGGGCATGAGGTGGGCAGGGGCGCCAGGGGCGCGCGGGCCGGACCGGGCCGGACCGGGTCGGGCTGAGCCGGGCTGGGCTGGGTCACATCGCGGATCGAAACCCATGACACGCACGACCATCAAACGGACTCCAATCGCGAACCGAAAACCAAGACGGAACGAGACAAACACGCAACATCAGACAAAGAAATGCGCTTCGGCATGATGCAACACCCATGATACTTAGGTTTTGTTTATACACGACACGGACACCTGTCACTATACTGGTTTGAAATGGGGAAAAAGGAGGCGAAACGGGAAGAGAAAAGAGAGTAACGCCCGAATTTGGTGAGAGAAAAGAAGAAAAAATTCTACTCCCCAAATTCAGGGCGTTACAAACCTACCCCCCTTAAAAGAATCTCGCCCCCGAGATTCAGGGTTGGCTAGCAAAGAGCTCAGGGTATTTAGCCATCAGATCATCTTCACGCTCCCAGGTTGCTTCTTCCTTAGAGTGATGATTCCATCTGACTTTACACATTCTGATGGTCTTCCTTCGTGTGACTCTGTCTGCGGTCTCAAGGATCTGCGTTGGCTTCTCAATATAGGTCAAGTCCTCCTGGACCTCAAGACCCTCCACTGGCAACTGCTCTTCTGGCACACGCAGACATTTCTTCAACTGGGATACATGAAAGACATTATGCACAGCAAACAAATTTTCTGGTAGACTGAGCTGGTAGGCCACTTCTCCACGCCTTGCGAGAATCTGATACGGACCAATGTAGCGGGGTGCTAGCTTGCCTTTGACCCCGAACCTTCTGACTCCTCTGATCGGTGACACTTTCAGATAGACAAAGTCTCCAACCTCAAAACTCAGATATCTTCTTCTTGTGTCTGCATAGCTTCGCTGCCTTGATTGCGCTATCTTCAAATTCTCTCGGACCATCTTGATGTTCTCTTCAGCTTCAAGCAAAATGTCTGGCCCAAACACTTGCTTTTCTCCAGGCTGATCCCATTGCAACGGAGTTCTACAACTCCTTCCATAGAGCGCCTAAAATGGTGACATCTTCAAGCTGTCCTGATAACTATTGTTATAGGAGAACTCTGCATAAGGCAATCTCTTGTCCCATCTGGACTGATCTTGCAACGCACAGGCTCTCAACATGTCTTCAAGGATTTGATTGGTTCTTTCAGTCTAACCATCTGTCTATGGATGATAAGCTAAACTGAAATTCAGATGTTTGCCCAAGGCTTCATGCAACTGCTGCCAGAAATGAGAGGTGAACTGCGTTCCTCTGTCTGACACTATCTTCTCTGGCACACCATGAAGACAAACAATCCGAGACATGTACAATTCCGCTAATACTGCACTGCTGTAGTTGGTCTTAACAGGTATGAAGTGGGCTGACTTGGTTAAGCGGTCCACTACTACCCAAATGGAATCGTAGCCGGCTCGAGTGCGAGGCAATCCGACTATGAAATCCATACCGATTTCATCCCATTTCCACTGAGGAATTTGCAATGGTTGCAACAATCCAGCTGGTCTCTGGTGCTCTGCCTTGATTCGCCGACAACTATCACACATAGCCACATGCTCTGCGATTTCCCTCTTCATTCCATACCACCAGAATTTCCTCTTTAGATCTTGATACATCTTCTCACTTCCAGGGTGAATCAAATAGGCTGTCTCATGACCTTCCTTGAGGATCAACTCCCGAATAGATTGGACATTGGGAACACACAAGCGGTCTTTGAACCATATCACACCTTCTGCGTCTTCCGTAAAATCTTTGCCTTTGCCTTCCAGAATCAGTCGCCGGATCTCACTGATCTTCTCATCATTCTTCTGCGCTTCTTTGATTTCCCGCTCCAGGGTAGGTTCCAACTCAATTGTGACTCCTCGCGTGTTGTTCAGAAATCCGAGACTCAACCTGTCAAACTCTTTGGCCAACTCATAGGGCATCGAACGAGCGACCATCAGATTGACTTGACTCTTTCTGCTCAAAGCATCTGCCACTACGTTCGCTTTGCCTGGATGGTAGTGAATCTCCAACTCATAGTCTTTGATCAGCTCTAACCATCTTCGTTGCCTCATATTCAGCTCTGACTGAGTGAATATGTACTTCAGACTCTTGTGGTCTGTGTAAACATCACATTTCTGTCCATACAGATAGTGCCTCCATGTCTTCAGTGCGTGAACCACTGCTGCCAACTCTAGGTCATGGATTGGGTAATTCTTCTCATGAACCTTCAGCTGTCGGGACGAGTAAGCCACAACTCTTCCCTCTTGCATCAACACACATCCCAAACCAGTGTAACAAGCATCGCAATACACCGAGAAGGGCTTGTGCACATCAGGCAAGACTAAGACAGGCGCTGTAGTCAACTTCTCTTTCAACGCTTCGAAGGCCTCTTGACATTTCTAGGTCCATTTGAACTCAACCTTGCTGCCTAGCAAAGCTGTCATTGGTTTCGCAATCTTCGAAAACCCTTCAATGAATCGCCGATAATATCCGGCCATTCCAATGAAGCTCTTGATTCCTCGAGCATCTGTTGGCGCTTTCCAGTTCAGAATGTCTGCCACTTTCTTCGGATCCACAGCCAATCCTTCTTTGTTGATTATGTGACCCAAGAACAGGACTTCACTGATCCAGAACTCGCACTTGCTCAACTTTGCATACAACTGGTGCTCTCGCAATCTCTGCAATACCATCCTCAAATGACTTGAATGTTTTTCTTTGCTTTGAGAATAAATCAGAATATCATCAATAAATATTACCACAAACTTATCAAGATAGTGCATGAATACACTGTTCATCAGATTCATGAAGAAGGCTGGTGCATTTGTTAGACCGAAAGACATCACCGTGAACTCATACAACCCATACTTAGTAATGAATGCCGTCTTCGAAATGTCTGAAGGTCGGATCCTAAGCTGATGATAACCTGACCTCAAATCTATCTTGGAGAACACGCTGGCTCCTCTCAACTGGTCGAACAGATCTTCTATTCTGGGCAAGGGGTACTTGTTCTTGATGGTGACCTCATTCAGATCTCGATAATCGATACACATCCTTTTGGTGCCATCTTTCTTCTCCACGAATAGGACAGGGGTGGCCCAAGGCGAGGTGCCTGGCCGGATGTAACCTTTCTTTGATAGCTCATCAATCTGCTTCTTAAGTTCAACCAACTCTGGTCCGGATATTCTGTAAGCTCTCTTAAAGATAGGGGCGGTTCCAGGAAGAAGCTCTATGGCAAATTCAACTTCCCGCTCTGGTGGCATACCTAGTAAGTCCTTTGGAAACACATCTGGGAACTTAGACACAACCTTGATACTCTCAATTGGGTTTGCTTCACTGCTATCGACAGCCATCTGATAACAACTTCCTTTTTTGGCTCAAGCGGGACTAACTCGGTCACCACTTCTCCTCCTAGTGGGGACACCAACTTGATTGTCCTCTTATCACAACTGATAACTGCCTGATACTTATCTAGCCAATTCATCCCTAGAATGACATCTATTCCCTGAGTACCCATTACTATGAGGTTAGCGGGAAACGCTATCCCCCTTATTTCCACACTTACATTCAAGCAAATGCTATCGGCTCGAATTCTACCACCGGCTGAGTCAATTTGAATGGGGATTGACATGGTAGTAATTGGAAGATTATGTGCTTCTACCCATGATGCAGTAAAGAATGAATGTGTTGCTCCAGTATCAAATAACACTTCTGCAATATGGGAGTCGACTGGAAACATACCTACTATCATGCCGGGGGTCTCCTAAACTGCTTCGGCCTCCAAGCGGTTCAGTCTCCCATGATTGTAGCGTGGCTGAGAGCGATTGTCTGCTCCAGGCTAAGACACATTCTGCTTTGCTGGGGCATTGGGGCCTGACTGCTGCTGGGCTGCCTTCTTCAGACATTGCATCACCCAATGGCCTTGCTCTCCACAGTGGAAACATGCTCTGTTTCCAACCTGAGCTGGTGCTGCCTGACTGTTCTGCTGGTTTGCTGGGGCAGGAAGATGAGGTGCCTGCTGATTCTGCCTCTGGAACTGACCTCCTTCTGACTGATTATTCTGGCGATTCTGATGCTGATGCTGATGCTGAGGATACTGCCTTTGAAACTGCTGATGCTGGGGTGGACACTGGTTCTGCCTGAACTGCTGAGGTTGACTGCCTGGGAAACAAGGATGATTGCTGCTTCCAGGCTAGGGTCCACTGATCTTGCGCTTGCGATCCTCCATCTCCTTACGCTTCTTCTCTATCATGATTGCTCTGTCAATCAGGTGCTGGAATGTTAGGAAGGTATGATTCATCAGCTGATACTGTAGAGGGTCAACCAAGCCTCTCAGGAAACGATACTATCTCTTGGCGTCGGTGTTGACATCTTCAGGAGCATAGCGAGACAGCTGCAGAAACCTATCACGGTACTCACTGACAGACGATGACCCTTGCTTGAGGGCTAGGAACTCCTCCTTCTTCACTGTCATCAGACCTGCAGGAACATGGTACTGACGAAAGCTACCTATGAACTCTTCCCAGGTGATGGTGTCGGGGTTGGCATGGGTGGCGAGATAAGACTCCCACCATGACTGAGCTGCTCCTCTAAACAGACGGGGACCATGCAGAACTTTCTCCCTATCATCACACTGAGCGGTATGCAACTCCCGTTCCACAGTGCGCAGCCAGTCTTCAGCATCCATGGGGTCAGAAGAATGAGCAAACGTTGGGGGATGACCTCTCATGAATTCAGCACGCTTGTCCCTAGGCATCTGAGGCATCTGAGGCTGAGGTGGTGGCTGTTGCTGCTGCTGTTGTTGAATGGTGGCCAGAGTCTGACCAATGGCTTGAACTGCCTGAGTCTGCATCAGAAACATCTGCTCAATGGACATCGGGGCAGGGCGGCAGTTGTTGTTGCTGGGGTGCCTCATCCTGCTGAGCTGCCTGCTCCTGCTGAGCACGCCTTCCTCCTCTACACTTGTTTTCTGACATCTGCAGAATGCAACCACACATCAGAATTGATCTTGCAAATCTTGCAGCATAAGAGAAGAGTATAGAATTCTTCACAACATTGAACAGATGAACATCTTCACTGATCTCCAACACAGACCAACACAACTTCTCAGATAAAGAGGAAAGTGGAATAAAATGCTTCCCAACTAAATAACTAACTCCATTAACATATAACAGGTAAACCAAAATGCAGGGGATACCCACATTCTGGTGACAGTCATTACAAAGATCCAAATCAAACATAGTTCATCATAACAAGCATAAATGCACAGGATATAGCAAACTACCCTGTCTAACTAAGACTAACTAAAAGCGAGACTAACGCTAGGACTGTAGCTTCTACGTATATATTTCATATTAATTACAAGATCCGACTCTGATGATCTATGGTTCTAAATTTATCTTGGTCTTGTAGTCGGGGTTGCCATAAGACTGGTGTCCACGCCGAGGTGAGCGGTACGGGTGCTGAGTCCCGACGGGAGCGGGGGAACCATCATCCAGGTGACGATGTTCCGCGCGCTCAGCTCGCAGTTGGGCGATCTCAGCACGAGCCCTACTCAGCTCATCTAATGCATGGTCCAGCTCTATGTTTAGCACGGCGGCTAGGTTGACTGTGCTGCTCAACCTAGGATTGTCCTCACCGATAGATGAAACAATCACGCCTCCTGTGCTGCCAGATGGACGGCGGGGGTAATACTTCAGGTTGAGACCAACAGCTACCCCACCGAGAACTGAGCAGTAGTGCGAAAGTGCACGCCGTGCAGCACCTTGCATGGCCGCCTCAGCTGAGTCCCACTCAGAGATGGAATAGTGCTCCGAGCAGAACTCAGCACCCCAGAGACTGTTCTCCAGACGGCGCACCAAGCAGGTCACCTCCCAGCGGTCCGGGTAGACCCCCGCGACTATGCTGGTAGACCACACAATGATACTCGATGGACCAAGTACGTCGGTCAAGTGCCCGACGTAGCAAGGTGTCGAGCGCATCGTGGAAGTGACACCCGCGAGCAGCGTCGCGAGTGATGGGTCGAGCAACCCACCCTTTCGGCTCCTGGTCAGCAGAAAAGCCAGTGTCGTGGCTCGAGCTGCTGTCGCCACCTCCGTCATCTGGGTCTCCTCCAGCAGCTACTCCAGGGACTGGGGCGCTCAGTGGTGGTGCAGGGGGCGCCTCCAGTGGGAGCACAGGGGAGCAGCTCCTCACAGACTCTATCTCCTGCTGGAGCGAGAAAGAAGAGCCCTGCTACTCCTGTCGTCGACGCTCCTGCTCCTCATGCAGGCGGTGGTGCAACCTCTCCAAGTGGCTGGACTAACCGGTCACGGGACGGCGAAGCGGACGCTCCACGAGACGGGAGGGTAAGAAGGGGATGACGGACTTCCATGCAGTGTGTCTAAGACGAGCCATTTACAAAAGACACCGCAAGCATAAGAGTGAGAACAGAACTAATATGACCAGCAAGTAATGAACCATAATAAATGAAGGATTAGAATAAAACACAATTTTCAGCAAGGTATAATATATAGTTGAACATAGGTTTGGTCGATGTGACCAACTTTTGAAGGGATACCAAAGTCAAGGCAGGGACAGAGGTCTATAATCCTTAAAACGACCATTCTACTCTAGGTTAGTGGTCCTACAGTCAGCACGGCTTTGATACCACCTATGTCACACCCGGTTTTAGAAGGCAAACCGAATGCGAACCATGTACGTGCCAGGATCAGCAATTCACGTACACAACAGTTATATAACATGGACGTCATCACACACTGCTCAAATAGTATTAAAAAGGGAAATAATAGTCGGTTACATCATGATGTCCAAGACATCCACATAGTCTTTACAATAAATTAAAGTGCGAAAACGAAACGTAGATAAACGCGGCCTTCACAGGCAGCCGACTGGGGGTTGCCGCTAACCCACGCCTAGAACTCGTCGTAGTCTTGGAACTCCTGGAAGTCTCCTTCCATGGCTTCATCTTCGCCTGAGCAGTGGTTGCAATGCGGACAACCTGGGGGGTTTGGTGTGTAGAGCAAGGGTGAGTACACATCAACATACTCAACAAGTATCCTGTTTGGCTGTAGTGGACTGGCTTTATGTGGGGGTAAGTCAAGCAGTTGCTTTTAGTTGGTCAGATTATTATTACTAGTAGAGAAAGCCAAGTTTTAGAATTAACCCACGTTATTAATCCAAACGTACTCCTTTCCAAACGGAAAGAGTACCACTTACCATTACCAGAGTCAATTCCAAGAACCATCAATCTCATTGCCACCTGCAAATCCGAACTTCTCTGATCAAGTACCACTAATCACTGGAGCTCCCTTGGCCGCTCATAACCGTGGGCATGGATGATATATCAGTTTTCCAACACTCTGCAGAGGTTGTGCACTTTACCCACAAGTTGTGATTCCCTTCCTGCCTGGAGAGAGCTACTCCCCATTGACCACTACCTAGGTGGTCCAGTAGGGCATCACTACGTAGCCTTTACAAAGATTCCCCGACGCTGTAGCCGCCCGTTAGGTTTCCTAAATGTACCGCACTCCTCCCCAAGGGACAAATCAACCTTGGCAGAGCGAGCCGCATACACCGAGCCCCATTGACGGCACGATGGCTAAGCGAACTACACCCCGGATCCTCTAATTATTCAGCTAAGGACGTCTCACTCCACCCTCATGGTTGCACTGTTTTCCCGGGCAGTCATCCAATGAACAGGTCCTTACGGAGAGGCACTCGAGAAACCGCTCGAGCCCCCTTGAAGGTCACAAGTATAACATCATAATAAAAGAGAGGAAAACAGCGTATCATTGATAATTCTCATCATGTTCATTGATTAGAGTTGAGCAATAGCATAAGACTAAGCAATAATAATCCAACCCAAATAGGTAAACAAGGACATGTATAACAAAAGCTAGTCGATCCTTAGGTATAACTGTGAAATGCGGGAGGTGAATTAAAGAATGTATAGGACAGAGATAGGTCAAGGGACACTTGCCTCCACCAACCGACTGCTGCTTAGGGGCTTCACCTGCGAGTTCTTCAGGCTCTTCAACCGGATCGTTCTCTATGCTGACGCAAACATATATACATCCACACATTTAATACAAAAGAACAGTACACCATACAATAGAATGCAGTAAATAAACAGACGTTCCACGCGGGCTCGCAATTAAGGTTAAGAGAGAAAGAGAAAAAAGACAGTCGAGAAACGATCACGTTACATTATTATAAATTAAACCACTCGCTTAATAGAAGGGAATTAATTTGGACACTATGTTTTAGCATAAAGTAAAGTCAAGTTCCACATTTAATCATTATAAACAATTAAAGATGAATGAAAGGGAGTGGTCGCACGGTGAGACGTACGACATAACATTTAGATTGAATTAAGAAATCAACGACTCGTCGTGCGACAGAGCGTACAATGAGACACTTGTGTTAATTATAAAGAGACGTTAAGCATCGCGCGACGAAGCGCACGACGACATACGTCAACAGGTCTGAGTTTAAAGTGAAACGTCGCGTGACTGGATGCGCGACGTCACACAATAAACAACCTGAAATCAAAATGGATCGTCGCGCGACGAAGCGCGCGATGCAGCACACTAATATTTATAAATTAAAAGAATCGTCGCGCGACGAAGCACGCGACGCAGCACGTCGACTAAACAATTTAAAATAGATTAAAATGAGATTAAGCGCTGTGACGGAACCTCCCAAGTAATTAGGCCCACCTACAGTTGTCCTTGTCCAACGGACTTCAGACAACCCTGTAGGTGCCCCTAAGTCACTTGACAAGTTCGGTATCTTTCCTTACCTTACCAGGAACGTCTCACCCGTCTTGCAGACATTACAGAACATCGGAGATAAAGAAATGCGGAAGCGAATTACATAAACTTACATGTATTTCAAAAGCAAGCTTGAGTTATGTTATTACAGACCAGACTAAAAGTGAGTGCAGAGTAGTAATATTATACAAACCAGGGAGGCACAAACTCCTCCCGAAAGTTCTTTAAGCGAGAGATCTTAAGTGGAGGACCGAGTCCTCCCGCACTTCAGTCTTGATTTTCTTCTTTTGAAACCACCTTGGCACAGAAGCAGCAAAAGTCTGCTACTTCCTCACCTAAAAACAACGAAGGGATAAACCCTGAGTATGGAATACTCAGCAAGTCTTACCCGACTAAAGAAAAGACTCTCAAGGGTATGCTGGTCATATGGGAGTCAAGGTAAGGCTGTTCAATCATCAATGACTCTGTTTTTGCAGAAATGCTTACTAAAGTGGATCCTTAAAAATCCAATTTTATTTGTCAAGTTAGGTAAAATTACCTGCACTAGAGTTCTTTCTACCCTAGTTCAATCACTGGTCCTGTACTAGCCAATTTCTCAACAAAAACCCTTTATCTTTTAGTGGAGTTCTACGTGTAAGTCAGTGGCCAAGTCTCCATAACCGCGGAGGTACGGCGATCCGAATCGATTATACTCAGCTGAGGATCTCCAATCACACGACATATGTAGCACTTAACCCTTGCATATGTCAACCCGCCACCGGGGTTCTTAAGACCGGATCAGGTTCACGCAAACCGAGAGCACAGCTACACCACCGTCCAGCCTCTTGCCACGGAGGGTACACGCTACTCTCGCCACCGCTCCACGCCCATTTCGTGTTATCTTATTCCGGCCTTAGTCTACCCGAGGCAAGGCTTACCCATGACGAGGCATGTGACCAGTTAAAGGGTCCTCGGTCAGCAGGCCTACATCGACAAGGTCCTTAATCGACTCAGACGGAGACACTACACCGAGACTCTCTTCTCGTGCAAGTCACCCGCCCGGTCTCAGCTTAATCATTTAACCCAAAACTTGGTACCTGACAGAGGTACATCTTTTCTGATGTTGAACCCATCACGGCCGTGATGGATCCACCATCAAGTTTTATTTTTGAAAACTTCCCACCCACTTTTGCCACAACATCTTTTGTAAAAACAAAACCTTTTGTTTTTCTAAAGCAAAGCTAAGCATCAAAAAGCTTTTGTAAAACAGGGGATTAAGGAAGGTAATCAAATTCAAGGAAGGTAATGCAGGAATGGTTTTATCAAGCAACTCCTATCACCTAATGCAGCAATCAAGTGAGAAAGATTTTAAAATAGCAAGGAAGGTGGCAAATGCACCGGGGCTTGCCTTCGTTCACAGGTGAATCAGGCTCAGATCCACAGATATCAAAGTAGAAATGATTCCTGGCCTGAGACTCCGAAGGTGGTGGTGGTGTCTCCTCTTCAGTTACTTCTATCTCTTCTTCTCGTTCTAATCATAACCATACATAAGTATAAGAATGGAGGCCATGGGATGCTCATGAGGATGCAAGGATAACATAAACTTATTATTTATGTCTTGAATACAACTTTCCTTCACGGAGTTCCGGGAACTTAGGGTTTCCGGAGTCGGTAAAGGAGTTCATAGGGCAGGGGGGGTGGTTTTGGGTTTGGTGATCAAACAAGGTCCAAATCAATTCAAACTTTACCCAAGGTCTCTAAATAGTGTTTAACACTCATATAAAAATTTTGGGCATTTTAGGACTTACCAATTATTTTCTAAAAATCTATAACCAAAACTTTTAACTACTTTAAATACCTTAAAATTTCTTATTTCCACTAGAAATCACAAAACTATTTTTATTAAAACTAGGGAAAATAACAAGCCTAGGAAAATTAGTTTCACAATTTTAGCATTTTTCTACATTTTTCTACATATTTTTGAAGCTCTGCTGAAAAAGAAAAAGGAAAAGAATTAAATAGAACTGGGCCGGCTCTGGCCCAAATGGCCCAAGTCCAGGGCAATGCGCGCCCGCGCGCCCCGCGCCCTGGCGACTTTGCACAGGGGCCCCCGCGTTTTAGACTAACTGCGACCAGGTTCTTTTACTGTTTATTCAAGTCACTGACTGTTTGCACAAAAGTCCTTTCTCTTTTCCCTATTCTGTGTTTGAAGTCCCCGACGGCGCTCGCGCACCGCCGCGCTCCGGCGAGTTAGCAGACCGGCCGATTGGGGCAGTGACCGGCGCTCCCGAGCGACATACACCGGATTAAACCCCTAAGGAGTATTTCCCCTAACCTAATTGCACGAACGACCGACTACAGAGCTCTGGCCACGGTGACCGAGAGCATTGCGGACGGATGAGCGTGTTCCCGACGATTGGAGGTATCTACATTCAAATTGATGGCTTGGCGAGCATCACTGAGCTATGAGAAGACTTAAACAAGGTTTGAATCGGACAGAGCGTTACCAGAATCGGCTGGCCACGGTGGACTTGGTTTCACGGTGGCGGAAGCTAAAATTGGGGGAAACTCCGAATTCGAGCAGATGAGTGGATGATTGTGGCCAATTAGCGGTGGTTAGCTAGTTGACTACCTTACGGAGCTGGACACGGGCTCAATTTATAGGGAGGATGGGCGGTGGCCGCGAATTTGGACGAGACACGCGGCGGTCGGAGGTGAAGAAGAAGCACTGGTCGCGTGAGTTCGTGGCCAACGGCGTGGCAGTAACTCCGGTGAGCCACGGAGACTTCAGAGGAGGTCACGGCGACACGGTGAAAGAGTTGAGCCACGCGGCGCATGGCCGGGAGGCGGCGGTCACCGGCGAGGTAATCCACTCGGCCGCAAAGAGGGAGAGAGAGCCACGGGGGTCACCGGAGTGATCGCCAGCGCACGGGCGGCGAAGATCTTTTACCCCGCGAAGTTATCCATTAGTTATGAGCGTGAATCCGGACGGCGGTAGCACGAATCACGGCGGAGGAAGCCGTCGGCGGTGAGGACAGCCGCGCTGGCGGTCTGATCCTTTCAGGTTACTGTACCATGGCGATGCTCAGTTCAGATGCCTGACAGAGCCCATTGGAGCTTCATTTTCGCCCAATTTCATGTGACAACAGGTCCAAGTCTCTGCATCAAAATTGTAGTGCTACATACCAGCTACAACTTTGCTACATGGTGTTGTCACAAAAAGTCACTAAATTCCATTCAAAATTGAGCTCAAAGTTCACCTCATAACACTGTAACTCTGAAATTCAACTTCAAGCAGTCTGACAGCCCATCTTTGATTGGGGTTTTCTCCAAATTTCACATAAGACCATGGCTTGAATACTTAAACAAAGTTGTTCCCCTAAGATTGATCTTCAACTTTGATGTGGTCACCTATCATGAATTCTCACTATCTTGAAAGCTACACAGCCCCAAAGTTGGGCCTACAACCCTGTTTTCAGACTTAGCATAGGAATCAAAATCAAGGTCCTTTTTGCAAATGAGTCCAAAACTTAGGGTTTGGCTTTCAAGTCCACATATTTGTGAACCAATTGACTTCAAATACTTATTTGGCTTGATTTTTGCACTTTAGTCCAAAAGTGGACTAATTTTGCATATAAGCCCCTAGGGTTTGGTTTTAGGGTTTTCCAGGGTTCCAATTAGGGTTTCTGGTATCCCAGGGGTATAGATGTGATTCAACTTTATTTTTGTGGTCATTTTATGACTTTTACCCTAAAGCTTTAGGTTTTCTTAACTTGGGTTAAGTTTTACCCCCCTTTAACCACTATTTAGGGTTAAGTCCATTAACCAGGGTTTCATTTGCAAAAACCTTAAAACAACACAACTTGTTTGAAATTTTTGCCTAGTGAATGCACTCTAGGTGTGTCACACATATGCAATGCCAATGGTCATGATGTCATGCTCAAGTTTTAGTTATAGTAACACCAGGGGTGTTACATCCTTCCCCCCATAAAAGAATCTCGTCCCGAGATTAAAAATCCTAGGGCAGGTAATGGTAAAGGAAACACACCACATTTTTATTTCCTTAATTTTGGTACAAGACAGGGGTAATGTGGGGGTTACTTCTTTATTACAACAGCTATACAGGCTTTACAATTTACATGAGGCTAGAAAGCCTGGGAAATTCTTATCTAAAAAGTCTTGGGTTTCCCATGTAGCCTCATCTTCCGAATGCTGGTTCCACAGTATCTTGTAGAACTTGAGAGTCTTTCTTCGGGTGACCCTATCCTTTTGATCCAGAACTCGAATAGGATGTTCCGAGTATGTTAAATCTGGTTCCAGGACAACATCAGTTACTTCAATGGTTCGATCAGGAACCCGAAGACACTTCTTCAGTTGTGACACGTGGAACACATTGTGCACAGCAGACAATGTTTCGGGTAGTTGGAGTCGGTATGCCACTGGTCCACATTGCTCAAGTACCAGGAATGGACCAATGTACCTGGGTGCAAGTTTCCCTTTAACCCCAAAACGCGATACACCTTTCATTGGTGAGACCTTTAGGTAAACATAGTCTCCTTCCAGGAAATATAAGGGCCTTTGCCGTTTGTCTGCATAACTCTTCTGACGAGCTTGTGCCTTTTTCATATTATGAATAATCCTCTGAACCTTTTCTTCGACCTCTTTCACCATATCAGGCCTAAAGAAATATCTTTCTCCAGGTTCAGACCAATTTAGCGGAGTTCGACACCGACGTCCATATAAAGCTTCAAAAGGTGCCATCTTGATACTTTCTTGATAACTGTTATTGTATGAGAACTCTGCTAAGGGCAAACATTCATCCCATTTTGGTGAGAAGTCCAGGACACATGCCCGCAGCATATCTTCAAGTATTTGGTTCACTCTCTCAGTCTGTCCACTGGTTTGAGGATGATAGGCCGAACTGTGGAGTAACTTAGTACCCAAGGATTTGTGAAGTGCTTCCCAAAACTTGGCTACAAATTGAGGTCCACGATCCGACACTATGGTCTTTGGAACACCATGCAGACTAAGAATACGAGCAATGTACAATTGGGCGTAGACCGTAACCGGGGAATTTGTCTTGACTGGCAGAAAGTGAGCAACCTTTGTAAGCCGATCAATTATAACCCAAATAGAGTCATACCCTTTTATCGTCCTGGGCAGTCCCACAATAAAGTCCATACTGATGTCTTCCCATTTCCATGTTGGGATTGGCAAAGATTGTAATGGACCAGCAGTTTTCATGTGTATGGCCTTGACACGTCTGCAAGTGTCGCACTTAGCCACATAGCGTGCAATTTCAATTTTCATCTTTGTCCACCAATAATGTTGCTTTAAATCTTGATACATCTTAGTGCTTCCGGGATGAATAGAATAGCGACTAAGATGTGCTTCATCAAGAATTTGCTGGCGGAGTTCTTCGTTCTTTGGCACTACTATGCGGTTTTTAAACCATATCACACCTTGATCGTCTTCCTTGAAACACTTGGCTACTCCAGCCTTTATCTTCTCTCGAATGTGCTTCATACCCAGATTATCTTTTTGAGCATCAATTATCCTTTGCAAAATGATTGACTCAAGCTTTAGTTGATTTAGAGTCCCTTGTTGGATGATCCCCAGGTTTAGCTTTTCCATTTCTTGACACAAAGTGTTCTCGGAGATCTTCGCCATAAGACAGTGGCAGGCAACCTTACGGCTCAATGCATCTGCCACCACATTGGCTTTGCCTGGGTGATAATGGATCTCCAGTTCATAGTCTTTGATGAGCTCAAGCCATCGTCTTTGCCTCATATTTAATTCTGACTGGGTGAAAATGTACTTCAAACTTTTATGATCTGTATATATGTGACAGATATTTCCCAGCAGATAGTGACGCCATATCTTTAGGGCATGAACCACAGCAGCTAGCTCCAGATCATGAGTTGGATAGTGCTCCTCATGTCGGCGCAACTGCCTTGAAGCGTACGCAATTACTCGGCCCTCTTGCATCAGTACACAGCCGAGCCCACTGCCAGATGCATCACAATATACATCAAAAGGTTTAGTGATGTCCGGTTGAGCCAATACCGGAGCAGTGGTCAATAGTGTCTTCAGTTGCTCAAAGGCTTCATTACACTTAGAAGACCAATTGAACTTAATGTCATTCTTCAGTAAACTTGTGATTGGCTTCACAAGCTTAGAAAAATCTGGTATGAATCTGCGATAATACCCAGCTAGTCTAAGAAAACTCCGGACTTGGTGAACAATTGTTGGGGGTTTCCACTCCAGAATATCCTTGACCTTGCTAGGATCTACCGCAATTCCTTTAGCTGATAACACGTGCCCCAAAAATTGAATTTCTTCCAGCCAGAACGCGCACTTACTGAACTTGGCATATAGCTGATGTTCCCTGAGGCGCGTCAATACAATCCGTAGATGCTGAGCATGGTCCTCTTCATTCTTAGAATATATCAAGATATCGTCGATGAAGACTACCATGAACTTGTCCAACTCGGGCATGAACACCGAGTTCATTAAGTAAGTGAAATGGGCAGGAGCATTTGTGAGCCCGAAAGACATTACCAAGTATTCAAACAATCCATATCGCGTAGTAAACGCGGTCTTCGGTATATCCTCGGGTCGAATACGGATTTGATGATAGCCCGACCTGAGATCAATTTTGGAAAATACCCTTACCCCAGTCAGTTGATCAAATAAGATGTCGATTCTTGGAAGAGGGTACTTATTCTTGATGGTGACCTCATTCAGGGGTCGATAATCCACGCACATTCTCAAGGTTTGATCCTTCTTCTTAACAAAAATGGCGGGACAACCCCATGGGGACGAGCTTGGCCGGATGAATCCCTTATTCAGTAGATCTTGTAATTGAATTTTCAGTTCCGCCAATTCATTAGGGGGCATACGGTACGATCTTCGGGAGATGGGAGCCGTACCGGGCTTTAGCTCAATTACGAATTCTACATCTCTTTCAGGGGGCAGTCCAGGCAAATCTTCCGGAAATACATCTAGAAACTCACATACTACCGGAATGTTCTTGATCTCCGGTACAATGGCTTCATATACTCTACCAGAAGTTTTGGCTGGATTGGTTGCGGGGAGAGTCAAAAGAATCTCTTCTTGATTATAGCTCAACCTGACGGTTCTGAGTTCAGTGTTGAGAACTGCCTTGTGTTGGGTTAACCAATTCATACCCAAGATTACATCTATATCCTGGCCCTTTAGAACAATCATGTTAGCAGGAAAGTTCCGTCCGGCCATTGTTACTGGCACTCCATAGGCCACTTCTTTAGTAAAAATGTGTCCCCCAGGTGAATGAATTTTAAATCCCTCTTTCGATTCATGGTATGCAATATGATGTTGCTCCACAAATGTCTTGCTAATGAATGTATGTGAAGCACCAGAATCAAAAAGAATAATTGCTGGGTGACTGGCCACGGGAAACGTACCCATCATCACCGGCTCTCCTTCCGGTGTAGTAGCCACTTGAGTGTAATACACACGCCCTGTCTTCTTTATATTCTTCCCTACAACATTTCCTTTGGGCTGAGTTGATTTCCCAGATCCTTGCGAAGCATTAGATTGATTTTGCCTAGGATATGGGCAGTCTTTGATAAAATGTCCCAACTTGCCGCAATTAAAGCACCCAGTTGAAGAACTAGGCAAGGCAGGAAATCGAGTGCCTGGGGCACCCGGCTGTTTTGGGGTAGTGGGGGCATGTTGGGGCGGATAATGATTGGCTGTTTGAAGGGAAATGTGGGTGGACGAGAAAAAGTGCGATTTTGGTTTGAGGGTCGAATCACAAACCGTTGCTTCTTCGCCTGGCCCTGATTAGGCCTCTCACCACCGAATCCCTTATTCTTCCCAGAATTTGTGTATTTGGCTTCAACAGATAAGGCTGTGCTGACAGCCTTTCCATATGTGAGATCTATACATGTGGCCATTTTCCTTTGTAGCCGGTCATTCAGTCCCCGCATAAAACAGTTCTTCTTCTTTAAATCAGTATTCACCTGGTCAATGGCATACTGCGACAGGTGATTAAATTTGTTGAGATATTGAGTGACGGTATCTCCACCTTGTTTTAACTTCATAAATTCCTCTTGTTTCATATGCAGCACTCCTTCGGGTATGTAGTGCTCACGGAAGGCTGCTTTAAACTCATCCTAGGTGACTTGATGGTTGATAGGTTGAATAGCCACGAAATTTCCCCACCAGGTACTGGCAGGACCACGGAGTTGTTGTGCGGCGAACAACGGCTTCTGCGTCTCTGAGCAACGGAGAAGACCAAACTTTTGCTCAATAACCCGAATCCACTCATCAGCTTCTAGGGGATCTTCAGCTTTGACAAACAGAGGTGGACAGGTTTCCGAGAAATCCAGATAGGTGGTCTCACGAGGGCCTTGCGGATAACCCCTTCCCGCCTGCTGCTGGAATTGCTGTTGACCCGCCATTTCCCTAAGGAAGCGGGTATTGTCTGCGGTGGCATTCACCAAGGCGGCGATCGCCTCGGCTAAAGTGGGAGGAACTGGAGGTGGGTTTGGGGTAACATCCCGTCCCCCAGAAGTTCCTGCTGCGTCCTGTCCTCGAGTCCTGGTCGGCATCTGTGGCAAAAATATTTGAAGTAAACATAATGTGCCAGAGAAAACCTTCCATTTTACATTACTATAAAAAGTAATGATACAGACTCGATATTACATAACAGGATACAATACCCATTATACAAAAGTTCAACCTATTATACAACAGTACACCCTACAATACCCTACCATACACTACTCTATTTCTATTACACCTTTATTCCTGCTTGCCATTACTCTTGGCGGCTTCATCGTCAGGTGTGGGAGTCCAGACATCAACCAACCTCAAAGAAGGAGGGGGCTCAAAAAGGTCTAACTCCCCACCCAGCGCACGTCCCGCAACGTGAGATGGTCCAGCTTCCGCCTCAGCAGGTTGTGCAGGCTCACTTGGGTGTAGTTGTGAGTATAGTATATGGACTTCCTCGTGCAACGTATTGCAGTAAACCTGCAGGTTATCAACAGTCGAGCTAAGTTCTTTAACTCGGGCCTGAGCCCTTGCTTCCTTAGCACTCATTAGCAAACGAGACTGTACGGCCCAGTCCAGTGCTAAGTCTCGATCAGCGAGTTGATCCTGCAAGTGACGGATGTCCCTTCTCAGTTCGTTGATTCTATCTCCGTCGGCGACCCAAGCATCAGTCCTATGTTGAAGTGCTGCTTGAAGTCGACTCACACGGGCTTCAAGGTCTCCGATGGGGTCGTTACTTCCACTGCTGCTGCTTTCATGTCGGGGAGCCAATTGATGCCGAGGCACCCCAATTGGTCCCGTGGACTTGCGTGCCGTTAGCCTGGTACGTGGCGGCATCTTTTCTAAGGGGGAAAATGTTATTAGTATAGTGCTTAGCATGATGCATGTATAATTACAGAATCAACCTTAGTTGATTCAACCTTCTATACGTTGCACTCTTCCTATCTGGTCTTTAAGATAGACTCCTCAGAATACTTAGGTAAGAAGAGAAAAGAATTTCTAGGTAAGACTTTTGAAAATTCTTTTGAAGATGCCTCATAATATCTGCAAAGAAGGGCTACGCTCCGATACCAGCTGTGACGGAACCTCCCAAGTAATTAGGCCCACCTACAGTTGTCCTTGTCCAACGGACTTCAGACAACCCTGTAGGTGCCCCTAAGTCACTTGACAAGTTCGGTATCTTTCCTTACCTTACCAGGAACGTCTCACCCGTCTTGCAGACATTACAGAACATCGGAGATAAAGAAATGCGGAAGCGAATTACATAAACTTACATTTATTTCAAAAGCAAGCTTGAGTTATGTTATTACAGACCAGACTAAAAGTGAGTGCAGAGTAGTAATATTATACAAACCAGGGAGGCACAAACTCCTCCCGAAAGTTCTTTAAGCGAGAGATCTTAAGTGGAGGACCGAGTCCTCCCACACTTCAGTCTTGATTTTCTTCTTTTGGAACCACCTTGGCACAGAAGCAGCAAAAGTCTGCTACTTCCTCACCTAAAAACAACGAAGGGATAAACCCTGAGTATGGAATACTCAGCAAGTCTTACCCGACTAAAGAAAAGACTCTCAAGGGTATGCTGGTCATATGGGAGTCAAGGTAAGGCTGTTCAATCATCAATGACTCTGTTTTTGCAGAAATGCTTACTAAAGTGGATCCTTAAAAATCCAATTTTATTTGTCAAGTTAGGTAAAATTACCTGCACTAGAGTTCTTTCTACCCTAGTTCAATCACTGGTCCTGTACTAGCCAATTTCTCAACAAAAACCCTTTATCTTTTAGTGGAGTTCTACGTGTAAGTCAGTGGCCAAGTCTCCATAACCGCGGAGGTACGGCGATCCGAATCGATTATACTCAGCTGAGGATCTCCAATCACACGACATATGTAGCACTTAACCCTTGCATATGTCAACCCGCCACCGGGGTTCTTAAGACCGGATCAGGTTCACGCAAACCGAGAGCACAGCTACACCACCGTCCAGCCTCTTGCCACGGAGGGTACACGCTACTCTCGCCACCGCTCCACGCCCATTTCGTGTTATCTTATTCCGGCCTTAGTCTACCCGAGGCAAGGCTTACCCATGACGAGGCATGTGACCAGTTAAAGGGTCCTCGGTCAGCAGGCCTACATCGACAAGGTCCTTAATCGACTCAGACGGAGACACTACACCGAGACTCTCTTCTCGTGCAAGTCACCCGCCCGGTCTCAGCTTAATCATTTAACCCAAAACTTGGTACCTGACAGAGGTACATCTTTTCCGATGTTGAACCCATCACGGCCGTGATGGATCCACCATCAAGTTTTATTTTTGAAAACTTCCCACCCACTTTTGCCACAACATCTTTTGTAAAAACAAAACCTTTTGTTTTTCTAAAGCAAAGCTAAGCATCAAAAAGCTTTTGTAAAACAGGGGATTAAGGAAGGTAATCAAATTCAAGGAAGGTAATGCAGGAATGGTTTTATCAAGCAACTCCTATCACCTAATGCAGCAATCAAGTGAGAAAGATTTTAAAATAGCAAGGAAGGTGGCAAATGCACCGGGGCTTGCCTTCGTTCACAGGTGAATCAGGCTCAGATCCACAGATATCAAAGTAGAAATGATTCCCGGCCTGAGACTCCGAAGGTGGTGGTGGTGTCTCCTCTTCAGTTACTTCTATCTCTTCTTCTCGTTCTAATCATAACCATACATAAGTATAAGAATGGAGGCCATGGGATGCTCATGAGGATGCAAGGATAACATAAACTTATTATTTATGTCTTGAATACAACTTTCCTTCATGGAGTTCCGGGAACTTAGGGTTTCCAGAGTCGGTAAAGGAGTTCATAGGGCAGGGGGGGTGGTTTTGGGTTTGGTGATCAAACAAGGTCCAAATCAATTCAAACTTTACCCAAGGTCTCTAAATAGTGTTTAACACTCATATAAAAATTTTGGGCATTTTAGGACTTACCAATTATTTTCTAAAAATCTATAACCAAAACTTTTAACTACTTTAAATACCTTAAAATTTCTTATTTCCACTAGAAATCACAAAACTATTTTTATTAAATACTAGGGAAAATAACAAGCCTAGGAAAATTAGTTTCACAATTTTAGCATTTTTCTACATTTTTCTACATATTTTTGAAGCTCTGCTGAAAAAGAAAAAGGAAAAAAATTAAATAGAACTGGGCCGGCTCTGGCCCAAATGGCCCAAGTCCAGGGCAATGCGCGCCCGCGCGCCCCGCGCCCTGGCGACTTTGCACAGGGGCCCCCGCGTTTTAGACTAACTGCGACCAGGTTCTTTTACTGTTTATTCAAGTCACTAACTGTTTGCACAAAAGTCCTTTCTCTTTTCCCTATTCTGTGTTTGAAGTCCCCGACGGCGCTCGCGCACCGCCGCGCTCCGGCGAGTTAGCAGACCGGCCGATTGGGGCAGTGACCGGCGCTCCCGAGCGACATACACCAGATTAAACCCCTAAGGAGTATTTCCCCTAACCTAATTGCACGAACGACCGACTACAGAGCTCTGGCCACAGTGACCGAGAGCATTGCGGACGGATGAGCGTGTTCCCGACGATTGGAGGTATCTACATTCAAATTGATGGCTTAGCGAGCATCACTGAGCTATGAGAAGACTTAAACAAGGTTTGAATCGGACAGAGCGTTACCAGAATCGGCTGGCCACGGTGGACTTGGTTTCACGGTGGCGGAAGCTTGAATTGGGGGAAACTCCGAATTCGAGCAGATGAGTGGATTATTGTGGCCGATTAGCGGTGGTTAGCTAGTTGACTACCTTACGGAGCTGGACACAGGCTCAATTTATAGGGAGGATGGGCGGTGGCCGCGAATTTGGACGAGACACGCGGCGGTCGGAGGTGAAGAAGAAGCACTGGTCGCGTGAGTTCGTGGCCAACGGCGTGGCAGTAACTCCGGTGAGCCACGGAGACTTCAGAGGAGGTCACGGCGACACGGTGAAAGAGTTGAGCCACGCGGTGCATGGCCGGGAGGCGGCGGTCACCGGCGAGGTAATCCACTCGGCCGCAAAGAGGGAGAGAGAGCCACGGGGGTCACCGGAGTGATCGCCAGCGCACGGGCGGCGAAGATCTTTTACCCCGCGAAGTTATCCATTAGTTATGAGCGCGAATCCGAACGGCGGCAGCACGAATCACGGCGGAGGAAGCCGTCGGCGGTGAGGACAGCCGCGCTGGCGGTCTGATCCTTTCAGGTTACTGTACCATGGCGATGCTCAGTTCAGATGCCTGACAGAGCCCATTGGAGCTTCATTTTCGCCCAATTTCATGTGACAACAGGTCCAAGTCTCTGCATCAAAATTGTAGTGCTACATACCAGCTACAACTTTGCTACATGGTGTTGTCACAAAAAGTCACTAAATTCCATTCAAAATCGAGCTCAAAGTTCACCTCATAACACTGTAACTCTGAAATTCAACTTCAAGCAGTCTGACAGCCCATCTTTGATTGGGTTTTTCTCCAAATTTCACATAAGACCATGGCTTGAATACTTAAACAAAGTTGTTCCCCTAAGATTGATCTTCAACTTTGATGTGGTCACCTATCATGAATTCTCACTATCTTGAAAGCTACACAGCCCCAAAGTTGGGCCTACAACCCTGTTTTCAGACTTAGCATAGGAATCAAAATCAAGGTCCTTTTTGCAAATGAGTCCAAAACTTAGGGTTTGGCTTTCAAGTCCACATATTTGTGAACCAATTGACTTCAAATACTTATTTGGCTTGATTTTTGCACTTTAGTCCAAAAGTGGACTAATTTTGCATATAAGCCCCTAGGGTTTGGTTTTAGGGTTTTCCAGGGTTCCAATTAGGGTTTCTGGTATCCCAGGGGTATAGATGTGATTCAACTTTATTTTTGTGGTCATTTTATGACTTTTACCCTAAAGCTTTAGGTTTTCTTAACTTGGGTTAAGTTTTACCCCCCTTTAACCACTATTTAGGGTTAAGTCCATTAACCAGGGTTTCATTTGCAAAAACCTTAAAACAATACAACTTGTTTGAAATTTTTGCCTAGTGAATGCACTCTAGGTGTGTCACACATATGCAATGCCAATGCTCATGATGTCATGCTCAAGTTTTAGTTATAGTAACACCAGGGGTGTTACAAGCGCAGTGCGACTACAGTCGCACGCGCGAGAGCACGTTACGCGCGCCGAAGGCACGCGAACCGTGAGGCACGTGGGACGCGAGTCGCCGGGGCACGGGTGCGAGCAGGGGCGAGGCCGCCGGGGCGCGCGGCGAGGGCGCAGCCGCTGGGGCACGGCCGGGAAGGGGAGCGGCTCGCCGGGCGCGGGGAGGCCGCCGGGGGGGCGCGGCTCGCCGGGGCGCAGGCGCGGGGAGAGCGGGACGCGGCGCGGCCGCTAGGGCTCGCCAGGCGTGGCCGAGGGGAGGGGAGGGGGCTCGCCGGGGAGGGGGCAGGGCGTGGCCGCGAGGGGCGGCGCGGGGCCGCGCACGGGGAGGCGTGACCGCGGGAGGGCACGAGCGCGTGGGTCGAGGGGCGGCGCGGGGCGCGTGGACCGAGGGCGGCGCGGGCTGAGGCGGCACGGGGCGCGCGCGAGCAGGGCGCGGGGGCGCGCGTCCAGGGGAAGAAGAAGGGAGGGGAGGGGGAGAGAGAGAAGGGAAGGGGAGGGGAAAAACTCAGCTCCGGGGATCCAAATTCCGGTGATCTCGACTCCAAACCCTAGGGCACCACAGGGAGAGAGAGGTGGAAGAAGGGGAGGGAGGTTACTGCGCGGGAGAAATCAAATGAGCCAAACGGATTTGGGGAAGGGGGGCGCATGGGGTGGGCAGGGGCACCAGGGGCGCGCGGGCCGGACCGGGTCGGGCTGAGCCGGGCTGGGCTGGGTCACATCGCGGATCGAAACCCACGACACGCACGACCATCAAACAGACTCCAATCGTGAACCGAAAACCGAGACGGAACGAGACGAACACGCAACATCAGACAAAGAAATGCGCTTCGGCATGATGCAACACCCATGACACTTAGGTTTTGTTTATACACGACACGGACACCTGTCACTATAGTGGTTTGAAATGGGGAAAAAGGAGGCGAAACGGGAAGAGAAAAGAGAGTAACGCCTGAATTTGGTGAGAGAAAAGAAGAAAAAATTCTACTCCCCAAATTCAGGGCGTTACATGGAGCTTCGTAGACGCGTGGTGGTGCTGAGCGTAGCATTATTTTGTAGAGCCTCGACCACCTTCGTTCGAAATTGCTCACCGTCGGGTCTGAAAGTCGTCTAGAGGGGGGTGAATAGGCGAAACCTAAAATTTATAATATTTAAGCACACACTAAGGTTGAGGTCAACGTTAGAATTAAATCAGAGTTCAAAGGATAGTTCTCCTTGCTTAGAGTTTCTCAATCAATGCGAATAATGTTTGGGAGCAAACTCAAATCAATATGAGCAAGGGAACCTTAGAGAGAGGAAAGAGGAAAACAAATCAAGTGAGAATCAATGCAAGTGAACATGGTGATTTGTTTTACCGAGGTTCGGTTCCAAAGAACCTAGTCCCCGTTGAGGAGGCCACAAAGGTCGGGTCTATTTTAACTCTTTCCCTCTCTCAAACGGTTACTTAGATCGGATGAGGTTTCTCCTTATCACTTGGGTCACTAAGACCCCGCAAGGATCACCACACACTTAGGTGTGTCTTGCTAGCTTTACAAAGCACTTACGAGAATAAGAATAGAGAAGGAGAAAGCAATCCAAGCAACAAGAGCAACAAAAGAACACAAATGATCCTCTCACAAGTCTCTAAGTAATAGAGTTGATTTTGGAGATTGGAGTGGATTGAATGCTTTGGTTGTGTCTTTGGAGTGGTTACCTTTGCTCTTGCAATGAATGTGATGTTCAGAATACTTGGATGCCATTGAAGGAGGTGGTTGGAGGGTATTTATAGCCTCCAACCACTTCCTAGTCGTTAGATGAGTTTGCTGGCGATGGGCACACCGGACAGTCCGGTGGTGCACCGGACAGGCACTGTTCACTGTCCGGTGCGTGCCACGTCAGCACGCCCGTTGGGGTTTGGAGCGACTTGACCGCTGGAAATGCTGCAGGGACAGTCCAGTGCCTCATCGGACTTGTCCGGTGTGCTCTGACTTCTCTACTCTGACTTCTACCGCATATTGTTCCCTTTTGCAGTCAACCGTTGACGCCAGGTTATCGTTGCTCTGTTGGCTCACCGGACATGTCCAGTGCACACCGGACAGTCCGGTGAATTATAGCGGAATGCCCCTTGGAAATTCCCGAGAGTGAGCTGTTCGAGTGCTGCTCGGCCTGGGGTACCGGACACTGTCCAGTGCGCCACTGGCAGCACACTCTCAAGTCCTTTGCTCCAAATTTATTTGAGTCCTCAACTTAAATTCTTTCTTGGTTTGTGTTGAACCTTATGCACCTGAGATAAATGACATCTAGGCAGACTAGTTAGTCCACGTGGTTTGTGATGGACGTCAACCACCAAAATCAATTATAGGAAATGATTAAGCCCATTTCCCTTTCAGTGTCGCCTGCCACAGATTCCGCCCCGACTCGAGGATGGATCGGCCTACGCCCACATCACCGGTAATAAGTTCTCATCTGAGTTCGCCTCAGCCTTCTCGTCGCGTTGCACCGGTAGGAACAAGGCTTAGGGCATCAACTCATAGTTTGGCATGTCGTCAATGCGCCCTCCGCCGCAGGCCAGGACAGCGCCACCGCGTATGGTCTGCGGTATGGTGGTGTGCTGGGAGGAGGAGCGCTGGCCGTTAGTTTAGAAGGGAACGACCCTGATTAGAACAATCGATACAGTTTGGTGTGATTTGGCGCCCGAGACTCAAATCCGGTCGTTTTAAATCTGGAGCGTCCATCACGGATCTAAGGGTGGTGAGAGTGTACCGGTTCGTGCCTTGGCGCATCTAATCAGGACCGTTGAAACCCGATCTGGCGGTCGAGATATGAGCATACCCCTTTGGCCTGTGCGTTTTGCATATGAGTCCTCAAGTTCTTAAACAATCAACCCACAGCCTCAGTCTGTTATAAAACTATCACAACGTAGTCCTGGAATTTGCAGAATCAATCCTATGCTTCTTGTAAATGGTGGCCGCAGCCCAAGAGATAAATAAAAAGGGATAAAATAATTCAGAAAATGATTTTTAGTTTAGAAATAGTTCTAGAAACTTGTTTAATTCATATTAATTCATTTTAACTCCAAATCGATCCATTTTAGTTGCATTAAATCCATACTGATATTGTTTATTCCCTGGTAACTTTATTTTGCTATGAAACTAAAAGTAGCCTAGAGGGAGGGGGTGAATAGGCTAATCTAAAAAATTTCAACACAAACTTCGAAAGATTGTTCAATTTACAGTTCAACTAGTGCAGGCCGGTTCAACTGCTACGTGGACAAGTTGAACCACTCTGAACCAATCCAACTGTTATGCAAACTTTAAACTATTATTTAAGAGAAAATGTAAGTTGTGAATCCTTTCGAGAAGTGTAATATAACTAGGTCAAAGTGTGAAGAGTGAATATATAAAATCTATTTCACCACAAGATCCACACGACGAGAAAATCTATATGTCTATCTTGCTAACAAAAATATCATAAGCGCAAAGCAAGCAAGAACACAAGACACAAGATTTATCCCGAGGTTCGGCCACACCACAAAGGTGACCTACTCCCTGTTGAGGAGCCCACAAAGGGCCGAGTCTTTTTCAACCCTAATCCTCCAAAACCCGACCACCAAGGTCAAGGGATTCCTTATCTCAAATGTTGCTCACAAGAGCGGCGTCCACAAATTTGGAGACTCCCAAGAAACCTCAAACCATCTTGAAACCTGGGGTTTCAAGAACACAAAGAACGCACAAGAGGTGTTTGCAACAAGCTCAAGATCTTAAATGAGATGGGAGAGGAAAACCAAATCGTGAGCATAAGCACAAACCTCACACCCAAGAGCTCCTTCAACAAAGTTGAATCTAGAGCAAGATTTAAGTGTGTGAGAGAGAGGGAGAGGAGTGCTTTTGTCTCAAGTTAGGTGTAACACCCTGAATTTGGGGTATAAAATTTCTTTGCTCATATTCACAAATTCAGGTGTTACTCCTCTCTTCTCATCTCCCCCAATCTCCTCTTTCTCTTTTCTATAGAAGAAGGGTGGTTATTTTTATTTGTAAATGTAATTATAATCTAGTAGGCTAAACTCCAAGGGAGTATGAAATGTTGCATCATGTTGAACCCTAAACTCCACTTTTGTTTGATGCATATGCTTGAGGGTGCTAATTTGAAATTGTGGCATATTTGGATTTGAGTCAAATGGAGTAAATAAAAAGAAAAGGGGAAACAATTTCTGAAATAAAAGAAAAGAGCAAAGTGGCCCGCAACCCATTTTCCCTCGGCCTTTCGGCCTAGCCAGTCCACCCCGCGCGCGCGCTCGCTCCCCCTTTCTCTCTCTGCCCCGGTGGGGCCGCCCTGTCGGCGCGCCCGCTCCCCCCGCGCGTGCGCCCGCTCCCTTTCTCTCTGCTCATGGGCCCCCTCTGTCAGCTCCCTCGTCCCCGCGTAACCGCTCTCCCGAGCTGCGCGCACACCGAGGACTCCGCGCCCACGTCGCGCGTCGAGCTCGCAACCGCCCCGCCCTCGGCCACTTGAGACCCCAGAGCCCCACTCACTCTCCCCCTCCCTCATTTGCACACCTGCAGAGCCTCATTTCAACCCCCCGCGCTGCGCGCACGCCAGGGAGGAGCCGCCGTTGTCCGCTGCCGTCCCGAGCCCGTTTCCTCGTCGACGTCGGAGCCCTGTCGTGCCCTCTGCCACGGTGAGCTATGCCTCGACGTCCGCAACTCGGGACACGCTCCAATTTCTCCTCTCCCTCCCTGATTTCCTCTGCCCGCGCTCACCCGCCGTCCTCCGCGCAATCCCGGTGCCGCCGCCGTTGACCCGAGCCATCGTCGCGCCTTCACCGCCACCGAGAGGTTTTTGGGGTACGCCTTGAGGTAAGGAACCTCCCCTGCCCTCTCCTTTTCCCTCCCTTGCTCTCTGTTGTGCTTGATTTCTCGTCGGAGTTGGTTGGCACCGCCGCCGAGCCGACTCGCCGTGGCCCGCAACCCTCCGGTGCCCCTATCGCGACTTAGCCCTCGCCATTGGGTTCCCCGTGCCCTCCCCAACCTCCCAGACCATCCCGGTCGCCCTAAGACCCGCGGAGCCCCCGCGCCCCTTGTCTCTGGCGAGCTCCCCGCCGCGGTTGCGAGCGCCGCCACCTCTGCTGGTCGGAGAAGAGGGCCGAAGTCGGCCGCCCGATCCCCGTCGTCCATCTCAGATCGGACGGTTCCCTTTTAAATAACCCGAGTCTAATTTTAACCGTCCGCCTGGAATCTGACGACCCACAGCCGCCCCCGCACCCCGCCTTCCTGTCGCTGGGCCCCGTTTGTCAGCTGCCCGCGCGGCCCCACCTGTCAGCCGCTCGTGCCCCCGCGCGCTCGCGCGCCTGCCCGCGCGGCCCCGCCTGTCAGCCGCTCGTGCCCCCGCGCGCTCGCGCGCCTGCCCGCCGATCTAATCTCGAGCGTTGATCCGAGATCCAACGACCGAGGGAGCCCGATACCCCTTCGCCCGCGCAAATTTCTTAAAGAGACCCTCGATTTTCTGCAAATTAAACCGTTGTCCCTGGTATTTTGCAGATAGGTCCTCGGACTTTTATTTAATCAGGAATAAGTATTTAAAGAGTATTTTTAATTCCTAATCTTGTAAAATACATAACTTTGTCATATGAACTCCAAATTAGGTGCTTCAAATTGCAAAATGTTCATAATGTTTTTATCTACCTGTTTAAAACGATGTTCCCCTGCTGTTTTTATGTCCCAATTAATAGTTGATCTCTAGTTTAGAGTTAATGTTATTGGAACCCTAATAAAAATAAAATAAAGATAGTAGACTCTAATAAAAGTTGGAGTACTTAAGTTTATAGACTTAACACCATATAATGATTAACCCCACCACTAAACTAACTTTATCTGAACAATATGATAGTGACATAGGCCTGGTTAGTGAATAATGAATCACTTTGTATAGTCATCTACCCTAGACCTAGGGAACACCATATTGCCAACCCTTTTCTATTTGAACCTGTGATCTCTCTGCTGCACATGCTTGGTATATTGTTCTTTTGTTATTTCCCAAGTGTATAGAATGAATGATTGCTTTGCGTAGACAACGAGCAGTCTGTGTTTCTTGAGGAAGTTGCAGGAGAAGTCCCTGAGCAGCAGCTTGGTGAAGGCAAGTGTCCTCTGACCCATTATGTCCTATCTATTTATAATTCACTGTCCCGCACTACTTAATTGAAACCTAAGGATTGACTAGCTTTCTATTTACCTTAACCTTGTTTACCTTTTGGGTTATCATGGTTAGCTATATGCTAGTACTTTACTTTAATCAATGAACATGATGAGATACAACGATGATACTATGGTTTTATTCTGGATATGATGGTATACTTGTGGCATTTAAGGGGGCTCGGGCTGTTTCCCGAGTACCTCTCCGTAAGGACCTGTTCGTTGAGAGACCACCCGGGATAACAGTGCAACCATGAGGGTGAAATGGGGCGCCCTTAGCTAATTAATTAGAGGAACTAGAGGTGTAGTTGCTTCGCCGTCGTGCCGTCAATGGGGTCCAGGCACAGTGCTTGCTCTGCCGAGGCTGAGTGCCGAGGTTCTTTCGTTTTGCTTTTGTTAGTCACCCTCCTGCGGGGAGAGGTACTATGTTTATCAAACTGGAGAAACCTAACGGGCGGCTATGACCTCTAGGGAATCTTTGTAAAGGCTACGTAGTGATACCCTGCCAGACCACCTAGGAAGTGATCAATGGGGAGTCATGATCCCCGGGCAAAACGGGAATCACGGCTCATGGGTAAAGTGTGCAACCTCTGCAGAGGGTAATGAAACTGATATATCAGTCGTGCTCACGGTTAAGAGCAGCCTTGGGATCCTCTTTGATTAGAGATACTCCGGATACACCTCAGATGATGACTTTAATGATGATGGTTAATGATGGTGACTTTAATTATGTATTCTAGTATTTCCTCTCTAAGGAGGTACTTTTTGGGATTATAACTTGGGTTTTATGATAAAATCTGGCTTCTACTAACAATAAATACCTGACCAACTAAAAGCAACTGCTTGAGCCTAACCCCACACACAAGCTAGTCCACTTCAGCCAAACGGGGCATTTGCTGAGTACGTTGATGTGTACTCATCCTTGCTTTACCACAAAACACCAGGTTGTCCACATTGCAACCACTGCTCAGGAGAAGATGAAGCCGTGGAAGGAGACTTCCAGGAGTTCCAAGACTATGACGAGTTTTAGGTGTGGGTTGGCGGCAACCCCCAGTCAGCTGCTTGTGAAGGCCCTATCTTTACTGTGTTTCGCTTAGCACTTTGATTTACCCGTTAAGTTGATGACTATGTGGATGTCTCTAACTCTGTGATGTAATAAGTTAATACTCTTTGATGTTATTATTCGAGCACTGTGCGATGATGTTCATTTATGTAATCGTTGTGTACGTGAATTCTGATCCTGGCACGTACATAGTTCGCATTCGGTTTGCCTTCTGAAACCGGGTGTAACATAAGTGGTATCAAAGTCGTGCTGACTGTAGGACCGCTGACCTAGAGTAGCACTGGTCATACTAAGGACTATTGACCTTCACTCTCACCTTGACCTCTGGTGTCACTTCAAAAGTCGGTCACCTCGACCAACCCTATGTTCTACTACATATATATATTATTATACCTTGCTAAAATTTTATTTTGTTCTGTCTATGGATTACTTACTTGTCATATTAGTTTTGTTCTTACTCTTATGCTTACGGTGTCTTTTGTAGATGGCTCGTCTTAGACACACTGCTCGTAAGTCGGTGATCCCTTTCCTGCCGTCTCGCCTTGCGGAGCGACCTCTGCGCCGCTGAAAGGGAAATGTGCCCTTGGGTCATTTCTAAGTATTTTGGTGATTGAGTGCCAACACAAGTGCTTAAGTGAAAATATATGCCAATTGATGGACAAAGTGCATATCAAGTCTAAAGGTATGTTTCTAGACTTAGTACATTGTTTTGAGAACTAATGTATTGTGTCTAAGTGCTGAAAACAGGAGAAATCAAATTGGAAAAGAGATGGCTTTGTTCAGCCATAGACAGCTCGGTCTGGGTGCACCGGACTGTGTCCGGTGCGCCAGGCTGGTGACTGTCAAAAGGTTGTTCTCGGGACTTCGACAGCGGTGTACGGCTATAAATCACCGGACTATCCGGTGGTGCACCGGACTGTCCGGTGAGCCATTCACAGGCGAAGTCGTCGCTCTCGGAAAGTGATTAACGGCGTACGGCTATAAATCACCGGACTGTTCGGTGGTGCACCGGACTGTTCGGTGGTGCACCGGACTGTCCGGTGAGCCAACGGTCAGCCGGGCCAACGGTCGGCCGAGGATTCCGCGCGTGACGCGTGGCCGAGCCAACGGTCACAAGGGGGCACCGGACTGTCCGGTGTGCACCGAACAGTGTCCGGTGCGCCAACGACTTTGAATCTCCAACGATCGGCTTCGCCAAAGAAGGAAAGAAATCCGCACCGGACAGTGTCCGGTGGTGCACCGGACTGTCTGGTGCGCTAGGCGACTGAAGGCAAGAATTGCCTTCCTGGAATGCTCTCAACGGCTCCTAGCTGCCTTGGGGCTATAAAAGGGACCCTAGGCGCATGGAGGAGAACACCAAGCATCCTTTGAGCATTGTTGATCACTCACACTTCATTCTTGCGCACTTGTTCGACATTCTTAGTGATTTGAGCTCCGTTCTAGTGAGAACCTCATGATATTCTTTTGAGCTCAAGTCTGGGTCTTGTGTGTGCGTATTTGCTGTGATTTTTTGTCTCGTGTGCGTTGCTCATCCCTCCCTTACTCCGTGCTTCTTTGTGAACATCAAAGTGTAAGGGCGAGAGACTCCAAGTTGTGGAGATTCCTCGCGAGCGGGATATAGTAAACAAAGCAAAACACCGTGGTATTCAAGTGGGTCTTTGGACCGCTTGAGAGGGGTTGATTGCAACCCTCGTCCGTTGGGACGCCACAACGTGGAGTAGGCAAGCGTTGGACTTGGCCGAACCACGGGATAAACCACTGTGCCATCTCTATATTGATCTCTTTGTGGTTATTGTGTTTTTGCTAAGACTCCTCTCTAGCCACTTGGCCTTATTGGTGCTAACTCCTAATCAAATTTTTGTGGCACTAAGTTTCAAGTTTTCCAGGATCACCTATTCACCCCCCTCTAGGTGCTCTCAATTGGTATCAGAGTCGTTCTCTTCAAGAAAGGGACTAATCGCCCGAAGAGATGGATCCTAAGGGCAAGGGGATTGTGATCAATGATAAGGAGAAGGAGTCCTTCGTCAACGAGCTGAAAGATGACAAGCCTACCGACTCGGGCTCGGGCTATAAACGAAAAGATGGGAAGAAGAAGAAGACGAGGCGCATCAAGGAGATCGTCTACTACGACGACCGACGAGTCCTCTTCTTCCCAAAAGGACGATGACAACGACTACGAGAAAAAGAAGATGGTTAATTCAAACTTCTCTTTCGATTATTCTCGTATTCCGTATAGCTCAAATGCACATTTGCTTTCCATTCCTCTTGGCAAGCCTCCACACTTTGATGGGGAGGACTACAGATTTTGGAGTCACAAAATGCGTAGTCACTTGTTCTCTCTCCATCCAAGCATATGGGAGAAAGTAGAGAGTGGAATGAAATTTGATAGTACTGATAGTCCCATGTTCATAAATGAGCAAATTCACAAAAATGCACAAGCTACTACTGTTCTTCTAGCTTCTTTGTGCAGGGACGAATACCATAAGGTGAGCGGCTTGGATAACGCCAAGCAGATCTGGGGCACCCTCAAGATCTCACATGAGGGGAACGACGTCACCATGCTCACCAAGATGGAATTGGTGGAAGGCGAACTTGGGAGATTCGCAATGATCAGGGGCGAGGAGCCAACCCAAACGTACAACAGGCTCAAGACCCTCGTCAACAAAATAAGGAGCTATGGAAGCACGCGATGGACGAACCACGACGTTGTCCGCCTAATGCTAAGGTCCTTTACCGTCCTTGATCCACATCTTGTGAACAATATTCGTGAGAATCCTAGGTACACGAAGATGACGCCCGAGGAGATCCTTGGAAAGTTTGTAAGCGGGCGGATGATGATCAAGGAGGCAAGATACGTCGACGATGCATTGAATGGCCCAATCCAAGAGCCTCAAACTATTGCTCTCAAGGCAACGAGGAGCAAGGAGGCGCTACCTAGCAAGGTGGCGCAAGTTGAGGCGGCCGGGCTTAATGATGAAGAGATGACCCTCATCATCAAGCGCTTCAAGACGGCGCTAAAGGGTCGCAAGGGGCAGCCTAACAAGAACAAGACGAAGGGGAAGCGCTCATGCTTCAAATGTGGTAAGATTGGTCATTTTATTGCTAATTGTCCTGATAATGATAGTGACCAGGAACAAGGGAACAAGAGGGAAAAGAAGAAGCCTTACAAGAAGGCTAAGGGCGAGGCACACCTTGGCAAGGAGTGGGACTCAGATTGTTCGTCGTCCGACTCCGACAACGAAGGACTCGCCGCCACCGCCTTCAACAAGTCATCCCTCTTCCCCAACGAGCATCACACTTGCCTCATGGCAAGGGAAAAGAAGGTAAGCACTCGTAATACTAGTACTTACGCTTCCTCAAGTGATGAAGAATCTAGCGATGATGAAATAGACTATTCAAGTTTATTTAAGGGCTTAGATAGAACTAAGGTTGATAAGATTAATGAGTTGATTGATGCCTTGAATGATAAGAATAGATTATTAGAAAAGCAGGAGGATCTTTTGTATGAAGAACATGATAAGTTTGTAGAGGCACAAAAATCCCTTGCTTTAGAAATTAAAAGGAATGAAATGCTTTCTTGTGAATTGTCTACATGCCATGACTCTATTTCTAGCTTAAAGAGCATAAATGATGATTTGAATGCTAAGTTAGAAATAGCAAATAAATCAACATCTTGTGTAGAACATGTTACAATTTGCAATAGGTGTAAAGATTTTGATGTTGATGCTTGTAGTAAACACCTAGTTTCAATTTCTAAATTGAATGATGAAGTAGCTAGTCTTAATGCCCAACTTAAGACTAGCAAGAGTGAATTTGATAAAATAAAATTTGCAAGGGATGCCTACACGATTGGTAGACACCCCTCAATTAAGGATGGTCTTGGCTTCAAGAGGGAAGTCAAGAACTTAACAAGCCATAAGGCTTCCATCTCCGCCAAGGAGAAAGGGAAGGCCCCTATGGCTAGTAGTGCTCATAAGAACCATGCTTTCATGTATCATGATAGGAGACATTCTAGGAATACTTTTAGAAGTTATGATGCTTTTGATTCTCATGCCATGGTTGCTTCTAGTTCTTCTATTATGCATGATAGAAATGTTGCCAGGAAAAATGCTATGCCTAGAAAAAATGTTGTTCATGTTCCTAGGAAAGTAATGAATGAACCTTCTACAATTTATTATGCTTGCAATGCTTCCTTTGCTATTTGTAAAAAGGATAAGAAGGTAATTGCTAGGAAGTTAGGGGCAAGATGCAAGGGAGATAAAACTTGCATTTGGGTCCCTAAGACCATTGTTACTAACCTTGTAGGACCCAACAAGAGTTGGGTACCTAAAACCCAAGCCTAAATTTGCCTTGCAGGTTTATGCATCCGGGGGTACAAGCTGGATTATCGACAGCGGATGCACAAACCACATGACGAGGGAAAAGAGGATGTTCTCTTCCTATGTCAAGAACAATGATCCCCAAGATTCAATAATATTCGGTGATGGGAACCAAGGCAAGGTGAAAGGGTTAGGAAAAATTGCTATTTCATCCAAGCACTCTATTTCTAATGTGTTCTTAGTTGAGTCGCTTGGATATAACTTGTTGTCTGTGAGTCAACTCTGTAATATGGGATATAACTGTTTATTCACAAATGTAGATGTGTCTGTCTTTAGAAGAAGTGATGGTTCATTGGCTTTTAAGGGTGTACTAGACGACAAACTTTATTTAGTTGATTTTGCAAAAGAGGAGGCCGGTCTAGATGCATGCTTAATTGCTAAGACTAGCATGGGCTGGCTGTGGCATCGCCGCTTAGCACATGTGGAGATGAAGAACCTTCACAAGCTTCTAAAGGGAGAACACGTGATAGGTCTAACTAATGTTACTTTCGAAAAAGATAGACCTTGTGCAGCTTGTCAAGCAGGTAAACAGGTGGGAAGCTCTCATCATGCCAAAAATGTGATGACAACATCAAGACCCCTGGAGTTACTTCATATGGACCTCTTCGGACCCGTCGCCTATCTAAGCATAGGAGGAAGTAAGTATGGTCTTGTTATAGTTGATGATTTTTCCCGCTTCACTTGGGTATTCTTCTTGCAGGATAAAACTGAAACCCAAGGGACCCTCAAGCGCTTCCTAAGGAGAGCTCAAAATGAGTTTGAGCTCAAGGTGAAGAAGATAAGGAGCGACAACGGGTCCGAGTTCAAGAATCTTCAAGTGGAGGAGTACCTTGAGGAGGAAGGGATCAAGCACGAGTTCTCCGCTCCCTACACACCACAACAAAATGGTGTGGTAGAGAGGAAGAACAGGACGCTCATCGATATGGCGAGGACGATGCTTGGAGAGTTCAAGACCCCGAGCACTTTTGGTCGGAAGCCGTGAACACGGCTTGCCACGCCATCAACCGGGTCTACCTTCATCGCCTCCTCAAGAAGACTTCATATGAGCTTCTAACCGGTAACAAACCCAATGTGTCTTACTTTCGTGTATTTGGGAGCAAATGCTATATTCTAGTAAAGAAGGGTAGAAATTCTAAGTTTGCTCCCAAAGCTGTAGAAGGGTTTTTGTTAGGTTATGACTCAAATACAAAGGCGTATAGGGTCTTCAACAAATCATCGGGTTTGGTTGAAGTATCTAGCGACGTTGTATTTGATGAGACTAATGGCTCTCCAAGAGAGCAAGTTGTTGATCTTGATGATGTAGATGAAGGAGATGTTCCAACGGCCGCAATACGCACCATGGCGATTGGCGATGTGCGACCACAGGAACTCGAGGAGCAAGATCAACCCTCTTCCTCAACAATGGTGTATCCCCCAACTCAAGATGATGAACAGGTTCATCAAGAGGAGGCGTGCGATCAAGGGGGAGCACAAGATGATCATGTGATCGAGGAAGAAGCACAACTGGCACCTCCAACCCAAGTTCGAGCGACGATTCAAAGTAATCATCCCGTCGACCAAATTTTGGGTGACATTAGCAAGGGAGTAACTACTCGTTTTAGATTAGTTAATTTTTGTGAGCATTACTCCTTTGTCTCTTCTATTGAGCCTTTCAGGGTAGAAGAGGCCTTGCTAGATCCGGACTGGGTGTTGGCTATGCAGGAGGAGCTCAATAATTTCAAGAGAAATGAAGTTTGGACACTGGTGCCTCGTCCCAAGCAAAATGTTGTGGGAACCAAGTGGGTGTTCCGCAACAAACAAGACGAGCACGGGGTGGTGACAAGGAACAAGGCTCGACTTGTGGCAAAAGGTTATGCCCAAGTCGCAGGTTTGGACTTTGAGGAGACTTTTGCTCCTGTGGCTAGGCTAGAGTCCATTCGTATTTTGCTAGCATATGCCGCTCACCATTCTTTCAGGTTATTCCAAATGGATGTGAAGAACGCTTTCCTCAATGGGCCAATCAAGGAGGAGGTGTACGTGGAGCAACCCCCTGGCTTTAAGGATGAACGGTACCCCGACCACGTATGTAAGCTCTCTAAGGCGCTCTATGGACTTAAGCAAGCCCCAAGAGCATGGTATGAATGCCTTAGAGACTTTTTAATTGCTAATGCTTTCAAGGTTGGGAAAGCCGATCCAACTTTATTCACTAAGACTTGTGATGGTGACTTATTTGTGTGCCAAATTTATGTCGATGACATAATATTTGGTTCTACTAATCAAAAGTCTTGTGAAGAGTTTAGCAGGGTGATGACTCAGAAATTTGAGATGTCGATGATGGGCAAGTTGAACTACTTCCTTGGGTTCCAAGTGAAGCAACTCAAGGACGACACTTTCATCTCCCGAACGAAGTACATGCAAGACTTGCTAAAGCGGTTTGGGATGAAGGACGCCAAGCCCGCAAAGACTCCGATGGAAACTGACGGACACGTCGACCTCAACAAAGGAGGTAAGTCCGTTGATCAAAAAGCATACCGGTCCATGATAGGTTCCTTGCTTTATTTATGTGCTAGTAGACCGGATATTATGCTTAGCGTATGCATGTGTGCTAGATTTCAATCCGATCCAAGGGAGTGTCACTTAGTGGCTGTGAAGCGAATTCTTAGATATTTAGTCGCTACGCCTTGCTTCGGGATTTGGTATTCAAAGGGGTCTACCTTTGATTTGATTGGATATTCAGATTCCGACTATGCTGGATGTAAGGTCGATAGGAAGAGTACATCGGGGACGTGCCAATTCTTAGGAAGGTCCCTGGTGTCATGGAATTCTAAGAAACAAACTTCCGTTGCCCTATCCACCACTGAGGCCGAGTATGTTGCCGCAGGACAGTGTTGCACGCAACTACTTTGGATGAGGCAAACCCTCCGGGACTTTGGCTACAATCTGAGCAAAGTCCCACTCCTATGTGACAATGAGAGTGCTATCCGCATAGCGGACAATCCTGTCGAGCACAGCCGCACAAAGCACATTGACATCCGGCATCACTTTTTGAGAGACCACCAGCAAAAGGGAGATATCGAAGTGTTTTATATTAGCACCGAGAACCAGCTAGCCGATATCTTTACCAAGCCTTTAGATGAGAAGACCTTTTGCAGGCTGCGTAGTGAGCTAAATGTCTTAGATTCGCGGAACTTGGATTGATTTGCAGCATACATGTGTATTATGCTTTGATCATGTTCCTTATGCATTTTGTTGTTTACTTATGGTGCTCAAGTTGTACAAACACTCCCCGGACCTCACAAGTCCTTTTGCAAGTGATGCACATATTTAGGGGGAGATGTGCTACAACTTGACCCTTTGAGATTAACCGTGTGCTTGAGTTTGCTTGATTTAGTCTCAAAGGAGGTTTGAAAGGGAAAAGGTGGACTTGGACCATGAAAGACTTCCACTGCACTCCGATGATAGGGTAACTTATTCCAAGTTCATCCCATGTACTCTTATTGCCTTGGTACTCTTATTTGAAGATTTTGGTGAGGCAATGGGGTTCGTGGGCCAAAATTCATCCCGTTTTGGTGCTTGATGCCAAAGGGGGAGAAAAAATAAGGCCAAAGCAATAAATGGATTAGCTACCACTTGAGAAATTTTGAAAATAGTAGAATAGAGCTTTTGGTTTGTCAAAACTCTCTTATTGTCTCTCTTGTCAAAAGTTGGCCTCTTATGGGAGAATGGTTGATTATGGGAAAAAGGGGGAGTTTTTGAAATCTTTGATCAATTTCTCTTGGAACAACTCTCTTTATGTCTCTACAATTGTGTTTGAATTAGAGATAGGAGATTGAGGTTGATTTGCAAAAACAAAACCAAGTGGTGGCAAAGAATGATCCATATATGCCAATTTTGAATCAAAACAATTTTGAGTTCTCATTTGTATTGATGTTGCACTTCTTTTAGTTGCTTTTGTTGTGTTGGCATAAATCACCAAAAAGGGGGAGATTGAAAGGGAAATGTGCCCTTGGGCCATTTCTAAGTATTTTGGTGATTGAGTGCCAACACAAGTGCTTAAGTGAAAATATATGCCAATTGATGGACAAAGTGCAAATCAAGTCTAAAGGTATGTTTCTAGACTTAGTACATTGTTTTGAGAACTAATGTATTGTGTCTAAGTCCTGGAAACAGGAGAAATCAAATTGGAAAAGAGATGGCTTTGTTTAGCCATAGACAGCTCGGTCTGGGTGCACCGGACTGTCCGGTGGTGCACCGGACAGTGTCCGGTGCGCCAGGCTGGCGACTGTCAAAAGGTTGTTCTCGGGACCTCGACGGTGGTGTACGGCTATAAATCACCGGACTGTCCGGTGGTGCACCGGACTGTCCGGTGAGCCATTCACAGGCGAAGTCGTCGCTCTCGGAAAGTGATTAACGGCGTATGGCTATAAATCACTGGACTATCCGGCGGTGTACCGGACTGTCCGGTGAGCCAACAGTCAGCCGGGCCAACGGTCGGCCGAGGATTCCGCGCGTGACGCGTGGCCGAGCCAACGGTCACAAGGGGGCACCGGACTGTCCGGTGTGCACCGGACAGTGTCCGGTGCGCCAACGGCTCTGAATCTTCAACGGTCGGCTTCGCCAAAGAAGGAAAGAAATCTGCACCGGACAGTGTCCGGTGGTGCACAGGACTGTCCGGTGCGCCAGGCGACTGAAGGCAAGAATTGCCTTCCTGGAATGCTCTCAACGGCTCCTAGCTGCCTTGGGGCTATAAATGGGACCCCTAGGCGCATGGAGGAGAACACCAAGCATCCTTTGAGCATTGTTGATCACTCACACTTCATTCTTGCGCACTTGTTCGACATTCTTAGTGATTTGAGCTCTGTTCTAGTGAGAACCTCGTGATATTCTTTTGAGCTCAAGTCTGGGTCTTGTGTGTGCGTATTTGCTATGATTTTGTGTCTCGTGTGTGTTGCTCATCCCTCCCTTACTCTGTGCTTCTTTGTGAACGTCAAAGTTTAAGGGCGAGAGACTCCAAGTTGTGGAGATTCCTCGTGAGCGGGATATAGTAAACAAAGCAAAACACCGTGGTATTCAAGTGGGTCTTTGGACCGCTTGAGAGGGGTTGATTGCAACCCTCGTCCGTTGGGACGCCACAACGTGGAGTAGGCAAGCGTTGGACTTGGCCGAACCACGGGATAAACTACTGTGCCATCTCTGTATTGATCTCTTTGTGGTTATTGTGTTTTTGCTAAGACTCCTCTCTAGCCACTTGGCCTTATTGGTGCTAACTCCTAATCAAGTTTTTGTGGCACTATGTTTCAAGTTTTCCAGGATCAACTATTCACCCCCTCTAGGTGCTCTCAGTCGCACCGTGTCCGGTCAATCGAGTCACCTGGAGAGGCTGCACCGTCGCCTGCGTGAGGAGCAGGAGCGCCAGCGTCAGCAGAGGGAGCAGCAGGGCTCTTCCTCCCCACCTGAGCAGGAGGTGGAGTCCGTGAGGCGCCGCTCCCCTGTTCCCCAGCTGGAGGCGCCCATTGCACCACCGCAGGATGCCCCGGCTGTTGGAGGAGCTATTGGAGGAGGTCCTAGAGGAGACCCCGACGACAATGGCTCAGACCACAGTACTGAGCCCTCCGAGCCGCAGGAGGCGAAGGGATGGGTCGCCCGACCCATCACCTGTGACGCCGCTCGCGGTTGTCACTTCCACGACGCACTCGACACCTTATTGTGCCGGGCTTTCGACCGGCACACCTGGTCGATCGAGTATCGTTGTGTAGTCTACCAGCACAGTCGCGGGAGGTACCCGGACTGCTGGGAGGCTACCTGCCTAGTACGCCGTCCGGAGGATGACCTCCGGGGTGCAGAGGCCTTTTCGGAGCATTACTCCATCTCCGAGAGGGACACTGCGGAGGAGGCTATGCCGGACGCAGCACGGTGGGCACTCTCCCAGTACTGTTCCTTATTCGGTGGGGTGGACGACGGTCTTAACCTCAGGTACTACCCCCGCCGTCCTACTGGTAGTACAGAGAGTGTGGTTGTCTCGCCTGTTGGTGAGGATAACCCTAGGTTGAGCCGCACAGTCAACCTAGTCGTTGTGCTTAACACCGAGCTGGATCACTCTCTGGACGAGCTGAGCAGGGCTCGAACGGAGATTGCTGAGTTGCGTGCCGAGCTGGCAGAGCGCCGCCACCAGGAGGGTGGTTCCCCTGCTCCTGTTGGGACTCAGTACCCTTACCGCTCGCCACCATGTGGTCACCACACCTATGGTTCCCCTGCCTGTAGGACCAGGATAGATCTGGATCCTTAGATCGTTAGCGTCGGAGTTTGTAATAAATTCTTAAGTTAGGTGTCTCAGTCTTAGATGGTCAGGTTAGTTTGCTTATCAGTTGCTTCCATGCTTGTTATGATGAACTGGTGCTGGATTTGTATCTTTGTAATGACTGTTGCAACCATGTGGGCTTCCCCTGCAGCTTGGTTTAGCTAGTGATATTAATGAAGTTGTATTGGATCGTAATGAGGATCAGTGAAGTTCTTTGTTCACTCATTGTCATGAAGAATTCTGTATACCCTTTTCTTATGCTGAAGGATTATAAGATCAATGCTGATGTGTGAATGTCTTCCACAGATGTCTGACAACAGACGCCGAGGTAACAGGCGTGTTCAGCAAGAGCAGCATGTCCAGCAGGAGGAACCCCAACAACACCGGAGGTAGCCTCCCCCGCCACCCCCGATGACAGTGGAGCAGATGTTCTTGATGCAAACTCAGGCAGTGCAGGCTATTGGGCAGGCTCTGGCAGCCATGCAGCAGGCTCAACCCCAGTTACAAGTGCAGATGCCTCAGATGCCATGGGACAAATGTGGCGAGTTCATGAGAGGGCACCCTCCTACCTTCACCCACTCTGCCAACCCCATGGATGCAGAAGACCGACTGCGTGCAGTGGAAAGGGAACTGCGCACCGCCCAATGTGACGACAGGGAGAAGGTTCTGTATGGTCCCCGCCAACTAAGGGGAGCAGCCCAGTCCTGGTGGGAGTCCTACCTCGCCACCCATGCTGACCCCGAAGCCATCACTTGGGAGGAATTCAGAGAGAATTTTCGCAGGTACCATGTTCCAGAGGGACTGATGATCGTGAAGAAGGAGGAGTTTCTGGCTCTGAAGCAGGGACCCCTGTCTGTTAGTGAATACAGGGACATGTTTCTGCAGCTATCTCGTTATGCACCTGAAGACGTCAACACTGATGCTAAAAGGCAGTACAGGTTCATGAGGGGTTTGGTGGATCCCCTGCATTACCAGCTGATGAATCACACCTTCCCCACCTTCCAGCACCTGATCGATAGAGCAATCATGACCGTGAGGAAACGCAAGGAAATGGAAGATCGGAAGCGCAAGATGAGTGGACCACAGTCCGGGAGCAATAGCCGCCCCCGCTTCTCAGGCAGTTCATCTCAGCAAGGCAAGCCTGGTCACCCACAGGGATACCAGCATCAGAGTCAGCGCCTGTACCAGCAGCAGTTTCAGAGGCAGTACCCACAGCAGCAGCAGTATCGTCAGAACAGCCAGCAGGGAGGTAACCAGTATTAGAGGCAGAACAACCAGGCACCTCGCCTTCCTACCCTAGCAGCGAATCAGAACAACCAAGCAGCCTCAGCACAAGGAGGAGGCAGAGGATGCTTCCACTGTGGAGAGCAAGGCCACTAGGTGATGCATTGCCTAAAGAAGGTGGCGCAGCAGCAGACAAACCCCAATGCCCCAGCAAAGCAAGGTGTACCTCAACAGGCAATAGGTAATCGTGGCCATGCGTACAACCGTGGAAAGGTGAACCACTTGGAGGCCGAAGCGATCTAGGATGCACCAGATGTGGCAGTAGGTATGTTCTCAGTCGAATCTCATCCAGCAAAAGTGCTATTTAATACTGGTGCAACTCATTCATTTGTCACTGCAACATGGGTAGAAATGCATAACATCTCAGTAGAGTCAATGATGCCACCCATGAGGGTTAATTCGGTCGGTGGTAAAGTGCAAGCAGATAAAATATGCTCAAATGTAAGGGTGGAAATAAGGGGGATAGGGTTCCCCAGCGACCTAATAGTAATAGACACCGCTAGGGTAGATGTCATCCTAGGGATGAATTGGCTAATGAAGTATGAAGCGAATGTTAGCTGTGACAAGAGAACCGTAACATTGAAGTCCCCACCCAGAGAGAAGGTAGTGGCTGAGCTAAGGATGCCTAAAACAGCGAAATGAGATTGTCACCAGATTTCGGTTGATAGCAAGGAGGCCAACCCGCTCGAGGCTATCAGGGTTGTGTCGAACTTTCTAGATGTGTTTCCCGAGGAACTAACGGGCATGCCACCCGAGAGAAAAGTCGAATTTGCCATAGAGCTTATCCCTGGCACCGCCCCCATTTCTAAAAGAGCCTATCGAGTGTCTGGGCCAGAATTGGTGGAACTCAAGAAGCAGATAGATGAGCTGTTAGAGAAGGGTTACATCAGACCAAGTACCTCGCCTTGGGCCGCTCCAGTATTGTTTGTAGAGAAGAAAGATGGTACCAAAAGGATGTGCATAGATTACAGAGCCCTGAATGAAGTCACCATTAAGAACAAGTACCCCCTGCCAAGGATAGAAGATCTGTTTGACCAGCTCAGAGGTGCCAGCGTATTCTCGAAGATAGATCTGAGATCAGGTTACCATCAACTCAGAATCCGACCCTCAGACATACCGAAGACAGCATTCATCACCAAGTATGGGTTATATGAGTATACAGTTATGTCCTTTGGTTTGACAAATGCGCCAGCCTTCTTTATGTATCTGATGAACAGTGTGTTCATGGACTACCTAGACAAGTTTGTGGTAGTGTTCATCGATGATATTCTCATATATTCTCAAAGTGAGGAAGAACATGTGGAGCATTTGAAGATGGTATTGCAAAGGCTACGAGAACATCAGTTGTATGCCAAGCTGAGTAAATGCGAGTTCTGGATTCATGAAGTCTTGTTTTTGGGTCACATCATAAACCAAGATGGGTTAGTTGTGGATCCAAAGAAAGTAGCAGATATTCTGAACTGGAAAGCACCAAAGGATGTTCGTGGAATCAAGAGTTTCATTGGAATGGCCGGATACTATCGGCGTTTCATTGAAGGCTTTTCAAAGATTGCTAGACCAATGACAGCATTGCTGGCGAAGAAAGTTGAGTTTAAGTGGACCCAAAAGTGCCAAGAGGCATTTGAAGAACTGAAGAATAGATTGGCTACAGCACCCGTGTTGGTTCTGCCTGATGTTCACAAGCCATTCTCGGTGTACTGCGATGCTTCCTACACCGGATTGGGATGTGTGCTAATGCAAGAAGGAAGAGTTGTAGCATACTCATCTCGACAGCTGAAGATCCATGAGAGAAATTATCCCACACACGACCTGGAGTTGGCAGCAGTGGTTCATGCTTTAAAGACCTGGAGACATTACCTGTATGGGCAGAAGTGCGACATCTACACAGATCACAAAAGTCTGAAATACATATTCACCCAGTCAGAGTTAAACATGAGGCAGCGAAGATGGTTGGAATTGATCAAGGACTACGAGTTGGAGATACATTACCATCCAGGCAAAGCCAATGTTGTTGCAGATGCTCTGAGCAGGAAGAGTCAAGTCAATATGATGGCCACGTACCCAATGTCATATGAGTTAGCTAAGGAGTTCGATAGACTGAGTCTCGGTTTTCTGAACAGTACGCAAGGAGTAACAGTGGAATTAGAGCCCACCCTAGAGCGAGAGATCAAAGAAGGGCAGAAGGATGATGAAAATGTAACACCCCTGGTGTTACTGTAACTAAAACTTGAGCATGACATCATAAACATTGGCATTGCATATGTTTGACACACCTAGAGTGCATTCACTAGGTAAAAATTTCAAACAAATGTATTGTTTTTAGTGTTTTGCAAATAGGACCCTGGATAGGGAACCTGACCCTAAATAAGGCTCAAAGGGGCAAAACTTAACCTAAATAAAGAAAAACCTAAAAGCTTTAAGGGAAGGGTCACAAAATGACCCCAAGACTTAAGTAGAATTACACTTAGACCCCTGGGATACCAGAAACCCTAATCGGAACCCTGGAAAACCCTAAAACCAAACCCTAGGGACCTATGTGCAAAATTGGTGCACATTTGGACTTAAGTGCAAAAATTAAGTTAAATAAGTATCTTAAGTCACTTGGTTCCCTAAGGTGTGATTTTGGAAACCAAACCCTAAGAATTGGGCTTATTTGCAAAAAGGTCCCTAGTTATGAATTCAGCCTAAGTCTGGATTTCAGTGTAATTTGTTCAACTTTGGAGCCTTGTATCTTTCAAAATATAGGGTTTTTGCCCTGGGGTACCACATCAAACTTGTAGACCTATTAATGGATAACAAGTTTGCTTAAGAGTGCAAGCCATGTTCTTGTGAGAAATTTGAAGATAATCTTGCCCAAAGTTGGACTGTCAGGCTGATATAGACTGAACTTCAGATGGACAGTGACTTTGATCCAAGATTGAGAGCCATTTAGACTAAGATCCAGTGGGAATCTACCTAGGATTGCTATAACAAAGTTGTAGAGCTACTATACAGGAACAACTTTGCTGCAGAACTTGGTAAGAGTTGCCATGAAGATTTGAGAGAAAAATCAGACCAAAGATTGGCTGTCAGGCGACTGAATAGGGGCTCTGATGGTACAGTAGCCAAAGTGGATCAGAATGCCAGCGTAGCGTGCTCGCCGCCGGTGACCCCCCCCCCCTGCGCGAGGATTCGCGCCGCCGCCGTTAAGATTAACGCTCGCTGGTAACCAGATAACGCTTCGGGGTAGAAAGATCGTCGTCGCCGTCGAGCTGGAAGCCACCCCGATCAGCCGCGGTACTCCTCCCCTTGCTCACCGCCGGGGATAAAGCTGCTCACCGTCGTTGTGCCATCGCCGTTGTCCACCGCGTGTCCCAACCTCGCCACCGCATCGCCGTGACCTCTCCTAAGCTCTCCGTTGATCGCCGGAGCAATTGCCACGACACTGGACACCCAGCCGCTGCACCAGTAAACTCCCTCTTTCTATGACCGCCGCGCGTCTCGCTCAATTCACCGGCCACCGCTTGCAAGCGCTATAAATTGAAGGCCTGGACAGCTGCGTTAGATTATCGCGAACCTAGCCACGAAGAATCGTTAGCAATCATCCACCAGTGAGCTCGAATTTAAGATTTCCCCCAAATCCATTCTCCGCCACCCGAAACCCAACCTCACCGCGGCCAGCCTTATTCCGGTCAGTTCATCTCCTCCTCTCCCTCGTTCAAGCTTTCCCTTAAGTCTACAATGTTTGCCGAGCCACTGAATTGAACTAGGAGCCCGCCAATCGCTAGGAACACGACGGTATTGCCGTGATGTTCACGGCCACCGTGGCCAGAGCACACCCCTTGATCATGTAACACCCGGTTTTAAAGAACAAAGTCGGGTGCATCTCATACATGCGCCAAGAAGACAACATATATAATAACAGAGTGTATAGAGATAAATGTCATAAAACATCAGAGTACTTATTACATAGCGGAAGTCTTATTACAAAATAAAATAATAAAGATAAAACGAACTAAGGATCGTCGGCGCCAATGTCGACTGAGAAACGCCACCTAGATCAGATCGAACTCCTCAGTGTTAGGCGGCTCCTCTTCAACCACCTGTTCTTCTCCTGTGGGGGGGGTGTGAGACAGCAAGAGTGAGCTCACATACGTTCATAGCTCAACAAGTCGTGGGGAACAATGTGGCATGAACTCACCAAAGGTGGGAGTTCATGAAGTGTAAGGCTGATCAATAAAATAGAGGCTGAGGCTGAGCATTGCTTTTATAAGTTGGTCAAAATTTTATTAGCAGTTACTAAGTGTAAGTAAATACCAAACCTTAATAATAATAAAGAACAGTAATAGTAAAATAATCCCAAATGCGATGCAAATGTCAAATTAAACTTAAGTTCCATAATTAATCATGTGAGGGTCCAAGCCGCTCATGACCGTGAGCACGGCTAGTATACTAGTTTTACACTCTGCAGAGGTTGCGCATCTTTACCCACAAGTCGTGTATCCCATGTCGCCAGGGTTTGCAAGGCCCTTAGACACTACCGAGGTGAATGGCTAGGGATCCACTACGAGGCCTTTACAAAGTTCCACTAGCTTCCGAAAACCCGCTACAGTTTATAGGAAGATCCAGTACAGGGTTCCTGGCTGACAGCCATCGCAGCAAAATCAACCAGGGACCTCCCCGCACTGACCTCTCCCCTACTGCCCTTGCCCCTTTCGGGTAAGGTAGTCTTCCACTAGCTTTCCTAATTAGTCAGCCAAGGGCGTCCCATTAAACCCTTGTGGTAGCACTGTTTTCCCGGGTGGTCGCTCCATGTTCCCATTAATTTAATGATCTTAACATGAACAATAATAATTACAAGATAATAACAGAATAATCATGAATAATGAATCTCCATACCCAATCCACATAAAGCAATAGCATGTACTACCCAAAAATATTCCAGGGGTGAACAAGGTATAGAGGTAATCAAAACTGGGGTACATAAAGGATCCCATCAAAATTAACCTATGCAGATCATTAAAATTAATAAGAACATGGCTGGGAAAAGTAAGTGATCAAGGGCACAACTTGCCTGTAATGAGCTCCTGCTCAGCTACTTCTACTTGCTGAACCTCAGTTTCCACAGTGGCTTGCTCGTCTACTCGCATCAACACAATACATACATAGTATAGCCAAAATCAACATCACACCAAACAGGTGAATGAAATATACAGTAAAAATCTACACATTAAAATGAAATCATAGGAACTGGAATCACTGAATTTGGAGTTATATACTTCAAGTTATGAATTTCTGTAGCTTTTATGTATTTAATACAAGATTAAGTATTAGATAAATTTAAATGAGCCTTTCATGCCAAAACAGAGGCACTACTGCGTAGACAATATTATTACAAAAATTTAGGAACTGAAATGGACCAATTTGGAGCTAAAATGAATTTTCTATGAATTATACAAATTTCTAGAATTGTTTTTGTATTAAAAACGAATTTCTAATATAAATTCTCTGTTTTTAATATTCCCAGGACTGGGCCTCGAATACTAAAAAGCGCAGGGGTCTCGGTGTAAGTCGGCCCAGACACAGAAAACAGTGAAAATAGGACGGCGGGTTGATTTCTTAGAAGTCTAGGGTCTCTTAAGCAAAAAGCACCCGCGAAGGGGTACGGGATGATATAGGCCGTCGGATCTGAGATCAAGGGTCCTGATTAGATGGCGCTATAAATGAACCGGTACGCGCTCCGAACCGTTCGATCCAAGATCGACGCTCTCGATTTAATGAGATCCCGAACCACCGCTGGTCATCGATCTACCATCCGACGGTCACGATCCAACGCGGCGAAGGGGTACGCTACTTCTAATCTCAGCCGTTCAACAAAAGATCAACGGCGCGCAAGCCTTCTTCTACCCTGGTGATCGAGCGCGACGGCGCCTGCCTCCACGGCGGCCCGCTCGCCGGAGCGCCATGCAATCGGCTGCAAACCCGCCCGAGTTTCCAATCCAACCGAGCCACGCTAAGCCAAAGGTAGTGCGAACCCGATAGAGCCCCCAATTTGATGTTTGACTAACGCTACCGCCCTGGCCACGGAGTAGGGCGGATACGCGGCGGCGCATATACTCCGGTGAACCCCAATCGCACACATACGCACAAATCCTCCGATCCGAAAGCTCCTATGCGTGGCCGAGATGATAGCGAACACAACGGAGGGATTCTTACCTAGCTTCCGGCAATGGACGAACCGCCCCACGGAGTTTGGCGGACGCGCGGCGGTGCTCGCGCCACGGCGACGAATCCCGAGGGCTCCGGCCGCCAATTCACGGCAGGGAGGTCCCTGGATCAATTCCCGACGCACGACGAGACTCACAGGGCCAGCGACGGCGCTAATTCCTCTCTCTCTGCGCTTTGCTCTCTCTCTTGGTGGCGGCGACACTCTTGGAGCCGGCACAGACGGTGGCGCTTTTGTCACGGTGGACGCGCAGGGAGGTAATGGAGGTAAGGGAGGGGAAGAGGGGGTATCCCTACTTATCCCCCAAGACTCGGCTCGGGATAGGGATAACGACGTGCCCGATTCCGGCAATGGTGGCGAGCTTCTCGCGCGGTTCGTTGTCGCGAGCAGCGAGATGACAAGTGGGACCGAAGAACCAGTGACGGAGGCGAAGAGAGCGGCGCGGGCAAGACAGTGCTGGTGGCGGCTGACAAGGTGGGACCGCGCTGTCGGAGGCTCCGGATCCGAGCGTGCGTGGAGGTTAGAATGGGCCGCGCTGATGGCTTTCCTTGGTGGGCCGAATTTCGTAGCCGAAGCCCAACAGCAGGGTTTTTCCTTTTCTTTTATGTTTTTCTGCTTTCTTTCTTTTAAATTTGAATTTGAATTTAGTTTTCAACCCTTGTGCACATTTGTTGTCAAATAATATTCTGGAATATGAAATACAAATTTTGGAATATATTTACATTATTTTCTTTATTTTCATAACATTTCTCTTCTTCCTTTAAACCCTAGTTTTCAATGTGGCTTAATCAAGCTTCCAATAATTATTACCTTATCATTTTTTTATCATTATGGTTTTATTTAATGCACAACACATAAAACTCCAACAAATGCATTTTTTCTTTATTTTAGAATAATTGTTTTATTTAGTCACTCTCAATTACATAGGTGCTCTTTTTATGATGCAAATGAAACACACAAAATGAGGAACTCTCTTTATTACTCTTGGTATACAACTTGAGTATTACAAATCCTACCCCCCTTAAAAATAATCTCGTCCTCGAGATTTAAGAAGATCTAGGGAAAAGGTGGGGAAAATCTATACGAAGCTCTTCTTCTCTTTCCCAAGTTGCTTCATCTTCACCGTGGTGGCTCCATTGAACTTTGCACATCTTTATAACCTTATTCCTTGTAACTCGAGTCAATGTGTCCAGAATCTTAATGGGGTACTCAGCATAAGTTAGATCATCTTGAACACTAAGGTCTTCCATTGGTAACTGTTCTTCAGGCACCCTGAGACATTTCTTCAGCTGAGATACATGAAATACATCATGAACATCCGCGAGATGACCCGGTAACTCCAATTGATATGCAACCTCTCCCACTCGCTTTAAGATTAAAAAGGGTCCGATAAAGCGAGGGGACAACTTTCCTTTGACTTTGAACCTTCTCATGCCCCGGAGTGGTGACACCTTCAAATAGACATAATCACCCTCCTTAAACTCAAGTAGTCTCCTCCGGGTGTCAGCATAGCTTTTCTGCCTGGATTGTGCAGTTCTCAAATTCTCCCTGATCTGTTGGACTTGTTCCTCTGCTTCTTGTATAATCTCAGGTCCAAACAACTGTCTTTCACCAGTTTGATTCCAATACAAGGGAGTCCTGCACTTTCTGCCATACAAAGCCTCAAACGGTGACATCTTCAAGCTGGCCTGATAGCTATTATTATATGAGAACTCCGCATACGGTAGACTCTTATCCCAACTTCCACCATGCTTAAGAGCACAAGCTCTTAACATATCTTCCAGTACTTGGTTAGTCCTCTCAGTTTGCCCATCAGTCTGGGGATGATAAGCCGAACTAAAATTCAATCTCGTATCCAATGACTCGTGCAACTGCTTCCAATATCGAGAGGTAAACTGTGATCCTCGATCTGACACAATCTTCTTTGGCACACCATGCAGGCATACAATCCGTGCCATGTACAACTCTGCCAACTTAGCTCCTGAATAAGTGGTCTTCACTGGAATAAAGTGGGCTACCTTGGTTAGCCTGTCCACAATCACCAATATAGAATCATATCCAGCAGACGTGCGGGGTAATCCAACAATGAAGTCCATGCCAATCTCTTCCCATTTCCACTCAGGTATCTTTAGTGGGTGCAATAGTCCGGCTGGCCTCTGGTGTTCAGCTTTAACTCTTTGACACACATCGCACATAGCCACATGTGCAGCCACATCTCTCTTTAATCCATACCACCAATATTTTTGCTTTAAATCCTGATACATCTTAGTGCTCCCAGGGTGGATAGAATAAACTGAGTCATGTGCTTCCTTCAATATGGTTTCCCGAAGACTATCAATATCGGGAACACAGATCCGATTCTTGAACCATATCGTGCCTTGCTCATCTTCCGTGAACTCTGGGCCTCTACCCTCTGTTATCAGATCCTTGATCTCCTGGATTTTGGCATCACCAACCTGACCTTTACGAATTTCTTGCTCCAAGGTAGGTTCCAATTCAATAGTCACTCCTTCCGTATGTGTAACAATTCCCAGGTTGAGTCTCTCAAAATCTTTTGCTAATTCATCAGGTAGCTGGACAACGATAGCGGAGTGAACATGCTCCTTCCGACTCAAGGCATCTGCAACCAAATTCGCCTTGCCTGGGTGATAGTGAATCTCCAAGTCATAATCCTTAATGAGCTCCAACCAACGACGCTGTCTGAGGTTGAGATCCTTCTGAGTGAATATATACTTCAAACTCTTATGATCCGTGTACACTTGGCACTTAGTTCCCATAATGTAGTGTCTCCAAATCTTAAGTGCATGCACAACTGCAGCCAATTCCAAATCATGAGTGGGGTAGTTCAATTCATGCTTCCTCAACTGACGAGATGCATAGGCAATCACATGACCATCTTGCATAAGCACACATCCAAGTCCTTGGCCACATGCATCACAATAAATGTCAAATCCCTTCTGCAGATCTGGCATAATCAGTACTGGAGGTGACATCAATCTCTCCTTCAATTGATCAAAACTCTCTTGGCATTTCTCATCCCACTTAAATTCTCTTCCTTTCTCCAAAAGTGAGGTCATGGGCTTAGCAATCTTAGAAAATCCTTCAATAAATCTCCGATAATATCCTGCGAGTCCCAAGAAACTCCGAATCTCCGTAACTGTAGTGGGCACTCTCCACTCCATAATCTCCTTCACTTTAGCAGGATCCACGGCTATTCCTCCATTAGAAATAATATGACCAAGAAATGGCACTTCGCCAATCCAGAACTCGCACTTGCTGAACTTAGCATAGAGTTGATTATCTCGTAACTTCTGTAGCACCAACCTTAGATGTTCTTCATGGTCACTCTCATTCTTAGAATAGATAAGAATATCGTCGATGAACACCACGACGAACCTGTCCAAATACTCCATAAACACCTTATTCATCAAATTCATGAAGTAAGCTGGTGCATTGGTTAGTCCGAACGACATAACAGTAAACTCATATAATCCATATCGAGTCGAGAAAGCCGTCTTGGGAATATCCGATGGTCTAATCCTCATCTGATGGTAACCGGATCGGAGATCAATCTTCGAAAATACTCTTGCACCTCGCATCTGATCAAATAAATCCTCAATACGGGGCAACGGATACTTGTTCTTCACCGTAACATCATTAAGAGATCTATAATCCACACACATCCGTTGCGATCCATCCTTCTTCTGCACAAATAACACCGGTGCTCCCCAAGGTGAGGAACTTGGACGAATGTACCCCGCCTCTTGTAACTCCGTTAACTGCTTCTTTAGTTCCTTCAACTCCTCTACGGACATTCTATATGGCCGTTTAGAAATAGGGGCGGTTCCAGGTAAGAGATCAATAACAAACTCAACTTCTCTATCAGGTGGCATCCCTGGTAACTCCTCTGGAAAGACATCCGGAAAATCTCTAACCACCCGGATGTTGTCACCAACAAACTCCTCAGGCATAAAGAACATTGCACGCATGGATGAGGAGGTTACCGCAATATTAACTTGAAATCTTTCTCCTTTAGTGGTAGTGAGCTCTATGGTACCTCTACCACATGCTATAATGGCCTTTGCCTTTCGTAGCCATGACATACCAAGGATCAAATCTATACTGCTTGACTCTAATATTATAGCAGTAGCTCCAAAATCTCTACCCATAATGGTTAATGTCAATCTACGTGTCATTTGATTCGCCTCAACAGGCCCTTTAGGTGTAATTACTATCAGGGGTTTTCTCATATTTAGCAGTGGTATTTCATTTGTGTTGGCATATCTAGCAGACATGAATGAATGTGTAGCACCAGAATCAAATAATATTGTTGCAGGAATTGCATTAACATAAAACATACCAATTACGAGGTCCCCTCCATCCGGAGTATCATCAACGCTGACTTGATTCACCCTGGCTATAGAATATCCCTTGCCAGGGGTCTGTTGCTTGTTCTGAGCTGGAGTAGTGGCAATCCTCTGTGGGCAGACATTTGCATAATGACCAATCTTCCCACACTTGAAACATTGAGTGCCCGGACTCTGTCCTGCAAACTTCATCGGGGTGCCAGTAGGGGTAGCCTGTCGAGGAGGTGGAGTCCTCAGTGGTGATTGCTGAACTGGGCGTGGTCCTCCTGATCGAGTCGGTGTACCCTGTGGTGAACTGTAGCGAGGACGAACACTGCTGCTACCCTGTCCTTGTGAGATAGCCTTCCTCTTCAAATCACCCAGTTGAACACGCTTGTGTTCAATAGCAAGAGCCTTATCCAACAGTCTCTGAAATGATGGAAATGTGTGTGCCACTAGAGCATACTGCAGTGGTCCATTAAGTCCTTCAATGAAATGCTCCTGCTTCCTCTCATCTTCAGCAACTTCTTCAGGGGCATATCTGGATAGCTGAATAAACTTGTCGCGGTACTCGCTGACTGACATACTTCCTTGCTTCAGCGACAGAAACTCCTTCTTCTTGATCTTTATCATCCCAGCTGGAATATGGTAGTTCCTAAACTGTGTACTGAACTCCTCCCAAGTAATAGTATCCGCAGCATCATGGGCAGCAGTATAAGAATCCCACCAGTCAGCAGCAGGACCAGTCAGACGTCCAGAAGCATATAAAACCTTCTCCCGGTCGGTACATTGTGCAATATTCAGCATCTTCTCAATTGACTTCAGCCAATCATCCGCGTCCAGTGGATCAGGTGAGCTAGCGAATGTAGGTGGCTTGTGACTCATAAACTCCCGGTGCTTATCACGAGGTGGAACTGGTGGTGGTGGTGGAGGCAGTGGCACTTGTTGCTGTTGTTGCTGTTGTTGAAGTTGCTGTTGTAGCTGTTGTTGTTGTGCCCTCCGTTCCTGGCGTATCTCATCTCGCTCCTGGCGCAACTCCTGTCGTATATCCTCTCTTTCCTGACGCATCTCCTGGCGTTCTTGTTGCATCTGGGCACGCATATCAGCCATGGTGTCCGCCATTTGCTGCATCACCGCCATCTGAGCAGCAACCAGTGGGTCAACTCCGCCTGGTGGAGGATTAGGAGGATTCATCCCTGCAGGCTGTGGCTGAGGTTGTCTTCGAGTGTGTTGGTTAGGAGGCAAATCAATTCCACCACCCCTCCTGGTATTGACCATCTGAGTTAGATACATATGGTAAGAAAGAGCAGTAGACAAGGCAGTAATTACAATCATGTTACTTTGGGGGATTTATTAGCTAAGCAGATTAATATTTCACCTACTATAGCTAATTCAATACCTTATGTTGGTACATGCTAAGATGTCCATCTATACTATTCCAAACAATCAAAGAAGCAAATCAGGCATTGATCATCAGAACAATCAACCAATATTTTTAATAGAGAAAATAGTTTTAACTTTTGTTTTGGGTTCTCTAACTCTTAAAAATGTCATAGGGGTAGGGATTCCAAGGTGTGAAATCCATCTTGTCTCAGAGTAGAAAAGGTAAGAATGATCAGAGTAGAATAGTAGAAGGTGAGACAAGATCAAGATGAGATGAGTATAGAATGAGTCAGAGTAAGGTAAGTGTGGAATGAATCAGAATAAGATAAGTAGGTAAGGGTTTTGTCCATTTTTATCTAGGTTTCGTCCTACAGTCAACATTTCCTCTGATACCACTTCTGTAACACCCGGTTTTAAAGAACAAAGCCGGGTGCATCTCATACATGCGCCAAGAAGACAACATATATAATAACAGAGTGTATAGAGATAAATGTCATAAAACATCAGAGTACTTATTACATAGCGGAAGTCTTATTACAAAATAAAATAATAAAGATAAAACAAACTAAGGATCGTCGGCGCCAATGTCGACTGAGAAACGCCACCTAGATCAGATCGAACTCCTCAGTGTTAGGCGGCTCCTCTTCAACCACCTGTTCTTCTCCTGTGGGGGGGGTGTGAGACAGCAAGAGTGAGCTCACATACGTTCATAGCTCAACAAGTCGTGGGGAACAATGTGGCATGAACTCACCAAAGGTGGGAGTTCATGAAGTGTAAGGCTGATCAATAAAATAGAGGCTGAGGCTGAGCATTGCTTTTATAAGTTGGTCAAAATTTTATTAGCAGTTACTAAGTGTAAGTAAATACCAAACCTTAATAATAATAAAGAACAGTAATAGTAAAATAATCCCAAATGCGATGCAAATGTCAAATTAAACTTAAGTTCCATAATTAATCATGTGAGGGTCCGAGCCGCTCATGACCGTGAGCACGGCTAGTATACTAGTTTTACACTCTGCAGAGGTTGCGCATCTTTACCCACAAGTCGTGTATCCCATGTCGCCAGGGTTTGCAAGGCCCTTAGACACTACCGAGGTGAATGGCTAGGGATCCACTACGAGGCCTTTACAAAGTTCCACTAGCTTCCGAAAACCCGCTACAGTTTATAGGAAGATCCAGTACAGGGTTCCTGGCTGACAGCCATCGCAGCAAAATCAACCAGGGACCTCCCCGCACTGACCTCTCCCCTACTGCCCTTGCCCCTTTCGGGTAAGGTAGTCTTCCACTAGCTTTCCTAATTAGTCAGCCAAGGGCGTCCCATTAAACCCTTGTGGTAGCACTGTTTTCCCGGGTGGTCGCTCCATGTTCCCATTAATTTAATGATCTTAACATGAACAATAATAATTACAAGATAATAACAGAATAATCATGAATAATGAATCTCCATACCCAATCCACATAAAGCAATAGCATGTACTACCCAAAAATATTCCAGGGGTGAACAAGGTATAGAGGTAATCAAAACTGGGGTACATAAAGGATCCCATCAAAATTAACCTATGCAGATCATTAAAATTAATAAGAACATGGCTGGGAAAAGTAAGTGATCAAGGGCACAACTTGCCTGTAATGAGCTCCTGCTCAGCTACTTCTACTTGCTGAACCTCAGTTTCCACAGTGGCTTGCTCGTCTACTCGCATCAACACAATACATACATAGTATAGCCAAAATCAACATCACACCAAACAGATGAATGAAATATACAGTAAAAATCTACACATTAAAATGAAATCATAGGAACTGGAATCACTGAATTTGGAGTTATATACTTCAAGTTATGAATTTCTGTAGCTTTTATGTATTTAATACAAGATTAAGTATTAGATAAATTTAAATGAGCCTTTCATGCCAAAACAGAGGCACTACTGCGTAGACAATATTATTACAAAAATTTAGGAACTGAAATGGACCAATTTGGAGCTAAAATGAAATTTCTATGAATTATACAAATTTCTAGAATTGTTTTTGTATTAAAAATGAATTTCTAATATAAATTCTCTGTTTTTAATATTCCCAGGACTGGGCCTCGAATACTAAAAAGCGCAGGGGTCTCGGTGTAAGTCGGCCCAGACACAGAAAACAGTGAAAATAGGACGGCGGGTTGATTTCTTAGAAGTCTAGGGTCTCTTAAGCAAAAAGCACCCGCGAAGGGGTACGGGATGATATAGGCCGTCGGATCTGAGATCAAGGGTCCTGATTAGATGGCGCTATAAATGAACCGGTACGCGCTCCGAACCGTTCGATCCAAGATCGACGCTCCCAATTTAATGAGATCCCGAACCACCGCTGGTCATCGATCTACCATCCGACGGTCACGATCCAACGCGGCGAAGGGGTACGCTACTTCTAATCTCAGCCGTTCAACAAAAGATCAACGGCGCGCAAGCCTTCTTCTACCCTGGTGATCGAGCGCGACGGCGCCTGCCTCCACGGCGGCCCGCTCGCCGGAGCGCCATGCAATCGGCCGCAAACCCGCCCGAGTTTCCAATCCAACCGAGCCACGCTAAGCCAAAGGTAGTGCGAACCCGATAGAGCCCCCAATTTGATGTTTGACTAACGCTACCGCCCTGGCCACGGAGTAGGGCGGATACGCGGCGGCGCATATACTCCGGTGAACCCCAATCGCACACATACGCACAAATCCTCCGATCCGAAAGCTCCTATGCGTGGCCGAGATGATAGCGAACACAACGGAGGGATTCTTACCTAGCTTCCGGCAATGGACGAACCGCCCCACGGAGTTTGGCGGACGCGCGGCGGTGCTCGCGCCACGGCGACGAATCCCGAGGGCTCCGGCCGCCAATTCACGGCAGGGAGGTCCCCGGATCAATTCCCGACGCACGACGAGACTCACAGGGCCAGCGACGGCGCTAATTCCTCTCTCTCTGCGCTTTGCTCTCTCTCTTGGTGGCGGCGACACTCTTGGAGCCGGCACAGACGGTGGCGCTTTTGTCACGGTGGACGCGCAGGGAGGTAATGGAGGTAAGGGAGGGGAAGAGGGGGTATCCCTACTTATCCCCCAAGACTCGGCTCGGGATAGGGATAACGACGTGCCCGATTCCGGCAATGGTGGCGAGCTTCTCGCGCGGTTCGTTGTCGCGAGCAGCGAGATGACAAGTGGGACCGAAGAACCAGTGACGGAGGCGAAGAGAGCGGCGCGGGCAAGACAGTGCTGGTGGCAGCTGACAAGGTGGGACCGCGCTGTCGGAGGCTCCGGATCCGAGCGCGCGTGGAGGTTAGAATGGGCCGCGCGGATGGCTTTCCTTGGTGGGCCGAATTTCGCAGCCGAAGCCCAACAGCAGGGTTTTTCCTTTTCTTTTATGTTTTTCTGCTTTCTTTCTTTTAAATTTGAATTTGAATTTAGTTTTCAACCCTTGTGCACATTTGTTGTCAAATAATATTCTGGAATATGAAATACAAATTTTGGAATATATTTACATTATTTTCTTTATTTTCATAACATTTCTCTTCTTCCTTTAAACCCTAGTTTTCAATGTGGCTTAATCAAGCTTCCAATAATTATTACCTTATCATTTTTTTATCATTATGGTTTTATTTAATGCACAACACATAAAACTCCAACAAATGCATTTTTTTTCTTTATTTTAGAATAATTGTTTTATTTAGTCACTCTCAATTACATAGGTGCTCTTTTTATGATGCAAATGAAACACACAAAATGAGGAACTCTCTTTATTACTCTTGGTATACAACTTGAGTATTACAGATCATTAGTGCAATTATGTTAGGGGAAATACTCCCCTGGTCATAGGTTTGGTTTAGTCTTAGTATAGGCGCCGGTCTTGGAGCAATTCGGCCGGTCAGCGGGCTCGCCGGAGTTCATCCTCCGCGCGACGCCGACGAGGACCTTCCCCTGCGAAGAATTAGAAGTCCGAGGGGTTTTCTGGAATGCGCCAGTGACTCATTGAATAGTGCTTCGGTTCTGCTTCTAGTTGTTCAGAAAGGCAAGGGCTTTTCTGTTAAGCCGCCAGCGCGGGCGCCTTTCCCCTCTGGACTGGGCCGCTGGGCTGAAACCAGCCCAACACTGTTCAACCCTTTTCCCTTTTCTTTTTCAGAATAACTTTAGAAATATATAGAAAATTGTAGAAAAATGATAAAATTGTGAAACTAATTTTCCTAGACTTCTTATTTTCCATAGAATTTAATAAAAATAGTTTCATGATTTTTAGATTAAATAAGGAATTTTAAGGCATTTTAAATAGTTTAAGATAGTAGTTTTGGATTTTTAAAAAGATAAATGATAATCCCAAAAATGCTCAAACTTTTTATATGAGTTCCTCATATTATTTAGAAGCCTTGGGTAGAGTTTGGGTTGATTTGGACCTTGTTTGACACCTAAACCCCAAAACCCCCCTACCCTGTGAACTCCTTTACTGACTCCGGAAACCCTAAGTTCTCGGAGTTCCGTGAAGGAAAGTTGTATTCAAGACTTAGATAATAAGTTTGTATTATCTTTGCACTCTCATGAGCATTACATGGCATTCATTCTTATATACATATGTATGGTTATGATTAGAACACGAGGAAGAAGTGGAAGCCACTGAAGAGCAAGTACCACCACCTTTGGACACTCAGGCTGAGAATTGTTTTTACTTCGATATTTGTGGATCTAAGCCTGACTCACCCATAAACAAATGCAAGCCCTGGTGCATTTGCCACCCCCTTGTGTTTTAAAATCTTTCTCACTTGCTTGATGCACTAGGTGATAGGTGTTGATTGCTTAAACAATTCCTGCATTACCTTCCTTGGATTTGATTACCTTCCTTGAAATCCCTGTTTACAAAGGATTTTCTTTATGCTTAGCCTTGCTTTAGTAAAACAAAATGTTTTGTTTTTACAAAAGATGATGTGGCAAAAGTGGTTGGGATGTGTTTGAAAACAAAAAATTTGATGGTGGATCCATCAAGGCCTTGATGGGTCCAACATCGGAAAAGATGTACCTCTGCCAGGTACCAACCTTTGGGATTAAATGATTAAGCTGAGACCGGGCGGGTGACTTGCACGAGAAAGAGAGTCTCGGTGTAGTGTCTCCGTCTGAGTCGATTAAGGGACGTCTCGATGTAAGCCTGCTGACCGAGGACCCTTTAACTGGTCACATGCCTCGTCATGGGTAAGCTTTGCCTCGGGTGGACTAAGGCCAGAATAAGATAACACGAAATGGGCGTGGAGCGGTGGCGAGAGTAGCGTGTACCCTCCGTGGCAAGAGGCTGGACGGTGGTGTATCTGTGCTCTCTGTTTGCGTGAACCTGATATGGTCTTAAGAAACTCGGTGGCGGGTTGACATATGCAAGGGTTAAGTGCTACATATGTCGTGTGATCGGAGATCCTCAGCTGAGTATAATCGATTCGGATCGCCGTACCTCCGCGGTTATGGAGACTTGGCCACTGACTTACACGTAGCAATCCAGTGAAGATGAAGGGTTGATAAGAAATTGGCTAGTGCAGGGCCAGTGATTGAACTAGGGTAGAAAGAACTCTAGCTGCAGGTAATTCTACCTAATCTGACAATAAAATTGGATTTTAAGGATCCACTTTAGTAAGCAATTCTGCAAACAGAGTCTTTGATTATTGAAAGGCCTTACCTTGACTCCCATATAACCAGCATACCCTTGAGAGTCTTTTCTTTAGTCGGGTAAGACTTGCTGAGTAATTCCATACTCAGGGTTTATTCCCCCGTTGTTTTTAGGTGAGGAGACAACAAACTTTTGTTGTTTTTGTACCAAGGTGGTGAAAAATGAGGACAATCAAGAATGAAGCTGCTGGAGGACCGGGTCCTCCTTAAAAACTTTTATGTAAAGAACTTAATGGGAGGAGTTTTTGCCTCCCAGGTATTGTAATAACACTTTTCTGCACTCGCTTTACACACTGGTCTGTATTAAACGACTTACTCTTACTTTTCAATAAATGTAAGTTTATGTAATCACTTCCGCATTTCCGCATCTCCGATGAACATACTGTCTGTCAGACGGGTGAAACGTTCCTGGAAAGGTAAGGAAAAAGATACCGAACTTGTCAAGTGATTCAGGAACATCTACAGGGTTGTCTGATGTCTGTTGGACAAGGACAACTGTAGGTGGGCCTAATGACTTGGGAGGTTCTGTCACAGCTGGTATCGGAGCGTAGCCCTTCTTGGCAGATATTATGTAGCATCTTCAAAAAGGTTTTCTTAAACTTATCTAGAAAATTTCTTCTTTTCTTACCTAAGCATCTCTGAAGAGTCTATTTCAAAGACCAGATAGGAAGAGTGCAATGTATAGAAGGTTGAATCAACTAAGGTTGATTCTGTAATTATTCATGCATCATGTTAAGAATTGTACTAATAAATTTTCTCCCTTAGAAAATGTCGCCGCGTACAAGGAAAATGACGCGAAAGCATACTGGACCTATCGGTGTACCCCGACACCAACTTGCCCCACGGGAGCAAGATAGCAGTAGTGGAAGCAACGATCCAATTGGGGATCTTGAAGCCCGCGTGAATCAACTTCAAACAGAGCTACAACGCAGGACCAATTTATGGGTTGCGGATGGCGACCGAATAAATGAATTAAGAAGTTACTTCCGCACCCTGCAAGATCAACTTGCTGATCGAGATTTGGCACTTGATTGGGCAGTACAGTCTTGTTCGGTAGCTTGGGCTAAGGAAGCGAAGGCTCGAGCATGAGTCGAAGAACTTAGCACTGCTATTTACAACTTGTAGGTATATTGCAATACTTTACATGAGGAAGTTCATGTACTGTATTCGCAATTACACCCAAATGCCCCTGCGGATCCTGTCAGGACGGAAGCCGGACCCTCGCATGATGCGGGAGAAGCGCTTGGTGGTGAGTTAGACCTTTTTAGGCCCCCTCCTTCTATGAGGCTGGTCGATGAATGGTCTCCCACACCTGACAACGAAGCTGCCAAAAGCAACCAGAAGCAGGAGTAGTAGTATAGTTGTAGAAATAGAAGTAGTATGCTGTACAATAGGTTGAACTATTGTATAATGGGTAATGTATCCTGTTGTATAACATCGAGTCTGTATCATTACTTTTGATAGTAATGGAAGGTTTCTCTGGCATATTATATTTATTTCAAATGTTCTTTGCCTCAGATGCCTACCAGGACTCGAGGACAGGATGCAGCAGGAACTTCTGGGGGGAGGGAGGTTACCCCAAATCCACCTCCGGTTCCTCCCACATTGGCCGAGGCGATTGCCGCCTTGGTGAACGCAACTGCAGACAATACCCGCTTTTTGAGAGAAATGGCGGGCCAACAATTCCAGCAGCAGGGTGGAAGGGGTTATCAGCAAGGCCCCCGTGAAACCACATATTTGGATTTCTCTGAAACCCGTCCACCACTATTTGTCAAGGCTGAGGACCCGTTAGAAGCTGATGAATGGATACGGGTTATTGAGCAAAAATTTGGTCTTCTCTGTTGTTCAGAGACACAGAAGCCTTTGTTTGCAGCGCAACAACTGCGCGACCCTGCCAGCACTTGGTGGGGAAATTTTGTGGCTATTCAACCTGCTAATCATCAAGTAACCTGGGAAGAATTTAAAGTGGCCTTTCGCGAGCACTATATACCCAAAGGTGTTCTGCATATGAAGCAAGAAGAGTTCATGAAGCTAAAACAAGGAGGAGATACTGTCAATCAGTATCTCAATAAGTTCAATCACCTGTCACAATATGCAATTGATCAGGTGAACACTGATTTAAAAAAGAAGAACTACTTTATGAGAGGTCTGAATGATCGATTGCAGAGAAAAATGGCAGCCTGCATAGATCTCACGTATGGAAAGGCTGTCAGCACAGCCCTATCTGTTGAAGCAAAATATGCAGGTTCCAGGAAAAACAAGGGATTTGGAGGTGAAAAGTCTAATCACGGCCAGGCAAAAAGGCAACGGTTTGTGATCCGGCCTTCTAGCCAAAATCGCTCTTTTTCTCGTCCACCCTCATTCCCTTTCAAGCAGCCAATCATTATTCGTCCCAACAATGCCCCCACTACCCCAAGTCAGCCGGGTGCCCCGGGCACTCGATTCCCTGCTTTGCCCAGCTCCTCAACCGGGTGTTTTAATTGTGGCAAGTCTGGACATTTCATCAAGGATTGCCCATATCCCAAGCAGAATCAATCAAATGCTCAGCAAGGATCTGGGAAATCAGCTCAGCCCAAGGGAAATAATGTGGGGGAAAATACAAAGAAGACGGGGCGGATATACTATACTCAAGTGGCCACTACACCGGAAGGTGAACCGGTGATGATGGGTACGTTTCTCGTGGCCAGTCACCCTGCAATTATTCTTTTTGATTCTGGTGCTTCGCATACATTTATTAGCAAGAAATTTGTGGAGCAACATCACATTTCATGCCATGAATCAAAAGAAGGATTTAAAATTCATTCACCTGGGGGACACATTTTTACTAGATAAGTGGCCTATCAAGTGCCAGTAACAATGGCCGGACGGAACTTTCCTGCTAACATGATTGTTCTGAAAGGCCAGGATATAGATGTAATTTTGGGTATGAATTGGTTAACCCAACATAAGGCAATTCTCAACACTGAGCTAAGAACCGTCAGGTTGAGCTATAATCAAGAAGAGATTCTTTTGTCCAGCCCCGTAACCGATCCAGCCAAAGCTTCTGGTAGAATATATGAAGCCATTGTACCGGAGATCAAGGATATTCCGGTAGTATGTGAGTTTCCAGATGTATTTCCGGAAGATTTGCCTGGGCTGCCACCTAAGAGAGATGTAGAATTTGTAATTGAGTTAAAGCCCGGTACGGCTCCCATTTCTCGAAGATCGTACCGTATGCCCCCTAATGAGTTGGCAGAATTGAAGATTCAATTACAAGATCTACTGAATAAAGGATTCATCCGGCCAAGCTCGTCTCCATGGGGTTGCCCCGCCATTTTTGTTAAAAAGAAGGATCAAACCTTACGAATGTGCGTGGATTATCGACCCCTGAATGAGGTCACCATAAAAAACAAGTACCCTCTTCCGAGGATTGACATCTTATTTGATCAACTGACCGGGGCGAGGGTATTCTCTAAGATTGACCTCAGGTCGGGCTATCACCAAATCCGTATTCGGCCCGAGGATATACCGAAGACCGCGTTTACTACGCGGTATGGTTTATTTGAATATTTGGTAATGTCCTTCGGACTAACAAATGCTCCTGCCCATTTCACTTATTTGATGAACTCGGTGTTCATGCCCGAGTTGGACAAGTTCGTGGTGGTCTTCATCGACGATATCTTGATATATTCCAAAAATGAAGAGGAGCATGCTCAACATTTGCGGATTGTATTGACACGCTTGAGGGAACATCAGTTGTATGCCAAGTTCAGCAAGTGCGCGTTCTGGCTGGAGGAAATTCAATTTTTGGGGCATGTGTTATCTGCCAAGGGAATTGCGGTAGATCCTAGCAAAGTCAAGGATATTCTAGAGTGGAAACCCCCAACCACTGTTCACCAAGTCCAGAGTTTTCTTGGACTAGCTGGATATTATCGCAGATTCATACCCGATTTTTCTAAGCTTGTGAAGCCAATCACAAGTTTATTGAAGAATGATATTAAATTCAATTGGTCTTCTAAGTGTAATGAAGCTTTTGAACAATTGAAGACATTATTAACCACTGCTCCGGTATTGGCTCAACCGGACATCACTAGGCCTTTTGATGTATATTGTGATGCGTCAGGCAGTGGACTCGGCTGTGTATTAATGCAAGAGGGCCGAGTAATTGCATATGCTTCAAGGCAGTTGCGCCGACATGAGGAGCATTACCCAACTCATGATCTGGAGCTAGCTGCTGTGGTTCATGCCCTAAAAATTTGGCGTCATTATCTGCTGGGAAATATCTGTCACATATATACAGATCATAAAAGCTTGAAGTATATCTTCACCCAGTCAGAATTGAATATGAGGCAAAGGCGATGGCTTGAGCTTATTAAGGACTATGAACTAGAAATTCATTATCACCTAGGCAAAGCTAATGTTGTGGCAAATGCACTGAGCCGTAAGGTTTCCTGCCACTATCTTTTGGTGAAGACCTCTGACAATACTTTATGTCAAGAGATGGAAAAGCTAAACCTGGGAATGGTCCAACAAGGGACCCTGAATCAGCTAAAGCTTGAGTTAATCATCTTGCAAAGGATAATTGAAGCTCAAAAGGAGAATGTGGGTATGAAGCACATACGGGAGAAAATAAGGGCTGGAACAGCCACATGTTTCAAAGAAGACGATCAAGGTGTGATATGGTTCAATAACCGCATAGTGGTGCGGAAGAATGAAGAACTCCGCCAGCAAATTTTAGATGAAGCGCATCTTAGTCGCTATTCTATTCATCCGGGAAGCACTAAGATGTATCATGATCTAAAGCAACATTACTGGTGGACGAAGATGAAAATTGAAATTGCACGCTATGTGGCTAAGTGTGACACTTGTAGACGTGTCAAGGCCATACACATGAAAACTGCTGGTCCATTACAATCTTTGCCGATCCCAACATGGAAATGGGAAGACATAAGTATGGACTTTATCGTGGGATTGCCCAAGACTGCAAAAGGGTATGATTCTATCTGGGTTATAATTGATCGACTTACGAAGATTGCTCACTTTCTGCCGGTCAAGACAGATTCCCCGGTTACTGTCTACGCCCAATTGTACATTGCTCGTATTCTTAGTCTGCATGGTGTTCCGAAGACCATAGTGTCGGATCGTGGACCTCAATTTGTAGCCAAGTTTTGGGAAGCACTTCACAAATCCTTGGGTACTAAGTTGCTCCATAGTTCGGCATATCATCAACAAACCAGTGGACAGACTGAGAGGATTAATCAAGTACTCGAAGATATGTTGCGAGCATGTGTTCTGGACCTCTCACCAAAATGGGATGAATGTTTGCCTTTGGCGGAGTTTTCATATAATAATAGCTATCAAGAAAGTATCAAAATGGCACCTTTTGAAGCTTTATATGGGCGACGATGTCGAACTCCGCTAAATTGGTCTGAACCTGGAGAAAGGTATTTCTTTAGGCCTGATATAGTGAAGGAGGCCGAGGAAAAGGTTCAGAAAATTATTCATAATCTGAAGAAAGCCCAAGTTCGGTAGAAGAGCTATGCAGACAAACGGCGAATGCCCTTGTATTTTCTTGAAGGGGACTATGTCTACTTGAAGGTTTCCCCAATGAAAGGGGTATCGCGTTTCAGGATAAAAGGAAAGCTTGCACCCAGGTACATTGGTCCATTTCCTATACTTGAAAGATATGGGCCAGTGGCGTATCGACTTCAGCTCCCCGAAGCATTGTCTGCTGTACATAATGTGTTACATGTGTCACAATTGAAGAAGTGTCTTCAGGTTCCCAATCGAACCGTTGAAGTAACAGATGTTGTCCTGGAACCAGATTTAACATACTCGGAACATCCTATTCGAGTTCTGGATCAAAAGGACAGGGTTACCCGGAGAAAAACTCTCAAGTTCTATAAGATACAGTGGAACCAACATTCTGAAGAAGAGGCTACATGGGAAACTCAAGACTTTTTAGATAAGAATTTCCCAGGCTTTTTAGCCTCATGTAATTTGTAAAGTATATTTAGTATTGTAATAAAGAAGTGACCCCCACACCACCCCCCTGCTTTGTACCAGAAATAAGGGAATAAAAATGTGACACATTTCCTTTTCCATTACTCGCCCTAGGACTTTAAATCTCGGGACGAGATTCTTTTATGGGGGGGAGGATGTAACACCCCTGGTGTTACTGTAACTAAAACTTGAGCATGGCATCATAAACATTGGCATTGCATATGTTTGACACACCTAGAGTGCATTCACTAGGTAAAAATTTCAAACAAATGTATTGTTTTTAGTGTTTTGCAAATAGGACCTTGGATAGGGAACCTGACCCTAAATAAGGCTCAAAGGGGCAAAACTTAACCTAAATAAAGAAAAACCTAAAAGCTTTAAGGGAAGGGTCACAAAATGACCCCAAGACTTAAGTAGAATTACACTTAGACCCCTGGGATACCAGAAACCCTAATCGAAACCCTGGAAAACCCTAAAACCAAACCCTAGGGACCTATGTGCAAAATTGGTGCACATTTGGACTTAAGTGCAAAAATTAAGTTAAATAAGTATCTTAAGTCACTTGGTTCCCTAAGGTGTGATTTTGGAAACCAAACCCTAAGAATTGGGCTTATTTGCAAAAAGGTCCCTAGTTATGAATTCAGCCTAAGTCTGGATTTCAGTGTAATTTGTTCAACTTTGGAGCCTTGTATCTTTCAAAATATAGGGTTTTTGCCCTAGGGTACCACATCAAACTTGTAGACCTATTAATGGATAACAAGTTTGCTTAAGAGTGCAAGCCATGTTCTTGTGTGAACTCCTTTACTGACTCCGGAAACCCTAAGTTCTCGGAGTTCCGTGAAGGAAAGTTGTATTCAAGACTTAGATAATAAGTTTGTATTATCTTTGCACTCTCATGAGCATTACATGGCATTCATTCTTATATACATATGTATTGTTATGATTAGAACACGAGGAAGAAGTGGAAGCCACTGAAGAGCAAGTACCACCACCTTTGGACACTCAGGCTGAGAATTGTTTTTACTTCGATATTTGTGGATCTGAGCCTGACTCACCCATAAACAAAGGCAAGCCCCGGTGCATTTGCCACCCCCTTGTGTTTTAAAATCTTTCTCACTTGCTTGATGCACTAGGTGATAGGTGTTGATTGCTTAAACAATTCCTGCATTACCTTCCTTGGATTTGATTACCTTCCTTGAAATCCCTGTTTACAAAGGATTTTCTTTATGCTTAGCCTTGCTTTAGTAAAACAAAATGTTTTGTTTTTACAAAAGATGATGTGGCAAAAGTGGTTGGGATGTGTTTGAAAACAAAAATTTGATGGTGGATCCATCAAGGCCTTGATGGGTCCAACATCGGAAAAGATGTACCTCTGCGAGGTACCAACCTTTGGGATTAAATGATTAAGCTGAGACCGGGCGGGTGACTTGCACGAGAAAGAGAGTCTCGGTGTAGTGTCTCCGTCTGAGTCGATTAAGGGCCGTCTCGATGTAAGCCTGCTGACCGAGGACCCTTTAACTGGTCACATGCCTCGTCATGGGTAAGCTTTGCCTCGGGTGGACTAAGGCCAGAATAAGATAACACGAAATGGGCGTGGAGCGGTGGCGAGAGTAGAGTGTACCCTCCGTGGCAAGAGGCTGGACGGTGGTGTATCTGTGCTCTCGGTTTGCGTGAACCTGATCTGGTCTTAAGAAACTCGGTGGCGGGTTAACATATGCAAGGGTTAAGTGCTACATATGTCGTGTGATCGGAGATCCTCAGCTGAGTATAATCGATTCGGATCGTCGTACCTCCGCGGTTATGGAGACTTGGCCACTGACTTACACGTAGCAATCCAGTGAAGATGAAGGGTTGATAAGAAATTGGCTAGTGCAGGGCCAGTGATTGAACTAGGGTAGAAAGAACTCTAGCTGCAGGTAATTCTACCTAATCTGACAATAAAATTGGATTTTAAGGATCCACTTTAGTAAGCAATTCTGCAAACAGAGTCTTTGATTATTGAAAGGCCTTACCTTGACTCCCATATAACCAGCATACCCTTGAGAGTCTTTTCTTTAGTCGGGTAAGACTTGCTGAGTAATTCCATACTCAGGGTTTATTCCCCCATTGTTTTTAGGTGAGGAGACAACAAACTTTTGTTGTTTTTGTACCAAGGTGGTGAAAAATGAGGACAATCAAGAATGAAGCTGCTGGAGGACTGGGTCCTCCTTAAAAACTTTTATGTAAAGAACTTAATGGGAGGAGTTTTTGCCTCCTAGGTATTGTAATAATACTTTTCTGCACTCGCTTTACACACTGGTCTGTATTAAACGACTTACTCTTACTTTTCAATAAATGTAAGTTTATGTAATCACTTCCGCATTTCCGCATCTCCGATGAACATACTGTCTGTCAGACGGGTGAAATGTTCCTGGAAAGGTAAGGAAAAAGATACCGAACTTGTCAAGTGATTCAGGAACATCTACAGGGTTGTTTGATGTCTGTTGGACAAGGACAACTGTAGGTGGGCCTAATGACTTGGGAGGTTCTGTCACAGAAAACATCAACAAGATCCGGCAGCTGATCTTAGAAGGAAGAGGCAAAGACTTTCGAGAGGATGAAGAGGGAGTAATATGGTTCAAGGATCGATTGTGTGTTCCTGACATCAAACCTATTCGGGAGCTGATCCTCAAGGAAGCTCATGAGACAGCCTACTCCATACACCCTGGAAGTGAAAAGATGTATTAGGATTTAAAAAGGAGGTTTTGGTGGTATGGCATGAAAAGAGAAATCGCATAATATGTCGCCATCTGTTATAGCTGTCAAAGAACCAAAGCAGAGCATCAGAAACCCGCCGGGCTGTTGCAGCCATTGCAAATTCCTCAGTGGAAGTGGGATGAGATCGGGATGGATTTTATAGTTGGCCTACTTCGTACCCGGGCTGGCTATGATTCCATCTGGGTGGTTGTGGACCGCTTAACAAAGGTGGCCCATTTCATACCTGTGAAGACAACATACACCGGAGCAACATTAGCCGAGTTATACATGTCCCGGATAGTCTGCCTTCATGGTGTGCCGAAGAAGATAGTGTCAGATCGAGGGACACAGTTCACCTCTCATTTTTTGCAGCAGCTACAAGAAGCTTTGGGCACGCATTTGAACTTCAGCTCGGCTTATCACCCGCAGACAAACGGTCAGACTGAAAGAACTAATCAGATTCTAGAAGATATGTTGAGAGCCTGTGCGTTGCAAGACAAGTCAGGATGGCACAAAAGGTTACCTTATGTAGAATTCTCCTACAACAATAGTTTCCAGGCCAGCTTGAAGATGTCACCGTTTCAGGCGCTCTATGGACGGAGTTGTAGGACTCCGTTGCATTGGGACCAGCCTGGGGAGAGACAGGTGTTTGGCCCCGACATTTTGCTTGAAGCCGAAGAGAATATCAAAATGGTTCGGGAGAACCTGAAGATAGCACAATCAAGGCAGCGAAGCTATGCTGACAGAAGGAGAAGAGAACTGAGTTTTGAAGTGGGAGATTATGTCTATCTGAAGGTGTCGCCTATCAGAGGAGTCAGAAGGTTCGGAGTCAAGGGCAAGTTAGCACCCCGGTACGTTGGACCATATCAGATTCAAGCAAAGCGTGGAGAAGTGGCCTACCAGCTCAACCTACCAGAAAGTCTGTCGGCAGTGCACAATGTGTTCCACATGTCGCAATTGAAGAAGTGTCTGTGAGTACCAGAAGAACAGTTGCCAGTGGAGGATTTGGAAGTCCAAGAGGATCTGACATACATAGAGAAGCCAACGCAGATTCTGGAGTTTGCAGACAGAGTCACCCGGAGGAACACCATCAGAATGTGCAAAGTCAGATGGGGTCACCACTCTGAGGAAGAATCAACCTGGGAACGAGAAGATGATCTGAAAGCCAAATACCCTGAACTCTTTGCTGACCAACCTTGAATCTCGGGGCGAGATTCTTTTAAGGGGGATAGGTTTGTAACACCCTAAATTTGGGGTATAAAATTTCTTTGCTCATATTCACAAATTCAGGTGTTACTCCTCTCTTCTCATCTCCCCCAATCTCCTCTTTCTCTTTTCTATAGAAGAAGAGTGGTTATTTTTATTTGTAAATGTAATTATAATCTAGTAGGATAAACTCCAAGGGAGTATGAAATGTTGCATCATGTTGAACCCTAAACTCCACTTTTGTTTGATGCATATGCTTGAGGGTGCTAATTTGAAATTGTGGCATATTTGGATTTGAGTCAAATGGAGTAAATAAAAAGAAAAGGGAAAACAATTTCTGAAATAAAAAGAAAAGAGCAAAGTGGCCCGCAACCCCTTTTCCCTCGGCCTTTCAGCCCAGCCGGCCCACCCCGCGCGCGCACTCGCTCCCCCTTTCTCTCTCTGCCCCGGCGGGCCCGCCCTGCCGGCGCTGCCGCTTCCCCCGCGCGTGCGCCCGCTCCCTTTCTCTCTACTCATGGGCCCCCTCTGTCAGCTCCCTCGTCCCCGCGTAACCGCTCTCCCGAGCTGCGCGCACACCGAGGACTCTGCGCCCACGTCGCGCGTCGAGCTCGCAACCGCCCCGCCCTCGGCCACTTGAGACCCTAGAGCCCCACTCACTCTCCCCCTCCCTCATTTGCACACCTGCAGAGCCTCATTTCAACCCCCCGCACTGCACGCATGCCAGGGAGGAGCCGCCGTTGTCCGCTGCCATCCCGAGCCCATTTCCCCGTCGACGTCGGAGCCCTGCCGTGCCCTCTGCCACGGTGAGCTCTGCCTCGACGTCCGCAACTCGGGACACGCTCCAATTTCTCCTCTCCCTCCCTAATTTCCTCTGCCCGCGCTCACCCGCCGTCCTCCGCGCAGTCCCGGTGCCGACGCCGTTGACCCGAGCCATCGTCGCGCCTTCACTGCCACCGAGAGGTTCCTGGGGTACGCCTTGAGGAAAGGAACCTCCCTTGCCCTCTCCTTTTCCCTCCCTTGCTCTCTGTTGTGCTTGATTTCTCGTCGGAGTCGGTTGGCGCCGCCGCCGAGCCGTCTCGCCGTGGCCCGCCACCCTCCGGTGCCCCTATCGCGACTTAGCCCTCGCCATTGGGTTCCCCGCGCCCTCCCCAACCTCCCAGACCATCCCGGTCGCCCTAAGACCCGCGGAGCCCCCGCGCCCCTTGTCTCCGGCGAGCTCCCCGCCGCGGGTGCGAGCGCCGCCACCTCTGCTGGTCGGAGAAGAGGGCCAAAGCCGGCCGCCCGATCCCCGTCGTCCATCTCAGATCGGACGAATCCCTTTTAAATAACCCGAGTCTAATCTTAACCGTTCGCCTGGAATCTGATGGCCCAGAGCCGCCCCCGCACCCCGCCTTCCTGTCGCTGGGCCCCGTTTGTCAGCTGCCCGCGCAGCCCCGCCTGTCAGCCGCTCGTGCCCCCGCGCGCTCGCGCGCCTGCCCGCCGATCTAATCTCGAGCGTTGATCCGAGATCCAACGACCGAGGGAGCCCGATACCCCTTCGCCCGCGCAAATTTCTTAAAGAGACCCTCGGTTTTCTGCAAATTAACCCGTCTTCCCTAGTATTTTGTAGATAGGTCCTCGAACTTTTATTTAATCAGGAATAAGTATTTAAAGAGTATTTTTAATCCCTAATCTTGTAAAATTCATAACTTTGTCATATGAACTCCAAATTAGTTGCTTCAAATTGCAAAATGTTCATAATGTTTTTATCTACCTGTTTAAAACGATGTTCCCCTGCTGTTTTTATGTCCCAATTAATAGTTGATCTCTAGTTTAGAGTTAATGTTATTGGAACCCTAATAAAAATAAAATAAAGATAGTAGACTCTAATAAAAGTTGGAGTACTTAAGTTTATAGACTTAACACCATATAATGATTAACCCCACCACTAAACTAACTTTATCTGAACAATATGATAGTGACATAGGCCTGGTTAGTGAATAATGAATCACTTTGTATAGTCATCTACCCTAGACCTAGGGAACACCATATTGCCAACCCTTTTCTATTTGAACCTGTGATCTCTCTGCTGCACTGTGGGGGACAGATATCCCCCGGGTCCACTAAAAGAGTAAAAGACCTCACGAAAGGCCCAAGGGCCCAATAAATTGTAAGGCCATTCTTTCGTGGGCCTAGGGAGGAACAATCAACAAAGCAGGTTGACATGAGGCCGGATTGGTGCAAACCTGGACGGCCCACAGCGTCGAGCGAGCGACCATAACAGAGATCCGACTTTCCCGCGCCGGAGCCCCCATGCAACGGAGCCACGCGAGGATAGGTCGGCAGAATTACAGGGAGATAAACTCAAACGATTGTCGATCCTTTAGCTACGCATTGTTATCATATCCACGTGTATTGCCCCACGGTCGAGTATATAAGGCCTAGGGGGCACCCCTTCAGAACGATCGACCCTATTACTTAGCCATCCACTTTAACTCTCTGCATTCTCAATTCAGAGAGCCCTCTTGTAACCTCATTCACCAAGCAAACTCACCAGGACGTAGGGTATTACGCATCTCTAAGCGGCCCGAACCTGTAAACATTGTCCACTGCCCCTCGTGCAACTGGCACGAACCATTTTGCTACAGTCGTCGACACCGTCCTACTCCTAAAAACACCTTGAGGGGCAACCCCAGGTGTGCGGTCGGACCCAAAACACCGACAGCTGGCGCGCCAGGTCGGGGGTGTGTCGACGATCCAAGCTAGCTCAATGGCCGTCACCTTCCACAGCAAGATCACCTTCCATCCTGGATTCATGTTCTGCTTTGGAACGATCTCATCCATAGCAGACGAAAAGGGAATTCTACACCGCGTTACAGATCCGCCGGGAAGGAAGCCTCCTTCAACAAACTCCGAAAATACCGGAGAGGCATTACCCTCAGCTCTCCGAAAGAAGATCGCCATGACTGCCACGCCATTCTACTCCGACGTTCTCTTCATCGGAAGAGTGGAGTTGCCTTCCGTCTCTGACGACGAGCCGACCGCACCCGGAGAGGAACCACCTCAGCGGGAATCCCATCGACGAAGAAATCGGCGCCGAAACATCCGGAGACATCACCAAGCCGGAAAACGGAATCCGGAGCAACCTCTCTCGCGAGACGAGGTCTCAAAGATGGGAGAAACTCCGGAAGAACGCGTCTTCAGGGAACGAAGGAACTCCCGACGACGTGATCGCCGTCGGGCTCAAGAACAAGTCGAGCAAGATGCAAGGCAACGCCGGGAGAATCCATTCTTCGGGCGCAACCTAAACCCCGACTTCGCCCGAGCCATGAACACGCCGAGCGAAGTTGGAGGAGTACTTGCTCGGATAGCTGATGGACTCCCTCGGACTCCCGACGCCGAGGGCTACCGACGACTATTCACCCAGGCAGCCAACCATCTTCTACCGCTTGCTCACCCGCCGAACGATCTACGACACGCCATCAACAGTCGCCGAGACGCGCGAAGCTCCATCAATGCTTCACGTGAACGACGGCATGAGAACGAGATCCGCCGCCGGGAGGAGTACGACAGGGATCATGGCATCCCAGCTCGGAGCCAGGCCACCAGAACTGAGTCGGCGACGGCCTCAACTGGCGGTACTACCCGGGGACGGTCGAGGAACCATGACAACTACTCCCCTCCCCGGGACAGACATCATCCCCGACGACAGGAGGACACATGCGGAGTGTCTGCTCTTACTCCGCGCCTTAGGACCATCCAATGGCCTCCCAACTTCAAGGTATCCAATGTCGACAAATATGAACCTAAGCAGGATCCAGGGGGTTGGCTAGCCGTCTACACCACCGCTGCTCGAGCCGCCGGGGCGTCCGAAGACGTGATGACCGCGTACTTACCCATTGTCCTTGGGCAAGACGCGCTCCAACGGCTGCGACATCTACCCCGACACTGCATCGACGACTGGAGCGACTTCAGTCGACGCTTCACCGCCAATTTCTAGTCCCTCTCCGACAAACCAGCACAACCATGGGACCTCAAATCCATCAAGCGCCAGGGGGACGAAACTCTCCGGTCGTACCTTAAAAGGTTCCAGACCATGAGAAATCGTATTCCCGAGGTCACGGAAGCGGCCGTGATCGAGGACTTCTACAGAGGATCCAATGACTCGGCCTTCGTCCGAGCCATATTACAGAAGGCACCGACTACCTCCGAGGAGCTGTTCCGGGAAGCTGATCTCTACATCACCGCCGACGAACGGGCCCAGGACCTCATCGGAGGAGCAAAGCCCGCACCGGTGGCACCACGACGTGACACGAACCCGCAACCCAACAAGCGCTGGGAGAAGAGGCCTCGCGAAGAAGTGCACGCAGCCGGACCACCTGCCTCTCGCGCCCGAGGAGGACCTCGCGGAGGCGAGCGCACGCTGGACGACATCCTCGACGCCCAGTGCCCGTACCACAAAGACATGTGTCACACTCTTCGTAACTGTCGGGACTTCAAGCACTCCGTCGGGCACGGCCGACCCTTCCAGCCTCTACCTCCTCCTCCGCCGAGGGGAGGACCAGATGAACCACGACAACCCCGTCAGCAGGAGGAGGGGGGAGGAGGAGCTTTCCCGCGCATTGACAGGGAGGTCAACGTCATCTTCGGCGGACACGGGTCGCAGGAGAACAAAAGACAACAAAAGCTCAACGACCGCCAGATACTGGTGGCGACCACCGGTCCTCCCGCTCCATACCGGTGGTCGGAGCACCCGATCACTTTCACTCGGGAGGATCAATGGCTCAACTTCGACCATCCAGGCAAATACCCGCTCCTCATCGATCCGGTGATCCGAGAGAGCCGGGTGAAGAAGGTGCTAGTGGACGGGGGAGCAGCATCAACGTCACCTTCCCCCGGACACTCCGAGGCTTGGGAGTTCACCTCAAAGAACTCCACGAGTCAGACACTCCCTTCTTTGGCATCGTGCCAATTGAAGGAGAATACCCGCTGGGCCACATCTACATGCCTGTCACCTTCGGAACTCTGGAGAACTACAGAACTGAGTTCCTAAGGTTCGAAGTGGCGAACTTCGACTGCGGGTACAACACCATCATTGGAAGGCCGGGATTGGCTAAATTCATGGCCATTCCGCACTACACGTACATGATACTGAAGATGCCAGGACCGCAAGGAATCATAACTGTGCGCGCCGACTTCCAAGGCACCGCAGAGTGTTTCCGAGTGGCCATCCAAGCAGCCCTCGCCACCAAGCCGTCAACGATTTCTTCAACACAGGCGAACTCTAAGCCTGAGGAAGACCTTGCAGTACTGGCAAACGAAGCTCAGGCCGCGACCTCTATGCGGCCGACTGAAGAAACTAAAAGAATCAATCTGGGGTTTGCTGATGAACGCAAAACTGCTATCATCAGCTCTAGCCTGAACGATAAATAGGAAAACGCGCTCGTCCAGTTTCTGCAAGACAACCAAGACGTATTCGCGTGGCAACCTGCGGATATGCCGGGAGTCCCGAGAGAGCTGGCCGAGCATAAACTGAAAGTTTATCCACAAGCAAGGCCGATCCGGCAAAAACTACGTCGTTTCACGCCTGACAAGAGAGAGGCCATTCGCGCTGAGCTGGCCCGCTTGGTCGCGGCTGGGTTCATTAGAGAAGTGTTACATCCCGAGTGGTTAGCCAACCCTGTTCTTGTACTCAAAAAGAATAAAGTGGATTGGCGCATGTGTGTTGATTATACTGATCTCAACAAACATTGTCCGAAGGATCCCTTCGGGCTCCCAAGGATAGATCAGGTGGTAGACTCCACCGCAGGATGTTCTGTGCTGTCTTTCTTGGATTGCTATTCGGGATACCATCAGATCAGCATGGCAAAAGAAGACGAGGAAAAAACGGCGTTCATCACTCCGTTTGGTGCTTTCTGTTATACCTCCATGCCGTTCGGTCTCAAAAACGCTGGAGCGACTTATCAGAGAGCCATCCAAACATGCTTAGCCGATCACTGGAGCAAGCGTGTGGAGGCCTACGTAGATGATGTGGTAATCAAAACAGAGAACTCGGAAAACTTCATCGAAGACTTACAACTGGTTTTCAACAGTCTGAGGCGGTACAGATGGAAGCTTAATCCCGAAAAATGTGTTTTCGGGGTACCAGCAGGAAAGTTACTCGGGTTTATTGTCAGCCACCGGGGAATTGAGGCTAATCCGGATAAGATTGAAGCTATGATGAAGATGGAAGCACCTCGATCACAAAAGAAGGTTCAGCGACTTACTGGATGTATGGCAGCTCTGAGCAGATTTATATCCAGGCTGGGGGAAAAAGGTTTACCATTTTACAAGCTACTCAAGAAGGTGGATAAGTTTCAGTGGACTTCAGAGGCACAGGAAGCTCTAGATGCACTGAAGAAATTCTTGACAACACCACCAGTACTGAAGCCACCACGACGAGCTACGTCAACTCAACCAGCTGAAGATCTACTACTGTATATCTCTTGCACGACTCAAGTGGTAAGCACTGCGTTGGTAGTCGAGCGAGCAGAAGAAGGACATGCCTACCCAGTGCAACATCCTGTTTACTTCATCAGCGAAGTTCTGGGCCCCTCAAAGAAAAAGTATCCTCAAGTTCAGAAGCTATTATATGCAGTACTTCTAACTGCCCGCAAGCTGCGTCACTACTTTGATGACCACAAAATCATAGTAGTCACCGGTTTTCCGATAGGGGATATTCTTCACAACAAGGAAGCCATTGGCCGAATAGCCAAGTGGGCCTGTGAACTGGGGCCTCATGACATCGAATTTCGACCTCGTACTGCCATTAAGTCTCAAGCATTGGTTGATTTCGTATCAGAATGGACTGAACAACAAATACCAGAGAACCCAAAAACTGCAGAAGTATGGAAGATGTATTTTGATGGCTCGCTGAAGCTGCAGGGAGCAGGAGCAGGGATTCTCTTCACCGCACCTGGAGGCGAGCACCTCAAATATGCCCTCCAGCTGTTGTTTCCAGCCTCCAACAATGCAGCCGAGTATGAAGCTCTGATCCATGGATTGAACATCGCCGTATCATTGGGCATCAAGAGATTGATGGTGTACGGAGACTCTCTGGTAGTCATTAGCCAGATAAACAAAGAGTGGGATTGTTCAAGCGATTCAATGGGAAAATACTGCACTGCCGTCCGAAAGCTGGAAGATAAATTTGAGGGTCTGGAATTTCATCATGTAGAAAGAGATCGGAACACAGCAGCCGATGTGTTGTCCAAGTTAGGATCCGGCCGGACTCAGGTCCCATCCGGAGTCTTCGTGCAAGAAATACCATGACCGAGCATCTCAATAGATCAAGCAGAAGAATGTAATATCGTGGATCAACCTGAGTCAGACTCTGATGACTGGAGAAGGCCGATCATCAGATATATAAAGAACGAAGAAGAACCAGATGACAAAAATACAGCCGAACGCATCGCCAGACAGTCAGCCCACTACACCCTCATTGGGGAGACATTGTATAGAAGGGGTGCATCGGGCGTCCTTATGAAGTGCATTCTCCCATCTACTGGGAAACGACTTCTGGAGGAGGTCCATGCTGGGCAATGTGGAGTACATGCAGCATCCAGAACACTAGTCGGGAAGGTCTTCAGGTCAGGATTCTATTGGCCAACAGTGAAGAGTGATGCAGCCGAGTTAGTTCAGAGGTGCGAAGCTTGCCAATACTTGTCAAAACAACAACATCTACCAGCACAGCAACTGCAGACCATACCAGTAACTTGGCCTTTCGCATGCTGGGGACTGGATATGATTGGACCTTTCAAGAAAGCCCAAGGAGGATACACTCATGTATTGGTAGCAATCGACAAATTCACTAAATGGATAGAGTTCAAGCCCATTGCCTCTTTGACCTCAGCTAAGGCCGTGGAATTCATACAAGACATAATATTCAGATTCGGGATACCAAACAGCATCATAACTGACCTAGGATCCAACTTCACAAGTTCAGAGCAGTGTTTAAAATAGCCCGCTAATAGCGACTATTTAGCCAGCTATAGCGTTTTAACAGCTCTGAAGCTAGGAGATGTTGTATTTAACGCTAACCAAAGTTAGCCGCTAATCGCCTTATTTAGCCCGCTAAACACATAGATTTAGCTGGATTTAGCGCAGGTGTTGGGCTGAATGTTTGAGCGTGGACTGTGCAGTGGAGGCCCAAAACACATACCCTACAGCTATCCTCCAAACCCTTGCACGTTCAGACTCCAGTGTTCGTCCGTGTCTCTGTCTTCAGCTGTCTAGACTCCAGCGCCGCCGTCGTCCAGCGCTTCAGCGTCGCCGCCGTCCAGCGCTTCAGCCGTCCAGCGCCGCCGCCGTCCAGCGCTTCAGCTGTCCAGCGCCGCCGCCATCCCTTTCTCTCTCCCTTGCTCCCTCCTCCAGTCCTCCTCCACACCTACAAGCCAGCTACAAGCCAGCTACGTCCAGGATCATCTGACCATTTCCTCGCCATGTCAGAATCCCAGCAGCAGCAGCAAGGCAAGTTAGCATATCCCACGTTTCTTTGCTTCTTCATTACTAGATGCTTAGATACTTATTAATATGTGAAATGTGAAGTAGATATTAGATAGGTTAGCAAATTTGGCTGGTTATTGGATTGTAAATTAGAATTTTTTTTATTTCATAGATAACCCATCAAGTGTTGCCTCTGCTTCAATAACACAATCAACAGCAGCAACTATCAAGTCAGATGATTCTGCATGGAAGCATTGTTATTGTCCAGATTTAAAGAAGAAGCATTCACTAAAGTGCAATTATTGTGACAAGTTGATCAATGCTGGAATTACAAGAGTGAAGTACCATCTTGCTAACATTGCAGGCTTTAATGTTTCTAAGTGCAAGAAAGTGCCAACTCCTGTTAAAGAAGACATGGTGGCTTTGCTTACAAAGAACTGTGATGCAAAGGAGAAAAAAAGAAAGGAAAAACAAAGGGAAAGAGATGAAATTGATCTTGATAATTCAGGAGGTCATAATTCAAGTGAAGAAGAGAGTGAACATGGGAATGATGTTATTGTGCTCAAGTCAACAAAAGGTGGCAGTAGCTCTAGATTAGCAACAACTGGTGGCACTATTGATAAATTCTACAAACCTGATTCAATTGAAGAATCTGTCCAAAAGAACAAAAGAGGATTAAGCACTAGCCAAAAAATTCAAACACAATTGACAACTCAGAAAAGAGAGGAGAGGAGGGATAGAGCTCGTGAGTATATATGTCAATTCTTTTATGAAGCTGGTATTGCACATAACACAGTCACCCTTCCTAGCTTTGCTCATATGGTTGAGGCAATTGGAGCATTTGGTAGAGGTTTGAGAGGTCCTAGTTCCTATGAGATGAGCGGACCATTCTTGAAAAAATGCAAAGAAAAGGTGTTGGATAGATTTAAGAGCCACCAAGAATCATGGCAACTCACAGGTTGTACAATTATGACAGATGCATGGACAGATAGAAAGGGTCGAGGGGTAATGAATTTAGTTGTCCACAGTGCTCAAGGGGTCTGTTTCTTGGATTCTGTGGACTGCTCCGCTGTGAAGAAGGATGGCAAATATATTTTTGATCTTGTGGATAGATGCATCCAAGAGATAGGAGAGGAACATGTTGTCCAGGTGGTCACAGATAATGCTAGTGTCAATACAGCAGCAGCAAGTCTATTGGCAGCAAAGAGACCCTCCATTTTTTGGAATGGATGTGCTGCTCACTGCCTTGATCTCATGCTTGAGGACCTTGCAAAAATTGGAGCTGTTGAGGAAACAATTTCTAGTGCAAAACATGTGACTGCCTTCTTATATGCTCATACAAGAGTGTTAGATTTGATGAGGAAATTTTTGGGGAAAGATTTGGTTCGTTCTGGAGTGACTCGTTTTGCCACTGCGTATTTGAATTTAAAAAGTTTACAAGATAACAAGAAGGATATCTCAAGGCTCTTTAGATCAGATGAGCTCAATGAGTTGGGTTACTTGAAAAAGGCGAAGGGCAAGAAAGCCAACAAAGTGGTGAGATCAGAAGGCTTTTGGAAAAATGTTGACATGGCCGTCAATTTCTTTGAGCCATTGGCTAATGTATTGAGGAGAATGGATAGTGATGTTCTTGCTATGGGGTTCTTGCATGGATGTATGCTTGAGGCAAAGAAAGAAATTGCTATGAGGTTTGACAATAATGAAAATAGCTTCAAAGTTGCTTGGGACATAATTGACAAAAGGTGGGACAAGCTGAAAACTCCACTACATTTGGCAGGGTATTATTTGAACCCCTATTTTTATTACCCAAACAAGTCAGAAATTGAGCTTGATGGTTCATTCAGAGCTGCAGTAATTGCTTGCATTACCAAGACAGTTGAAGATGAAGAAACTCAAGATAATATAATTGAAGAGCTAAATGTATATCAAGAACAACAAGGGACATTTGGACATGACATTGCAGTAAGGCAGAGGAGAAATAAGAACTTCAATCCAGGTGAATCAATTGTAGTAATCAGCAACAAGAAATGTTATTTTATAATTGTTTATCTCTTTATATGACTATTCTTTTTATGCAGCAAAATGGTGGCTGAATCATGGCACAAGCACACCAAATCTGAGGTTATTAGCAACAAGAATACTGAATTTAACATGCAGCTCCTCAGGTTGTGAGCGGAATTGGTCGGATTTTGAGCAGGTAACAAAAATGATTTTATTTGTTGCAACTGTTCATTTTTTCTTTGTGATTATTCTTTAATATTTAGCACCTACACAGGTTCACACAAAGAAGAGAAACAAACTGTTGCATGACAGAATGAGAGATCTTGTTTTTGTTAAATTTAATTCAAGACTAAGGCAAAAAAGAGAGAACAAGAGCAAAGATCCACTAGAGAGGGAAATGAATGATGTTCTTGAGGATGATGCCAATGAGTTTATTACTGGGCTTGTACCAAATGCTAATTCAGATAAAGATGAAGAACATGGGGGTGCACAAGTTGGAGCAACAATACATGAACCACAACTGTCGCAGCCACAACCAAAAAGAAAAAGGCTTGTGCGCCCTAGGAAGAAGAAAATTAGGAGCCTACATTCCCTGTTGTATGGTGGTTTAGAGAATGAAGTTGTTGCCTCATCTTCGGAATCTGAAGATAATGGAGATGGTGACATTTCAATGCATCAATATTCAGATTCAGATGATTTAGGAGATGAATAGATCAGTTTATGCTCCATGGTTTATCAATTTTATTTTGCAACTTAATATTTGTGAGTTTGTTAGACAATGGTTCAGTGACTTTTACAAGTGTTGTTGATGTCTTATGAACATTTGAATTACCAGTTTGAGCTATCATATTTTTACTTTGAACTGTTGAACTTTCAGTTTATGAGTTTGTGCTCTAATATATGAAGATATGTCACATTTTTTTCTAAATCCGCTAAATGGCTTAGCTGCCGGCTATAGCCGGCTATAGCCATTTTAGCTGATTCAAACCCTCACCGCTAAGGTGCTTAGCCAGACATTTAAAACATTGGTTCAGAGTTCTTCGACTCCTGCGAGCAAAAAAGCATTCAGATCAAGTATGCTTCTGTAGCACACCCAAGAGCCAATGGGCAAGTCGAGCGAGCCAACGGGATGATACTGGAGGCACTCAGGAAAAAGGTCTTCGATAAGAATGAAAAGTTTGCAGGAAAATGGATAAGGGAATTACCCTATGTCGTCTGGAGCCTAAGAACCCAACCTAGCCGAGCTCTGCATGGAAACACTCCTTTCTTCATGGTCTATGGGTCGGAGGCAGTGTTACCCGCCGATCTCAAATTCGGGGCGCCAAGGTTGATCTTCGAAAACATAGCAGAAGTCGAAGCCACTAGGCTAGAAGACATTGATATACTCGAGGAAGAACGGTTGAATGCGGTAATCCAATCAGCACGGTACCAACAGACTCTAAGGCGCTATCACGACAAGGCCGTGCGACAGCGATCCTTCTCAGTAGGAGATTTCGTCCTCCGCCGAATTCTAACGGGGGAGGGACGACACAAGTTATCGCCCTCATGGGAAGGACCTTTCGTGGTAGCAGAAGTCACTCGGCCAGGATCATATCGTCTCACTCAGATGGATGGCACAGAAGTCGGGAACTCCTGGAACATAGAACACCTCAGGAAGTTTTATCCCTAGCTGTATTTCAAAAGCTATCGGGACGACGATGTACTCTGTAAAATGGAAATATGTCATCAATAAAGAAAGGCTTCAAAGATACTCAGTTTGTTCACGATTGACTTGCATTCTTACTTAACTCGGGGTGACCACTATGCCCTGCCAACGGAGCAATCGGCTTAAGTCGGTAACGACTTAAGGCGGTGCAACATGCTCACGCTTACTTAACTCGGGGTAACCACTATGCCCTGCTAACGGAGCAATCGGCTTAAGTCGGTAACGACTTAAGGCGGTGCAATATGCTCACGCTTACTTAACTCGGGGTGACCACTATGCCCTGCTAACGGAGCAATCGGCTTAAGTCGGTAACGACTTAAGGCGGTGCAACATGCTCACGCTTACTTAACTCGGGGTGACCACTATGCCCTGCTAACGGAGCAATCGGCTTAAGTCGGTAACGACTTAAGGCGGTGCAACATGCTCACGCTTACTTAATTCGGGGTGACCACTATGCCCTGCTAAAGGAGCAATCGGCTTAAGTCGGCAGCGACTTAAGCCGGTGCAACATGCTCGCGCCTACGCAATTCAGGGTGACCACTACGCCCTATTAACAGAAGCAATCGACTTAAGTCAGCAGCGACTTAAGGCGATTTGACGTGATTACAATTACTCATATAAGGATGGCTTCTATATCCTGCAAACAAATTTCAAAACCATCGCACATCATTTTACTACCACAAATTTATGAACTGATGAATTCTGAAACAATATGAAAATAACGATATCATCCGAGTACTGAAATGACATCTTCTAACAAATGTCTGACCATGCTAACCGCGCGTTCGAAGCACGCAAAATGTTTCTCTATTTCGTGATATTTTTCTCAGGAGCAATCGATGAGGAAGGACGACTCGAGGAATCAGGGGCAGCATTCACATCAGCCCTTATATCTTTGGGAACAACCACGCCGGGTCTCCTCATCAAGATTCGCCCTGCCCGAATAGCCTTGTCCATGGCTCTATCACGCTGGGCTCTGAGAGTAACAGAAGTTTCTTCGGCAACCTTGGCAGCCAGCCGAGCAGTTTCTAACTCTTGGGCGATGGATTTCTTGGAAGCTCGGAGTTCTTTGATAGTAGCGTCCTTCGCTGATATCAACTGCTTGAGCCGGGTCACTTCATCCATGGATTCCTGCAGCTTACAGCGTTGGTTGTCTAACTCTTCCATGGTGAAGCGATGACTCCTCTCCAAGATAGTCAGTGAGTTGCTAGAATCACGATACAACCTTTCAAGACTATCGCGAGAAGCAGCAAGGATACGTTTTTCTTCCTGCAAACAAAAGTCAACTCCCTCAAACACCAATCAAGTAATAGGAGCGCAACAAGGCAAAGCACAGTTTCATAAATCACCTTTTCAGAATTGAGCTGAGCATGAAGAGAAGAACTCAGTGCATTGGCGTCATCTAAGGCAGCGGAGACCTGACCCAGTTCAATCTGACTTTGAGAGTACTTTTCCTCAAAGTCAGTACACCGCTGGGCCAATTCAGCCTGATCTCGGGAATGTTTTTCCTCAAGAGTGGAAATCTGCCGGGTCATTCCTAGCAGGAGACAATCAAACAAAAAAGATCAGAATGTAAAGCAGTCTACAGTGAAGACAAAGAGAAGCAAAAAGGCACTAACCAGCGTTGGTCGCCTCCAATTCAGAGACACGATGTTGAAGTGACGCTGGATTCCAACATGCAAGTGACGAAGCTACTTCTGGGACAGAAGCACCCTGTAACCTCAGCTGGCCAGCCATCCCATCCACCAAAGCCTGATGAGGAGAGCAGATGAATGTAATGACAGCAGTTCATGCAATGTAAAAAGCCAAGCTGAAATACATTACAGTACCTGGAGGTTGAAAAAGAACGAAGGGATCCCCAAATCAGGAGAGATCAATTGATAACCGGGCGTAAGGCCACCACCTGAAGCAGCTTGCAACGAACCAGCAGGAATTAACTCGGTGCCATCAACAGAGCCCAACACTCGGTCAGCGGGGACGCTACCCTCTAAAGTGACTCCCTGGTCCAAGGTTTGGGCTACCACCATACAGCCGGAGTGTGGAGGCGATCCTGCATGAACGTCCATGGAAGTACAAGAGAGAGACCCCGCTCGGACATCCTCAGGGGCTGGGTCATAGTTTGCACTGCCCACTTGAGCCGGATCATCCCCGGCAGCACCCTCGGGGGCTGAGCAGTGGCTTGCACTTCCCACCCGAACCAAGTCTTCCCCGACAACATTCTCGGGGGCTGGGCACGTGTCAACACCATCCTCGGGTCCAAGTTCTCTGCGGTAGCCACCTCTAAGGCTGATGGGCCCTCAGTTACTTCCATGGGACCAGGACGATCCAAGTCAGTGTCCCGACCCTCGAGATCGCGCTCTAAGGTCGACGAGGCACGGGATGACCTCAACCCGGCATCAAGCACATCAGCACAAACCTCCATCACATCATCATCTGCTGGCTCCGATAACAAATCCTCCGGAACCATATCCTCAAGAGTCTGATCAAAATTAGCCAAGGACAGTTCTTGCAGACCCATGAGAGCAGACAAAGCAGGAGAAGGAACCCCACTACTTTCACCGCTAGCGATGAACTGCCGACTGTTTTTCCGAGTTAAAGGAACTTCATTTTCTTCCTCCTCGTCGTCCACATCAGCAACAGATGGAGCACCCCCATTGGGATCAGCAACAGATGGAGCACACCCATTGGGATCAGCAACAGATGGAGCACTCACATGGCCGTGGGCTACACCCATTGGGGGGACGCCCAGGAATTATCAGTATATTTTTCAAAACGGTCACATCTGTGTAGGGCATGCAGTGAATACCTCAAGACAAAAATGAGATATCAGTGAGGATCAGAGGAAAGCCAAATATAGCCAGTGAAGTACAAAATATGGCCAACAGAGAAGACGTGAAGACTAGACAGAGAACGTCCATCAAATGTCCAATCAGTCGCAGAGCAAATAAATTACACTACCTAGCAAGATATGGATGGATTGTGAACTCGGCGGCAAAAGACAAAATACATGCTGACCTCTGAAGCATAATATTGATGACATAATGCTGACCTCCAAAGCATAATGCGGATGACATCATGCCGATTTTTACAAGCAGAAAGGATAATCTTCAGCAAAAAGACACAAAAGGAAGACCTTCAAACGGATTATCCTCAAAAATCCACTTAAAGGTCGGGGGCTACACCCCATGGATCATCATTTCAAGCCAAGATAGTGCCAACTTCCAAGGCATGGGACAAGATTAAAGACATGGCTGGCCCTCAACCAAAACGCAGGAGTAAAAATGGAAATAATTTCTGGTGAAGACCTTCGAGTAGATTATTTTCTAAAATCTACTCGAAGCTCGGGGGCTACACCAATTGGGTGCACCTTCGGTGCACCCCATGGATCATCATTTCAAGCCAAGATAGTGCCAACTTCCAAGGCATGGGACAAGATTAAAGACATGGCTGGCCCTCAACCAAAACGCAGGAGTAAAAATGGAAATAATTTCTGGTGAAGACCTTCGAGTAGATTATTTTCTAAAATCTACTCGAAGCTCAGGGGCTACACCCATTGGGTGCACCTTCGGTGCACCCAATGGAGTTCAGGGTCCTACAAAACGAAATGTCGACCTCTAAGGCACGAGCACGAAACAAAGCTTCGGTTTACGAGAGATCAAAGCAGCAGGAGGCAGTAAGAAGTCGTTCTCTTCAAATCGCCTGCAAGCTGGACCTGGGATCTTTGGGCTGATTACCTCTAAATTAACCCAAAGATCGGGGGCTTGTGGGGGACAGATATCCCCCGGGTCCACTAAAAGAGTAAAAGACCTCACGAAAGGCCCAAGGGCCCAATAAATCGTAAGGCCATTCTTTCGTGGGCCTGGGGAGGAACAATCAACAAAGCAGGTTGACACGAGGCCGGATTGGTGCAAACTGGACGGCCCACAGCGTCGAGCGAGCGACCATAACAGAGATCCGACTTTCCCGCGTCGGAGCCCCCATGCAACGGAGCCACGCGAGGATAGGTCGACGGAATTACAGGGAGATAAACTCAAACGATTGCCGATCCTTTAGCTACGCATTGTTATCATATCCACGTGTATTGCCCCATGGTCGAGTATATAAGGCCTAGGGGGCACCCCTTCAGAACGATTGACCCTATTACTTAGCCATCCACTTTAACTCTCTGCATTCTCAATTTAGAGAGCCCTCTTGTAACCTCATTCACCAAGCAAACTCACCAGGACGTAGGGTATTACGCATCTCTAAGCGGCCCGAACCTGTAAACATTGTCCACTACCCCTCGTGCAACTGGCACGAACCATTTTGCTACAGTCGTCGACACCGTCCTACTCCTAAAAACACCTTGAGGGGCATCCCAGGTGTGCGGTCGGACCCAAAACACCGACAGAGACCCCGACTCCGGTGACGACAACGACACGCACCTATGACTGCTTGAAAAAGCATGGTGCAAATTGGGTCATTGAACTTCTGTCGGTGCTGTGGGGGAACCGGACCACACCCAGCCGAGCTACCGGGGAGACCCCGTTCTTCCTGGTCTACGGGGCCGAAGCCTGCCTTCCCCCGGAAATCCTTATGGGCTCCCCACGGGTCCAGTCTTTTGATGAGTCTATGTAGGAACAGCTATGACGTGAGGACGTGGACTTCATCGACGAACGCAGATGGCAAGCGGTGATCCGAAATGCACGTTACAACCTGCTCGGGCGCTACCACCAGCGGTTCGTGCATAGTAGGGAGCTCAGGGTCGGGGACCTGGTCCTAGGGTGAATTCTAAACCGAGAAGGGCTCCACAAACTCCCCTCCAGTTAGGAAGGACCCTTCAAGGTGACGGAAGTATGCCGACTCGGGTGTGTCCGCCTCGCTATAACTGAAGCAGTGCCTCTTCCCAATCCCTGGAACATAGAGCATCTCCGTAAGTTCTACCCATAGGAGCAAGTCTGAGGGGTTAAGGTTTCTTCTTTTTTTTACTAGGTTGTGCATATGTGTACGCCAGCCCGGTGAGGTCCGCCCTCATAAGCCCGGCCTATTGGTCTGCACCCATGCATGTCAAGTTATAAAGAAAAAATTTACCCCCTTCAGATGTGCTTCTGTGATGATTTTATTCTGCTGCAGTTTCCAGATATTATTTTTATCTAACCCACTCATACAGTTCCCACCCTTGCTGGTATGATGACATCCGAATTGAGTAGCTAGGTTTGCAGTTTAGGACCCCTCTACAAAGGCAGGGGGTCCGGCAGCCTAGGGGCTAGTTCTAGAGAATGGGCGCTCGCTCCCTGGGGTGGTCCGGAGCTGTGCAGCCGCTTAGCTTGGTTCCGTACCCTAAGCCTGCACGCTCCACCGCTCTAGGACGGGCACCCTAGTATTTGGAACTATAATCCTGTGGGTCCGGCAACCTAGGGTTCGGTTCTAGAGAATGGACACACGTCTCCTAGGATGGTCCGGAGCTATGTAGCCGCTTAGCATGGTCCCGTACCCGAAGCCTGCACGCTCCACCACTCTGCGACGGGTGTCCTAGTATTTGGAACTGTCATCCAAGGAATCCGAGCATACGACTTGGCTTCCCAGACTAAATCCTGCAGGTCCTGTTACATGAATCAAAGGATGGCAGATACCAGACGATGGGTCCTATGGGTGTGCTACTAACGCTCCCTAGCCGAAGCTGTGTACAGGTCCAGGTCCCAATCGAGGCTACCTCCTGGGGGCCGTTGCCAACTCTTTCTTAGGTATACTGGTATCTAGCCTCGACACGTCGAGCCTACATCCCAAGGGGTCAAGTACCAGGGAGGAGTTGGTAACACCACACACAACAAGGACAAATAGTATACAGATAAGTGCTAATAATGCTCAATAAATAGTACTCAAAAGTATCTTACAAAAACAAAAGTTATTACATCCGCCTTCAAGCAGAGCCCTAGCCTCATTTCTACGGGTATGAACTACTCGACATCAGCAGGGTCACGCTGGAAGCGCGCGGCCACCGTCTCCACGACATCTTGTACGGTCTCCCGGGCGGCGTCTTTAGTGTCGGCCACCGGACCAGCGATCACTGGCTCCAAGGAGATCTTCAAGTGCCTTCTCCGTCGCCTCCACCGCCTGGGGCCCCGGTGCCGCCTGCGTCGCCTAGAGCCCTCGTCGTTGTCTCCCTACGGAGGCGACGTCGAGGCCATCAAGGCCAAGATCATCTCGCACCCACACTACTACTCGCTCCTCATTGCCTACCTCGAGTGCAACAAGGTGGGGACACCACCGGAGGTGTCGGCGAGGCTGATGGAGATAGCGCAGGAGGTGGAGGCGTGGCAGCGCACGGCGCTCGGCAGCCTGGTCGCTGCAACGGAGCCAGAGCTGGACCAGTTCATGGAGGCGCACCATGAGATGTTGGTGAAGTTCAGGGAGGAGCTGACGAGGCCGCTGCAGGAGGCGATGGAGTTCATGCGAAGGGTGGAGTCACAACTCAACTCGCTTTCCACCTCCAGAAGGTCGCTGCGCAACATCCTTTCATCTGTGCACTGGCGGAAGAGCGCCACCCCCACAAACATCTCGCAGAGGTGGGCGAAGATGGCCACCTGAAGGATGGAGTGGGGCATGAGGTGCTGAAGCTGGAGGCCGAACTCCTCCAACAGCAGCAAGAAGGGTGAGATCGGCAGCGCCAACCCACAGGAGAGGTAGGAGACGAAGAGCACGAACTCCTCGGCAGCGAGATCGCCGAGGGGGGTGGCGCCGGCGTGGATCCTTCCGGCGAATGCCAGCGCGCTCCATCCGAGTAGGTTGCGCACCAGGTTGAGTGCCCCTCGGACTAGAAACGCTCGGGATGGACTAGCGAGGCCATGGCGACTACGGCGGCGGAAAGCAGAAGAGCGCGAATGCAAAGGGGCGCAAAGAGCTCGAAGGTGAAAGGGCGCAACAGCTGGGAGAGAATGCGAAAGTGTAACTGCTGCACGCGGGGTGAATCCCTTTTCAAGGCAGACTCTCCCGCTCGTGCCCCAAGATGCCGCAGAAAATCTCGCCCGACGCGCACTAAAGCAACCCAGTCTATGACACGGGGGCCCGGGTCCACAAGTCATACAGCTGGTGTGCTGGTCTCTGAGTGCAGAGAAGGCGAACCACCACGCGAGGAGCGAACCGCCGCCCACGGTAGTGCGCCTCTTCATCTCCACCGAAAACAACGACCCAGTCTATGACATGGGGGCCCAGGCCCACAAGTCATACCCCTTGGGCGTCGGTTCCTGGGTGCAGAAAGAGCGAACCGCCGCTCGCGCCAGTGCTGTGCCTCCTCGGGACCGCCGCAGAAGACAGAGAAGGTGATTTTTTAAACCAATGCAGCGGTATCGAGGCACCTCGCGCGTGGCCCGGTGGAACCATCAGGCATGGGGGCCACGGGTCAGTCAGCCGCGGGGACAGACATGGCAGTTGGCGTGACCGAAGGCGGATTGGCGGTGATTACGTCAGCAAACGCATGGAAGCGGCGCGCCAATCGCCAAACAAGCTTTGGCCCCACCTGCAGGCTCGTATCCTCCCCTGAGGTGGGCCCGGGGGCCACTATCGATATCCTGAAACAGGGGTACCCCTTACTACAGTATGAAGACACGGTGCCCACGCGGCTATCTCTAGTCGTGTGGTAAACAACGCCCGACCCCACCATGTGGACGGCTCCGGGGCCGCCACGTGGCTGAAGAAGATGATATACTCCAAGGTATCGGCAGCGAGTCCGGACCTCCATGGGAAAGTACCAGACCCCTGTATATACAGCCGGACCTCCGGGTAAGGTCCAGGACCTCCACGGGCGCAAACCGGACCCCTGGGATGGGTTTCGGACCCCTCTGTGTAGGTCTGGGCCACTCACAGCAGGGTCCCGAGATTCTAGGACAAAGAATACTCAGGCCTTAATCAAGGCCAGGCGGGGGTCTAGAACCGACACGTGTCCGAACCATACCGTATACGCTCCTGCTCCCCACTCAGGCGGAGACCCGATGCTGCCACGTGGCCTACTGCCCGTGACATAAGCCAACGGGCGGAGCCTGACGTAAGGCATCTGGGCCGCGAGGCCTCTGCATTTATTGCGGATAAGGTGCGCCGCCTGTCCATTCCACTGGCAGGTGATGTGCCGCCTCGGCATTTAATGAGCCTTGTCCACTCCGCTGGCAAGCGATGTGCCGCCTCAGCATTTAATGAGCCCTGTCCACTCCGCTGACGGGCGGCGACCAGGCCATCCCGCAGGCGGCGTGCCTGTCCATTCCATTAGCAGGCAGTACGCCCATGCTGCCGCGTGTACTACACTCATCATGACTCACGCGTTATCGAGGAAGCAGCCGTGATATATCAATATTGTATGCACTACAGACATTATGGCGCTCGGAAATCGCCCAGGCGTTACAGGCGTTAGTTACTTCCTTCCTTTTTGCCCCTGGGCCCACATGTCGGGGCTCAGTATACTTGTATGTGCCTCCCTTGAGCTATAAAAGGGAAGGCACACTACGTTACAAGGCAGACTCACTTAGACTCACTTGGACTCGCTTACGCTCACTTAGACCCAACAGACGCTCACTCAAACTCTCATACAATACACAGACAGTGGAGTAGGGTATTACGCTCCGGCAGCTTGAACCACTCTAAACCCTTGTGTGTTCTTGTGTTCATCCTGAATCCATCTAGCAGGCAAAACGCTTAGCCCCCCTCCTCATCTTAGGATTTAGGGCGGGTGCGTTCCGCCACCCGGCCGGAGAATTTCCTCTCCAACAATGACCCCTTGGCAGATGGGTAACATGATTTATGAGTAAAGATGTGCAACCTCTGCAGAGTGTAAAACTGATATATCAGTCGTGCTCACGGTCATGAGCGGCTCGGACCCTCACATTAGTAATTTATGAAACTAAACTTAATTTGTCATATGCATTGTATCGTGGTTGTTGTTATCAATTTTGATCTATTACTTTTTTGGGTTGATATCTACTTACACTTAGTAACTGCTAATAAATTTTGATCAACTTTAAAAGCAATGATCAGTTTTAACCATCCTCTTTGGTAAGCTTTACACTTCACATGAATTCCCACCTTTGCTGAGTTCATGCACATTATTCCCCACAAATTGTTGAGCGATGAACGTATGTGGGCTCACTCTTGCTGTCTCACACCCCCCATAGGTCAAGAACAGGTACCGCGGGATAAGGCACATGGAGGATGCTGTGATGATTTCGTGAGAGGTCTAGGTCGTCGTCTCCCAGTCAACTTTGAGTTGTTGAATCGTTGTCTACTTATAATGTAATTATTTATTTATTTTGTATAGAACTTCTATTATATAATAAAGATGTGACATTTGTTTCTGTACCATGATCCATCATATGTGTGAGACTTGGTCCGAACACACCTGGTGATTATGTTCGCGTCCGAGTCTTGGTGCCCCGAAACTCGGATGTGACATAGACTACATAATTTATAGAATAAAATTTAAAATATAAGATATGATGAGAGATTAGACGGTGCTGAATACACCCATAAACCATTGGTACGACAAATTTTAATGTTCGCCAGTATGTTATGGTCATTTCGTATACCCATTAGGTATATGTATAGTGAGTGTGAGCATATTTTTTTTGTTTCCTATGGTTGTTAGAGAAATAGCTATTTTTAGTTTTAACTTAATCCAGAAAACCACAATGATGTGACTACATATATGTGCATATGTGTATCACTAATCACATGAGTAGTAAACAACAGTAAAATATGTATAAATACTAAGAACAGAGTGTACCCCACGAAGGGGCCGATGCTCAAGGCATCAGTGACTCCATTCACACGAGACATCTCATGTGTATGTTCGATGTAGTCGTACGCAGTCAGCGCAGGTAGATGTACGTAGTGCAGTCCCACGAACGGCGCTGACAACGAAGAACTGGATTAGTGTTGGTCGCGCGGACGGAGCGAGCAGTCGCGAGTACGCTCTCCAAAAACCTGATTGTCCACACACTCATGCAAATGTAGCTCTGCGGACGGCGATTTCGGAGGCCTGCTCTCCCTTACTCTCTGTGCTCGCAGAAGGTGAGACGAGAATGGCTGTGTGCAACGCGTCTGAGACGGTTCACTGTGTTGTAACCAGAAGCTACCTCCCCTCCTCTGTATATGTACACGCGTAGAGGGAGGCGAACAGACAGTAACGATTGCCATCAGAACTACCGTTACAGCCAGCCAGACACTGACGTCATCAGTGACGTCCGTTAATAGCTGACAGCCATTACAACCCGTCCGTTACTAGCCATAACACAGGAAATTGACAGTAACAGACGACAGTAATAGACGGTTACAACCCGTCCGTTACTAGCCATAACACAGGAAACTGACAGTAACTGACGAAAGTAATGGACGGTCATCACTCCAGACAAAATGCACAACCGTTAGGAAGGAATATTCGGACCAAGTTCTGATCTATCACAACCACGGCCTCGCCCTGCCCGGCGGCGCGCGTGTGGGAGTCCTTCATTATGTTCTCAACTTCTCAATAGATGCACCAATGGTCCACTTATTTAAGTTGATTGAATTGTCCCTTGAACTTTTGATATGTTACTAAAGTAGTAGTACACCGTAGCATTAAAATGGGCATTTAACATTGACTATTATTGAATATTAATTTAGGCTAGGCTCACATTAATTCAGCAATCCCCAACAAATGCTAAGTCACACTAAAATGCTCTTATCATCTCAAACGTTTGATATACTGGTGTTATGATGGAGACTGCTAAGTTGAACATCCATCTATAATCTAGACTACACTTGACCACAACTACATAATGGACTAAGCCTTGAATTGGCAGTTTTGCGTGGAATAAGTTTCATCTAAACTCTTTACCAGTACTAGACCGCCGAGCGCATCCCCACTGGTTGGAGCATATAAGTCAAACTCCATAGCCTTTCATGGGTATCTATAGACCACCCAGAACTCATAAACTGTAACTAGCAGTTAACCCATATAGGTATGTTCCTCTAAAGATATTCTGCAAGACAACAACTTTGCTTCACAAAGCCACTTGAAACATATTAAGGTGTAAACACCAATCTACCTTACAGTAAAAAAAGATGTGCATCTGAAATGAACCTTATTAAGGGTCTTTACTCTCAGTCTATCACTAGCTTATTTCACCATTCTAATTCACGGGATTTCCAATCACATAGAACAGATTAACACTATGATAAACTTTAGGTGGGTCTCAAGCCATCTCAATCGATGCACTATCTATTGTTCTGTAAGACAACAACTTTGCTTCACAAAGTCACTTGAAATATATTAAGATGTAAACACCAATCTACCTTACAGTAAGAAAAGATGTGCATATGAAATGAACCTTATTAAGGGTCTTTCCTCTCAGTCTACCACTAGCTTGTTTCACCGTTCTAATTCACGGGATTTCCGATCACATAGAACATATTAGCACTATGATAAACTTTAGGTGGGTCTGAGGACCATCTCAATCGATGCACTCTCTATCACACAAAGTGTAAGTGAACATATAAAATTAAGTTGGGTCTTCGTTACAGTTTCCAAGTCTCTGACTGTACTTGTAAGTAAACATATAAAACCAATATTATGTTGCACTGCAGACACCATGAAATGGTTATATCACAGTTAATATTTTTCATTGCAGACACCATTGAAACAGAAACAGATTTCTCTTCATCTGGGTTATATTTAGACTATATCCTGCACCACATACACAACCAAATTAAGCTCATATGCAGACAAGGATAAAATTTACTCACCAGATTGGAATGAATTCCACCTCAAGCACCGTGCCTAGCTCAAACTCGGAAAGATGAATGCTCTCTACAGATCCGGTCTACACCTAAGATTCCTCAGCCTCTATTGGACGGGGACGCGACGACCTGAGCACGATTGAATCAAAGGCGAGGGAAGAAGGCGGCGGCGGGGGCTGTACACGACGGCGAGGTCGCAAGGGCATGGGAACCCCAAGCGGGAGAGTGTGGGAGCGGGAGGGCGCGAGATGTACACGGCGGTGAGGATGCAAGGGTAAAGGCGCAGAAACCAGAGCGAGAGCGCGCAGGCATGGGAACCAGAGGGGGAAGGCGTGGCCGCGTGGGAGGGATTAGGGCGGGACAACGCGTCTGCCTGGGGATGGCAAGTCCTGACTCCCGAGGACTAGCCAAACATTGCTAGCGACCGGGACGCGATGCCGAGCAAGATGCAATGGCGAGCTAGAAGACGAGCCTGTTGGAAGCCGTTTCACGGGGTTTTCTTTTTCTTTTTACCCAGCCTGTTGGAAAACGAGCAAGAAGATGCAATGTCTGTTTACCCAGCCTGATGGATGCTCTAATGGAGGAGGAATCTTATTGCTATTTAAAATTTAAATAACAATGTGATTGTTTCCAATATATCCTCTTTAATTCCCTTGCCATTCAATTACGGTTAACAAGGGGATTTTAACGCTTCAATTCTCTTTGTTCCACTTTATTCTAGAAAGTCCTAATCGGGCCTGAGCTGTGTCAATAGTGAGCAATGGTGAGTGATTTCCAATCACACAATACACGATGCTATTTCGTTTCTATTCTGTCGACCGTCGGCTCTGCCTTTCTAATTTCTATTCTGCAGAGCCCTCCTGGCCGCTTTCTACACTGACAAAAATCTCTATATAATCACAGTGTCTGGCATCTTGGCCCCTTCCCCACCCTTCGCCCTCTCAAGGAGGCCGGCCTCGCCTCACACTCCCGCCCGCCTCCGGCGATTCATCCACCCAATAAAGTATCCAACCCTAACGATCCGGATCGCCTTACCCCGCGTCATCCACGCGAATTGATTCGATTATCCTCGGATTTTCCCCGTTTTTTTTTGTGGGTTTCCTATCTTCTTCGATCGGAGTGCTAGGGTTTGGGCGCGCTCGGTGGGCGGCGTACTCCAGGGTCATCGTTAGTTGGACGGGCTAGGGTGCTTTCTCACCGGGGGAAGGGAAGCGAATCCAAACGATGGAGAAGAAGAAGGTGGCGATCCCGCTGGTGTGCCACGGTCACTCGCGGCCGGTGGTGGATCTCTTCTACAGCCCCGTCACACCCGATGGTTACTTCCTCATCAGCGCCAGCAAGGGTAAGCGAATCCCCGACCTCCCCTCCCATGTGATAGTTACATTTTAGTTTCCTGATTGGTTCGGATCGGATTGGCATGGTGAGCGAGTTATTTTGATGCGATGGATTGGTGTTAGCTATATGTGTTTACGAGATGTTGGCTAGGATGCATGCATTTGAGCGTTGCAATTTCAATATATTTTTATGTGAATGTAAGAGTTAACTGCCAGTACAATTTGTGCGATGATAGTCTCCTGATGCTTTCAACTATGTAGTTTGGTTGGTGTTGGGGCTCAATATTAGTAAACTACATATACTGTAGAAGTTGGACAGTGTTCTTTTGCTGCTCCAGTAAATACAACTACAAACCCATGTTGTGTAAGATAACACTATTATTGCCAGTTACTCTGAGTGCTGATTATTTAACCTGGCGCATGTTTATTGGTTAGGCAGAAAACAGTTGGCACTTGGCAGGATGTACCAATGATTTCAAGTCGTCTGACTAATCGCGATTAGTCGGGCTGGTCGGCAATTAGGGCACGATTTGCTGGACGACTCGACTAGAAGACCTAGTCGTCCTGGTCGTCCGACTAATCGTCGACTAGGGCGACTAGGCATCCGAGTTATGTGTCCTGGTCGTCCCGGCTAGGGTTTAGTTATTGGGCCTTTTTTAGCCCATCTACAGTCTAATTTAGAGTACCCTCTCCTATTCTAACCTAGCCGCCAACAGTCTCCAACCTGCACGTCTCCTCTCCTCTTTTGGCACCGCCCCTGCAGTCCTGGACTCCTGATTGTCGGCGGCTACACCGGCGGCTACAACACCCTGCGTCCCCTGCCCCTTCTCCTGCAGTCCTGCTCGCCTGCTGCACTGCTGCAGTCTCCAACCGGCGGTGGCTGCGAACCAGTGACGAGATGAGCACGTCATCTGAAGGTCCCTCCTGCTCCCCCCACTTCTCCCCCTTCTCTGTACTCCATTATGGGATGTCACATGTCAGGTTCAGGTAAGTCACAAATCACAATGAAGCAATATGTTACTTTGTTTATCCTAGTTGTTTGTTCTAATTTATATAATGTATACATGTATATTTATATATATATACCTATATAAGTATAACTACTAGTCTAGGACGACCAGGGACCGACTAGGGGTCGACTAGTCGCCCTAGTCGTCGCCTAATCGCGACTAGTCGCCTGGTCGGTCCCAGGGTTCGACCAGGCGACTAGGAGACTTGAAATCATTGGGATGTACCTTAATGGATAGGTAGGCCACACAGTTGATTTCTGGAGAACACAAGGCATTTTAACCATTATTTTTACTAATCCCACTCCTTGATCCCTGAGCAAGAGGAACTCATTAATTATTTGATTTATTTCATTGTTATTGTCCTGCTACATCGATATGCTTGTACATTGCTTTATGTTGCTATGTCAAAAATTCGAAATTACGTTTCTCCCAACATTCGGCTGCCATAGCTTCGAACAGGTTATGGTTATGAAGGGTACTGATATTGAGTAATCTGTGTTGCTGGTGAGAAAGGGTGTTGTCTCTGGTATACATGTGACCTTGTGATTATGTGTTGTTTCAATCTTAGATGTGCAGTGCTAGTCGAACAATGCAATCATTTAAGGTTTTATGGTTGCCTAGTTGGCATGGTGCAATTTATCTGAAGTTTACCACATCGAACCCACTTAGGCTTTGTTTGGGTACTCTAGTATTGACCTCAATCCACATGTGTTGAGGTGGATTGGAGTGTAAATTAGTTTAAGTTACACCCCAAACCACCTCAATACAAGTGGATTGGGGTCAATACTAGAGTACCCAAACTAGGCATTAGAGGGATGAAGGAGCTATTGCAAACTCGTAGTTTATACAATGTTTTGCCATTTTTAGTCCTTACAGCAGTCCTATTGCTGGCCTTTTCGTATGTAATCATAACTGCAGAGCAAGTTTCCATTTTGTATTGCACGGGTTCCTATTTTGGAGTGTGTTTTTATGAGTTTGGACCGCTAATTGGTATTTTTTTGGTTGTCTGGGTAACTTGGATAGAGAAATGCCTGTTTAGATTGGTGGATATCAAATCACATCACACTATATATAAGTCAGCAATTTTTATGGCTTCATGTTTTGAGCACCACTGAGTTACACAGATAAAATGGATGGAAGCAAATTAAAACAGTTGGATAACCATGAATATTAAAAGCTTGTTAAATACAAGACATGACTTGTTACCTAGAAACATGTATGCACATCTTGGTTTTGGATTACCAAAGAACAACATGGATTCTTTTAAGAAGGTATAATAAATAGCTTATTTTGTCCTAGTTGTAAGCAACTAAACATCATAGCACTGAGCCTCAATTGGATACCAGCAGTGTATTAATCTGTATCTTGCAGTTCTTCACGATTTAATTGTGTGCCCATATTGCAATGCAAACAATGAGAATGGTGAACGTCCTATCTGTCTTGCTGTCCTTAGAGCGGTTTAAGTGCTGTGCTAAATGTTATCCATGAATTATTATAGAGTAGAATATGTAGATATTTATCCGAGAAGAGAAGAGTGAACGCTGAGCAGTTTCTAGGCTAGCTTTTAGTACGGATCTTGGATTGGGATCAATTGATAGTCGAAAAGACTCAGACACCTATCATGTGGGGAGGTAGCTGGTTTACATGGCGAAGGTTATGCATTTTTAATTTTGATGCCTGACTAAAGGGTGATATCCTTTGTTACCAAGCTTTGAACGGTTTTACATTTTTGCATACTACTACAACTTTACAACAGGAGAAGCATAGCTGCCGTCTCGTGTTCCTACCTATTGAATGACCTTATTATTTCTTTGTTCTTGCAGACACAAATCCAATGCTTCGTAATGGTGAGACTGGTGACTGGATTGGGACTTTTCAAGGTCATAAAGGAGCTGTTTGGAGCTGTTGCCTTGACAGGAATGCTCTGAGGGCTGCATCTGCTTCTGCTGACTTCTCGGCGTATGGTTTTCTTACTCTTCTAAATTCCAATCAGTGTTGCTGCTCATTTAATTTTCCCTTTTACAAAATTGGATGCATATTGATTACTCTACCAAATAATCTCTGTTTTATGGACATTTTCTGTAAATGATTTCTTTATTTGCTTCAATGCTTCCTGTGACATGAATGTGGATGTGCTAAAGTTCATATACTGCCACTCTGATCGGCCAGCAACTTTAAACACAGTTAGATCTATACTGGGCATATTTATCAATGTGTTTGGTGAGGACAGAAGTAACATTCAATTGTTTATTTGTTGTCACCCTTAACATGCATCATTTCATACCAAACTATCACGTGAATGTAGATTAGAATAGATACGCTGACCTAGAAAACTTCCATTCGTATATTATTTTGTTCTTGGTTTCATCTTAGGATCAAGAATATGTAGTAGTTACTTAAGTTTTCTTGTTGAAGTTGAACACTTGGATGAGCAAACTGTAAAACATCATGAGGGTCATTTGGGATTGAAGAATTTGGGAAAGGCTTATTTTACATAGTATATACTATGATTAAACTCTTTAAGGTTTAAGTGGCCTACCATTGCCATAGCCATATTCTATAGTCTATACTCTCCCGTCCCTCCATCCACAAATATAAGGGCACTGTTGTTACAGCGTCATCTAGGTGTCTGGGCGGCTGGCAACGAGTGCCATAGTCTGTCGCCTCACCTGAACCTAGCCAGACGGATGCTTGGATGACTTAGGTGACATCACGACGACTAGGCAGGCTCCCAAGCGCCGCCACCGTCGCCTAGCCACAATTTCAGAACAAGATCAAGGATTAGGAGAAGAGGAAGAAGCTGAAAATGACTTTATTGCTCCTGATGATCTACATGTTTAGGATGACTATGGCCAAGCACTTGCTACATATGAAATTGCTACAACTCTGCAAGTGATGAGGATGTGGACAGCATAAATGAGATGGACTTAGATATTGATTAGGCTTTACGGGCTTATGGCAGTATGCCATATTTATCAGCTATTCAGTTTATCATGTTTTTGCTTGATATGTATAGTTGCTTGCTACCTGCTGGACCTATATTTTATTTGCTAGTATTTGATATATCATATATATATTGTCTACTTGCTGCTGGATAAATGGGTGCTTAGGCGGTCGCTTAGGCGCCTGGCTGGTGACTCGCCTCGCTGTAGCATCGTGATAACCATGTAAGATGGATCTGGGTAACATGCCATTTAATCTCCTGTCAAATCTCTTTAATGACATTGTTAACCTGACATTTAATCTTCTTAACTTGTCAATCAGAACACATGAACAATTAAATGTGCTTTAGTTAGGGATATATGCATCTTTTCCCATCCAGTTTTTTAATCTGTCCTTGAAATTCCAGTTTCCCTTTTATTTGTCAATGCTGGGAGCAGATGATTTTGGGTATATTGTGGATGTTACACAACTCTGTTTAGCAAATGTGGTTCTTTTAAGTGGGTTTTATTAATTCAATATAATATACAATTGGATGCAGAGTGAATCCTGGCAATCGGCAGGTGTAAACACACCAACAAATCAGCTACAAGATGCACTTCATCGCACATTCCTGATTTGAATTCTCTGTTTAGTGACTAATGTTGAAAATCAGCTACAAGCTGTACTTCATTGCTCATTCCTGATTTGAATTCTCTGTTTAGTGACTAATGTTGATCTTTCTTTTCCAGTAAAGTATGGGATGCACTTACTGGCGATGAACTACATTCATTTGAACATAAGCATATAGTTCGGGCATGTGCTTTCTCTGAGGTAGTGCTTGTCCTCATCTCAATGAAGTATTATGTGGAAACTATGGTTGTCATTTCTGGAGTGTTCTTTGCACCTAAAATGTTGTGCACAGTTCTTTCATAAAATTTCTTAAGTGCTGTTATCCACTCTGAACAATTCGGCCAGTTATATTAAAGCCTGCCCTTAATTTGTTATGCTTACTGCAACCATTGGATATCTGAAAAATGTACTTGTAAAATGGTTGATTTATATCCATGGCCACATCTTCCTTAGCATTATTAGTATTTGTTTGCTACCTTAATTGTATTATAGTCCTAAGTGGCCATGTTAGTTTAATGCTTATATAACTAGGTTATGTTTGCACATGGTTTACCTCCCCTTTAATTGTATTTTTATTTTTTCTAATATCACTAATTATAAAAAAACCTTGGGAGTTTTCCTTTAAACTTTGAAGCAATAGACAAGTATTTGCAAACTAAAATCAATTTGATTGAGAAACATGTGTTTGGGGTTTGGTGCAGCCGCTATATGTTTTGTCCTTCAATTTCTCTTTTTTACACGCTGTTGTACAAAATTGGTCTTGTTTCATGCTTTGCTTCTGACCTGACTTGAATTACCATTGACATTGCAGGACACCCACCTTTTACTCACTGGAGGCATGGAAAAGACTTTGCGTGTGTATGATATTAATCGTCCTGATGCAGCTCCAAGAGAGCTTGACAAATCACCTGGTTCTGTCCGAACTGCTGCTTGGCTTCATAGTGACCAAACTATATTGAGTTCCTGCACTGACATGGGTGGAGTAAGGTGTGTGCACGGAAGAAATGCTTCAATGAATGCTAAACATTTATACTGGTTGGCATATATATTTACTATAGCTGTGCTCCTTTTAATTATTTTTTATGGTACTGTGCAGGCTATGGGATGTGAGAACAGGTAAAATTGTCCAAACTCTTGAAACCAAGGCTTCTATTACTAGTGCAGAAGTAAGCCAGGATGGCAGGTTCATCACTACAGCAGATGGCTCAAGTGTAAAATTTTGGGACGCGAATCAGTAAGTTTCTTTTATCACCATTTTAGTTAACCACTTATGTTGATTGATCCCTTTCTGACAAACATTTTGCATCAGCTTCGGCCTTGTGAAAAGCTATGATATGCCGTGCAATGTGGAGTCAGCTTCACTTGAACCCAAGTCTGGGAGTAAATTTGTAGCTGGAGGAGAAGATTTGTGGGTTCATGTATTCGATTTCTTCACTGGTGAAGAAATAGGTATGTTGTATCCTTTTAGTTCTTTAGCCTGCAGCTCAGGACCCCTGCCTTTGCCTATACAAATAGAAAGATTAGCATAGCATTCTTGTCTGGCTTTCAATCAATTGAATCTTATCAGTTGTGTTCTGCTATTCTAGCTTTCAGTGTTGTGATGTGTTGACTGTCGAGTATTTATTTAGCAGCGATATCAGTTACGTTCTATTGATTTAGCTTCAAATCTAGTCCCAGCTCACAAGTCTGCAGTACAAAATAAAATCGTGTATAAAAAATTGTATAATCAGATTCGGGATTAAAACTTCTTCCCTTGAGTACCAATGGTATTTAGATTTGGGAAAATATATTATGTGGCAATGGTAAAATCTGGATTACCACAATTTGCCAGTGTTGGACCAATTGTTCTTTGCATATACCTGGGTTCTCTAGGGATGTTTTTTTTCCTATTATATGTTCCAATTTTGCCTTGAGGTATCAAGGGGAAAACGGCCTTCTGGGCGAGAGAATTTTCAAGATACATTGGTTTGCTGGTGACTAGTTTTAGAAGGTTATACCGATAGCATATATACATATCTGGAAATGGATCTATCTTGTCCCACGTTTGCCCTGAGTCTAAATACCATTAGCTACATTCACTTGATAATCACCATATTTTTGGTCTGTTGATAAATATCAGACACTACGTTGATGGCATTTGTGTAATGTTTTTTTTGTGTTTCTTAAGATGGAAAGCATTTGTTGTGTTTGGGTTTTAGTTCTGTTGAAATGTTTATTGCCCATTAGTTATCTTCTCTCGCTTTCAGTATTTCTAAGGGAGGTATGCCTGTTTATGGTTTCACTCCATTGCCTTCCAAGTGAAATGACAGCTGTTCTTCAATGCAGCTTGTAACAAAGGGCATCATGGACCGGTCCACTGTGTCCGGTTTGCACCTGGTGGTGAATCATACGCATCGGGTTCAGAAGATGGCACCATTAGGATCTGGCAGCTTAGCCCAGTTAATGCTGATGACGACGAGGCGGCCAATGCAAATGGCAAGGCAAATGCTGCAGTGAACGAGGTTACAACCAAGCTCGAGGGCGGCTTCCACATTCCCAAGGAGGGACAGGCTGGGGGGTAGGACCTCATGTGCTTTGTTGTGGTGCTTGTGGTTCTTATTGCGAGGAGATTGCCCATAGGGCTGCCACGGTCATTCAGTTTCTCCCTGCAGAGCCATCAACACCTGTTTGCGATCCAAGGGTATCATGGCTTCAAGAGTCATCACCCTGGTAACTGGGGAAAAACCATACCCCTCGTAAGCATGGTGGTGGGTTTTTGGATGGGGCCTTCGCTTTGATAGAACATAGCAACTGTAGTGTCAAAAATAAACAAGAGAATACAACTTGGGTAGGTATCGTGTCTTCGGTCATTAAAGTGAAGTATTCTGTATCGCCGCCAGTAATTTTTGTGGCTTTTTGATATTGGAACGCCGATTTTCAAATCAAAGCTGACGACCACTTCTTGATCATGAGGCAATATAGATAGCGTCATGCCCATATCAAATGACAGATTTCTCTGCTCTACTGGACATGCTTTTTTGGTGGCATCCGCGGACACGATACGTGAAATTTGGTTTTATGTTATTGTGCACCTACCCGAAATTCATGATTGGTTTAGGTATCCCATAAAGTCGACCTTTCCCATAGGACATCTTGGATATAAGGGCACTGACGCATGTTGCGTTTTGCAGCAATCTCGTCACTGCGTCCGCAAAAGGGAATCGCGTCACATGCCCCTCCTTGCGACCTGAGACTTGGCTGATTGCATCTGATCGGCCTTCCTAAAATGTTACCATCTCATGATAGGCCCCACCGGTACTGTTACTAAGTCCTCGTTTAATAATTGTTTCGTCCAGCAGAGAGACGGGAATTTCTGCTGCAGACTGGACATCAGATCTAACTAACGCAGTGACACTGCAAATGGTTTCTAAAAAAGATTGCAGACTGACGGTTATGCAAATTCTGAGATTAGTTGTACGCATGTAAAGACTTTGAGTCCTGTACGGGAGCTAAGCTCAGTATCACAGGATGTTGCATGGCTGCATGGAAACAGAAAACGTTGTTTTATGCTGCGACCGTTCGAGTGCGCTTGCCTAGCACTGCACATGCAGAGAGGGATTCAGGATGTGATTGGCAAGTGGAGCTGAAAGCTCCGGATGTGATAGAGAGAATATGTCCTCTTCACTTGATTGATCTTTCAAGATATGAATTATACTAAGAGCAATAAACAAGTAAAGTAGAGAACTTAGGAAGAAAAAATCACAATAAAGCAAAGAGACAAGTGAGACACACAATTTTTGTCCCATGGTTCAGCAAAGCCTACATACACGTTGTGGTGTCCTCCTTTGAACAAGAGTTCCAATTAACCCCTCTCAAGTGATCACCTTGCTCAACCTTGAGTGCCATAGTTTTTCCTTATATCTTAAGTATCCCGTTTGCAATGAATCTCCACAACTTGGAGTCTCTTGCAGCCTTACAAAAGATCACAATGTCAACTTAGAGTAAGGGAGGGAAAGAAAGTACACACACAAGAGCAATGAGCAGCAACACACGCAAGAATCATAAAGACAAGAGCGCAAGAACACAAATCAATAAGAACAACTCGTAATTGGCGCTCAGATCTCACTAAAACAGCTAGTATGCGTTGTTGCAGCGTCTCAGAGTGTTGTATAGCTCTTGGAGTACTTGGGTGCTGAATGAAGGCACCCAGGGGTCCTTTTATACCCCCAAGTGAGACCTAGTCGTTACATCCTTCCATAGAAAGCAATAGAAACTTTCCTGTCTACGGGCGCACCTGACCGATCTGGTGCACCACCGGACCAGGTCTGTGTGCCCCTAGCTCGGGATCTAATTAGCGCCCTTCCTTAGCTAGGTGGCACTAGATAGGTCCAGTGCACCACTAGACCGTCCGGTGACGTCAGCTAGCTGTTGGGCACGGACGAAGTCCTAAGTAGCCATTGGTGAAGCGGTCTGTGCACACCGGACTGGTCCGATAAATTTTATAATTAAAATTCTCGGGACCGAGCAGTTGGGCTCGGTCACATGGACCTAGTCCGGTCCAGTGCAACCCAGACCAACACATGTTGGGCTCTTTTGAGCCTATCTTCTCCAAACTTTTTCGACTTTCTTTAAGGGCTTCCCTACGACTTATACAATCATAATTAGCAATAAATCAATTGACTAAGTGTCGGTAACTTACGTCTTCTCCTTAGTTTCATCAGTGTTTTCAATATGGCTCATTTCAAGTCCAAAATGCAATTTTTTTCTTCACAAAGGGTTAGAGGACCAAAGCAAGTGCTAGAAACATTGTAATGGACCTACGCAACATGTTTAAGTGTGAAAACCTGACAACTTTACCATTTTACTCCAAGTTGCATATTTGGACCCTAGTTTGAGCACTTCTGGACTTGATCTCTTTAAAATGACTTTAATGAACCTGTGCTCATACTCACATCAAGATAGTTGATGTGGTGTGTTAGACACTTAATCACCAAAACAGGTAGCAATGGCCCTATGGCATATTTCTCTTTCACCAGTACGTACCCCAAGTACAACAATAGCGCAAACCCCTCTTAGTACATAATGAGTTATCAGGTTGCCATCACATCCTCTACGGGACAACAATGCAATGGCTAAATCATTCATCATTGCCCTCGAGGGTCTAGCCTTAACTTGGAACTCAAGGCTGTCCCCCTCTCAATCAACTCCTGGAGGGCACTTTGCGACAACTTCCAGCTAAATTTCCAAGGATACAACCTAAGACCGACATCCTCGTAGAGCTCTCCCACTACAAACAGCATGAGAAAGAGACCCTCCATGATTATTACAAAAAGTTCCTCCTGCTCAAATCCCAGTTGCCGATTGTCGAAGACCAAATCACAATCCACTATGCCATCAGCAACCTCCGTGCCAGACAACTCTATAGTCACTGAATAAGAGATTCCCCAAGAACCCTACAAGAATTGTATCAACTATTTGAGAAGTATGCTCGCTCGGAGGAATTACATTTCCAGAAACTTGGGACCCAATGGAAGTTCAATGAGACTTTGCAGGATAACAAGTTATGCGCTAAAGGCCAGCACCAGGATTGACCCCACCAGGATCACAGTTAGCAACCCCAGGTGCACAACATCGCTAATCCATAATAGCTAGACATGGTACCCCACTTACAGTCAGGACAACCCTTCGCAACATGGTTGAGGGGGCGGTGCAGCAAGAGGCCACAACCGAGGTAGAGGCCCTCAGCAGCAAATGAACCTTTATTGTGTCTTTCATGGAGAGGATGTTGAGTACACCACTAAAGATTGCCCAGAAACCAAAGAAACTAAAGATCACATGGCTAGAGCAGTCCCAACAAATAGTCCAAGAGCCATAGTCCACACTTATCAACCCCAGTATCCCCCTCGCGATGAAGACCCCCACCCAACTTTCCCTTAATACCACCCAAACATCAATCCACACCACAACATATCCCCCAACTCCCCCATTAAGAAATACTAGCACTCCCCAAACCACCACCACAAATAAACGAACACGACCACCATAATCGAATGGAGTTGTCGAACGGGAAAAATCGAAAAGTTTTCACTGCAATCAAGAAAAGGCTGCTATAGGACAAGAAAGGAAAGTGGGTTGATCAGCTGCCCGAGGTCCTGTAATACCCAATTTGTAAATAATAAGAGAAGGGTGATCTTCTTACATGTATTTTCTTCCAATTATTGGAACATGTGAATAACCATAATTAGAGTGAATAATTAACTAATGGCACATAAATAATTTATGCATCATGTTGGAGTTTATTTGTGTGTGCATTTAATAATAATAATAATAATATTAATAGAAATACATTAATGTCCAAATTTGGATTTAAGACCTAGTTTACAATCTAGAATTTGGAGAAAGAGAAGGAAAATACTATACAAAATAAAAAAATAAATATATAAATAAATAAAACCTTTTCAAACTTGTATCGTTAAATTATACATTAGATCTGAGTACAAAAATTCACAACCACATTTGAATTCAAACTAGGATTTAAAAGTAAAAAAGAGAAAATAGAAAAAAAGGAAAAACACAGCTATACCTTGTTGGGCCGGCTTCTCCCCGCTCGGCCCACCAACAGCCCTCACGAGTAGCTCAACTGGGCTAGGCGTGGCGCCGACATGGGGCCCCCTTGGCCAGCCACATTGCGTGGACTCCCCTTTCTTTCACTGACTAGTGGGTCCTGCAGGTCTAGCCCGCGCACTATCCCAGGTGGGGCCTTGGTCCACTCTTTACCTTCTTCCCCAAGTGCCTGCATTCGCCCACCTCCCAACTACCTCCGTAGGGATGGCAACGGGTTTAAAACCCGCGGGTACAGAGATTACAAACCCATACCCGCGGGATTAATGTTAAATCCGTACCCGCACCTGTTACCCGCGACGGATAGCGTATGTTACCCAAACCCGCTACCCGCGGGTACACCCGCGGGCATAGTCATATAAGAAATATTTATTAAACTGATAGCACATAATAATAAATATTTATTAAACTGATAAAAACATGTACCGATCTTAGCCAAAAGTTCTACGAGTTCCCTGGCGTCTGTAGTCTTGTTTTATATCATTTGATTGGCTCCGCTCGCTCAAAGCTTTCGGGGTGGCACTAAATTGAGATGCATGTGCTCTACAGTCTATACAGACACACACGCGGGTATGCGGGTTTGCGGGCACGGGTGCAACATTTTCATACCCACGAGAAAAAACCCGTCGGGTTGAGAATCAAACTCATACCCGTATCCACGGGTACAAACTCACACCCAAACCCGCATCCTATAGGGTTTTTACCCGCGGGCACGCGGGTAAAAGGTGCCCGTTGCCATCCCTGTACCTCCGTAACCACCGGTCGGGCATGCCGGACCTGCATGGAGACTCCCTGGGCTCCTAGTTATATGATGGGTAAACCCTCTCTCGTGCCCTCTAACCCAATCACGTAAATTCCCTCACGGAACCACAGCGTCGGGGAAATTGCAAGCTTGAATCGGCCGGATCGGAGCTTGGGTTGACCACCGTCGCCGTCGGGACTCCTCTACGACTGCACTCAGCCGTTGGGCGGAGTTGCGAAGGTGGCATTTGAGCGTTCATCGGGAGCAGGTTGCGGCAGGACGGCTCGGCGTTAAGGAACCTGAGAGCACCTAGAGGGGGGGGGTGAATAGGTGATCCTGAATAAACTTGAACTTATAGCCACAAAAACTTGTTAAGTGTTAGAGCAGATAATGCCAAGTGGCTAGATAGGAGTCTCCACAAAACACAATAACCACAGAAGATCAATCACAGAGATGGCACAGTGGTTTATCCCGTGGTTCGGCCAAGACCAACGCTTGCCTACTCCACGTTGTGGCGTCCCAACGGACGAGGGTTGCAATCAACCCCTCTCAAGCGGTCCAAAGACCAACTTGAATACCACGATGTTTTGCTTTGCCTTTCAATATCCCGTTTGCAAGGAATCTCCACAAATTGGAGTCTCTTGCCCTTACAAGTATATGATCACAAAGAAGCACAGAGTAAGGGAGGGAAGCAACACACACAAATCCACAGCGAAATGCGCACACAAACAGCCAAGAGTCGAGCTCGAATGACTATCTCAGAGTTCTCGCTAGAACGGGGCTCGAATCACTTAGAATCACAAACGAACGCGCAAAGAATGAGTGTGGATGATCAAGAATGCTCTAAGGTTGCTTGGTTGTCTCCTCCATGCGCCTAGGGGTCCCTTTTATAGCCCCAAGGCAGCTAGGAGCCGTTGAGAGCAAATCTGGAAGGCTATCCTTGCCTTCTGCCGTCGGGTGCACCGGACAGTCCGGTGTACACCAGACACTGTCCGGTGCCCGATTTCTTTCCAAAAATGGCGCTGCCGACCATTGCAGACCGTTGGCAGTCTTGGAGCCGTTGGCGCACCGGACATGTCCGGTGCACACCGGACAGTCCGGTGTCGTCTATAAGCCGTTGGCTCGACCACGTGTCCCGCGCAGATTGCGCGGCCGACCGTTGGCCCGGCCGACCGTTGGCTCACCGGACAGTCCGGTGCACACCGGACAGTCCGGCGAATTTTAGCCGTACGCCGTCGGCAGATTCCCGAGAGCAGCCAGTTCGCGCCGAGTCAGTCTGGCGCACCGGACACTGTCCGGTGCACACCGGACAGTCCGGTGTGCCAGACCGAGCTGAGTCTTGGCTGTACACAGCCAAGTCTCTTGCACCTTTCTTCTTTTCTTCTTCTTTCTGTTTCTAACACTTAGACATGTATATTAGTATACAAAACCAATGTACTAAGGCTTAGAAACATACCTTTATCCTTGATTTGTACTTTGTCCAACATTTTACAATTAGACACCTGTGTTGGGCACTAAATCACCAAAATACTTAGAAATGGCCCAAGGGCACATTTCCCTTTCAATCTCCCCCTTTTTGGTGATTTATGCCAACACAACATAAAGCCAGTAGAACAAGTACAAAATCAAATCAAATAAGAACTCAAAATTGTTTTGATTCATTTTTGACATATATGGATCACTCTATGCCACCACTTGGTTTGTTTTTGCAAATTAAACCAAAATCTCTATCTCTAAGTCAAACACACATGTTGAAACATAAAGAGAGTCATTCCAAAAGAGATTGATCAAGGATTTCAAAAACTCCCCCTTTTTCCAATAATCAATACTTCTCCCCATAAGAAGCCAACTTTTGATAAGAGAGACAACAAAAGAGTTTTGTCAAACAAAAAGCTCTATTCTACTATTTTCAAAATCTCTCTCAAGTGGTAGCTGATCCATTATTGCTTTGGCCTTTATTTTCTCCCCCTTTGGCATCAAGCACCAAAACGGGATCAATTTTGGCCCTATAACCCCATTGCCTCACCAAAATCTCCAATTAAGAGCAAATAGCAATAAGAGTTCATTAGATGAACTTGGAATAGGTTACCCTCTCATCGGAGTGCAGTGGAAGTCTGTCATGGTCCAAGTCCACCTTTCCCTTTCAATTCTCCTTTGAGACTAAAGCAAGCTCAAGCAGATGGTTAGTCTCAAAGGGTCAAGTTGTAACACATCTCCCCCTAAAACTGTGCATCACTTTGCAACGGACTTGTGAGGTCCAGGGAGTGTTTGTACAACTTGAGCACCATACTTAACAACAAAATGCAAAAAGGAACATGATCAAACGCATAAATACATGTATGCTACATTTCAATCCAAGTTCCGCGAATCTAAGATATTGAGCTCACTACGCAACCTGCAAAAGGTCTTCTCATCTAAAGGCTTGGTAAAGATATCGGCTAGCTGGTTCTCGGTGCTAACATAAAACACTTCGATATCTCCCTTTTGCTGGTGGTCTCTCAAAAAGTGATGCCGGATGTCAATGTGCTTTGTGCGGCTATGCTCAACAGGATTTTCCGCTATTCGGATAGCACTCTCATTATCACATAGGAGTGGGACTTTGCTCAGATTGTAGCCAAAGTCCCTGAGGGTTTGCCTCATCCAAAGTAGTTGCGCGCAACACTGTCCTGCGGCAACATACTCGGCCTCAGCGGTGGATAGGGCAACGGATGTTTGTTTCTTAGAGTTCCATGACACCAGGGACCTTCCTAAGAATTGGCACGTCCCCGATGTACTCTTCCTATCGACCTTACATCCAGCATAGTCAGAATCTGAGTACCCAATCAAGTCAAAGTTAGACCCCTTTGGATACCAGATCCCGAAGCAAGGCGTAGCAACCAAATATCTAAGAATTCGCTTCACCGCCACTAAGTGACACTCCTTAGGATCGGATTGAAATCTGGCACACATGCATACGCTAAGCATAATATCCGGTCTACTAGCACATAAATAAAGTAAAGACCCTATCATTGACCGGTATGCTTTTTGATCAACGGACTTACCTCCTTTGTTGAGGTCGGTGTGTCCGTCGGTTCCCATCGGCGTCTTTGCGGGCTTTGCGTCCTTCATCCCAAACCTCTTTAACAAATCTTGCGTGTACTTCGTTTGGGAGATGAAGGTGCCGTCCTTGAGTTGCTTCACTTGAAATCCAAGGAAATAGGTCAACTCGCCCATCATCGACATCTCGAATTTCTGCGTCATCACCCTGCTAAACTCTTCACAAGACTTTTGGTTAGTAGAACCAAATATTATGTCGTCGACATAAATTTGGCACACAAAAAGATCACCATCGCAAGTCTTAGTAAAAAGAGTTGGATCGGCTTTCCCAACCTTGAACGCATTAGCAATTAAAAAATCTCTAAGGCATTCATACCATGCTCTTGGGGCTTGCTTAAGTCCATAGAGCGCCTTAGAGAGCTTACACACGTGGTCGGGGTACCGTTCATCCTCGAAGCCAGGGGGTTGCTCCACGTACACCTCCTCCTTGATTAGCCCATTGAGGAAAGCGCTCTTCACATCCATTTGGTACAACCTGAAAGAATGGTGAGCGGCATATGCTAGCAAGATACGAATTGATTCTAGCCTAGCCACAGGAGCAAACGTCTCCTCAAAGTCCAAACCTGTGACTTGGGCATAACCTTTTGCCACAAGTCGAGCCTTGTTCCTCGTCACCACCCCGTGCTCGTCCTGTTTGTTGCGGAACACCCACTTGGTTCCCACAACATTTTGCTTGGGACGAGGCACCAGTGTCCAAACTTCATTGCGCTTGAAGTTGTTGAGTTCCTCCTGCATGGCCAATACCCAATCCGGATCTAGCAAGGCCTCCTCTACCCTGAAAGGCTCAATAGAAGAGACAAAGGAGTAATGCTCACAAAAATTAACTAATCGAGATCGAGTAGTTACTCCCTTGCTAATGTCACCCAAAATTTGGTCGACGGGATGATCCCTTTGAATCATCGCTCGAACTTGGGTTGGAGGTGCCGGTTGCGCTTCTTCCTCCATCACATGATCATCTTGTGCTCCCCCTTGATCACACGCCTCCTGTTGATGAATCTGTTCATCGTCTTGAGTTGGGGGATGCACCGTTGTGGAGGAAGAAGATTGATCTCGTTCATCTTGTTCCTGTGGCCGTACTTCTCCAATCGCCATAGTTCGTATAGCGGCCGTCGGAACATCTTCTTCATCTACATCATCACAATCAACAACTTGCTCTCTTGGAGAGCCATTAGTCTCATCAAATACAACGTCGCTAGAGACTTCAACCAAACCTGATGATTTGTTGAAGACCCTATACGCCTTTGTATTTGAATCATAACCTAATAAAAACCCTTCTACAGCTTTGGGAGCAAACTTAGAATTTCTACCCTTCTTCACTAGAATGTAGCATTTGCTCCCAAATACACGAAAGTAAGATACATTGGGTTTGTTACCGGTTAGAAGCTCGTACGAAGTCTTCTTGAGGAGGCGATGAAGGTAGACCCTGTTGATGTAGTGGCAAGCCGTGTTCACAGCTTCCGACCAAAAGCACTCGGGGGTCTTGAACTCTCCAAGCATCGTCCTTGCCATATCGATCAGCGTCCTGTTCTTCCTCTCTACCACACCATTTTGCTGTGGTGTGTAGGGAGCGGAGAACTCGTGCTTGATCCCTTCCTCCTCAAGGAACTCCTCCACTTGAAGGTTCTTGAACTCGGACCCGTTGTCACTCCTTAACTTCTTCACCTTGAGCTCAAACTCATTTTGAGCTCTCCTGAGGAAGCGCTTGAGGGTCCCTTGGGTTTCAGACTTATCCTGCAAAAAGAACACCCAAGTGAAGCGGGAAAAGTCATCAACAATAACTAGACCATACTTACTTCCTCCTATGCTCAGATAGGCGACGGGTCCAAAGAGGTCCATATGCAGCAGCTCCAGAGGTCTTGACGTGGTCATCACATTCTTGCTGTGATGTGCTCCTCCCACTTGTTTACCTGCTTGACAAGCTGCACAAGGTCTATCTTTTTCGAAATAAACATTTGTTAGACCTATCACGTGTTCTCCCTTTAGAAGCTTGTGGAGGTTCTTCATCCCCACATGTGCTAAGCGGCGATGCCACAGCCAGCCCATGCAAGTCTTAGCCATTAAGCATGCATCTAGACCGGCCTCTTCTTTTGCAAAATCAACTAAGTAAAGCTTGCCGTCTAGTACACCCTTAAAAGCTAGTGAACCATCACATCTTCTAAAGACAGACACATCTACATTAGTAAAAAGACAATTATATCCCATATTGCATAGTTGACTAACAGATAGCAAATTGTAACCAAGAGACTCAACTAAAAATACATTTGATATTGAATGCTCATTAGAAATTGCAATTTTACCTAACCCTTTTACCTTGCCTTGATTCCCATCACCGAATATAATTGAATCTTGGGAATCCTTATTTTTGACGTAGGAGGTGAACATCTTCTTCTCCCCCGTCATATGGTTTGTGCATCCGCTGTCGATAATCCAGCTTGAACCCCCGGATGCATAAACCTGCAAGGCAAATTTAGGCTTGGGTCTTAGGTACCCAACTCATGTTGGGTCCTACAAGGTTAGCACATATATCCTTAGGGACCCAAATGCAAGTTTTATCTCCCTTGCATCTTGCCCCTAACTTCCTAGCAATTACCTTCTTACCCTTTCTACAAATAGCAAAGGGAGCATTGCAAGCATAATAAATGATAGAAGATTTGTTCACAACTTTTCTAGGAACATGAGCAAAATTTCTCCTAGGCATATCTCTATCATGCTTATAGGAAGAACTAGAAGCAAACATGGCATGAGAATCATAAACATGTGAATCAAAATCATTATAAGCATTTCTAGCATGTCTCCTATCATGGTATAAGAAAGCATGGTTCTTTTTAGCACTACTAGCCATAGGGGCCTTCCCTTTCTCCTTGACGAAGATGGGAGTCTTATGGCTTGTTAAGTTCTTGGCCTCTCTCTTGAAGCCAAGACCATCCTTAATTGAGGGGTGTCTACCAACCGTGTAGGCATCCCTTGCAAATTTTATTTTATCAACTTCACTCTTGCTAGTCTTAAGTTGAGCATTAAGACTAGCCAATTCATCATTAAGTTTTGAAATTGAAACTAGGTGTTCACTACAAGCATTAACATCAAAATCCTTACACCTAGTGCAAATTGTAACATTTTCAACACAAGAGTTACTTGCTACTTCTAGTTTAGCGGTTAAAACATTAATTTCACCTTTTAAAGAAGAAATGGTTTCATTACAAGTAGAAAGTTCACAAGAAAGAATTCCATTTCTTTTAACTTCTAGAGCAAGTGAATTTTGTGCACTAACAAATTTATCATGCTCTTCATATAAAAGATCTTCTTGTTTTTCTAAGATTCTATCCTTTTCATTCAAAGCATCAATCAATTCATTAATCTTAGCTATCTTAGTTCTATCCAATCCCTTGAATAAACTAGAATAATCTATTTCATCCTCACTAGACTCATCATCACTAGAAGAATCATAAGTATTAGCATTACTAGTGATTACCTTCTTCTCCCTTGCCATGAGGCAAGTGTGATGCTCGTGGGGGAAGAGAGTCGATTTGTTGAAGGCAGTGGCGGCGAGTCCTTCGTCGTCGGAGTCGGACGAAGAGCAATCCGAGTCCCACTCCTTTCCAAGGTGTGCTTCACCTTTGGCCTTCTTGTAAACTTTCTTGTTCTCTCTCTTCCCGTTTTTTCCTTGCTCCTGGTCACTATCATTTTCGGGACAGTTAGCAATAAAATGACCAACCTTACCACATTTGAAGCATGAGCGCTTCCCCTTTGTCTTGGTCTTGCTTGTCTGCCCCTTGCGACCATTTAGCGCCGTCTTGAATCTCTTGATGATGAGAGCCATCTCTTCATCATTTAGTCCGGCCGCCTCAACTTGCGCCACCTTGCTAGGTAGCGACTCCTTGCTCCTTGTTGCCTTGAGAGCAATGGGTTGAGGCTCGTGGATTGGACCGTTCAACGCTTCGTCGACGTATCTTGCCTCCTTGATCATCATTCGCCCGCTTACAAATTTTCCAAGTACTTCCTCGGGCGACATCATCGTGTACCTGGGATTCTCACGAATATTGTTCACAAGATGAGGATCAAGAACGGTAAAGGACCTTAGCATTAGGCGGACGACGTCGTGGTCCGTCCATCGCGTGCTTCCGTAGCTCCTTATTTTGTTGATAAGGGTCTTGAGCCGGTTGTACGTTTGAGTTGGCTCCTCTCCCCTTATCATGGCGAATCGTCCAAGCTCGCCCTCCACCAACTCCATCTTGGTGAGCATGGTGATGTCGTTCCCCTCGTGAGAGATCTTGAGGGTGTCCCATATTTGCTTAGCATTGTCCAAGCCGCTCACCTTGTTGTACTCTTCCCTGCACAAGGATGCTAAGAGAACAGTAGTAGCTTGTGCATTTCTATGGATCTGTTCATTTATAAGCAAGGGACTATCCGAGCTATCAAATTTCATTCCATTCTCTACAATCTCCCATATGCTTGGATGGAGAGAGAATAAGTGACTACGCATTTTGTGACTCCAAAATCCGTAGTCCTCCCCATCGAAGTGTGGAGGTTTGCCAAGAGGAATGGAAAGCAAATGCGAATTCGAACTATGTTGAATACGAGAATAATCAAATGAAAAGTTCGAATTGACCGTCTTTTTGTAGTCGTTGTCGTCGTCCTTTTGGGAAGAAGTAGATTCATCACTATCGTCGTAGTAGATGATCTCCTTGATGCGCCTCGTCTTCTTCTTCTTCCCTTCCTTCCGTCTATGGCCCGAGCCGGAGTCGGTAGGCTTGTCGTCCTTCGGCTCATTGATGAAGGATTCCTTCTCTTTGTCGTTGATCACAATTCCCTTCCCCTTAGGATCCATCTCTTCGGGCGGTTAGTCCCTTTTGTGAAGAGAACGGCTTTGATACCAATTGAGAGCACCTAGAGGGGGGGGGGTGAATAGGTGATCCTGAATAAACTTGAACTTATAGCCACAAAAACTTTTAAGTGTTAGCGCAGATAATGCCAAGTGGCTAGATAGGAGTCTCCACAAAACACAATAACCACAGAAGATCAATCACAGAGATGGCACAGTGGTTTATCCCGTGGTTCGGCCAAGACCAACGCTTGCCTACTCCACGTTGTGGCGTCCCAACGGACGAGGGTTGCAATCAACCCCTCTCAAGCGGTCCAAAGACCAACTTGAATACCACGATGTTTTGCTTTGCCTTTCAATATCCCGTTTGCAAGGAATCTCCACAAATTGGAGTCTCTTGCCCTTACAAGTATATGATCACAAAGAAGCACAGAGTAAGGGAGGGAAGCAACACACACAAATCCACAGCGAAATGCGCACACAAACAGCCAAGAGTCGAGCTCGAATGACTATCTCAGAGTTCTCGCTAGAACGGGGCTCGAATCACTTAGAATCACAAACGAACGCGCAAAGAATGAGTGTGGATGATCAAGAATGCTCTAAGGTTGCTTGATTGTCTCCTTCATGCGCCTAGGGGTCCCTTTTATAGCCCCAAGGCAGCTAGGAGCCGTTGAGAGCAAATCTGGAAGGCTATCCTTGCCTTCTGCCGTCGGGTGCACCGGACAGTCCGGTGTACACCGGACACTGTCCGGTGCCCGATTTCTTTCCAAAAATGGCGCTGCCGACCGTTGCAGACCGTTGGCAGTCTTGGAGCCGTTGGCGCACCGGACATGTCCGGTGCACACCGGACAGTCCGGTGCCGTCTATTAGCCGTTGGCTCGACCACGTGTCCCGCGCAGATTGCGCGGCCGACCGTTGGCCCGGCCGACCGTTGGCTCACCGGACAGTCCGGCGAATTTTAGCCGTACGCCGTCGGCAGATTCCCGAGAGCAGCCAGTTCGCGCCGAGTCAGTCTGGCGCACCGGACACTGTCCGGTGCACACCGGACAGTCCGGTGTGCCAGACCGAGCTGAGTCTTGGCTGTACACAGCCAAGTCTCTTGCACCTTTCTTCTTTTCTTCTTCTTTCTGTTTCTAACACTTAGACAAGTATATTAGTATACAAAACCAATGTACTAAGGCTTAGAAACATACCTTTATCCTTGATTTGTACTTTGTCCAACATTTTACAATTAGACACCTGTGTTGGGCACTAAATCACCAAAATACTTAGAAATGGCCCAAGGGCACATTTCCCTTTCAGAACCCCCCCACACGTTCTCACCCGACCTCTCTTCGTGGCGATGCACACCTAGACTGAAGTAGAATTGGCTTGCAGCTCGACGTGGCGGGGCACGACACCACCATAGTTTCGGCTTCGGTTAGGATGCGGTGGCTGGGGCGAACGACAGTGTGCGACTGGAGGCGCTTCCTGGCGTCGTCGAGGCCCGCATCTCTAGGAACGCGTGGCGGCATGTGGCGCCACAGAGAAGACAACATATTGGCCTTCGATCTCTGTGTGGGCGACCACGATTGGATGGGATCGGGAAACAGTTGTATCCATATGATTTCAATCCAGCGTGTGTGATTAGATCGGGTGGGACAACTATTGCGATCCGAGATCCTTGCGTACCCCTTCGCGCGCGTCAAGTTGCATAAGAGCCCCGAAACTTTATGAAAATAAACCCGCCGTCCACCCTAAATAAATACAGAAAGGCCCAGACTTCTTTGATTTAAACCCCTGCATTCCTTAGAATTAATGGCGCAGTCCAGACACTTAACAAAGCAGCAAAATTAATATAGAAAATGTTTTTTAGCGTAAAAATAATTCTAGAATCTTGTTTAATTCCTAGAAAATTCATTTAACAACTTTTTAATCCATTTCAGTTGCATTAATTTTGTATTAACATTGTTTATCACTTGGTAACTCTGTTTTAGCATGAAACCTAGACTAAAATTCACCACTTGATTAATTTTGTACCAAACACATAAAGACTTCGAAAAATCATAACTCGTAATCCGTAACTCCGAATTTAGTGACTCTCGAACCTACGATCATGTTACGATGAGTAGATTATTATTATCCATTATGTTCCTCTGATTGGTGTGATGCTAATTTATCCCATACTATGTTTGTTTGTATTGCTTCGAGTAGATGAGCAAGTGATTGAGGACCCAGATGTTCAGCAGGTAGAAGTTGCTGAGCAGGAGCTCGTTGAAGGCAAGTTGTGCCCTTGACCACTTTTATTTACCCAATAATTTTATCTATAATCATTTTGGCATGCATAAGCTTAATTTTGATGGGACCCAATAGGTCACCCTAGTTTGGTCATCTTTACACCTTGTTTACCCCTGAACTTTTGGGTAGTCTTTGCTATTGCTATATATGGTTTTGGGTGTTGAGATAACTATTACACATGATCATTCTTTATTATTATTGTTCTATTTCTGTTCATGATAAGACTATTATGTTAATTGGAACATGGAGCTTAACTTGAGAAACACGTGCCACCACAAGGGTGATATGGGACGTCCTTGGCTGACTAATTAGGAAAGCTAGTGGAGGTCTACCTTACCCAAAAGGGGCAAGGGCAGTAGGGGAGTTGGCGTGTAGGGAGGTTCTTGGGTTGATTTTGCTGCGATGGCGGTCAGACAGGGAATTCCTGCATTGCGCTCCCTAGAAACTGTAGTGGATTTTCTGAAGCTAGTGGAACTTTGTAAAGGCCTTGTAGTGTTACCCTGCCTCGCTTCCTTGGTAGAGGTGTATGGGGCCCGTACAACCCCGTGGTAGATGGGTAACATGACTTGTGGGTAAAGGGTACAACCTCTATAGAGTGTAAAACTAGTATACTAGCCGTGCTCGCGGTCATGAGCAGCTCAGGACTCTTGCATGATTAATTTATGGAATTAAATTCAATTTGTCATTTGCATCGCATTGTGGTTTGTTATTAATTTTATCTATTATTACTCTGGTTTGGTATCTACTTACAGTTAGTAATTGCTAATAAAATTTGACCAACTTATTAAAAGCAATGCTCAGCTTTAACCCTCATTTGTTGATCAGCCTTACACTTCACATGAATTCCCACCTTCGGTGAGTTCATGCACATTATTCCCCACAACTTGTTGAGCTATGATATTTTGTGAGCTCACTCTTGCGATATATAACCCCCCAGGAGAAGAGCAGGTCGTCCAGGAGGAGCCCTACAACAAGGAGTACAAGCTTATCTAGGTGGCGTCTCCTAGTCAGCTTGATGGCGCCAAGGAATAATATTGAGTTCGCTTTATCGTTCCCATTTATTTTTGTAAGACTTCCACTGTGTAATAATGATATTTGTGACATTTATCTCTATACACTTTGTCATTATATGTGATGTTCTTCTTTGGCACACATATGAGACGCACCCGGCTTTATCCCTTAAATCCGGGTGTGACAAAAGTGGTATCAGAGGAAATGTTGATTGTAGGTTGAAACCTAGATAGAACTGGACAATACCCTTACCTACTTACCTTACTCTGATTCTTTCTATACTTTTCTTGATCCTGTCTCACCTTTGGCTATTCTACTCTGACTATTCTTATTTTTCTACTCTAGAAAGACAAGAAGGATTTCACATCTTGGAATCCTACAACTACAAACTCACTAAAGAAATAGGAGACCTAAGACAAAAAATATACTTTCTCTATCTAAAGTGTTTGAATGTTTGTTCTGATGATAAATGCCTGATTTACTTCTTTGATTGACGAAATAGTATAACAGGGCATTCTAGCATATACCACCATAGGGTAATGTATTAGTATCAGTAGATGACACACTAATTTACTGAGTTAATAAAACCCCCAAAAGATCATGTCTCATAATTACTCGTCTTATCTGCAATTCTATCTTACCATGTGTTTCTAACCCAGATGTCAATACCAGGAAGGGAGGTAGAATCGATCTACCTGCCAACCGTCGCAGGAGGATTGTTAACCAACCACAACCAGCGATGAATCCTCCACCAAACCCTCCACCGGCTGGGATGGATCCAGTGGCTGCCGCTCAGATGCAGTTGCTGCAGCAGATGACGAATACCATGATGGAAATGCAAGCGTAGATCTGTCAAGAACGCCAGGAGATGCATCAGGAAAGGCAGGAGATGCGAGAGCAGATGAGGCAAGAACGACGGGAAGGCAGCAACAACCACCACTACCTCCACCACCACCAGTTCCACCCCGAGACAAGCACTGGGAATTTATGAGTCACAAGCCACTTACATTCTCCAGCTCTCTAGATCCTCTACATGCTGAAGATTGGCTGAAATCAGTGGAGGAAATGCTTAATATCGCTCAATGCTCTGATCGGGAGAAGGTGCTCTATGCTTCGGGTTGTCTTACTGGCCCCGCTGCTGACTGGTGGGACTCCTACTATGCTGCCCATGCTACTACTGATACTATTACCTGAGTAGAATTTACTACACAGTTCAGAAACTACCATATTCCTACTGACCTGATGAAAATCAAGAAGAAGGAATTTCTATCACTAGAGCAAGGCAACATGTCAGTTAGTGAATGCCGTGATAAATTTATTCAGCTATCGAGGTATGCTCCAGATGAAGTTGCTGATGATGAAAGGAAGCAGGAGCATTTCATGGAGGGACTTATTGGGCCTCTTCAGTATCAGCTGGTTTCTCACACCTTCCCATCTTTCCAGCGGCTTCTGGATAAGGCTATAGCTATTGAACACAAACATGTTCAGCTGGGTGAGATGAAGAGGAAGGTTATCACCCAGGGGCAGGGGAGCAGTAGCATTCGTCCTCGCTATGTTCCACCCCAGGGTACATCAGCTCGTCCTGGAGGAGGACAACGACCAGTTCAGTATACACCATAGGCGACTCCATAGACTCCACACACTCGTCAGGCTGGCCCCACTGGCACCCCAACGAGACCTGCAGGACAGGGTACACTCACCACTTGCTTGAAGTGTGGTGAGGTTGGGCACTACGCTAATGCTTGTCTGAAGAGGATTCCCAGTACACTCGTCCAAGGCAAGCAACCAACTCTAGGTTTTGGCAAGGGATTCAGCATTTCCAGAGTCAACCAAGTCAATGCTGATGCTACCGCTGATGGAGCTAACCTCGCTATTGGTATGTTTTATATTAATTTAATTCATGTAGCTATATTATTTGATTCTGGAGCTACACATTCGTTTATTTCTACTCGCTATGCTAACACAAATGAGTTACCACTTCAAACTATGCAAAAACCACTGATAGTAATTACCCCTAAAGGGCTTGTTGAGGCAAACTATATGACCAATAGATTAACACTAACAGTCGCACATACATTTTTGTTATCAGGCCCATACTCTTTTCTTCACGAAGGGGTAAGGTTTCTAATGAGGCAGAGCGTTGTAATAATAAAGCAGAAATCTCCCTACAAACTCTCCCTTACCCATTGAAAAGGCTAAGAATCAGAGCCATAATATTCGACAAATGACAAAGCCACCACATCGATAGAGACAGGCTCATCGCCGCGTGCGATAGGAATCCACACAAAAGTCGCCCAATGCTGCAGCTGGATTAGCACAAAAATGTGCGAAGGCACCTAAGGGTGCAAAGTCATCTAAGGACACAGAAATCCATGCAAAATTCGCCCAAGGGTGCAGTCAAATTAGCACAATTATGTGTGAAAGCACCTAAGGGTGCAAAGTCGTCTAAGGACACAAAAATCCATGCAAAAGTCACCCAAGGGTGCAGTCAGATTAGCATGAAAATGTGCAAATACACCTAAGGGTGTGAAGTCGTCTAAGGACATAGAAATCCACACAAAAGTTTCCCTAGGGTGCAGTCGGAATAGAACAAAAAATGTATGTGAAGTCACATAACTATGCAAAGACATGAAATTTCGAGCAAAACTTGCTCAATACAGTAGCTAGCACCAAGCGCACCTTCGCTTCGGTCTCCTTATCGATAAGAGCGCGAGGGCAGCGCTCCACGTCAAGGGTTGCCAATCGGGGACCACAACAACCAACCATCCTATTGTTTTTTATTACAAAAACACAACCCCACTCAAAAAAATAATTATATCAATCAAGGGCTAGGGGGCTCTGCCTTCGCAAGGTAACCAAGATCCCTATAACTAAATAAGAGCAACTCAAGCTCTTCCTCTGTAAACAAATACCTAAGCTCATCCTCATCAAAACTAGGATGATCAAGGATACCACCAAAACCAAATTCAATAAAATCCCTTGCCTTCAAAGGGGTCTTCACACCTAGCAGGGCAAGACCACCCAAAGTCCCAACCGAAGAGGGCCCCATGAAACCACGAAGATGCTTCCTAGTAGCCCTTCACTTATTTTCCTTGTGAACAATTTGACCTTCGCTCACAACAATCTGAGCGGGCACAAGGGGCTCCTCATCTCTTATAATAAGAGGAGTCGACGATACCCCACCTAATAGCGCAAAATACACTAACTTGTCCTCGACATCCGAGGACTCTTCAGACCCAAACAACCTATAAATCTTTGTGGAGTCCACCGAAGGACTCGCTGCTACTTGTAGCAATACATACAAATAGACAAGGAGTACATAAAAATAACATTACACCAAACATGACAACAAACAGCGTAGGAATATTCTACGTGTTGCTACAAGATCGTAGGTTCGAGGACCACTAAAATTGGAGTTATGGTTGAAAAGATATAGTTTTCTGAAGTTGTAGATGATTAAACAATAAAGTTATATTCTATGTTGATTAATATGAACCATGTGGCTAAGTCGTCTACAGAAATAACACTTCCAACATTAGTTTAAGTTATAACTTGATTAGAGGTCATGCATTATTCAATGTTATAATTATAGGAAGATTTACTCTAATTAGAATGGTTAGTCCACTAATCACAAGTTAAATAAATATCCAATTTTGAGAGTATGTAATATGGTCCAATAATGTTTGTTACTGCATAGATAATTTTATTATGAAGCTAACGGAACTGGAACGGAGTAATTTGGAGTTAAAACGCAGGAGATATGACTTATCTAAGTTTATTAGTTTTATTTTATACTCGAAATCATTTTTTTGGAATTAGTTTAATAAGGTCATGACTAAGGTTACTAATTATGAAAGAACCAGGGCTACATTGCAAGAATCAAGGGCCCTGGGGTAATTGTTTTCTATATACAAGGGATGGCGGACACAATTTCTATAGACGACAGGGGCTGCAGTGTAAGTTTTAGGACCTATATGCTCTGATCTTTACATAAGAGTGAACCACGAGTTGATTCTAATTAAACAAAGGGGCTCTTTAGCAAATCTGATGTCATGAAGGGGTACGGGCGATCCACGGCCGCAAGTTCTCAGATCCATGGCCCACGCTAGATCACGAACCGGTATCTAACCTCCACCATCGGATGACATCTCAACGGCCAGGATTTCGAAAGGGTAGGCTTATATCTGATCTTAGTCGTCCGTGGTCGAAATAACGGACAGATCAGCACCTCCCCCATCACCATCACATGTTGGAACCCGACCATGGCGGAGCTCGCCAAAGACGGCGGCGCCCCGGCCGGCGAACCCCAATCTCACGCACCGGGTCGACAGCACTAGCGTAGAAAAGCGCAGAAGAGAGCTGAGATGACGACAAACACCGCAGAGACTTACCAGAATTATGTGATGCCATGGCCTCTGGTCATGTGTGAGGTGGTTCGATGGCAAAGAACCAAGTCCTATGAGCAATTCTAAATGGCTCCAAGCTCCCGTGCCCCACTAGAGACAATGCACAGAACCCCTGACCCAAGACACATCACCAAGGGCGCTTGATTGTGTCCGGGCGACCGTGTACGTGCCGGTCCGCAACAGTGGGAATCTCCCTCACCAATGGTGCCCTCTCTTGGTCACACGGCATGAGGAACGACATTGGCATGACAGAATGCGGAGGAGTCACGGGGAGGCCGACCTAAATACCCGAGAGGATCTTGTAACGACCCAAGAAGGTGGGGGGGGGGGGGGGGGGGGGAAGAGATCGAGTTTGCGATTCAGAAATCCACGCTTGGTTACGAGAAAAGGGGGAAGAAAGAGTTGACCACCTGGCCCCACAGGGCAGCGATGGAGTGGCTGTCGCACGCACAAGAGAAACTGACGAAAGCTGCAATGGTGTCAGGGCACAGCTGAGGGAGCCACTATCTACCGGGCCCGCACGTCGGCGAAAGTTGCATAGTGTGGGTGGGCCACCGGGAGAAATGGGCCACGAGGTCGTGTCTGAGATGGGACAGAGGAGAGATTACGGCCCAGAGCAGGCCTTCTCCTTTTTCTTTTATATTTTCTATTATTTTTCTTTTCTATTTCAATTTATTCATTCAAATTTGAATTTGAATATGTGTTTTAAATTCAAACATACTGCAACATTACAAAAATATCCAATATGTATGCACCTAGTTACTTTAATTTACTTTATGAATGTATTTAGGTAAATGCTTCAAATATAAAATACCCACATTGTTTTCTCTAGGAACAACATTAGTTTTCAATACATGGTCAAATTAAATGCTGACACAAAAATAAATATTCACCACTCACATATTTTGGAAGAAAGTAATATACAAATATTTTTTTACCATGAGTTATTCAAATATTTTTAGGGAGTGCTTTTTTATAGTTTAGAAAGGGAATAATAAATGGATTGAAAGACTTTCCTTTATTCTTTGTCCCAACCTTTAGTTCAAAGATTTGGATTTAGGTTTTGAATATTATACTCTTACCATTATTTTGTTTACTTTCAAAGAGATATAACAAAAAGGAATCTATTGAAAGACATTTTGGCTCAAACTTTTTGTCGAAAAACTTTTACCAATCCTAAAATAGGATTTTGGGTGTTACATCCACCTACCTAATCGCCAAGGCCGTGACAGTGGCGAAGAATGGTGTGACAGAAGGTGTCCAGCATTAGAACCCTAGGAGGGAGGTTGTGGTTGTGTTGTGGTGGATGATGGTTAGACTGAGACTCAGACGCTCGAGCAACCAGTCAATGGGACGCGACCGTGGCGAACTACAGCAATGAGGGCAATACACGACAACAATACTTCATTGCAACATATGCAAGGAAGTGCGAGCGACGGACGAGTGGCACTACAACGATGGGAAAACGCGACGCGTAGCGAGATACGTCGAGCTAGCCCCTTTTTCTTTGCAACAGTAGCTTGAGCAGTTTCTTTCTTCTTTTTTATTTTTCTTCTCTTTTTTGTTTTATTTTATTGTTTTGTTTCTTTATTTTAATTCATAATTCAAATTTAAACTTAAGGTTCATTTGAAATGCATCACTCGAACTCCAGCATGGAATGCATAACTTTATTTTAAACCATTTTTTATTAATGGATATCACCGTGTCACCTTTTCTTCTCCAAAAATGGTTTGGTTGTTCTTGAGAGCTTTCCTATGACTTAGGAAAACTTATTTAGACCATGACCAACTGGTCCAAGTCATAGATTCATACATGTATCTCATCTCCAACATATAAGTCCTATTCTAGCTCAAACTTAGCCCAAAATGACACTTCTTCAAGAAACTGACCTAATGGACCAAACAAAGTGTCGAAAACATTTCAAAGGCTCTATGCAACTTATCCAAGTGTTCAAACCTCTCAGTTTTCACTTATCTAAAATGTTGCCCTTTCTAGCCTTTGTTTGAGCTATTTAGACTTTAACACCTTCAATTTGCATTTTATGGCATTTTCAAGGTCTCATCTCTAATAAGCAACAAGAAAAATCCCACATGCTTTTGCACATTACTCCCTAGACTTCTCGTGCACGCGTCACATGGAGGAGGTCGCAACACGGGCAGGGTAGCATGGTGTCAGCGACGTGTTAATTAGGTGGCGAGGAGCTAGGGAACAATGACGCGATGATGATTCTTCCCCTCCTCCTCCGTGACACCATCATCCCATGTTGGAACGTATCCCATGCTCAAAGGGGTATCGTGCTCACATGCACATTTTAAATCTAGGACATCCATCTAACATCAAATATGGGATGTATTACCGTTGGATGTTAGATGGATGTCCTAGATTTAAAATGTGCATGTGAGCATGATACCCCTTTGAGCACAGGATACGTACCAACATGGGATGATGATGCTGCGGAGTTGCAGGGAGCAACGACGTCACGGGGCAGCAGGGGATGACGACGTCAGAGTTATAGGGGCGACGACATCCAGTGACCTGTGTGCCCGAGGCTAGGCAAGGCTGCAGCTAAGGGGCTCCACCTACCTAATCGCCAAGGCCAAGACGATGGCAAAGAATGGTGTGACCGAAGGTGTCCAACATTAGAACCCCAGGAAGGAGGTTATGGCTGTGTTGTGGTGCAGGATGGTGAGACCGAGACTTAGACCCTCGAGCAACCAGTCAATGGGACGCGACCGTGGCGAACTACAGCAATGAGGGCAAGACACGACAACAATACTTCATGGCAACAAATGCAAGGAAGTGCGAGCGATGGATGAGTGGCACTACAACAATGGGAAAACGTGACGCGTAGCGAGATACGCCGAGCTAGCCCCTTTTTCTTTGCAACAGTAGCTTGAATGAGTTAAATTTGATCAAACTCATGTATATCTAAGTCAATGTAACACGAAATGTTAAATGAGCTAAATCATCGAACCAAGCATCACCTCGATTCTAACGGTTTATAGTTCGATTTTTACAGTTTACCACTATTTTTAAATTTACATTTTTATTTTTAAATTTTATAAAATATATATTTATGGTTTGTGGGACCATCTGTGTCTATGATTTGTGGTTCTGATAGCAAATTAGCAAAAATCCACAGATGATAATGACAAAATGGTAAATGGTTTGGTTTCCAAACGGTTTTTAATTCCTTGCAAGATGGTAAAGTGATTTAGGGCTTGTTCAGTTAGCTCTCAATCCATGTGGATTGAGTGAGCAAGTCAAACTTCTTCTTAAATTTTTCCAATCTCATCCAATCCATAGGTAACGGGATTAACCGAACAAGGCCTTATGTGGTTCGTGTCAAAGCCATAGGGCGTTGTGGCTTCTCGTGACCGGGTTGTTGTTCGTGTCTGCTTCCCTTGGTGGCTTCTTCGACGATGTTGATGGGTGGCGACAACAAAGAGTCCTGAGAATATACTTGTAATTTTATCCTTTTTAGGTCTTCTCTAAAGTCCGTGGAGGGCCATCCTCCATATCTTTGTACTAGTTACTTATACTATATATATATATTATAAAAGCACCAGGCTTCCAATAGTTAGAGAAAGTCTGTCTGGCCGACCACCTCTGTGACCTGGTCCAGGCTGGCACGCCGACCCACATCCCAAAATCATGATGTGGGGTGCGCCCCCACCCCACACATGTGCATGCAAAAAAATAAGAAAGCATGCAGGAGTCAAACATGTTTTCTTGTATGAGCATAAATTTAGAAAAGAGATGTGTGACGGTTTCTATTTTTAAATTATAGGATCGCTGCAACAACCATGCAGCTAGGCTCATCAGGACCAATTTATGATATATACTGATACTAATTATGATACACGGTATAAATATTTATGCAATTCGATATACTACATAAAAATCTGTTACATGCTGCATGTGCAAAATTAGGATGACAAAAATGTTGGATGAAAGAAAATGGATTGACATACAAGGAAACAAAAAAATCGTATTTAATGCTTTATTTCCACCATAAATATAGGATCGCTCCAACAGCCATGCAGTTATGCTCGTCGGGATCAGTTTATAATATATGCTAATACTAATTATGCTACACTGTTTAGATATTTATGCAATTCATTATAGTGCGTAAAAATTTGTTACCTGCTGCATGCGAACAAAATTAGGATGACAAAAATGTACGATGAAAGAAAATGAATTAGCACGCATGGAAACAAAAATCGTATTTAATGTTTTATTTCCTTCATAAATATAGGATCACTGCAATAGTCATGCAGCTAAACTCGTTAGAACTAGTTTATGATATATACTGATACTAATTATGTTATACGATTTAGGTATTTATGCAATTCAGTACTCTATGTAAAAATTTGTTTTTTGTTGCATGCGTAGAAATTTAGGATGACGGGAATGTGCGATGAAAGGAAATGGATTGACATGCATGGAAATAATAAAAATCTTATTTAAATGCTTTATTTCTTTCATAAATATACGATCGCTCCAATAGACATGCAACTAGACTCGTTAGAACCAGTTTATAATATATACTTATACAAATTTTGTTACACGATGTAGGTATATATGCAATGCGGTACACTGCGTAAAAAATCTGGCATGTGGTTGTGTACGCATATCCAGGTTCAAGCATAAAAATCTTAAGTTTTGATCATAAAACCCCTCAGTTATAAACGTAAATATTGAGCCAATGTGAGAGATTGATAGATCTAGTGGGTTGTATTCACGATCATATTTTTATGCAGATCCAAAAAATATGGGAGTCGCGTCCATGCGATTTCTATTTTTTTGCAGATCCAAAAAATATGGCTCGGAGTTTCCATTGCATGTGCGAAAAATGTAGATGGTATTTTTGTTTCTACTGCACGCATGCAAAAAAATAAGATGACATGATTCACACAGAGCATAAGTTCTTATACAAAGTCATATAAATACAAATACCGTGTAGCATAATTGATAAAAAAACATGATATCAGTTCAACTAATAGCCCCACGGGAATTAGGGACAATTTTTTGCAACATAAAATTGTATTCATCGTCGTTAAAATTATCACTGGAATGTATAAATAGTGTAAGTAGCAGACATAAAACATAATCATCGATGGCATAAACATGGATCGGATAGTTCGTCGCCAGAGGACGATCCCAAGCCGCTATATCAAAGGACGCCGCCGAAGCCACCGGATCGGAGGAGTTGGTCGTCGAATAACACTAGAGACACCCACACCTTGCGTGGCCGCTATCGCCAGAGACGACCGCGCCTCGCACGACCGCTGGAGCGACCCACACCCCTCGTGGCCACCGCCACCGCAGCCGATGCCTACCGCTCCTCGCGCAACCGTCGTTGCCACTGGTCCTAGGGTGATACTGCCGCTCGTCCCCATTGGGAGCATCATCACCACTTGGCTGCCTGCCTCGGGAGCGTCGTCGTCGCTCGATCCCTGGTGGAGTGCCACCGTCGGTCGCCCGCCTTGGGGTGGCATCGCCGCTGGCCCTCGGGATCGCCACCGCTCGCACGACCGAGGGAACCGCCGTCACCGATCACACGCCCGAGGGAACCACCGTCGTCGCTAAGACCTAATCCCTAGTGGTATGGTGGTGTTTTTAGAGTAGCCCGAACCTGGTTCGACTGAATCGAATGGCACCGTTGAGCCAGGGCTTCCTCTAATTATTGGAAGCACATGGCTCCTAATATACGTGCCCTTATATATAGGGCAGGTATATTAGAAGCTCTGGACTTTCTATAGTTAGAGGAAGCCAGGCTGACCACCCCTGCGACCTAGTTCAGCCCGGTGCGCCCACTACACCCACTCGCCAAGCCAGACTCTCGGATGCGCCCCCACCCCACGTCTGTGCATGCAAAAAAGGAAGGCATGTATAAGTCAAACACGTTTCCCTACATGCGTGTAAATTTAGAAAAAAGATATGTGATGGTTTCTATTTTTAAATGCTTGATTTCCTCCATAAATATAGAATCGCTGCAACAAACATGCAGCTAGACTCGTCAAGACCAATTTATGATATATACTGATACTAATTATGCTACACAGTGTAGATATTTATGCAATTCAATACACTACGTAAAAATCTATTACATGTTGCATGCACAAAATAGGATGACAAAAATATATGATGAAAGGAAAATGGGCATGCATGGAAATAAAAAAACATATTTAATGCTTTATTTTATCCATAAATATAGAATCGCTCCAACAGCCATGTAGCTAGGCACGTCAGGACCAGTTTATGACATATACTGATATTAATTATGCTACACGGTGTAGATATTTATGCAATTCGGTATACTGGTAAAAATCTGTTACCTGCTGCATGCGCACAAAATTAGGATTACAAAAATGAACGATGAAAGGAAATAGATTGGCATGCATGAAAACAAAAAATTGTATTTAATCTTTTATTTTCTCCATAAATATAGGATCGCTCCAACAGCTATGCAACTAGACTCGTTAGAACCAGCTTATGATATATACTTATACAAATTATGTTACACGGTATAGTTATTTATGCAATGCTATACATTGCGTAACAAATCTGGCATGTGGTTCACTGATGGACGCATCTCCAGGTTCGAGCGTAAAAATCTTAAGTTTTGAGCATAAAACCCCTTGGTTATAAATGTAAATACCGAGCCAATGTGAGAGGTTGATATCTTTGGTGGGTTGTGTTCATGATTCTATTTTTGTGGTAGTTCCAAAAAATATGGCAGTCACATCTAGGGATGGCAATGGGGAATTCCCCGTTGGGTTTTGGCTCCCCATTCCCCGTTTACATCCCCGCGGGGTGAGAACCTTCCCTATCCTCTAATGGAGGAATTCCCCACGGGAAATCAAGTATCGGGGCCCCGTTGCTATCTCTACTTGCATCCATGGGATATCATTTTTATGCAGATCCAAAAATTATGGCAGATCGTTAGAGATTCCATTGCATGCGCGAAAATTCTGGATGATATTTTCGTTTCCACTGCACACATGCAAAAAAAGGATAACATGGTTCACGCAGAGCATAAATTCATATACAAAGTCGCATAAATATATACACTGTATCGCATAATTGATAAAAAAACTAATATCGGTTCAACTAACAGCCCACGCAGGAATTAGGGACAGTTTTATGGCAACATAAAATCGTATTCATCGTCATAAAAATCATCACTGGAATGCATAAATAGTGTAAGTAGCAGGCATAAAACATAATCATCGATGGCATAAACATGGATCGGATAGTTCGTTGCCAGAGGATGATCCCGAGGCCGCTAGATCAAAGGACGCCGTCGAAGCCGCTGGATCGGAGGAGTTGGTCGTCGAAGGACACCAGAGCCACCCATGCATCGCGTGCCCGCCATCGCCAGAGATGACCATGCCTTGCGCGACCGTCGGAGCGACCCGCGTACCTCGTGGCCACCGCCACCGCTGTCGACGCCTACCGCGCCTCGCACAACCACCGTTGCCACCAGGACTAGGGTGCGCCGCCGCCGCCCGTCCGCTTCGGGAGCGCCGTCATCGTGTAACACCCTGAATTTGGGGGTATAAAATTTCTTTCTAATTATCAAACAAATTCAGGTGTTACTCTTCTCTCTCTCTATAGTTTCTCTCTCTCTTTTTCTTTTTGGTAGAATTAGCTTAATTAGTGAGTGATTATTTATTTTATTTTGTCCAAACAATATGAGTCATGAAATGTTGCATCATGTTGAGCTCCAAATATTCTTTGAATTGTTGCACATGTTTGGTTTGGTTTGAATTTGAAACTTGAGTTGAATTTGAATTGAAAACCCTAGAGAAAATAAATAGAAAAGCAATTAGAAATTCCCTGGAAAATAGAAAAACGAATTCAGCCCAAGTCGACCCATTAGGCCCAGCCCAGCGCGCGCTTGCGCTCGCGCGCCCTTGGTCCTTGACAGGCGGGTCCCGCCTGTCGGCGCCAACCCTCTTGCTGCTTTGCGGGGCCGACCTGTTGGCGCCGTTTCTTTTCGCACGCGCTCTCTCTGCCTCGCGGACCCCACCCATCAGCCTGTCCCTAACCTCCCGCCCACGTCCCTCGCCCTGGACGCGCCCACGTCCACGCGTTCTCTGGCCACCTTTGCACGCCCTCGCCCCTTTAGACCCCGTGCCTCGCTCGCCCACTTCCCCCTGCTCATTTGCGCCCTCAGCCGAGCTCTCTTGCCCCCTCTCACGACCTACGCATGCGACCAGCCAAGCTCCACTGCTGCTCATCAAAGACCGTCGCCGTTCTGCGACCGTCGTTGAGTCCCCGCCGCGTTCGTTGCCCCGGTGAGTTCCGCCTCACCGTCAGCAACTCAGGGCACCCCTCGGTTCGCGGCCCCAGCCCCTCTGGTTTGCCCGGTTCGCGCTCAGCGGAGTGTTTCCCGTGCAGCCGGAGTCCGCCACCGTCGACCTGGGACTTCACCGCCTCCCCGCCGTCCTCCAGGCGTTCTTGGGTTCGCGCTTGTGGTAAGCAACCTCCCCGCGCCTCTATTCCTCCGTTTATTGTTCTGGTCCTCGCGCAATTGCTCACCAGAGTAGGTTTGCGCCGCCGCGGGACCTCTCCGCCGCGTTCTACGCCCTCTGGTGCTCACGTGCCGGCGTGATGCCTACGGTTGTGTTCGCCGTGTGCCTGTGTCGCCCTGAACGCACCTGACCCCTTCCCTAAGCCCCTAGAGCCCCGCCGTGGCCATCCCCCTCGCCTCCGGCGAGACCTCGCCGCGAGACCGAGCGGCACCACCGCGCTCATGTCCGGCCACCGGATGTTGGATCTCTGGCGTCCGTCCAAGATCTGGCGGTTTAGATTTAATCAGAGCAGATCTGATCTTAGCCCTCCGATCCAGATCCGACAGTTCCCCACTCTCTCCCTCCCCCGTGCCCCTGCCACTGGTCCTGATCTTTCAGCCCCGCCCTAGTTCGCTAACGCTCCGAGCCCACCTGCCAGCGCTCGCCGCGCATCCGCGCCCACGCGCTCGCTCGCGGATCTAATCTCGGCCATTGATTTTAGATTTAACGGCTGAGCATACCTGTCGGGGACCAAAATTAGGGGTACCCTCAAGACTCCTAATTCTCAGCTGGTAACCCCCATCAGCATAAAGCTGCTAAGGCCTGATGGGTGCGATTAAGTCAGGGATCAGTCCGTTCGAGCGACTCGATCACGCCTCGCCCGAGCCTAGCCTCGGACAAGGGCAGCCGACCCCGGAGGATTTCCGTCTCGCCCGAGGCCCCCCTCCAACGACGAACATATTTCCGGCTCGCCTGAGGCCCTGCCTTCGCTAAGAAGCAACCCTGACTAAATCGCCGCACCGACCGACCAAATCGCAGGAGCATTTAATGCAAAGGTGGCCTGACACCTTTATCCTGACGCGCCCCCCCCGGCAGAGCCGAAGTGACCGCCGTCACTTCGCCGCTCCACTGACCGGCCTGACAGAAGGACAGCGCCGCCTGCGCTACACCGACTGCGGTGCCACTTGACAGAGTGAGGCTGACAGGCAGTCAGGCCCTGCCGAAGGCACCACAGGAAACTCCGCTCCGCCCGACCCAGGGCTCGGACTCGGGCGAAGTCCCGGAAGACGGCGAACTCCGCTCCGCCCGACCCAGGGCTCGGACTCGGGCTAAGTCCCGGAAGACGGCGAACTCCGCTCCGCCCGACCCAGGGCTCGGACTCGGGCTAAGTCCCGGAAGACGGCGAACTCCGCTCCGCCCGACCCAGGGCTCGGACTCGGGCTCAGCCCCAGAAGACGGCGAACTCCGCTCCGCCCGACCCAGGGCTCGGACTCGGGCTCAGCCCCAGAAGACGGCGAACTCCGCTCTGCCCAACCCAGGGCTCGGACTCGGCCTCGGCCACGGAAGATAGACTCGACCTCGGCTTCGGAGGAGCCTCCACATCGCCCAACCTAGGGCACAGGCCAGCCACGTCAACAGGAGGCGCCATCATCACCCTACCTCGAGCTGACTCGGGCCACAGGGAACAAGACCGGCGTCCCATCTGGCTAGCTCCGCCAGATAGGCAATGATGGCGCCCCGCGCACTCTGTGACGACGGCGGCTCTCAGCCCCCTTACGAAAGCAAGAGGACGTCAGCAAGGACCCAACCGCTCCGACAGCTGTCCCTCCGCCAGGCTCCATCGCTCCTCCGACGGCCACGACATCACACCAGCTGGGTGCCAAAATCTCTCCGGCTGCCACAACGGCATGTACTTAGGGCACTAGCTCCCCTCCGCTAGACACATAGCACTCTGCTACACCCCCCATTGTACACCTGGATCCTCTCCTTACGTCTATAAAAGGAAGGACCAGGGCCCTCTTAGAGAAGGTTGGCCGCGCGGGGACGAGGGCGAGACAGGCGCTCGCGTGGAGCCGCTCGCTTCCCTCTCCCGCGTGGACGCTTGTAACCCCCTACTGCAAGCGCACCCGACCTAGGCGCGGGACGAACACGAAGGCCGCGGGATTCCCACCTCTCTCACGCCGGTCTCCGGCCGCCTCGCTCTCCCCCCTTCGTGCTCGCCCTCGCGCTCGACCCATCTGGGCTGGGGCACGTGGCGACACTCACTCGTCGGCCCAGGGACCCCCCGGTCTCGAAACGCCGACAGTTGGCGCGCCAGGTAGGGGCCTGCTGCGTGTTGACGAACAGCTTCCCGTCAAGCTCCAGATGGGCAGTCTCCAGCAACCTCTCCAACCCGGGACGGTGCTCTGTTTCGGGAGTCTTGAGTTCATGTCCTTCGACGGCAGCTACGACATGATACTCCTTCCCTCGCCGCGCGACGACGACAATGGCGGCCGACAGCCCGCCCGCCGGCGGCGGAATCAACGACGTCTTCCCCGCGTGGTGGAAGAACAACCTTCGAGCTCATCCCGCCCTCTTCCCCGCCGACTGGAGGGGAAGGCAGGGCAACCAAGGCCAAGCAGGAGGCAGCGCCTCGTCGGCTGTCGAGCAAGTCGACGGCGCCGGCACCCCGACGAGGGGCACACCGGGTATCGACTTCGCGCTTGAGACGAACACGAGCGCCGTCTCCCCGCGACACGCCAAACCCGAGCAAGCAGACGACGCCAGCGTGCTTGCGAAAAGCTTGCTGGGCGTCGCCCTCGTACCTGAGACGACGGTGCAGCCAGTCCCTGACGTGACTTTATCGCCGCTCGTCGACCAAGAGGTACCGACCGATTCCCATCCCACGTCATTTGGATTCAGCCTCATCCCACCTAGCGACCTCGCTTTGGCGGGCGCTCTCGTAGAGGCAAGTCCAAACCCTCTGGGGTTTCACATGCGGTCGCCTTGGGACCGGCTGACGGACGTCTCGACCTGCGGGCCCTCTGGGTCCGAGGTAGACGATGAGCCCAGCATCTGTTGGGATTTCTCTGGACTTGGCAACCCCAGTGCCATGCGGAACTTCATGACCGCATGCGACTACTGCCTCTCCGACTGTTCCGACGGTAGCCGCAGCCTCGGCGACGAGGACTGCGGCCCAAACCGCGAATGTTTCCACGTCGATCTAGGGGGTCCCTCCGAAGGCAATCATCTCGGCATGCCGGAGGACGGTGATCTCCCTAGGCCTGTGCCCCGCGTTGACATCCCACGGGAGCTAGCTGTGGTCCCCGGTCAGGCGGGGGGCCATGACCCACAGCTCGAGCAAATCCGCGGTGTGCAGGCTAGGCTCGACGAGGGAGCAGGAGCGCTTGAGCCGATCCGCCGGGACGTCGGGCAGGCATGGGCGGGCCAACCCCCGGCCGGAGAAATACGTCACCTGCCCTAGGGTTTCCAGCACCGCGTCGCAGACGATGTCAGGGTCAGGCCACCACCCGCATCTAGTGGGGTCGGCAAGAACCTGGCTGCAGTAGCGATGCTTCTCCGCGCGATGCCGGAGCCATCAACCACCGAGGGTCGGCGAATCCAGGGGGAGCTCAAGAATCTCCTGGAAGGCGCTGCGGTCCGACGGGCCGAGAGCTCTGCCTCCCGAAGGCAGGGGTACCCCTCGGAACCTCATGCCGCGACTTTCCAATTCATGCGGGAAGCCTCGGTCTACACCGGGCGCACGCGCAACACCGCGCCTGCGGCCCCGGGCCGCCTCGGCAACGAGCACCATCTCCACGACCGTCGGGCCCACCTCGACGAGAGGGTGCGCCGAGGCTACCACCCCAGGCGTGGGGGACGCTACGACAGCGGGGAGGATTGGAGTCCTTCGCCCAAACCGCCCGGTCCGCAGTCCTTCAGCCGAGCCATCCGACGGGCACCGTTCCCGACCTGGTTCCGACCCCCGACTACTATCACAAAGTACTCGGGGGAGACGAGACCGGAACTGTGGCTCGCGGACTACCGCCTGGCCTGCCAACTGGGTGGAACGGACGATGACAACCTCATCAGTCCGCAACCTCCCCCTGTTCCTCTCCGACACCGCTCACGCCTGGTTGGAGCACCTGCCGCTGGGGCAGATCTCCAACTGGGACGACCTAGTCCAAGCTTTCGCCGACAATTTCCAGGGCACGTACGTGTGCCCCGGGAATTCCTGGGACCTCCGAAGCTGCCGGCAGCAGCTGGGAGAGTCTCTCCGGGACTACATCCGGTGATTCTCGAAGCAGCGCACCGAGCTGCCTAACATCACCGACTCGGATGTCATCGGCGCGTTCCTCGCTGGCACCACCTGCCGCGACCTGGTGAGCAAGTTGGGTCGCAAGACCCCCACCAGAGCGAGCGAGCTGATGGACATCGCCACCAAGTTCGCCTCCGGCCAGGAGGCGGTCGAGGCTATCTTCCGAAAGGACAAGCAGCCCCAGGGCCGCCCGTCGGAAGATGCTCCCGAGGCGTCAACTCAGCGCGGCGCCAAGAAGAAAGGCAAGAAGAAGTCGCAAGCGAAACGCGACGCCGCCGACGCGGACCTTGTCGTCGCCGCCGAGTACAAGAACCCTCGGAAACCCCCCGGAGGTGCCAACCTCTTCGACAAGATGCTCAAGGAGCCGTGCCCCTATCATCAGGGGCCCGTCAAGCACACCCTTGAGGAGTGCGTCATGCTTTGGCGCCACTTCCACAGGGCCGGGCCACCCGCGGAGGGTGGCAGGGCCCGCAACGACGACAAGAAGGAAGATCACCAAGCAGGAGAGTTCCCCAAGGTCCGTGACTGCTTCATGATCTACGGTGGGCAAGCGGCGAATGCCTCGGCTCGGCATCGCAAGCAAGAGCGCCGGGAGGTCTGCTCGGTGAAGGTGGCGGCGCCAGTCTACCTAGACTGGTCCGACAAGCCCATCACCTTCGACCAAGCCAACCACCTCGACCACGTAGTCGAGCCCGGGGAAATACCCGCTCGTCATCGACCCCGTCATCGGCGACGTCAGGCTCACCAAGGTCCTTATGGACGGAGGCAGCAGCCTCAACATCATCTACGCCGAGACCCTCAGGCTCCTGCGTGTTGATCTGTCCTCCGTCCGAGCAGGCGCTGCGCCCTTCCATGGGATCATTCTCGGGAAGCGCGTCCAGCCCCTCGGACGACTCGACCTTCCCGTCTGCTTCGGAACGCCCTCCAACTTCCGAAGGGAGACTCTGACGTTCGAGGTGGTCGGGTTCCGAGGAACCTACCACGCGGTACTGGGAAGGCCATGCTACGCGAAGTTCATGGTCGTCCCCGACTACACCTACCTAAAGCTCAAGATGCCGGGCCCCAATGGGGTCATCACCGTCGGCCCCACGTACAAACACGCGTTCGAATGCGACGTGGAGTGCGTGGAGTACGCCGAGGCCCTCGCCGAGTCCAAGGCCCTCATCGCCGACTTGGAAAACCTCTCTAAGGAGGTGCCAGACGTGAAGCGTCATGCCGGCAATTTCGAGCCAGTGGAGACGGTTAAGGCCGTACCCCTCGACCCCAGCGGCGACGCCTCCAAGCAGATCCGGATCGGCTCCGGGCTTGACCCCAAATAGGAAGCAGTGCTCATCGACTTTCTCCGTGCAAACGCCGACGTCTTCGCGTGGAGTCCCTCGGATATGCCCGACATACCGAGGGATGTCGCCGAGCACTCGCTGGACATTCGGGCCGGAGCCCGACCCGTCAAGCAGCCTCTACGCCGATTCGACGAGGAGAAGCGCAGAGCGATAGGCGAGGAGATCCACAAGCTAATGGCAGCAGGGTTCATCAAAGAGGTATTCCATCCCGAATGGCTTGCCAACCCCGTGCTTGTGAGAAAGAAAGGGGGGAAATGGCGGATGTGTGTAGACTACACTGGTCTCAACAAAGCATGTCCGAAGGTTCCCTACCCTCTGCCTCGCATCGATCAAATCGTGGATTCCACTGCTGGGTGCGAAACCCTGTCTTTCCTCGATGCCTACTCCGGGTATCATCAAATCAGGATGAAAGAGTCCGACCAGCTCGCGACTTCTTTCATCACGCCCTTCGGCATGTACTGCTATGTCACCATGTCGTTCGGCTTGAGGAATGCGGGCGCGACGTACCAGCGGTGCATGAACCATGTGTTCGGTGAACACATTGGCCGCACGGTCGAGGCCTACGTCGACGACATAGTAGTCAAGACGAGGAAAGCTTCCGACCTCCTTTCCGACCTTGAAGTGACATTCCGATGTCTCAAGGCGAAAGGCGTCAAGCTCAATCCCGAGAAGTGTGTCTTCGTGGTGCCCCGAGGCATGCTCTTGGGGTTCACCGTCTCCGAGCGGGGCATCAAAGCCAACCTGGAGAAGATCGCAGCCATCAACAGCATGGGGCCCATCAAGGACTTGAAAGGCGTACAGAGGGTCATGGGATGTCTCATGGCTCTGAGCCGCTTCATCTCACGCCTCGGCGAAAGAGGTCTGCCTCTGTACCGCCTCTTAAGGAAGGCCGAGTGCTTCACTTGGACCCCTGAGGCCGAGGAAGCTCTCGGAAACTTGAAGGCGCTCCTCACAAAGGCGCCTATCTTGGTGCCTCCAGCTGATGGAGAAGCCCTCTTGGTCTACGTCACCGCAACCACTCAGGTGGTTAGCGCCGCGATTGTGGTCAAGAGACAAGAAGAGGGGCATGCATTGCCCGTTCAGAGGCCAGTTTACTTCGTCAGCGAGGTACTGTCTGAAACCAAGATCCGCTACCCACAAGTTCAGAAGCTGCTGTATGCAGTGATCCTGACGCGGCGGAAGTTGCGACACTACTTCGAGTCTCATCCGGTAACTGTGGTGTCATCCTTCCCCTAGGGGAGATCATCCAGTGCCAAGAGGCCTCGGGTAGGATTGCGAAGTGGACGGTGGAAATCATGGGCGAGACAATCTCGTTCGCCCCTTGGAAGGCCATCAAGTCCCAGGTTTTGGCGGACTTCATGGCCGAATGGGTCGACACCCAGCTACCGACGGCTCCGATCCAACCGGAGCTCTGGACCATGTTTTTCGACGGGTCACTGATGAAGACGGGAGCCGGCGCGGGCCTACTCTTCATCTCGCCCCTCGGGAAACACCTACGCTATGTGCTATGCCTCCATTTCCCGGCGTCCAACAATGTGGCTGAGTATGAGGCTCTGGTCAACGGGTTGCGGATCGCCATCGAGCTAGGGGTCCAGCGCCTCGACGCCCGCGGTGACTCGCAGCTCGTCATCGACCAGGTCATGAAGAACTCCCACTGCTGCGACCCGAAGATGGAGGCCTACTGCGATGAGGTTCGGCGCCTGGAAGACAAGTTCTACGGGCTCGAGCTCAACCACGTCACTCGGCGCTACAACGAGACTGCGGACGAGCTGGCTAAAATAGCCTCGGGGCAAACAACTGTTCCCCCGGACGTCTTCTCCCGGGATCTGCATCAACCCTCCGTCAAGATCGACGACACGCCCGAGCATGAGGCACCCTCGGTCCAGCCCGAGGTACCCTCGGCATAGCCCGAGGCACCCTCAGCTCGGGCCGAGGCGCCCTCGGTTCAGCCCGAGGTACCCTCGGCCCCCGAGGGTGAGGCACTGCGCGTCGAGGAGGAGCGAAGCGGGGCCACGCCTGATCGAGACTGGCAGACCCCGTACCTGCTATTTCTCCACCAAGGAGAGCTGCCCCTCGACCGAGCCGAGGCTCGACGGGTGGCGCGGCGTGCCAAGTCGTTCGTCTTGCTGGGCGAAGAAAAGGAGCTCTACCACCGCAGCCCCTCAGGCATCCTCCAGCGATGCATCTCCGTCGCCGAAGGTCAGGAACTCCTGCGGGAGATACACTCGGGGGCTTGCGGCCATCACGCAGCGCCTCGAGCCCTTGTTGGGAATGCCTTCCGACAGGGCTTCTACTGGCCGACGGCGGTGGCCGACGCCACTAGAATTGTCCGCACCTGCGAAGGGTGTCAATTCTATGCGAAGCGGACCCACCTGCCTGCTCAGGCTCTGCAGACGATACCCATCACCTGGCCCTTTGCTGTGTGGGGTCTGGACCTCGTCGGCCCCTTGCAGAAGGCACCCGGGGGCTACACGCACCTGCTGGTCGCCATCGACAAATTCTCCAAGTGGATCGAGGTCCAACCTCTGAACAGCATCAGGTCCGAGCAGGCGGTGGCGTTCTTCACCAACATCATCCATCGCTTCGGGGTCCCAAACTCCATCATCACCGACAACGGCACCCAGTTCACCGGCAGAAAGTTCTTGGACTTCTGCGAGGATCACCACATCCGGGTGGACTGGGCCGCCGTGGCTCATCCCATGTCAAATGGACAAGTAGAGCGCGCCAACGGCATGATTCTACAAGGGCTCAAGCCTCGGATCTACAACGACCTCAACAAGTTCGGCAAGCGATGGATGAAGGAACTCCCCTCGGTGGTCTGGAGCCTGAGGACAACGCCGAGCCGAGCCACGGGTTTCACGCCGTTCTTCCTAGTCTACGGGGCCGAGGCCGTCTTGCCCACAGACCTGGAATACGGCTCCCCGAGGACGAGGGCCTACAGCGATCAAAGCAACCAAGCTAGCCGAGAAGACTCGCTGGACCAGCTGGAAGAGGCTCGAGACAAGGCCTTACTACACTCGGCGCGGTACCAGCAGTCCCTGCGACGCTACCACGCCCGAGGGGTCCGGTCCCGAGACCTCTAGGTGGGCGACCTGGTGCTTCGGCTGTGACAAGACCCCCGAGGGAGGCACAAGCTCACGCCCCCCTGGGAGGGACCGTTCGTCATCGCCAAGGTTCTGAAGCCCGGAACGTACAAGCTGGCCAACAGCCAAGGCGAGGTCTACGACAACGCTTGGAACATCCAACAGCTACGTCGCTTCTACCCTTAAGATGTTTTCAAGTTGTTCATATACCTCGCACCCACGCAAAGTTTAGTCATCAAGGAAGGGTCGGCCTCGCCTCAGCAAAGCCCGACCCTCCCTCGGGGGCTAAAAGGGGGGGGAACCCCCTCTGCGTTGAAATTTTCCTCGAAAAAAGATCTCTTCTGCCAGAATGTCTTTCGTGCTTTTTGACTACTTCGAAAAGTGGATCCTGAAAACGATGGAGTACACGTAAGCAGCCAAGGCTGACCGAGCCGAGGGACTCCTACGCCTCCGGGATACAGATACCTCACTCATCACCTTCTGCGATAAGTAACTCACGCTCAGATATGTGATTCCACGGACCGAACAAGTCTTCATGTTCGGAAGCTCTTCTACCGAAGCGGTCCTTCGAGCCTTCTCGACTGAGTCGGTGACAGAGCCTCATGGACGGGTAAAAGTGCGCGTAAGCGGCAAGGTCGACCGAGCCGAGGGACTCCTACGCCTCCGGGATACGGATACCTCACTCATCACCTTCCGCGAGAAGCAACTCTCGCTCGCACAAACATCCCTGTTACCGACAAAAAAGTCCAGATGCTCGAAACAAGAGGAAAAGAGACGCAACTTTACAACACAGCGAGGTGGTGTTCTGGCCTCAGCGGCCGCAGGAGACACACGCTACAAGACAATCTGATCCTGCAGACTCGGGTCTTGACGCTGGAAGGGGGCAGCAGCACCCTCGGCATCGACGACACCATCGGCGAGGTCCGACCTAGCCTCGGACTGGCGACGCGGTCCGAAGATCTCCGCTCCGAAGGACGACGTCATCGCCGCGCCCGGGCCATCGCTGCCAGGGTCTCCTCTGGGAACCCGGCCCGAGCGGGCGGCTCCACCGGTCGCCCCGGGGCCTCAGCCAGCCTTCCACCAAGGGCGCCAGCCCGACTCGAGGCGTCGGCTGGTCAACTCCGGCGTCGGTCCCGCCAACGGACGACCCGGCTAGGCTCCGGCCAACCAGGTTTCATTTTTGAGCCAACTCTGCCCCTATTCATGCTGATATCGCTACCCCTAGCCTCGGCTCATCCAAGAGCGGCCGAGGGTCCCTTTAACTAAGCTAGAGGAGCCTCGGACAACAAGGCCGACCGAGCCGAGGGACTCCTACGCCTCCGGGATACGGATACCTCACTCGTCACCTTGACACGGGGCGACTCACGCTTGGTGAAGCGGTTCAGACAACCAACAGGCGAGTCTTAGTGCTCGAAAATGAGAAAAAACACGGCTCCATGCCAAAATTACATACATGTTCAGGCCTCGACAGCCACAATGAACGAAAACACTGGCATTCAAAGTGCCATTACAAACGAAACTCCGGTTCCCCCTCCGCAAGTACGAACAACCCCACTCGATGGGGGAGGGTCTGCGGAGCAACAGAAGACCGACGAACGGCGCGCCGTCGCCCGCTCCAGCAGCAGCGACGACGGCGACTTCTACTCCAGGGGGCCGAACAGCGGCAGCGCTGACCTCAGGGCGGATGCTGCTGCCAAGAGGCCCCCGCCCATGCCCAAACTCGTGAGGCAAGGATGGGCAGAAGGCTGTAGAGTTGGAGGTCGGTACGTGGGCAGCCCTGGCTATCTCGTCGGCGGAAGAACCTCTTCCAGCTGCCGTGGCAGACGCCGGCGCCGCGAGTGGCTCCGAAGCCACTCGCGTCCGAGAGCCAGGCATGGTGCAGCTGCCGGCGCCACGGACGACGACCGCCCTTCCCTCCGATCACTGAGTGAAGGAGCGGGCCACCGCCCACGCAGGGGCCGACCCCAACTCGGCACACTCCCCTCCCCAGCCCTAGTGATGAAAATCCTTGAGGCTGAGGGAGGGGCAGAGGCCGCAGCCCGGCTCGCTTTCCCCCACCATCAAGCTGGAGGTCACCATCTTGGGTGACCACCGGCAGAGGGGTGCAGCCGGGCTGCATGATGAAAAGCCTTGAAGACGAACGATGGCTGAAAGGTACCAACTCCCACGGAGTTGCGTTCCTCCGACGATGAGGCGGAAAGACGGCGGGTATCCCCCATCCGGGGGCTTGGAAGGTGGAAAGACACGATGCATAAGGGAGAGCGAAGACATGATCACCTTCCAAAGGGGGTCACCCTCCTTTTAAAGGCGACTCTCCCTACTTGTGCCCCCGACCGTCGCGGGTTGAGTCTTCTCCAACACACTCCAAGGTCCTCCCCCGCGGTGCGGGGGCTGGGTCCCACACGTCATGCAAACCGGCTCAGAGCAGAAGAAGCCAAACCGCCGCGCGCGGTGCGCACGACCGCCCAGCGGTTACAAGTGACCCTCCACTTTTGCCCAGACCAGCGGGCGAAAGGGGCGGGCAGCGCCATGCAGGCGGCATGCAACCGCGCCAAGTGGGCGCACTTCTCCGACTCCCAACACGCCCAGCATGGAGGCCCAGGCCCACGCGTCAGGCAACCGGCGTGCCGAATGCTTCGTGCATGCAACTGCACCGCCACTTGCGCCACCACCGCGCCTCCTCGATTGCGGAACCAATACCGCGGCTCGAGGTGACCCAACGCACGACCCAGCAGCGCCAGCCTGGCGCGGCGGTCAGTGCGGCCAAAAATGGGTCGGCAGTAATGACGGTGGCAGGCGGGCGGGAGCAGCGGTCACGTCGTCAGCCAAGCTCACGTCCCATCCAGGGGCAGCGCGAGGACCCCCCCCCCCTCACGGCGTGAAGACAACGCGCCCGTAATCCGTTCCTCGAACGGCTCGCGCACGCGCAACGGCCGCTCCGCCAACCACTCGCCCCGTCGCATTAACTCCGCGGCGGGACAGGCGGCGCCTCTGGCAGGAGAAGCGGGCGACGCTTCGCCTTCGCCATAATGACCGCGTCAGTAAAGGTACGCCGCGTCAGTTCGATTTCGTATCCTTTTCCTTTTTTCCTCTTTCTCTCTCTTGCAACAGGGATCGGGAAAGGGGGATACCCCGAAAAGGATCCTTCCCCGTGAAGGAACCAGGCTCCGAGCCTCCCTACTGATCAGAGGTTCGAAGGCTAGCCCCCGGAAGGGTTCGACAGCCGCCTCAGATCGCGCGGGCCCTACACCCACTACTGGTCAGAGGTTCGAAGGCCGGCCCCTCAGAAGGGTACCACGGCCGCCTCAGGCTACTCGGGCTCCGCGCCCATTACTGATCAGGGGTTCGAAGGCTGGCCCCCGAAGGGTTCACAGCCGCCTCAGACGCCGAGCGAGGGATGACCATGGGTACGTTCGATACATAACCAAGGCTCGGGCTGCGCTCCCGAGGTACCCTAGGACATTTCCGAGACCAGCGGGAACGATCTTGTAACGGAATCCCATCGGAGGGAGGCATCGAGCCCTCGGACCCCGTCGCCAGGGGACCGGGTCCGGCAGATCACCCGCAGGTACTTTTGGGCGTGCCTCTGGGCCCCTAGCCGACCCCTAACGAACGGGGCACGGACGTCCACTCGGATTACCCGTTTGCAGCTCACCGGAGACACCATGTTCGGCGCCCATCGAGGGCAACATGGCGCTTTCCCCCCCTCCTCCTTGCGGAAAGGCGACGCAGGGGCGTATGTAAAAAAGCTGAGTCTGTCCCTGATTGCCCTCTCGCCCTGTGCAGAAGCTCGGGGGCTGCTCTCGCAAACCCAACTCCGGCCGAACCGTTGACAGCGTCAACATACCAGCCCGAGAACTTGGGACCCGACCATACACCCGGGCTACGGCCAGCTCGCATGAGGGAACAACCAGACCAGCCGGAGCATTACACGAGGCATTAAGACCTCGAAGGAGTGAAACCACTCCTCCGAGGCCTCGGGGGCTACACCCGGCGGGTGCGCTCGCGCGCACCCACCGGAACAAAATGCAACCGAGAAAGGCTGGTCCCCTTGCAAAAAAGTGCGACGAAAGCTTCCAAGCGACTGCTAACACTCCCTTCGAGGCTCGGGGGCTACTGTCGGGGACCATAATTAGGGGTACCCTCAAGACTCCTAATTCTCAGCTGGTAACCCCCATCAGCATAAAGCTGCTAAGGCCTGATGGGTGCGATTAAGTCAGGGATCAGTCCGTTCGAGCGACTCGATCACGCCTCGCCCGAGCCTAGCCTCGGACAAGGGCAGCCGACCCCGGAGGATTTCCGTCTCGCCCGAGGCCCCCCTCCAACGGCGAACATATTTCCGGCTCGCCCGAGGCCCTGCCTTCGCTAAGAAGCAACCCTGACTAAATCGCCGCACCGACCGACCAAATCGCAGGAGCATTTAATGCAAAGGTGGCCTGACACCTTTATCCTGACGCGCGCCCCCCGACAGAGCCGAAGTGACCGCCGTCACTTCGCCGCTCCACTGACCGGCCTGACAGAAGGACAGCGCCGCCTGCGCCACACCGACTACGGTGCCACTTGACAGAGTGAGGCTGACAGGCAGTCAGGCCCTGCCGAAGGCACCACAGGAAACTCTGCTCCGCCCGACCCAGGGCTCAGACTCGGGCTAAGTCCCGGAAGACGGCGAACTCCGCTCCGCCCGACCCAGGGCTCGGACTCGGGCTAAGTCCCGGAAGACGGCGAACTCCGCTCCGCGCGACCCAGGGCTCGGACTCGGGCTAAGTCCCGGAAGACGGTGAACTCCGCTCCGCCCGACCCAGGGCTCGGACTCGGGCTAAGTCCCGGAAGACGGCGAACTCCGCTCCGCCCGACCTAGGGCTCGGACTCGGGCTCAGCCCCAGAAGACGGCGAACTCCGCTCCGCCCGACCCAGGGCTCGGACTCGGGCTCAGCCCCAGAAGACGGCGAACTCCGCTCCGCCCGACCCAGGGCTCGGACTCGGCCTCGGCCACGGAAGACAGACTCGACCTCTGCTTCGGAGGAGCCTCCACATCGCCCAACCTAGGGCACAGGCCAGCCACGTCAACAGGAGGCGCCATCATCACCCTACCTCAAGCTGACTCGGGCCGCAGGGAACAAGACCGGCGTCCCATCTGGCTAGCTCCGCCAGATAGGCAATGATGGCGCCCCACGCACTCTGTGACGACGGCGGCTCTCAGCCCCCTTACGGAAGCATGAGGACGTCAGCAAGGACCCAACCGCTCCGACAGCTGTCCCTCCGCCAGGCTCCATCGCTCCTCGGACGGCCACGACATCACACCAGCTGGGTGCCAAAATCTCTCCGGCTGCCACAACGGCATGTACTTAGGGCACTAGCTCCCCTCCGCTAGACACGTAGCACTCTGCTACACCCCCATTGTACACCTGGATCCTCTCCTTACGTCTATAAAAGGAAGGACCAGGGCCCTCTTAGAGAAGGTTGGCCGCGTGGGGACGAGGACGAGACAGGCGCTCGCGTGGAGCCGCTCGCTTCCCTCTCCCGCGTGGACGCTTGTAACCCCCTACTGCAAGCGCACCCGACCTGGGCGCGGGACGAACACGAAGGCCGCGGGATTCCCACCTCTCTCACGCCGGTCTCCGGCCGCCTCGCTCTCCCCCCTTCGCGCTCGCCCTCGCGCTCGACCCATCTGGGCTGGGGCACGCGATGACACTCACTCGTCGGCCCAGGGACCCCCCGGTCTCGAAACGCCGACAATACCCGATACCGTTCGCGCGGTAATTTTGTTAAAGAGACCATCAGTTTGTTTGGAATCAACCCGCCGTCCCTGGTTTTCGCGCGCAGGACCCTGTGTTCTTTTAAACAGCCCCATGTGCTTTTACATAATTACAGAATTAGACCTAATTTTATATTTTAAACTTCAAAACTTGTTTATTTCATATCTTTTTCATATGAACTCCAAATTTAGTGGTTCAAATTGCAAAATGTTCATAAGAATATTCTTTGTTCAAATAAATTATGTTCATCTATAGTTTGTGTGCTCTAATTTTTGGTCTAAGCTATAGGTTAGTTTATGAATTTATTTATTTATTTAAGAAAATAAGTAAAAAGGAAAACCTTAACTATAATGGATATTTAATCTTGTGAGATTAATAATGTGTATTAGAGGAACTAATCTCTAGTTTAACTTTTAGGTCTCAATAAAATGAATATAATTAGATTATGTAATCATGGACTCCTAAATGAGATTAGTTCATCTTATAATGTGATCTCCTTTTTTGTTTAATTAATACTTTACCTTTTGAGATGTGTTCCATTGTTTGTACATGATTGATGTGCTGTTCATTTGTCATTTTCCAAATGTATTGAATGCATGATCACTTTATTTAGACAACGAGCAACCCATGGTTCCTGAGTGTGTTGCCGAAGATCTTCCTGAGCAACAACCTGGTGAAGGCAAGTGTCCTCAGACCTATTATGTCCTACATACTTTATAATTTAGTGTCCCGCATTACATTATTGAAACTTAAGGATTGACTAGCTTTCTATTTACCTTATCCTTGTTTACCTTTTGGGTTATCATGGTTAGCACTATGCTACTGCTTTACTTTAATCAATGAACATGATGTGAATATTATGATACGATGATGTTATCCCGATTACGTTCTTGTGATACTTTAGGGGACTCAGGCTGTTTCGTGAGTACCTCTCCGTAAGGACCTGTTTGGGGAGTGACAACCCAGGATAACAGTGCAACCATGAGGGTGGAATGGGACACCCTTAGCTGATTAATTAGAGGAACCAGAGGAGTAGTTTGCTTCGCCGTAGGGCCGTCAATGGGGTCTGGGCACAATACTTGCTCTGCTGTGGTTGGTTGCAGAGGTTCTCGATTTGGTTTTGTTAGTCACCCTTCCTTTGGGGAGATGTACTGTGTTTATCAAACTGGAGAAACCTAACGGGCGGCTATGACCTCTGGGAAATCTTTGTAAAGGCTACGTAGTGAGACCCTGCTAGGTCACCTTGGTAGTGATTAATGGGGAGGCTAGAACCCCGGGCAAAATGGGAATCACGACTTGTGGGTAAAGTGTGTGACCTCTATAGAGTGTTAGAAACTGGTATATCAGCATGCTCACAGTTAAGAGCGGCCTTGGGATCCTCTTTGATTAGAAGAACTTTGGTTACTTTTATGATGATGGTTAGTAATGATGGTTATAATTTTGATCTCTGGTATTTCCTCTTGGAGGGAGTGCTTTTGGGTAATAACTGGGTTTATTACTAAAATTTGGCTCTACTAATAGTTATAAATACTTGACCAACTAAAAGCAACTGCTTAGCCTTAACTCCACATACAGCTAGTCCGCTTTAGCCAAACGGGACATTTGCCGAGTACGTTGATGTGTACTCACCCTTGCTTTACAAACCACCCCACCCTAGGTTGTCCCCACTGTACTCAGTGCTCAGGAGGAGATGCTAGCAACATGGAGGACTTTGAAGAGTTTCAGGACTATGATGAGTTCTAGTTTTTTTAGTGGCAAACCCCCAGTCAGTTGCCTGTGAAGGCCTTATCTACCATGTTTCGTATTTCCGCACTTTGATGTTAAAGACTATGGCTATGCATTAGACTATGTGGATGTCTTGGACATCTTGATGTAAATAAAGTACCTTTCCACTATTTACTTTGAGCATTATGTGATGATGTCCAATTATGTAATCGATGTGTACGTGAGTTCTGATCCTGGCACGTACATGGTTCGTATTCGGTTTGCCTTCAAAACCGGGTGTGACACACCACTTGTCCACCTGCCTCGGGAGCATCGCCATTGCTCGTTCCTGGTGGAGCGCCTGTAGGGTCCAGGTGCGGACCGTCCACAGTACAAATATTTTGTATTGCGGACCGTCCGGGGTCCAGGTGCGGACCGTCCGCAGTACAAATTTCAGCAAATGTGCAGAGTCAGCAAAACTTCGTTTTGGCTCAGTTTTATGTATCGCGGACCATCCGGCCTTGAGGGGCAGACCGTCTGCAAGTCATTTTTGAATGCTCTGACATTTTTATAACCGTTTATAGCCGTTGGGATTCTTGTGCGGACGGTCCGGGCTTGTATTGCAGACCGTCCGCATGTGCGCAGAAAAGGTGCATTTGGCCCATAACAGCTAGTTTTGGAGAGGGGGCTATATATACTTGTGTTGCCCGGGTTGGAAGGGTGTAGGAGGCCATTTGGAACACTTGTGAGCATATTGGAGCCTTTCCTCTCCCTCTCTCTCACTCATATTGGTTGGGATTGCATTCTAGTGAGATTGAGAGCCATCTAGTGCATTGCATCAAGTTGTTGATCTTTGAGGCACTAGGGAGATCATCAAGTGAGGTCATTGGCTTGTTACTCTTGGAGTTTGCCGCCTCCTAGACGGCTTGGTGGTAGTTCCCCGTGAGCGCTTCAACGAAGATTGTGAAGAGGCCACGGTGGTGATTGTGAGAGGCGTTGTGCTTGCCTCGCCGGAGCGGTGAAAAGCAACTCTAGTGGAATCGAGGTTTGAGGGTTCATTAACCAATCCGACTCAAGAGATCAAGTGGAGACTTGATAGAGGAGCGGTTGGGTGCTTTGAATCTACCTCAACGTGGACTAGGGGTGACCGGCAAGTCATCGACACCACGGGAAAAAATCATTGTGCCAAGTGTCATCATCTTCCCGTTGGTTTGCAGCCTTCCTCACTAGCTTGTATTTACTTGTTCATATACTTATGCTAGTGAGTATTTGTTGCTCTTATATGCTCTTGTATATCTAGTCATACCTATTATAAAATAGTTGCTCACTTGTTGTTATCCTATGTAGCTAATCTGTTTTACTTAGCTTGTGTAGCTAAGTAGTTGTTTCTCTCTAGTAGTACTTGTGCTTTGTGCTCTTTGCTTACTAGTATGTTTAGGAGCTATCGGTGCGCTTAGAATTACTTTTGTATAATTTGTATGACGTTGCTAACTAGAGTTGTATGGGATAAGCTCTTTCACTATCTTGGCACCTTAGTTGCTTCAATTAGAATCTTCTGTCAGGTGTTTGTTATAGTTAGAGGAGTGTAGTCTTGGCTAAACCAAAATAGTATTAATTCTATATTTATTTGTGTTAGCCATCGTAATTAGATTTAGAAAGGACTATTCACCCCCCCTCTAGTCCGCCATCTCGACCCTACAAGTGGTATCAAAGCCTGGTTCTCTCATTTGGTGGTCTTAACCGACTCGAGAGTAAGCTGGATGGCGACTAAAGGGCTAGAGGTTACTTGTGAACTACATATTTTTGATGGCACACATTTTGCACAGTGGAAAACTTGCATGAGTCATTATTTTCATACAATTGATGCAAAATTGTGGTGGATCATAAGTGTAGGTTTTTATAAACCCTTTGATGAGAACACAAAAGATCTCACCCAAGAAAAAGAGAAATGCTTACATCTTGAACACCAAGCTACTAACATTTTATATCAATGGATAAGTGATAAGGTGTTTAAGGAAATTATGTATATGGAGACCGCCCATGATATTTGGACATATCTTGATGGCGTATATGGGAGGATCTCTAGCGAGGATGTGGAGCACATCCTCAACACGGTGGTTGTGGAAGATTGCTCCACCTCATGGTCAAGTGATAAAGATGAAAGACATACCACAAGTTCACTTGATAATCATGATTGTGTTGGCTCAAACTCAAGTAATGCAAATGATTGTTGTATCTCAAGCATACTTGATGATTATGGTGATTGTTCATGCTCGGATGATGATATTGCTACTACAAGCCCATCCATCACACCACATTGCTTGATGTCACAAGGTAATACGAAGGTATATAATGCTAATGTGACTAATCATTCATATTCATATGATGAGCTTGTTGTTAGACTTGCTAGCATGAACATTGACTTAGAAAATGAGAAGGATAAAACAAGAAATTTGGAAAGCGAAAACTTATTTCTAAAGAATTCATGTGAACAACAAAAACATCTACTTTATGTTATTACTTGTTCACATGAGGAACTAAAATTGAGTCATGAGGAACTTAGTGTTGCTCATGAAAATTTGGTACAAGATCACGTTTTTCTCACTAACAAGATTTATAGTGAAGAAATTAAAACTAGTGAGAACTCATCACATGATTTATATGATCAATTGCAAAATGTTGCTAATCCATGTGATGAAGATAAGAAGAATGCATCCACCTCTTGTGAAGATTTATTAGCTATGCCATGTTCTTCAACTATAGATTATTATTCTTCTTCCTTGTCTTGTGGGACTAACCTTTTGAAGGAAAATAATAAGCTCAAAAACAAAGTGAAGAATTTAAGCAACATGTTTGAGAGGTGGCATAAATCAAAAGTCACTCATGATCTTATAATGAAAAATCAAAGAAGATATGATGACAAGAGTGGCCTTGGTTTCAACAAGAGCAATATCAAAGGCAGACAATTCAAATTAAAAGGAAATAATCTATCTCACTTCATGTGCTATAAATGCCATGAGATGGGTCATCTTGCAAAGGCATGCCCCAATAAAAGGAAGCTCAAGTTGAAGAAGGAGGAAAGGAGGCTAAAGCATGACAAGTGCTTCAAGTGCCACACTTGGGGCCACCTCACCTCAATGTGCCCAACCAAGAAATTAGTGAAGCCACAAGTGAAGCCTCAACCAAAGCCACGAGTTGAGCAAAAGAAGAATCCCCAAAAGCAAATCAAGATTAACCATGAATATAATGGTGATGTGGGGAAGAAAAAGAAAACAAGAAGAGAAAGAAGAAGGCATTCAATATATAATCAATATGACATGATGATCACAAATCAAAAGAAGAAGCATGATTTGGCTCAAATCAAGTGCTACATGTGTGATGATATGGGTCACTTTGCCTCAAGGTGTCCCAACAATCTTGAGAAGAAGGCTCAAGCAAATGAGAAGAGGCAAGACAATGTGAAGCAAAATTTGAGAAAGAAAGAGAAGGCTCAAACAAAGAGAACTTGCTACACATGTCGGGAAAGGGGACACATGGCAAATTCATGTCCCTTAGGTAACAATTCGAAGCCTATTTTAATTCATAAGAATATTATGCTTAGAAAGGATGGCAATGACACCTCATTTGTTGCAATTGCAAAACATCCCGCTATTCATACTAAGGCAATGCCTAAGTATGTTGCTCCTAACTTAAGAGGACCCAACTTAGTTTGGGTACCATCAAAACGTGGATGATCATGAACAGGTACCTTGGGCGTTGGAGGCTTGATTCGATAATATTCATTTAATCATCATATGTTGAATTAAGTGTTGAAGACTAATAAAATTCTATCCCAATGCCAAGTCAATAATAAGTGAAGTCCAAATTCTACCAAATACAAGTGCTTTATTCAAGTTGGTTAAATTATGAATGGATTGCAAATAAGTTAAGTTCAAACTTGCTATTGGATGATCATGAGGTATATAAAGTATAATATTTGTTGATCAAATTCATTTGAATGCATATGAGTTGATTGAATTGGATATATATGCATATGTTGCTTGTTATAAGATGATTGAATGGACAACTTGCTAAATAATCAAGTTTGGATTGATTTGTGTTGAATAAATTCAAGAGACTTCATTTAGTAAGTGGTTTGAATGGATATTTGTCTTTTTAAAGTAGTTCATTTCAGATTTGATTCAACTTGAAGAAGAATAACTCAATATACTGAAATCTGGCCAATATTGAAAATCTGACAAGGTTGTGCTCATAACCATGTTTGAGTGATCAAATCTATTTGGATTGGCTTGAAATTCAGTTTACTTGCTCTATGCATATGATAGCAAAGTCTGTGCAAATTTCATAATCATTGGATAAGTGAAACTTCTTGATTAAGTCAATCTTGTCAGCACAAACACAGCAGTTTTCAGCATGTACCTACCGTGGGAGATGTTATGGCTGGCAGCACATATGAAGTCAAATGAGTCTCAATTTTTTACAGCAGTTAGCATACTTATTAAAGCACATTTCCACCAATTTTCATGGTTATAGTATCTATACATCAAAATTTATGAATGTTTCTTTGGAGTATACAAAATCTGTTATAAGTGACAAGTATTTGAAATATTGAAAGTCACTTCGATTGGAAGGCTCTCATATAAGATAAATCACATAAGTTGCTTGAGAGACCATAGTTTGGTTTTTGATTGATCTATAATCATGGAAAGTGAAGGGGTACAAGGATGTTCGTTGAGAAATATGTTGGCATTTATCTTGGTACTCCAAGTTGAAGATCAAGACCAAAGATGATCAAAATTGAGGTTATCATATAACAGATTGCATAATCTTCTTTCTTACATGTGGCAATCCAAATGCTTAAATTGGTTGTAAGTATTTCTTGGCACATTTCAATTTGATTACTCTATTATTGCCATGATCTAGACATAAAAGAGAAAAACCCCATGTTCATGAATGAATAAGGTGCTAAGTAAGAAATTCAAATTCTTAAAGCACTTATCAAAAAGGGAATTCTCTATATGACTAGAGTTGTGAAACTAATGTTTTTTTTACCTAAGTGATCTATGTAGTTTCACAACATGAGAATGAGTTTCTCAAATGGACTATGCAATTAAACGTATAAAGAAGAACAATCCAAAACTATGTGATGTATTCTCTCTTGTTCATTTGGATTTATTTCTTCTACATTAAATACTCACCATGATATGATTTAAAATTAGCCTTTGAACTTAATCAATTTATCATGTATGTTTAATTTGTTAAAATTAAGCATTGAAGATTAAGAGAATTTTAGTTCATATAATAAGGTTTTCTTGTTTAAGTATCTGCCTACTTTATGTATTCAAAGTGTTATAAAAGAGAATTTGGTACTTGTATTACTAACGACATCTCTTTTGAGCTTGTTCATGAAATTCTGTGAAAAGAGATTCCATATGTTCAAATTGGTTACTCCTCACCAAAAAGTAAGAAAAGAATTTCTAGAGGCAAAGTGGTACTTAATTGGAGCAATCAAAAGATTGATCAGGAAAGAGAACAAGCAACACATTCAAAGGCAAATCAAGCATATATGATTGATGTTTCAAACATGGATTGATTTTGAGTATTTTCCAAGTATTTTTTGGTTTGACATCAATTCATGATCACTTATCTCAAATCATGTGCTTTCATGCAAATTATTTATATATGGTTGAATGCTAATGCTTGGTGCAGTCATAAAGTTCATAAATGTGCAATGATCCTATTTTAAAATTCAACTATTGAGAAATTAACAGTCAGCTCAATGGAGTGCAAGTTCCAGGTCTCGGACCGTTCGGTCCTAGGCCACGGACCGTCCGAGAGATCAGGACACAGACCGTCCGAGCTCCCACTGCGGACCGTCCGTGAGTAGCAGTATTGCATAAACAAAGGAATTTTCTGGACCAATATCTCAACAAGTGGTATCATCCTTACAAGTGATATTCCTATATTTCGTGCAAATTCATAATTCTCTCACATACAAGTGGTATTGAAGGAACAAATGCATGTGAACTACAACATTCAATTGTGCACTTGATCTTAAATGGGTTCTCAACTTCATACTTGTGAAGAATGGATTTCTTATTGATAATTGGTCTTCACCAAGCTATTCAGTTGGACTTCACATTGCTATTGGAGAGCTAAATCGAAAGAATCTTGACTATTCTCTACTCCAACATAGCAAAGGTATCATTGTGATGTGCATGATCATATCATCCCTACTAGTATGCGGTTAGTGCATATAGTACATACTTAATAGTATCATGCATATTAAATGAAAGATTTAAATTCATGTTCTACCACTATTGGTTATTTTCGTTGATTGAAACTAGTGGTAGCATATGAGTTTGTTCATGAGCAAAGTGAACCCATGTACTTAATTTATTTTGGATTGCAACAAGCTACAAGAACAACCTCGATAAGATAACCGCTTAATGCGTGTGAAGAAGCTTAAAGAGGGTTCAACCCGAACTTGGAAGCTTAAGCAAATCTATTTGGTTAAGTCACATATTGAGCTACTCATGAGGATGATTTATGAAGAAGATACCAATGCAAATGAGTATCAGAACCTTCAAGTGGCATCAATATCTACTAGAGAAATGTCCAAGCAATATTATTTCTTCAAATGGTATTCACTAAGTGGTGTCTAGATCAATCATGCAATTGATATCCTTTGAGTGGTACAAGACTTCAAGTGATCCACAACCTTGAGTGATCATCAACTCAAGAGAGCATCTCTCTCCTAAAATAAGTTCATGCAAGTGATGTCAAGGATTTTATCATGCATATGGTGTCCATCAAAAACTTATTGAGTACTTTCAAGTTGGTATAATATTCACAAGTACATTTTCCTAGAGCCTTAGGACAACCCTTTTATGGTAATCAATGACAAAGGGGGAGAAGTTGGAACAAAGATAAAAGTTGGAACAAAGATATGCAAATGTGCAAGTTGGAACAAAGATATGGAAATATGCACAAGAGAAAATTGGACATGAACTCAGGGGGAGCTACTGATCAATTGAGTTAGAATGAATACGAATGGATCAAGAGCAAAGTATAATGGTATGAGATTTTATTGAACAAGAGATGCACACAAGTAGGGGGAGCAAGCTCGTGAATATATGTTTGATGCATTTGTTTGTGCACTACATTGCATGCTTGCATCACATTTGTCTTATATTCCTACATACTTGTGTGTAAGTGGTTGCTAGAACTAAGACATGGATGATGATTGGTTTAGTGATATTTATAAGCCTAGTCTTAGTGTGAAATGAGTAACTAGAACCCTATTTATTATGATCTCATGTGGTATCTAGTTTCACATGTTTCTAGCAAGATGATGCTAAGGATGAAATGAAAAGTAGTAAACACGCTACAAAGGTACATTTCTATTTTGTATACTTTAGCATCATATGGTAGTGATATTGTCCCCTCAATTTTCATATCTTTGCATGTGTGTAAGCTTGAAACCAAACCATCCAAGCACACATGTAGGCGAGGATATCACTACCAAACCGTTTGTATGGTGCTTATCCAAATCTTAACAAATGAGCTTAAAGTTGGATAAGGAACATAAGAACTTTGCCAAACTAGCAATTTACACTTGTGTGAAAAGCTAGCTTGGAAAAGAACAAAAACGACAAATCTTTGTAGAGTTGTCATCAATTACCAAAAAGGGGGAGATTGTGAGACCCTGTTTGGTTTTGGTAATTGATTGACAACTTATATGGACTAATAAGTGTTTATGTTGAGATACACAGGGGATTAGTCCACAGGTACACTAGTGTGAGTTATTTTAGCCATGGTGGTGATGTGGCTTGGTGATATTGAGATGCTCAACTAGTGTGATAAAGGAGCTCATTGCATATGAAGACATGACATGGTGTCATGTGGCTATATGGAGAAGATCAAGAGATATGGCTTGGTTTCGATGGACCGAGTGGCTAGTGTGAAGGGCAAGTCAAAGGCTCATGTGTGAGGGACCGCGTGGCGGTGAAGCAAGAGCAAGGACTTAGCACCGATGGACATAAAGCAACGGTGAAGAGCAAGCTATGTTGAGATTGATGAACCAAGAAGGCTATGTGATAACATGGAGTGGATCATATCATTACAGAATTATCAAGCCATGTGTTGATCTGGGCTATTGATCAAGTGGCTTGATGATGATGGTGGAGGAACTTCATGCTATGGACAAATGGTAAAAGGTATCATGGTTGGCTACACTTATGGATGCCCATTGTTCATCTTTTAAGAAGATGGAATTGAATGCTCAAGGCAAAGGTATAACAATAGGTTTTTGTTTTACCGGTCAAAAGGTGCTTAGAGGTTGATAATTGACCGGGTTAGTAGGCTAGATAGCCGTACTATCAAGAGGGGTCAATTATCTTACTTGACATGTCTTTAGTGCCTCATTGCTCATATAGTTGTTGCATTTGCATGAGGGCTAACAACGCTTTGGTTCGTGAAATAAAACTTATTCAAAAGCGATTTCTTGAATATGGGCTGAATTGAGGTACCGCGGACCGTCCGGGCCAGCATGGCGGACTATCCGCGGGTCTAACTTGAGGTAATGGGTAGAAACGCGGAGTTTCTGTGTTTCGTGAAGTTTTTGTACTGCGGACCGTCTGGTCCTAGGTGGCGGACCGTCCGTAGTTGAAGGATTGGTGTTTGGACAGAACTTGAGTAGTTCTGTCTTGGTTTTATTTTTTGAACTGCGGACCGTCCGGGGCCTGAGTGCGGACCGTCCACAGTACAAATATTTTGTATTGCGGACCGTCCAGGGTCCAGGTGCGGACCGTCCACAGTACAAATATTTTGTATTGCGGACCGTCCGGGGTCCAGGTGCGGACCGTCCGCAGTACAAATTTCAGCAAATGTGCAGAGTTCAGCAAAACTTCGTTTTGGCTCAGTTTTATGTATCGCGGATCCGTCCGGCCTTGAGGGGCAGACCGTCTGCAAGTCATTTTTGAATGCTCTGACATTTTTATAACCGTTTATAGCCGTTGGGATTCTTGTGCGGACGGTCCGGGCTTGTATTGCAGACCGTCCGCATGTGCGCAGAAAAGGTGCATTTGGCCCATAACGGCTAGTTTTGGAGAGGGGGCTATATATACTTGCGTTGCCCGGGTTGGAAGGGTGTAGGAGGCCATTTGGAACACTTGTGAGCATATTGGAGCCTTTCCTCTCCCTCTCTCTCACTCATATTGGTTGGGATTGCATTCTAGTGAGATTGAGAGCCATCTAGTGCATTGCATCAAGTTGTTGATCTTTGAGGCACTAGGGAGATCATCAAGTGAGGTCGTTGGCTTGTTACTCTTGGAGGTTGCCGCCTCCTAGACGGCTTGGTGGTAGTTCCCCGTGAGCGCTTCAACGAAGATTGTGAAGAGGCCACGGTGGTGATTGTGAGAGGCGTTGTGCTTGCCTCGCCGGAGCGGTGAAAAGCAACTCTAGTGGAATCGAGGTTTGAGGGTTCATTAACCAATCCGACTCAAGAGATCAAGTGGAGACTTGATAGAGGAGCGGTTGGGTGCTTTGAATCTACCTCAACGTGGACTAGGGGTGACCGGCAAGTCATCGACACCACGGGAAAAAATCATTGTGCCAAGTGTCATCATCTTCCCGTTGGTTTGCAGCCTTCCTCACTAGCTTGTATTTACTTGTTCATATACTTATGCTAGTGAGTATTTGTTGCTCTTATATGCTCTTGTATATCTAGTCATACCTATTATAAAATAGTTGCTCACTTGTTGTTATCCTGTGTAGCTAATCTATTTTACTTAGCTTGTGTAGCTAAGTAGTTGTTTCTCTCTAGTAGTACTTGTGCTTTGTGCTCTTTGCTTACTAGTATGTTTAGGAGCTATCGGTGCGCTTAGAATTACTTTTGTATAATTTGTATGACATTGCTAACTAGAGTTGTATGGGATAAGCTCTTTCACTATCTTGGCACCTTAGTTGCTTCAATTAGAATCTTCTGTCAGGTGTTTGTTATAGTTAGAGGAGTGTAGTCTTGGCTAAACCAAAATAGTATTAATTCTATATTTATTTGTGTTAGCCATCGTAATTAGATTTAGAAAGGACTATTCACCCCCCCTCTAGTCCGCCATCTCGACCCTACAGCGCCATCGTCGGTCGCTCGCCTCGGGGTGGAAACGCCGTTGGCCCCTAGGATCGCCGCCGCTTGCACGCCCGAGGGAACCGCCGTCCGCCTCGGGGCGGCACCGCTGCTGCCCCCTAGGATCACCGCCACTCACACGCCCGAGGGAACCGCCGCCACCGCTACAACCAAATCCCTAACGGCGTGGGGATGTTTTTATAGCAGCCCGAACCTGGTCCGGCTCGATCGGATTGCACCCTCTGACCTAGGCTTCCTCTAGTTATTAGAAGCCCAAGGTTCGTAATATACAATCTCTCTCTCTCTATATATATATATTAATTATCACCCCTTACACCAATTTGGAGGACCGTGAATATAAAAGCTCCCTCGCCTGCCTTCCCCAAAATTAAACTCTCGAACTTGCGGCCGTTTGCCATGGCTGCCTCCCCACCGCAGTCGGCGAAGCCACCGTGCAAGATTTTCATCAATTGCGTTGGGGACGCCTTGTCCATCTACGACCTTAATGATGATTTTGAGGTCTGCGTCTATGGAGTGCGGGTCAAAGAAGCCCCAAGCCTCGTCGAAGTTCTTCTTCGCCTTCGTAAGGACTGGCCTCGGTGGACGTTGTCCCTGGATCGTCTCCAACTGGTATCTCGCTTCATAGGCCGCCTTGAGGAGGTGGTAACCAGCCTTCTACCGAAGCTTCAGAAGAACCCCGGAGACCTCGTGACGCTTTGGAGACTAAGGTCAATAGGGAGGTCCCTCCATCGTATCGGACGGTGGGAGGATCAATTCTCGCTTATGGCGAGAAGGCTCGAAAACTGTCTTCGTAAGATGGCGAAGTTTGTAATCTCTGGTAAGAAGTCGCCAGGCTGGATTGCATTGCGCCGACCTCGGCTGCAGCGGCGGGTACTGCGCCTTCACAATCGGTACCTCGTTCTGAAGGACTGAGACATTTTTTTGACAAAAGTCTTAGAGGACCAAGACACTTTGGAGTTGTTTGTTGTTTGGAGGTACTGATATGGTTTGGATTTGTTTCTTGTTTGGTTGATTGACGATATGAATTTGATTGTTCTTCTTGTTCGCCTCTGATTCAGTTTTATGCTCTGAATGATTTTAGCGACTTGGATACTGTTATGCCTTCCCGGGGACGAGATTTTTGCAATCTCGTATAATTGGTATTGTCATCGATGCAATTGCTTATAATGGTGGCCTATTTGAAGGATTGGCATCCGGGTAGTTTTGTTTCCCTTCCTATGTTTCTCGTTTGCTGCTTGGCCTAAAATACATAAGGCGTGGAGGGAGTAGAGCGACGACGCTGCGGCGGCAGGGTCGTCGGCCCTCAACAAGCACGGTTGCCGACCTCTTCGGTCGCATATCCTCCGAACTTCGCACGCGCCCGCCATCGACTCCTTCGTCGTCTTGTCTACTTCCACGCCGTCGGCTGGAAGGTATACACACGCACACTCCGACTCGGTGCTGGATGTGATTTTACTCATTCACTGAAGACGCCATCGATAAGCCTTGCCTAAGCAGCATACTAATTTTCCATGTCATTCTGTCAACTCTGATATGTGGGTTTCATTTTTTATTTATTATTGTTATCTTCTCCTTTTGATCCTCATATCATTATAATTTTCAGGATGTGGGAGTTATAGCTACCCTTTTCCACTTCATGTACTATTGCAAACATACCAGTTTGAAACATTATGATATATAAACATTAATTATTAATATTTCTATATTGGGCTAATAATAGATGGAACTTTCCAACGCATGATGCTTCTGTGGCTTGTCTTAAAGTGTTGTCAAACTGGTCTTAGGCTCGTCTGTGCTTAAACCTATTAAAAAAGGCCTTGCCATAACACTGAAAGCTAAGCTTCCAAATTTGCTTAGAGGGGATATGGATTATCATGTTTAGTTTAACTAATGGAACATGTGTGGAAGACCTGTGTTGGCTTTGTGTTTGTTCCATCCGCATTGGTTATCCTTATTTAGTTTGAAGCGCGTACCTTTGTTATACCCAATTCTGCTTGGTTTGGTGCAGTTTCTGGTGTAGAAATTGTATGTATTCATGGTACAGAAGTGGAAGAGCTTCTCCACCTAAAACTATTTTTGATCCTCAAGACCTCTTCATTTTAGTCATTTGGTCCGGGCCCCTCTTTATCTTGGTAACTGCATTTCTCTGATCTTCATGTTAACCTGTATTTACATGTGATTTGGTGGCTAGTAAAGTTGGTGTAACCAAAAGTCATGTTTCCTGGAATTTAGGTGAGGCACATTCAGAGACGGTTAGATTTTGCTCTTTTGGATCTTTTAGTTACCTATAACATTGTCGCGTACTCCTTCTGTCCCATTTGTGAAGCACCTATATTTATGCTTTTGTATAGTCCTCTCATCTTTTTATCTCAAGTAACTAGGACCAAATTATGACTATATGTAAGACTCCAAAATTCTATTATGGATAAATTAGGAAAAACTCATTTCGTGATTTAATTAAATGTGTTTTCAAATAATAGACTACCTAAAAAGATTCTTATGTGAACTATCCTTTGTGTTAAAGATTTATTCTCCAAAAAAAGAATTAAGTTAAACTATCTCTTAATATAGATTTTACATAAGAAATTATATCCTTTTAAATAAATATGTGAAGATTATAGATTTATTTTATTGTGCTTATAAAAAGTTGGCTATGTGTCTGAATTGTTTTCTTTAATAATTATTATGATAAAAACTCTTACATTAATTATTCCTATTAAGTTTCATTTGTTTCAATAGATAAATTAGTTAATAATAATGCTTTGCATTTATGTTGAGTTTTTTTATTTGTTGCAATTTTGTAATTGAAATAGAAATTTAACTTAGCTCTAAATTAGACTAATATTTTAAATTTAAAATAAAAAGCCGAAAGCGTAGAAGACCCTTGTGTAATCATAAAGGTGTTCATGTTATAAGTTTCTTGACTATGTTACAAAATTCATATTTACTTAGTACATAAGTTGTGACCTATCCAAATCCAAAGGATGACTTTTTACCTTCTGGGATCACAAGTCTTTAGCTTTATATAGGCACTCACCCAAAAGTAAGAATGGACGGCTTTGTCGCCTATAATCTCTACTCTACTTAAAGCACCAGTTTCAACGGTCGTCATGCGTCATATTTTTACAAATAACCCCTCACATCTATCTCAAATTAACCATGTATCCCTCTATGCACACAACCTCCATGTTCGACCCGTTAGATAGTCGAGCGGTCAAATTAGCGTAAAATATTAAAAAAATGGTGCATGCAAATAACCTCCATGCCCGGCCCGTTAGCCAGCCGGGTGGTTAAATTAGCGTAAAATATTTAAAAAATGGTGCAGGAGGTGGGGTTTGAACCCAAGCCCTAATAGAAGAAAGGCAGGAGACACTGAGTGAAATCGTCTAACCAGCAGGACCTATGTTAAATTGTTTTTAATATTGAATATAAATTGTACATATGTATATACGAGTTTTGTAAAATAAAAAATATATAATCGTGTCGGGCTAGATCAGCACTACGAGCCGAGGCTACGGACCAAACACGACACGACGATCGTGTCAGGTTGGCCCACGCACTATTAAATGGGTCGTGCCCTGGACCAGCCCGCCAGACACGACCAATTTGGCTATTTATACCTCCGTACGATAATGGTAGTACTCGCCTCAGTTGTCGCCACCTCGTTCGTCATCCTGCTTCTTTTCTCTCCCCCCTCATGCCTCCGCCTTCGCGCCACGCATTTTCGGCAGAGGACGTGGGAGCAGGTGCCTCCTCCTCGTATTCGTCCGACACCAGCCCCGACACCGACCCGCGCAGTGCTACTGCACGTCCAAGAGGGTGTTTCACAGCATGCACGCGCCATCGTTTTCATCATCGTCGAAAGGCTCATTCGTCTTCCCGGCCTTTTCCCCTGTTCTTCCTCCGTAACCTGCTGCCCCTGCCCACGGTCGCAACCGCGAGCCGACCGACACTCGTTGACGCGGGTACGGGTGAGTCGGTCTTGCTCCTGGCTTTTCTTCGTGCGTGTCGCCAAGGAGGACATGATGGTGCCTGCCACGCTTAGGTTATCTTAGAGATGACGAGTCCAGATCTGAGATATTGGACAACCAAAACCTGTAGCGCGGCAGTAGTCGACATATGCTACAGAGTTGGTGGTGGTGTTGTGTCGCCTCGGCGGATCCAGGGCTGGAAGGCACTCGCATTCTCTCTCCCTTTTCAGACTGACGCCTAGTGCGGGTGCCTCTCGGTTTGGAGCTACTCTAGCTGGGCTTTTTTCTCTGCTTGCGTGCTCTCGCCCTGTATGTATCTAGCGGTATACTACCTATGACGCCTCCAGATGTCCATATCTTCATCGTGTCCTTCTCCTGCAACGAACATGTATGACTGCCTCTTCCCTTCCCTTCCTGGTCTACAAAACCTTAGAAGTGGGGGGGAGGCGAGGGATGGGGTCCCTGATTTGCTGCCTATAGTACCCATTTGATGGCTTGGCATCGCCTATCTACATGGCCTTTCCTTTACCACGATGTCGACTCGCTTAGTCAAATAAAAAAAATTATGCAGAGAGCAGAGACAATCAATAAAAAAATCTTGTGATCTTTTTAGTGCATAGTTTACGTGGGTATTGTTGTGAGCCGTCGCAACACATGAGCAACTGACTAGTTAGAAATAAAATATGAGCTAATATAATGTATTGATGTATATTTGGTTGGTTCGACTTGTTGAATGCGACGTCCTTTAGACTCGACTTAAATTAAGATGTCATAATATGTTATTTGAGAATACCCTTCTTCCAAACTCGTGTATAACACCCAAAACTCTAATTTAAAATTAAAGTAAAAATATCTCCTAAGATTTATTTAAATTGAGTGACTTTTATATAGATTATACTTTAAAAGATTATTTTCTTAAAGTAAATATTTTGTTTCTGTTGGTGACTTGTTCTCAAATGCTATGAGTTAAGAACAAGGCAACACAAAATGTTAATGGTTAAAGTCCTTCGTCCTTCGAAGCATTATTTCTCTTAGGATATAATGATCTTTAGACGAAGGTTATGAAGGACACAACTTCATCATCGCAGTATATATTAAAATAAGAAGCATATTAAACATGAGAAATAACATGAATAATCATATGACATCATTTATATATATTTATTATTTCATTATGAATAAACGTTAAAAGTATTGAATTACATTTGTACCCTCGGCTTGACAGAAGGCAAAAGTCCAAGCGTGACACACGAGTGAATACAAATCAGCGTGAACAGTACGATGTTACTGTTCATCTATTTATAGGCACAGGACGCAGCCTGTGTAAAATTACATTCATGACCTTCAGGTTTACTTTTGACTTAAGGACAATCTATCGAGGACTAGGTAGCCTTTTCCTCTTTAAGTCGGTTCCTTTTTCTGCTACTGAGCCGAAGCTTCCTTGCGTGTAGCTTCGGAGCTGGTTCAACCTTCGTCCCGACCATGCTTTTCATATTGTGTACAACTTCATTCCGAGTCCGAAGGTTCCTGTACATATATTACACTTGGGAAACATTGTTAATCATGTTTTTGAGGACCTTCAGAAGACGAAGGCCCCCAACAGTAGCCCCTTGCAGTATTAATTTGTTATAACAATGAATTTAGACTGCGATGTGAACGAAGGCCTTAAGCCGAAGGTCCGAAAAAACACCTTCCATTTGCTAGAATAGCAATAGTCAATGACAAACGAGGTCCACCAAGTTGCAAAGCACTGGGCATATAAATATGAACCATAGCGACGACATTTGATACGCCATTCCTGCCATTTGCGTTATTTTCTCAATCTTTTAGCTTTTGCTCATTAGCTCTTGCCTGATTTTCGAGTTTTTAGAGCTTCGGTTTAAAGACAAGTTCGCTCTAAATTTGAAAAGAAGAAGATGAGTGGAGAGAAGAAGATGACTGAAGAGAAGAAAACGACCGGGGAGATGAAGCTGTATGAAGAGAAAAAAGTTGCAGATCCTTTCATTGCTGGATTTATTGAGTCCATGGCAAAAACAAATACAGAGAAAATTACTAAGGAGATTATGGAGGGTTTATCCGAAGATTCTGATGAAAGTGATAGTTATGATGTGGAAAGTGGAGATGCAGACTCTGAGGATCGGCCGTGGCGCCCAAGCCATACTATCTTCGGAAAATCGACTATCAAGCATAGTCATATTGATGCCATGAGGGGGAGATATTTTCACGACATGTCTATTGTCAGAGTTGGAGGAGACAGTACTGGCCCTGCTCCGGAGGAAAACGAAGTTGTTATATACCGAAGCTTCTTAAAGGCAGGTCTTTGGTTCCCGCTGAGCAAGTTTGTGGTTGAAGTGCTGAAGAAATACCAGATCTTCTTTCATCAGATTACCCCCAAAGCTATAATTAGGATGGAGATTTTTGTCTGGGCTGTAAGGAGTCAGGGGCTAGAGCCGAGCGTGAAGTGCTTCTGCAGCATGCACGAGCTTTTATATGAGACGAAGGCCACTGGCAAAGAACAGTACCACAACAACTTCAGTTGTTATGAATTTATTGCTCGCCCCAATGCAAGCCACCCAGTGCCAACATTCCGGAAAAGGTGGCCCGGGGCCTGGATGGAGGAGTGATTTTACACTAAAAATGATTTAAAGGCAAGGGAAGACATCAAAGAAATCATTCAGCGCCCCATCTGGTCTCGCTTCGGCCTCCGAAGGCCGAAGATGGAAATTGATAGCAATGTTGAAGCATGTCAGAAGGCCTTTAGTACTGTGTGTGCCTTCATTGGCACAAGGGATTTTATTCAAGAGCATATAGCCTTCAGGGTATGACCACTTGTGGAGAGTTGGGATATGCCCAAGGAGACCACCGCCGATTCCAGTGAGGGTGGTCTGGTCCAATTGAAGTATACCTTCAGATTTAGGGAGAAGTTTGATGAGCCAGATGATGACTGGCTGAAGTGTATTAAAGCTACCAGTGATGAGCTACTCGGGGCATACTCTAAGGCCGAAGATAATGCTTTGTCCACAGCTTTCGGGGGCCGGGGCAAGAAAAGATTGAACAGGGTATTTGATGCGATTGGCTTCGTACACCCTGATTACCACTATCTGCTATGAGGGCAAGGGAAAAAGAGAAAGACTGCCGCTTCGGCCACCCTAGCTAAGCCGAAGAGCAAAAAGGTGAAGGTTCTGACGCACCGACCGCGTTATATTGAACCGGCCGTAGTACCTGAATTTGGCAAAGGGACCTCTTCAGCTGCCGAAGCAAAACAAACTGCTCTGATTAGTGCAGAGCGCTGAAGAGCCGACTGTAGTGTCGAAGGTGCCTACTAGTCGGGCCAACCAAAGCTAAAGATGATAAGGCTGAAGAGCCATAGGTGGAAAAAGTGCCAGAAATCCTGAGCCCACCAGCAGAGGCAGATTTGCCGAAGATGCATAAAGCTCCTGCTGCAACCCCCAAGAGGAGGAGGATGGCCAGCGTACTAGACGATGTTATAGAGACTAAAAGGCCTTGAGTCCTGCTCCTAAGAAGATTGCCGCAACTACGAAAGTCCAGGTCGAAGCCGAAGCTGGGCCTTCAGTGCCCAACGAGACGAAGCCTGCCGCGCCTGAGGACAAGACAGCAGGGCTGATTGTACCAGAAAAGATCGAAGCTCCTGCTCCCGATGCTCCGAGCGAAGATGTTGACTACATTATTCGACATGCTTTGGGTAAGAAATTATCTCAGGAAGAAATACTCGAAGCCAGACACTACGCCCAAAGACTAAAATATCCGAAGGGGGCCTTAATGTTCAATGGCAGTAACAAAGATGATTTCCTATACTATCTCCTAGACAACAAAGAAATATCTGTTTGCCGGGAGATAGCTAAAAGTATAGGATTTCCGAAGCTGGAAGATGGCCTTTCGGTTATGTCGAAGGAAGATCTTGCTGATAGCCTCGCGTACAACAGTTTAAAGGTATGAAAGTTAACTTTGAAGTTGGAAAATGAAATATGTTAATGACATGCTCAATTTTTTTCTTCTTCTTTGCAGGGCTTAATTCTTAGTAACGCCTTGAGGGCACAGAAGAGCGCCGAAGACGAAAGCTGTACAATGGCTCTTAACAACCTTCGGTCTGAGGTGATTGAACTGAGAAACGAAGGTATAGAGAAAGACAAAATTTTAATTTCGTTGGTGAACAAAGTAAAGGAAGACGAGGCTAATTACAAAGCTCAGGCCGAAGCCCAGAAAACCGAAATTGAAGACCTTCGGAGACAGCTGGTCAAAGCTAAAGAGAACTGCGCGCTCGCACAGGCTAATCAAGAAATTAGTGAATATTGGAAAAATAAGCTAGAGAAAAATGTTGAAGAACTTCACGAATCCAAGGAAATGTGCTTTGAGAAATCCTTGGATTGCGTGAAGAAATTAAAACTAGCATAGCCAAAGTGGGCGCCTATTCTGCTGAAAAATCTTCATACAAGGCGACCCCGAAGGCGTTGTTGAATGGATAAGTGGAGAAGCTGAAGCCTTCGAGGAAATTGAAAGTCGCCTAGAGGGGGGGGGTGAATAGGGCGAATCTGAAATTTATAAACTTAAGCACAACTACAAGCCGGGTTAGCGTTAGAAATATAAACGACTCCGAGAGAGAGGGCGCAAAATAAATCGTGAGAAAATAAAGAGCGAGATATGATGATTTGTTTTACCGAGGTTCGGTTCTTGCAAACCTATTCCCCGTTGAAGTGGTCACAAAGACCGGGTCTCTTTCAACCCTTTCCCTCTCTCAAACGGTCACTTAGACCGAGTGAGCTTCTCTTCTCAATCAAACGGAACACAAAGTTCCTGCAAGGACCACCACACAATTGGTGTCTCTTGCCTCGGTTACAATTGAGTTCGATCACAAGAAGAATGATAAAGAAAAGAAGCGATCCAAGCGCAAGAGCTCAAATGAACACAAATGTCGCTCTCTCTAGTCACTATTTGATTTGGAGTGATTCCAGACTTGGGAGAGGATTTGATCCCTTTGGAGTGTCTAGAATTGAATGCTATAGCTCTTGTAATGTGTAGAAGGTGGAAAACTTGGATGCCATTGAATGTGGGGTGGTTGGGGTATTTATAGCCCCAACCACCAAAATATGGCCGTTGGAAGGCTGCTGTCGCATGGCGCACCGGACTGTCCGGTGCGCCAGCCACGTCAGCCAGCAGTTGGGTTCTGACCGTTGGAGCTCTGACAGGTGGGGCCTCTGGGTTGTCCGGTGGTGCACCAGACAGGTCCTGTAGACTGTCCGGTGCGCCAACTGCGCGTGCTCTGTCCTCTGCGCGCGCAGGCGCGCATTAAATGCGTTGCAGTCGACCGTTGCGCGCGAAGTAGCCGTTGCTCCGCTGGCACACCGGACAGTCCGGTGTGACACCGGACACTGTCCGGTGCTTCACCGAACAGTCCGGTGAATTATAGCGGAGCGGCCTCCCATTTTCCCGAAGGTAGCGAGTTCAGCGTCGAGTGCCCTGGTGCACCGGAAACTGTCCGGTGGCACACCAGACAGTCCGATGCGCCAGACCAGGGTGCCTTTTGGGATGTCTTTAGCTCTCATTGTTTGAACCCATTCTTAGTCTTTTTATTGGCTTATTGTGAACCTTTGGCACCTGTAGAACTTATAGACTAGAGCAAACTAGTTAGTCCAATAATTTGTGTTGGGCAATTCAACCACCAAAATCAATTAGGAAAAAGGTGTAAGCCTAATTCCCTTTCAATCTCCCCCTTTTTGGTGATTGATGCCAACACAAACCAAAGAAAATATAGAAGTGCATAATTGAACTAGTTTGCATAATGTAAGTGCAAAGATTACTTAGAATTGAACCAATAAATATTTTCATAAGATATGCATGGATTGTTTCTTTATTTTTAACATTTTGGTCCACGCTTGCACCACATGTTTTGTTTTTGCAAATTCTTTTGTAAATTCTTTTCAAAGTCCTTTTGCAAATAGTCAAAGGTAGATGAATAAGATTTTGAGAAGCATTTTCAAGATTTGAAATTTTCTCCCCCTGTTTCAAATGCTTTTCCTTTGACTTCAACAAAACTCCCCCTTAATAAAATCCTCCTCTTAGTGTTCAAGAGGGTTTTAAATATTAGTTTTTGAATAGGGTGATCCAATTTGAAATTCTATCAAAAATAAGATACCAATTGAAAAATTCATCATTTCAAAAATCTTTTTCTTAACTCAAATTTTGAAAATTGGTGGTGGTGCGGTCCTTTTGCTTTGGGCTAATACTTTCTCCCCCTTTGGCATGAATCGCCAAAAATGGATACTTGAGTGAAATATAAGCCCTTCTAACTACTTTCTCCTCCTTTGGCAAACAAAATATAAGTGAAGATTATACCAAAGTTGGAGAGAGGCTCGGAGCGACGGCGAAGGATTGTAACTTGATGGAGTGGAGTGGAAGCCTTTGTCTTCGCCGAAGACTCTTATTCCCTTTCAATCTATGACATGGTTTGAAATACACTTGAAAACATATTAGTCATAGCACATGAAAGAGATATGATCAAAGGTATATGAATGAGCTATGTGTGCAAAACATCAAAAGAAATTCCTAGAATCAAGAATATTTAGCTCATGCCTAAGTTTGTTGAAGGTTTGTTCATCTAGTGGCTTGGTAAAGATATCGGCTAATTGTTCTTTGGTGTTAATATATGCAATCTCGATATCTCCCTTTTGTTGGTGATCCCTTAAGAAATGATACCGAATGGCTATGTGTTTAGTGCGGCTATGCTCAACGGGATTATCCGCCATGCGGATTGCACTCTCATTATCACATAGAAGAGGAACTTTGGTTAATTTGTAACCATAGTCCCTAAGGGTTTGCCTCATCCAAAGTAATTGTGCGCAACAATGACCTACGGCAATATACTCGACTTCGGCGGTAGAAAGAGCTACAGAATTTTGCTTCTTTGAAGCCCAAAACACCAGGGATCTTCCCAAGAACTGGCAAGTCCCCGATGTGCACTTTCTATTAATTTTACACCCCGCCCAATCGGCATCCGAATAACCAATTAAATCAAATGTGGATCCCCGAGGGTACCAAATCCCAAACTTAGGAGTATAAACTAAATATCTCAAGATTCGTTTTACGGCCGTAAGGTGAGCTTCCTTAGGGTCGGCTTAGAATCTTGCACACATGCATACGGAAAGCATAATGTCCGGTCAAGATGCACATAAATAGAGTTGTTGGGGCCATGCTTCGTTGCGCCGAAGGTCTTACGGGAAGAAGCAGCTTCGGCTGAAGTTGTCCCCAGGAGATGACCGAAGGTTCCTTTTCATGAAGCTTCGGCATTGCAAACCGACATAGAGATAGAATGACCTTTTAATCCATAAAGGTCTGAGTCAATGTTGTAAACTTTTATGAGGGGCATAATTGTAATTTGTCACAGGCTGTGTCCTGTGTCTATAAATAGATGAACAGTACCCCCGTACTGTTCACGCTGGCTGGTACACGCTCGCGCACTACACTTGTACCCTTGCTTTTTGTCAAGCCGAAGGTACAAATGTAATTCAACATTGTTTTCATTCTCCCACGATTACTTAATTAAAACATGTAATAATGTTATATGATTATTCATATTATTCTCTTATGTTTCATAAGCTTCTCCTTTTTATCAATATAAACTGCGATGATGAAGGTATGTCCTTCATGACCTTCGTCTGAAGATCGTTATATCCTAAGGGAAATAACGCTTCGAAGGACGAGGGGTATTAATCATTAACTTTTTTCTGTGTTGCCTTGTTCTTAATTCATAGCATTTGAGAACAAGTCCCCAACATTGGCGCCCACCTCCGGTGAACTCACTTCCACTTTTCTGAGCTGATGGCTTCGTTCAACAATCAAGCTGGAGCTGCTTCGGCTTCGAAGCTGGTGCTCCCGATAACAGGCGGTTCTTGCTCAGAGCCGGCTAACAAGAAGCAGAAGAAGGAGGCTCAGAGAAGGGTGCAACATGTTGGAGTACAGGGACCCTTCATCAAGTCAAAATGGTCCCACATTCCAATCACTTTCTCTCAGGAAGACCTTCAGCTTAAGGATTATCCTCACAATGATGCCATGGTTATCTCTTGTGTGATCAAAGGATTTCTGGTCCACAATGTCTTAGTTGATACAGGCAGTGCAGCTGATATTATATTTGCTAAGGCCTTCAGACAAATGCAAGAGCCCGAAGACAAGATCCATGATGCTACGCACCCTCTTTGTGGCTTCGGAGGGCGGCAGATTGTAGCACTTGGGAAGATTACCATGCCAGTAACCTTTGGATTTGTTAACAACACAAGGACTGAGCAAATTGTGTTTGATATTGTTGACATGGAGTATCCTTACAATGCTATCATTGGTCGCGGTACTCTTAATGCCTTCGAAGCAATTCTTCACCCAGCTTACCTCTGCATGAAGATACCTTCGGACCAAGGGCCTATTGCTATTCATGGAAGCCAGGAAGCTGCTAGAAGGGCCGAAGGAAGCTGGACTGACTCCAAAGCAATCCATAACATAGATGGAGCTGAAGCTTGTGAACAGTACAAATTCAAAAGGGAGAAAGCAGCTTCAGCAGATCAGCCAAAGCCCATGCTCTTATGTGAAGACATAGCAGAGCAGAAGGTGCTGTTGGGCTCCCAATTATCTGAAGACCAGGAGAAAACCTTGATAAGGTTTTTGTTTAACAACAAAGATGTTTTTGCATGGATAGCTAATGACCTCTGCGGAGTCAATTGGGATGTTATTGAACACTCGCTCAATGTTGACCCATCCTTCAGACCCCGAAAGCAGAGGCTTCGGAAAATGTCTGATGATAAGGCCGAAGGGGCTCGCAATGAAGTAAAAAGACTCCTCAGTGTAGGAGTTATCAGAGAAGTAAAGTACCCAGAGTGGTTAGCTAACACTGTTATGGTGAAGAAGGCCAATGGCAAATGGAGAATGTGTATCGATTTCACAGATCTCAACAAGGCTTGTCCGAAGGACGAATTCCCATTGCCAAGGATAGACTCTTTAGTCGATGCAGCAGCTTCTTCAGAGCTCATGAGTCTGCTAGACTGTTACTCAGGCTATCATCAAATCTGGATGAAGAAGGAAGATGAGCCGAAGACTAGCTTCATAACCCCAAGTGGCACATATTGCTATCTTCGGATGCCTGAGGGGCTCAAAAATGCTGGAGGAAGTTTCAGCAGAATGACTGCGAAGGTCCTCCAGTCCCAGATAGGCAGAAATGTGCTAACTTATGTTGATGACATCATTGTAAAAAGCACGAAGCAGGAAAATCATATTGCTGATATGCAGGAGACCTTCGCCAGTTTCAGACAAGCTGGTTTGAAGCTGAATCCAGAAAAATGTGTCTTCGGAGTAAAAAAGGGGAAATTTCTTGGATGTTTGGTTTCAACAAAGGGAATTGAAGCTAATCCAAATAAAATTGAAACTATACTTCGAATGGAGCCACCAACTACAAGAAAGGGGGCCCAAAGATTGACAGGAAGGCTGGCATCTCTCAATAGATTCATATCCAGATCAGTAGAAAGAAATTTACCATTCTTCGAGGTGCTGAAGTCAGCTGAAGTCTTTCAATGGGGACCAAGCCAACAAAAAGCCTTCGAAGAGCTGAAGCAATATTTGATAGATCTAACAACATTAACTCCACCAACGCCAGGGGCTCCTTTGTTGTTATACGTGGCAGCTTCGCACTCAGCAGTAAGTGCGGCACTTGTCCAGGAGAAGCTTGATGGACAAGTCAAGAAGCAAGTTCCAGTGTACTTTGTATCTGAAGTCCTTAGTGTATCAAAGAAAAACTATACAGAACTGGAGAAGGTATTATATGCCGTTTTGATGGCATCCAGGAAGCTTCGGCATTATTTTCAGGCATACAATATTATTGTTCCTTCTTCGCAACCGTTGAAGGATATTATGAGAAATAGAGAAGCTACTGGGCGGATTGGAAAATGGGATGCGGAGCTCAATGAATTTTGCATTGATTATGTGCATAGATCTTCGATCCAGTCTCAAGCGTTGGCAGATTTCATTGCCGATTGGACGCCAGGGGCTCAGGATGAAGAAGCAAATAAAGATGCCGAAGTGTGGACAGTGTTTTGTGATGGCTCTTGGGGAACCTTCGGAGCAGGAGCAGCCGCTGTGTTGGTCTCACCATCCAAGGTTAAAACTTGTTATGCGGCAAGACTTGATTTCAGCTGTACAAACAATATTACTGAGTACGAAGCCCTGCTCCTGGGTCTTCGGAAATTAAAGGCAATGGGAATCAGAAGGGCGATTCTTAAAACTGATTCCCAGGTTGTTTCGGGTCATATCGATAAAAGTTGCAGGGCTAAGGATCCGAAGCTTGAGAAATATCTAGACACGGTCCGAAGAATCGAAGCTTCCTTCGAAGGTTTTTCTGTCAAAAATATCCCTCGAGGACAAAATGAGCATGCTGATTTGCTGGCCAAGTCAGCAGCACAGGGGCTGCCGTTACCTTCGGATGTGTTCTTCGAAACAATAAAGGCACCTTCAGTGGAGCTCCTTGAAAGAGCAGTTCTCAACATATCTCCTGTTTATAGTGAAGATTGGAGAACTGAGATCATCTCTTACCTTCAGGGTAAGTTCCTTTCAGATGACGAAGCTTATAACAGGAGAATGGAGGCAAGAGCTCGTCCATATGTTATGATAGAAGGGGAGTTGTACAAGCATGGAGTTTGTGCTCCGCTACTCAAGTGTTTATCTAGAACCGAAGGTATAGAGTTGATGAAAGAAATACATGCAGGCCTGTGTAGATCTCACATTGGATCTAGGCCGTTACTTGGAAAAGTCTTCCGCCAAGGGTTTTATTGGCCGAAGGCGGCTTCGGATGTAGCGGAGTTAGTTCAAAAGTGCGAAGGCTGTCAGAAGTGTGCAAGAGATCAAAAACAGCCTTCGTCTTTAACACAGCTCATTCAACCTATCTGGCCATTGCAAAGGTGGGGCCTTGATTTGTTAGGTCCATTACCACCGGCTCAAGGGAATTTAAGATATGTTATAGTAGGTGTGGAGTATTTTTCTAAATGGATTGAGGCAAAGCCATTAGCCACAATAACTTCGGCCACTGTCCAAAAGTTTTTCTGGCAGAATATTGTCTGTCGCTTCGGGGTACCGAAGGCCATCACTGTAGATAATGGAACGCAGTTCGACTCCGAAGCTTTCAGAAATTTCTGTGATCAAATTGGTACGAAGATCCATTTTGCATCAGTCAGGCATCCGGAGTCAAATGGGCTCGTTGAAAGAGCCAACGGCATTATAATGACAGGAATAATGAAGTCAATCTTCAATCAACCCAGGGGAAAGTGGCCAGATCAGTTAACCAAAGTGGTGTGGAGCCACAATACCACAACATCAAGGTCTACAGGCTTTACTCCATTCAAGTTATTATTCGGTGACGAAGCAATAACTCCGGAAGAAGCTAAAGCTGGATCAATAAGAGTAGTAGCTTCGGCAGAATCAGGTCCTGAAGATGCTTGTCTTGTGGAAAAAGATGCTTTAGAAGGGATCAGGCTTCAAGCTGTGGAGAATATCAATAAATACCAGGCTGAAACAGTCAAATGGCGAGATAGAAAGGTCCGGCTAAAAAATATTGAGCCGGGACACTTGGTGCTTCGGAGAGTGGCCAACCCAGACACAGTGGGCAAGTTACAGTTGAAATGGGAAGGACCTTTCTTAGTAGCATCTTCGTCAAGACCTGGTTCATACAGATTGAAGGACATGGACGGCAATGACATTCCAAGATCTTGGAATGCGGATGAGCTTCGGCGATATTATGTGTAATTTGATGTAATCTTTTTATGTTTTTTCTTTTTTCATGGCACCCTTTTCCTTTCTAAAGGGGGAGAAAGGTTTTTAATGGGGCCATAGCATGTAATTTCTCTTTTTCTTATTTCAACTCTATAAGAGCAGTATCCCCCAAAGATGTAAATGTAAAAGCTGAGCACGCACCATCGAGTGCAAAGAAAAAAGAAAAGAAAACAGGGAGAAGCTCCAAAGACGTTCCTAAGGGAATGCAGAGCTTACAGCGAAAAGTCAACGCTGATTCCGCCGAAAGTAAAAGGCGAAGAAGCTCCAAAGACGTTCCTAAGGGAATGCAGAGCTTACAGCGAAAAGTCAACGCTGATTCCGCCGAAAGTAAAAGGCGAAGAAGCTCCAAAGACGTTCCTAAGGGAATGCAGAGCTAATATGTGATTGTTTCTAAGGAAATAATGGCTGAGCGTATGCCTTCGGATATGTGTTTGGACATTCATTCGCACATCACATTACATCATAGCATTTGCATTCATAAACATTCATTCATGGCATAAGTGGTTGTTTCGGCAAAAAAGAAGAAGCGGTCTTTTATGCTTCGTTGTGTATAAAAAAGGAGAGGTTTCGGCAAAAAAGAAGAAGCGGTCTTTTATGCTTCGTTGTGTACGAAAAGAAGGGAAGGTGTTTTTTCGCCTTTGGCTCAAAATACTAGTTTCGTCCACATCAAAGCGCCTCAATGGAAGGGTGAGAATATATTACAAGGTATGTACAAAGTTCATTAAGAACAGTTTAATTGTATTTACAAAAGTTGTTACAAAGGTCTCTTGAGTTTTTTCTATAGTGTACCCCTACTGATCTTCACTGAGCTTCAGCTTCGGCGACATATTTTAAGCATCATCTTCAGCTTCGTCATCCTACATGAATCAAGGTATTGCGAGTAAAAATCAAGTGTGAAGGAGAAGGTAAGCATAAAGTATCATTTCTTACTGGTTCAAGATGACTTCGAGCTTCGTCTCCAGCCTTCTCTCGCCCGCCTTTTGTCCATATCATTTTTATAAATCTGTTTGAAATGCTTCGGGCAAGGTCAGGAATATCGTCCAAAATTGATGGAGACAGAGTGAAATTGGGCCTGTTGACGATTTTTCCATGTTCACAGCCGGCCTTCAGGAACGCTGCAGCAGTGCCCCCGAGAAGCTACCCAGGCACAGAAGTCACCGTGCCCGGCTATAACTTCGTCAAGCTCATCAATTTCAGCTTCAATATGTTCGAAGGTTCTTGGCAAATTTTCAGCTGAAGGGGTGCACTTTCCACTGCTGGCTCCAACTGAATAAAAGATCTTTTTTAATTGTTGAATACAGTTGTTACTAAATTTCAAACATTTGTCTTGAAGGCTTGTTAATGATTTTTTCAAATCTGAGCTGTTTTGGACTTCGGCCTCAAGCTTTGAATTAAGCTCTAGCTTCTCTTGTTCAAATTGTTTTGATTGGCACAGAAGCTTCGAATTCAATTCTGCTACTTTAGCTTCAGTTTCTACCAATAAGCCTTCAGTTGTTTGGAGTTCGAAGTCTTTCTTTTCAATAATAGCTGATTGCTCTTTTATCTTGCTCTCTAGATTTTCAATTATAGCTTCGTGTTTTTTATCCTCTAGATCTTGTTGCATCTTCAAAGCTTTGCTCAGTAGCATGCTCTGCACATAAACAACCTTCGTCAGGAGCACTCTCATTATTAAAAACAATAAAAGTCAGAGAAAAGTTGTTTACCTTGAAGTTGGAATAAAATAAGCTACCAACGATATGTTGTCGTCGGTAGCGGCTGATATCCGTTTCTAGCTTCGGAAAACCGATACTCTTTGATAGAGTACCGATGACCTTAGCACCAGTTTGATCCCGGATGCAGCTTAACTTTTCATCGTCAATACCTCCGAAAAGAAGAGCTCCTGGTTTATATCCGCAAGATTTGGCATATTCTTCAAGCTCTTCTATTTCGGTCTTCGACAATTCTTGCCCAACTAAATTTTGAAATATGTAGGCTTCGTCTTCCGGAGCATCTTCGGCTATTTCCTTACCCTTTCTAGGCACTGTGGCCATGGTTTCTTCAGCAGCAGTGGAAGCTTCTTTTTCGGCCATGTCTAACAAAATTTTGTCGATGTCTTCAATTGTGGTTTCCAAGTTCAAATCTTCGGCTGAAGCGGCTTCGGTAGCCGCGATCTCCGAAGGTGCGACTTCGACATTTGTTGTACCCTCAACCGCTGGCGTTTTCTGAGTTGAAGCCCTCGGTGGCGTCTTGTCAATAACTTCGGTCACTGCAATAATTCTTTGTCTCTTTGTTTTGGTTATCTTCTTCGATTTTTCGGGCTCCTCCACCTTTCGAAAAAGCTTCGTCAGTTGAGGCCCTAATGGACTTAGCTTCGTGGGCAGGGGTTCAGTCATTACCTTTAAAATTTCCTCCACGTCGCTGGTAGAGGGTGGTGCAGGAGTCCCTTCTTCATCGGATAATTTTCGCTTTGGAGATGATATTCTTCTCTTCTTTGGAATATTCTTCTCTTTTGCTGGCTCTTCCTCATCTTTGTTCAAAGTTTCGGCCACCCTTTTCCTTTTTTGACCCTCAACACCCTTATTTAACCGTTCATAGTCAGGGTACTCGAAACCCACGGCATCAAGCACTCGATTGAGCCTTCGCTTCGGACGGGTGCCGAAGGCCGCAGTCATTAGCTGATCTTCTTTCTTGGAGTAATTACCAAGAATTTCATTGCACATTACTTCAACTGTGTCCAGCCACTCTTGGCAAGGTTTTTTAAAGTATCTCTTGAATTTGAAGTGGTAAGGAAGTCGGACAAGTTCCCCTTTTTTCTTCTCCCCTTCCAGCTTCGGCATTTCCCATTCTTTTAGGGTAGGGAAAACCCTGAAGGCCAAGAACTCTTGAACCAGATCCCTGGTACTGATATGCTCTGAAATAATTTTAAACTCGCCCAGTGCAGCCCAGGTGGGACCTTCTAATGTCATGTGGCATCGTGGTCTTGTTTCTCCGAAGATCAATTCAAGTGGGCTTTGTACCAACTTCTCTTTGTCTTCGTCAACTTTCACATAAAACCACTCAGACTTCCAGCCTACCGGCCATTTGCTTCGGTAGCTAATAACAGGAAACTTTGTTGTTTTCCGATAGGCAAAATTGTAACAACCAAAGTTATCATGTAATCCATCTTTTCTAGCCTTTGTCTGGTAATGTAGCTCATGGACTCGGCAAAAGTTGTCGGCAAACGGCTCCACCGCCTGGCTTCGGAGGGCCTAGATGTAAACACTAAGCCTAACGATAGCGTTAGGAGTCAACTGATGAAAGTAAATACCAAACTTCTTCAATACATCTCCAATAATCCCATGAAGGGGGAATCTTAATCCAGCCTTTAGGAAGCTCTTGAAAATGACAATCTCATCCTTCTCTGGCTTCGGGGTAGTTTCTTCTCCCCCGAAGCGAAGTAGCTTCTTCTGATTTTCACTGAGATAACCTGACTTCACCATCTTGGAGAGATCAGCCTTTGAAACGGTCGACTTTCCGAAGTCCAAGTGGCTGGGTTTACTGGGCATGGCAATACGATAATCATCTTCGGGATCAGTTTCTTCAATATTCTCTTCCTCTCCTTCAGCAGTTGCCGGGTCTGCTTCAGCAGCGGGGATTTCTTCCGCAGTTACCAGTCCGGATCGTTGCATTGCTTCGGAGATGGGAACAGTCTCCGAACCTTCAGCTTCGTCTCCTTCACGCTCAACCCTGGCGGTAGATCGCACTCTAGCCATTTAATTCTGAGTTTGGGAAAATTGAATACTTTTTTCTCCCGAAGCCTTTCTTTCTGACGAAGCAGACTTCGAGTTGGACCTTCGTTCGATTCTGAGAGTCAACCTTCGGCTATGGTTAAAAATTTTGGCAGCAAAACGGTGCAAATAGCAATGAATGCTGTGGTAACTTCACACCTACTCGTCTGTTTATATAGTGCTGCAGGTAAGAAGGCGAAGCGCCAGAATTTTTACACCAGGCGGGCAGTCACTTGCACTCGCTGCGCGGTGGACCGCAAAGACCAAACAGTAACTCTGCAGGTGGGCCCGACGCGCGCCCGGAAACTGAATCGTTTCTCGACAACGAGCTCAGGGAAGGTGGTTTTTGGACCTTCGGCTTCCCGAAGCTTAAGAGGCTTTTTTCACGGATCAAGCTCGTTACGAAAAACGATCTAGCGCCGCGAAAGGGGCTACTGTTGGGGCCATGCTTCGTTGCGCCGAAGGTCTTACGGGAAGAAGCAGCTTCGGCTGAAGTTGTCCCCAGGAGATGACCGAAGGTTCCTTTTCATGAAGCTTCGGCATTGCAAACCGACATAGAGATAGAATGACCTTTTAATCCATAAAGGTCTGAGTCAATGTTGTAAACTTTTATGAGGGGCATAATTGTAATTTGTCACAGGCTGTGTCCTGTGTCTATAAATAGATGAACAGTACCCCCGTACTGTTCACGCTGGCTGGTACACGCTCGCGCACTACACTTGTACCCTTGCTTTTTGTCAAGCCGAAGGTACAAATGTAATTCAACATTGTTTTCATTCTCCCACGATTACTTAATTAAAACATGTAATAATGTTATATGATTATTCATATTATTCTCTTATGTTTCATAAGCTTCTCCTTTTTATCAATATAAACTGCGATGATGAAGGTATGTCCTTCATGACCTTCGTCTGAAGATCGTTATATCCTAAGGGAAATAACGCTTCGAAGGACGAGGGGTATTAATCATTAACTTTTTTCTGTGTTGCCTTGTTCTTAATTCATAGCATTTGAGAACAAGTCCCCAACAAGAGTAAAGAGCCTATCATCGACCGGTATACCTTTTGATCTACGGATTTACCTCCCATGTCGAGGTCAAGATGCCCATTGGTTCCCATGGGTGTCTTGATGGGCTTGGCATCCTTCATTCCAAATTTGTTGAGAATATCTTGAATGTACTTTGTTTGGCTAATGAAGGTGCCCTCTTGGAGTTGCTTCACTTGGAATCCGAAGAAGTACTTTAACTCCCCCATCATTGACATCTCGAACTTTTGTGTCATGATCCTACTAAATTCCTCACATGTAGATTCGTTAGTAGACCCAAATATAATATCATCAACATAAATTTGGAATACAAACAAATCATTGTCAAGAGTTTTAGTGAATAGAGTAGGATCGGCTTTCCGACTTTGAAGCCATTAGTGATAAGAAAATCTCTTAGGCATTCATACCATGCTCTTGGGGCTTGCTTGAGCCCATAAAGCGCCTTAGAGAGTTTGTAAACATAGTTAGGGTACTCACTATCTTCAAAGCTGGGAGGTTGCTCAACATAGACCTCTTCTTTGATTGGTCCATTGAGGAAGGCACTTTTCACGTCCATTTGGTAAAGCTTAAAGCCATGATAAGTAGCATAGGCAAGTAAAATGCGAACTGACTCAAGCCTAGCTACGAGTGCATAGGTTTCACCGAAATCCAAACCTTCGACTTGTGAATACCCCTTGGCCTCAAGTCGGGCTTTGTTCCTTGTCACCACACCATGCTCATCTTGCTTGTTGCGGAAGACCCACTTGGTTCCTACAACATTTTGATTAGGACATGGAACTAAACGTCATACCTCATTCCTAGTGAAGTTGTTGAGCTCCTCTTGCATCGCCACCACCCAATCCGAATCTTGAAGTGCTTCCTCTACCCTGTGTGGCTCAATAGAGGAAACAAAAGAGTAATGTTCACAAAAATGAGCAACACGAGATCGAGTCGTTACCCCCTTTTGAATATCGCCGAGGACGGTGTTCACGGGGTGATCTCATTGGATTGCTTGGTGGACTCTTGGGTGTGGCGGTCTTGGAACTTGTTCATCTTCCTCATCTTGATCATGGACATCTCCCCCTTGATCATTGCTTTCCTCTTGAGGTGGCTCAACTTCTTGATCTTCTCCTTCATCATTTTGAGCCTTATCCTTATCTTGAGTTGGTGGAGACGCTTGTGTGGAGCAAGATGGTTGATCTTGTGCATGTGGTGGCTCTTCGGATTCCTTAGGACACACATCCCCAATGGACATGTTCCTTAGTGCGACGCACAGAGCCTCTTCATCACCTATCTCATCAAGATCAACTTGCTCTACTTGAGAGCCGTTAGTCTCATCAAACACAATGTCACAAGAAACTTCAACTTGTCCAGAGGACTTGTTAAAGACTCTATATGCCCTTGTGTTTGAATCATATCCTAGTAAAAAGCCTTCTACAGCCTTAGGAGCAAATTTGGATTTTCTACCTCTTTTAACAAGAATAAAGCATTTGCTACCAAAGACTCTAAAATATGAAACATTGGGCTTTTTACCGGTTAGGAGTTCATATGATGTCTTCTTGAGGATTCAGTGTAGATACAACCGATTGATGGCGTAGCAAGCGGTGTTGACCGCCTCCGCCCAAAACTGATCCGAAGTCTTGTACTCATCAAGCATGGTCCTTGCCATGTCCAATAGAGTTCTATTCTTCCTCTCCACTACACCATTTTGTTGTGGTGTGTAGGGAGAATAGAACTCATGCTTGATGCCCTCCTCCTCAAGGAAGCCTTCGATTTGAGAGTTCTTGAACTTCGTCCCGTTGTCGCTTCTAATCTTCTTGATCCTTAAGCCAAACTCGTTTTGAGCCCGTCTCAAGAATCCCTTTAAGGTCTCTTGGGTATGAGATTTTTCCTGCAAAAAGAACACCCAAGTGAAGCGAGAATAGTCATCCACAATAACTAGACAGTACTTACTCCCGCCGATGCTTATGTAAGCGATCGGACCGAATAGGTCCGTGTGTAGGAGCTCGAGTGGCTTATCAGTCGTCATAATGTTCTTGTGTGGATGATGAACACCAACTTGCTTCCCTGCCTGACATGCGCTACAAATCCTGTCTTTCTCAAAATGAACATCTGTTAGTCCCAAAATGTGTTCTCCCTTTAGAAGCTTGTGAAGATTCTTCATTCCAACATGTGCTAGTCGGCGATGCCAGAGCCAGCCCATGTTAGTCTTAGCAATTAAGCAAGTGTCGAGTTCAGCTCTATCAAAGTCTACTAAGTATAGCTGACCCTCTAACACTCCCTTAAATGCTATTGAATCATCACTTCTTCTAAAGACAGTAACACCTGTATTTGTAAAAAGATAGTTGTAGCCCATTTTACATAATTGAGAAACTGAAAGCAGGTTGTAATCTAAAGAATCTACAAGAAAAACATTGGAAATGGAGTGGTCAGGAGATATAGCAATTTTACCCAATCCTTTGACCAAACCTTGATTCCCATCCCCGAATGTGATAGCTCGTTGGGGATCTTGGTTTTTCTCGTAGGAGGAGAACATCTTCTTCTCCCCTGTCATATGGTTTGTGCACCCGCTATCGATGATCCAACTTGAGCCCCCAGATGCATAAACCTACAAAACAATTTTAGTTCTTGATTTTAGGTACCCAAATGGTTTTGGGTCCTTTGACATTAGATACAAGAACTTTGGGTACCCAAACACAAGTCTTTGACCCCTTGTGCTTGCCCCCAACATACTTGGCAACTACCTTGCCGGATTTGTTAGTTAAAACATAAGATGCATCAAAAGTTTTAAATGAAATTTTAGAATCATTTGATGCAATTGGAGTTTTCCTCTTAGGCAATTTTGCACGGGTTGATTGCCTAGAACTAGATGTCTCACCCTTATACATAAAAGCATGATTAGGGCCAGAGTGAGACTTCCTAGAATGAATTCTCCTAATTTTGCTCTCGGGATAACCGGTAGGGTACAAAATGTAACCCTCGTTATTCTGAGGCATGGGAGCCTTGCCCTTTACAAAGTTAGACAATCTTTTAGGAGGGGCATTAAGTTTGACATTGTCCCCCTTTTGGAAGCCAATGCCATCCTTGATGCCAGGGCGTCTCCCACTATAGAGCATGCTTCTAGCAAATTTAAAATTTTCATTTTCTAAGTCATGCTCGGCAATTTTAGCATCTAATTTTGCTATATGATCATTTTGTTGTTTAATTAAAGCCATATGATCATGAATAGCATCAATGTTAATATCTCTACATCTAGTGCAAATAGTAACATGCTCAATGGTAGATGTAGAGGGTTTGCAAGAATTGAGTTCAACAATCTTAGCACGTAAAATATTATTGTTATCTCTAAGATCGGAAATGGAAGCATTGCAAACTTCTAATTCTTTAGCCTTAGCAATCAATTTTTCATTTTCAATCTTAAGGCTAGCAAGAGAGATATTCAATTCTTCAATCTTAACAAGTAAATTAGCATTATCATCTCTAAGATTGGAAATTGAATCATCACATACATTTGAATCAACCTTAGCTATTAGACTAGCATTCTCATTTCTAAGGTTGACAATAGTATCATGGCAAGTGCTTAGCTCACTAGATAGTTTTTCACATTTTTCTACTTCTAGAGCGTAAGCATTTTTAACCTTAACATGCTTCTTATTTTCCTTAATTAGGAAGTCCTCTTGGGTGTCCAAGAGTTCATCCTTCTCATGAATAGCACTAATTAATTCATTTAATTTTTCTTTTTGTTGCATGTTTAGGTTGGCAAAAAGGGTGCGCAAGTTATCCTCCTCATTTTCACTAGAATTATCTTCATCACTAGAGGAAGCATATTTAGTGGAGGATCTTGATTTTATCTTCTTCCTTTTGCCGTCCTTTGCCATGAGGCACTTGTGGCCGACGTTAGGGAAGAGAAGACCCTTGGTGATGGCGATGTTTGCGGTGTCCTCGTCGGAGGAGGAGTCGGTGGAGCTCTCGTCGGAGTCCCATTCCCGGCAAACATGGGCATCGCCGCCCTTCTTCTTGTAGTACCTCTTCTTCTCCTTTCTTCTCCCCTTCTTGTCGTCGCCCCTGTCACTATCACTAGATAATGGACATTTGGCAATGAAATGACCAGGCTTACCACACTTGTAGCACACTTTCTTGGAGCAGGATTTGTAGTCCTTCCCCCTCCTTTGCTTGAGGATTTGGCGGAAGCTCTTGATGATGAGCGCCATCTCCTCATTGTCAAGCTTAGAGGCGTCGATGGGTTGTCTACTTGATGTAGACTCCTCCTTTTTCTCCTCCGTTGCCTTGAATGCAACCGGTTGTGCTTCGGGCGTGGAGGGGCCATCTAGCTCGATGATTTTCTTTGAGCCTTTGATCATCAACTCAAAGCTCACAAAATTTCCTATTCCTTCCTCGGGGGACATTAGTGTATATCTAGGATTAAATCGAATTAATTGAACTTGCATAGGGTTAAGAAAAACGAGGGATCTTAGAATAACCTTGACCATCTCATGGTCATCCCATTTGGTGCTCCTGAGGTTGCGCACTTGGTTCACCAAGGTCTTTAAGCGGTTGTACATGTCTTGTGGCTCCTCCCCTTGGCGAAGCCGGAAGCGACCGAGCTCCCCCTCGATCGTCTCCCGCTTGGTGATCTTGGTCACCTCATCTCCTTCGTGCACGGTCTTTAGTACGTCCCAAATCTCCTTGGCGCTCTTTAGTCCTTGCACCTTGTTATACTCCTCTCGACTTAGAGAGGCGAGGAGTATAGTGGTGGCTTGAGAGTTGAAGTTTCAGATTTGGGCAACCTCGTCCGAATCATAGTCTTCATCCCCCGGCGATGGTACCTGTACTCCAATCTCAACAACATCCCAAATGCTAGTGTGGAGTGAGGTTAGGTGATGCCTCATTTTATCACTCCACATATTATAATCTTCACCATCAAACATAGGTGGTTTGCCTAATGGGACAAAAAGTAATGGAGTACGCTTAGAAATGCGAGGGTAGCGTAGGGGAATCTTACTAAACTTCTTGCGCTCATGGCGCTTAGAAGTTACGAACGGCGTGTCGGAGCCGGAGGTGGATGGCGACGAAGAGTCGGTCTCGTAGTAGACCACCTTCCTCATTTTCTTCTTCTTGTCACCGCTCCGACGCGTCTTGTTGTGTGAAGGGGATCCCTTCACCTTGTTAGCGGACTCCCCGAATGGAGCCTTCCCATGGCTTGTGGCGGGCTTCTCGCCGGTCCCGAACTCCCTCTTGGCGGATGCTCCCGACATCACTTCGAGCGGTTAAGCTCTAATGAAGCACCGAGCTCTGATACCAATTGAAAGTCGCCTAGAGGGGGGGTGAATAGGGCGAACCTGAAATTTATAAACTTAAGCACAACTACAAGCCGGGTTAGCGTTAAAAATATAAACGACTCTGAGAGAGAGGGCGCAAAACAAATCATGAGCAAATAAAGAGCGAGACATGATGATTTGTTTTACCGAGGTTCGGTTCTTGCAAACCTACTCCCCGTTGAGGTGGTCACAAAGATCGGGTCTCTTTCAACCCTTTCCCTCTCTCAAACGGTCACTCAGACCGAGTGAGCTTCTCTTCTCAATCAAACGAAACACAAAGTTCCCGCAAGGACCACCACACAATTGGTGTCTCTTGCCTCAGTTATAATTGAGTTCGATCACAAGAAGAATGAGAAAGAAAAGAAGTGATCCAAGCGCAAGAGCTCAAATGAACACAAATGTCGCTCTCTCTAGTCACTATTTGATTTGGAGTGATTCCGGACTTGGGAGAGGATTTGATCCCTTTGGAGTGTCTAGAATTGAATGCTATAGCTCTTGTAATGTGTAGAAGGTGGAAAACTTGGATGCCATTGAATGTGGGGTGGTTGGGGTATTTATAGCCCCAACCACCAAAATATGGTCGTTGGAAGGCTGCTGTCGCATGGCGCACCGGACAGTCCGGTGCGCCACCGGACACTGTCCGGTGCGCCAGCCACGTTAGCCAGTCGTTGGGTTCTGACCGTTGGAGCTCTGACAGGTGGGGCCTCTGGGTTATCCGGTGGTGCACCGGACAGGTCCTGTAGACTGTCCGGTGCGCCAATTGCGCGTGCTCTGTCCTCTGCGCACGCAGGCGCGCATTAAATGCGTTGCAATCGACCGTTGCGCGCGAAGTAGTCATTGCTCCGCTGGCACACCGGACAGTCCGGTGTGACACCGGACACTGTCTGGTGCTTCACCGGACAGTCCGGTGAATTATAGCGGAGCAGCCTCCCATTTTCTCGAAGGTAGCGAGTTCAGCGTCGAGTGCCCTGGTGCACGGGACACTGTCCAGTGGCACACCGGACAGTCCGGTGCGCCAGACCAGGGTGCCTTTTGGGATGTCTTTAGCTCTCTTTTTGTTTGAACTCATTCTTGGTCTTTTTATTGGCTTATTGTGAACCTTTGGCACCTGTAGAACTTATAGACTAGAGCAAACTAGTTAGTCCAATAATTTGTGTTGGGCAATTCAACCACCAAAATCAATTAGGAAAAAGGTGTGAGCCTAATTCCCTTTCAGAAATTTTAAGTGATCGTGGGGATATTTGCGTGTTTTCCGGTGCGCGGGGAATCTCGGCTATTCTGGAGAGGCCGGCTGTGATCACGTTAAGGCCATAGCCCAGGCCGAAGCTACCTTCTTCGTAAATGATACGAAGGATCCTTTAGTGGAAGCAACTTTAATGGGCGGGAAATTTTATAATGATGTCTGAGTGAACGATGGCTGAGAGCTGGCCCACGAGATTATAAAAAAGAGTGAAAAAGACACCCACGACGCCCAGGCAGAAGCAAAGCGAGCTGAAAAAGCTGCAGAATGCGAAAGGCGTATAGGTATTATATCTTGATTATTTAGCTTCGATACTTGCTTTGTGGCTTCAAACTAATCTGTTTACCTACTTCAGCTGAACTATCCCCGCCACCGAAGCCGTACGATCCCCTAGCTGATCCAGAGATGAAGGAATCATTGGACATCATAAGCATGGTTGAATCCATTATTGACGAAGTCGTCGATAAATTACTGAATGAAGTTGCGGAGAAAGTCCTTAGGGTGGAATAGGTTTTATTGTAAAAACATTTTGAAAAGCTTGATATGTAGAACAAATGAAGGAAGATTAGACTTCTTTTGTAACAAAACTATGTAACGTTTGAAGTATGTAAAATTGAATCAAATATGTAAATTATTGTAATTTATTTCTTTGTGATGCATGAAATTTACACACATACCGTTTTTGAGCCTTCGGCGAAAAAACACCTTTCCTTCTTTTCATGCTTCATAAAGAAAGAGATCCAATCTTATGACAAGGCTGATAAAACTGTACTTCCCGAAGCTTACTTCGTGCCTTAGCACATTTTCAATTTGACGAAGCATTTGCCGAAGATTGGCTTCGTATTCGATTCTTGTGTCGTCAATGCGATATGATGTATGATGTAATGTTATGCAAAATGATGTGATGATATGATGCAAAATGATGAAGATGTCGAAGACACACACCCACACGCCCACACTGGAACACACAAGCTCTGCATCCCCTTAGCAACAACTTTTGAGCTTCTTCACCTTCTATTTCGATGATATAAGTTCCGCATCCCCTTAGGAACGTCTTTTGAACTTCTTCGCCTTCTATTTTGGCGGTATAAGTTCTGCATCCCCTTAGGAACGACTTTTGAACTTCTTCACCTTATATTTCGGTGGTATTTGGCTCTACATTCCCTTTGGAACGACTTTTGAGCAGAAAACTTACGCTACGCTCCATTAGGAACGACTTTTTGTAGCTTCATCAATTTTGGCTCTGCATTCCCTTAGGAACGACTTTTGAGCAAAAAACTTACGCTGCGCTCCCTTAGGAACGACTTTTTGTAGCTTCGTCAATTTTGGCTCTGCATTCCTTTAGGAATGACTTTCGAGCTTCGTAAATCTGTGAGGGATATATATTTCATTCTGGTACAGGCAGAATTATTACAACAAATTAAAACTAAGTTTTCATTGCTTGTTCCTTATACAAAAAGCAAAATGGCATAGAAAATAAAAGTATTTCAGAAGTAGGATATTGCTCAGTATATGTGCTTTGATTCTGGTACAGTGTTGTTGACTGTACGAGCTTCGGACTCCTTCCTGAAGTCACGTTGTTGTTGGGGATGCTGGCGCCCTTCTGGCTGCTGGTTTCGGGTGTAAGTGGGTTGCAATGGTGGTGGCGGTGGGAGCTGAGGCCAGGAAGCTTGTGAATGGCTTGCCGAAGCGATAGAAGCTGCAGGTTGGTTGCCCACATATTCTGAAATGTAGGGAGAATGGCACGAAGCAGTATGTAGGACCTGCTTCGGTTGATTCTGCCAGGCTTCCGCTTCAGCGATCTCTTTTTGCTTTTGAATGGTAATCTGACATGTTCTTGTCGTGTGGCCCTTGTCTTCACCATAGAATAAGCAATAGATTTTTCTGGGCTGATCCCGATATCTACCTCCGAAGCCCATGCCGCCTCTGCCCCTTGGAGCTGGTGGCCTGAAGGAGCTTAGCTGCTGTCCTGAAGACTGTGAGCTGTGCTGTGGCCTCTGAAACTGGCCTCCTTTGTCATCGTTCTGAGTGGAGCTGTGGATTGATTTGATATGCCTAGGGTGGATTCTTCCTCTGAAGCCCCTAGTCATCTCAGAAAACCTATAAGCTTCCTCCCTTCTTTGGCGGAAGTCATTGTCAGCCCGGATGTACTCATCCATTTTCTGAAGCAGCTTCTCCAGATTCTGGGGGGTTTCCTGGCGAAGTATTGAGCCGTAGGCCCTGGCCGAAGACCTTTGACCATAGCCTCAATGACGATTTCATTGGGCACTGTAGGCGCTTGTGCTCTCAGACGTAAGAACCTTTGGACATACGCCTGAAGGTACTCCTCATGGTCTTGTGTGCACTGGAACAAGGCCTGAGCAGTGACTGGCTTCATCTGAAACCCTTGAAAACTGGTGACCAGCATGTCCTTAAGCTTCTGCCATGACATGATTGTCCCTGGCCAGAGAGAAGAGTACCATGTCTGGGCTACACTTCGGACTGCCATGATGAAGGATTTTGCCATGACTGCGGTATTGCCCCCATACGAAGATATAGTTGCTTCGTAGCTCATCAGAAACTGCTTCGGGTCTGAGTGCCCATCATACATGGGGAGCTGAGGTGGCTTGTATGATGGGGGCGATGGGGTGGCCTGCAGTTCTGCTGATAGAGGAGAAGCATCATCAAAAGTAAAATTTTCATGATGGAAATCATCATACCAATCATCATCATTGTAGGAATTGTCTTGACGAAGCTCTCTTTGTGGAGGTCTTCGGTCCTGGTCATCTTGAGTAAGATGACATATTTCTTCAGCAGCTTCATCGATCTTCTTCTGTAGATCAGAAAGACGAAGCATCTTCTCTCTCTCTCTTCCTTTCAACCTGCTGATGGATAGCTTCGAGATCCCTTATCTCTTGGTCCAGCTCCTCCTCCTGGGGTGTTGGACTTGTAGCCTTCCTTTTTTGAGTTCGAGCTTCGCGCAGTGTGTCCTGGTTGACGTCTAGTGGCTGCAGTGCAGCCCCTAGCCCTGAAGAAGTTTTCTTCGGTGGCATGACGAAGGTCACGACTTGCCGAAGGAGGTCGATTGAGTTTAATGGAGGTGGGCGCCAATGTTGGGGACTTGTTCTCAAATGCTATGAGTTAAGAATAAGGCAACACAAAATGTTAATGGTTAAAGTTCTTCGTCCTTCGAAGCATTATTTCCCTTAGAATATAATGATCTTCAGACGAAGGTTATGAAGGACGCACCTTCATCATCGCAGTATATATTAAAAGAAGAAGCATATGAAACTTGAGAAATAACATGAATAATCATATGACATCATTTATATATCTTTATTATTTCATTATGAATAAACATGAACAGTATTGAATTACATTTGTACCTTCGGCTTGACAGAAGGCAAAAGTCCAAGCGTGACGCACGAGTGAATACAAGTCAGCGTGAACAGTACGGTGTTACTGTTCATCTATTTATAGGCACAGGACACAGCCTGTGTAAAATTACATTCATGCCCTTCAGGTTTACTATTGACTTAAGGACAATCTATCGAGGACTAGATAGTCTTTTCCTCTTTAAGTCGGTTCCTTTTTTCTGCTACTGAGCCGAATCTTCCTTGCGCGTAGCTTCGGAGCTGATTCAACCTTCATCCCGACCATGCTTTTCATATTGTGTACAGCTTCATTCCGAGTCCGAAGGTTCCTGTACATATATTACTGTTGACGCCTTTTTGGAGCGCCAAACACTCAACAAGAACCGGTGGCGGTGCTCTCTGGTCAGGCGCGGACGGTCCGCGGCCAGGGGCCGGACGGTCCGCGACCTGGTGCAGGAACACGGGTTCCCTGCCTGACGGCCGGACGGTCCGCGCCCTGGGGCCGGACGGTCCGCGCGTGCGCAGGGGCGGCGGAGGATCGCCGGCGGCGCCTGGATCTCGCTCCCGGGAGGGACCCCGTTGGGGAGGAGAGATCCCAGGAGTTGTCTAGGCTCGGGCAGGCCGACCTAGACTCCTCTAATCGACGTAGAGTCGAAGAGAGACGGAGAATTTGGGGATTGGAAGGCTAAACTAGGCTAAACTAGAACTAGACTAGAACTACTCCTAATGCATAAGGTAAAAACGAGTAATAGACTTGATTTGATCGATTGTTGGGGGTCTCAATCGGCCGTAGCCCTTCATCTATATAAAGGGGGAGGTCTGGATCCGTTTCCAACTGTTTCCCGAGTTAATCCCACGGTTTTAGGCAACAAATCCCGCGAGAAACTAGGAACCCTAACTGACTCTGCGCGCGCGCGGACCGTCCGCGCCGCCACCGCGGACCGTCCGGCCTCAGCGCCGGACTGTCCGCGCTGCTCAATTTGACTTCCAACATATGCCCCCCTGCCTTTTGGTGAAGGTTGACGAACCAAAAGCATATGAACTAAGCCTGATGTAAGTCACCGGCTTTTCAATATGGAGCTCATTCAATAAAGCACCAATGTATAAGGGCCGTTTCAGATTGTATCTTTCTCGGCCATGACCGTTTGATCAATGGATCAATAGGAATAAAATGGAGGTGCCCCCAGCCTGGATAGACAAAGGGACTATACATATACCATGGATTCATCATCGTACCATTCCATGTTTGAACAGGATAATATACCGACGATGAGTAAACGGGTGGAAAGTATCTTGGTCTCATAGGATGAATAGGCGATGCTTGTTGTGTCGCCTTTCGAGCCGTTTTGTTTACCTGTTTTGTTTTAGCAGGTGACCGATGTTTCTTCGTTGACCGATCACGTAGAACGGTCTTCTTGCTAGTATTCTTGGAGAGTAACTGATCAAAGGTAGAGTCAGTTTTGATCAACCGACCATATGTGCTTTGCCGTTGCGTCTCTTTCCCTTTTAAGGCTTTGTGTAGAGGCTGATGCCTTTGGCCATAGGCGGATTGTCCGGCAGAGTTAGCCGAACCGTCTGTCTGAGCACCGGACTGTCCGCACGTAGGTGTCACACCGTCTGTGATGCTCAGGCCAGGCTGTCGTGCTTGGCTCATTAATTGTGCCTGCCCCCCGGTGCCTCCGGACTTTTTAGCCTTATCGTCCGGAGCCTTTCGAGCAATCTCCTTTTGCGATATATTTGACGTGCGAGGATCGTCAATGATGGTGTCTTTGCTTTTGCTTTTATCGGCCATTACGGGCCGAACTAAGATCTTTTCGCATGCGACATCTATTGTATTAACAGGAAATGGTTGTGTGTCCACTTGCATTTCCTGAAAAGCCAACCGGCCTTCATTTATGGCCGATTGTACCTGTCGACGAAAGACATTACAGTCATTGGTGGCATGAGAAAAAGAATTATGCCACTTACAATAAGCACGTCTCTTTAATTCATCTATAGGAGGGATAGTATGAGTTAATTTAATGTTGCCATTTTTAAGTAGCTCATCAAATATCTTATCGCATTTGGCAACATTAAAGGTAAATTTAATCTCTTCTTGCCGATTCTTTTGAACCGGCTGTAAGGAAGAACATGCTGAAGATTTGGCCTTTGTTGGCCAAATAAACTCAGCGGTATATACATCTGCGGATTCATCATCTGAACTATCACGCTCTATTAGATGTATAGTACGGGCGACCGATTTTGATGTCTCTTTAAATCGGCTTTCACAGGCTAAAGCCCGCTGATGTAGCTGGGCTATCGAAAAGAACTGGGTCCCATCTAATTTGTCTCTTAAGTAGGATAGCAACCCATTAAAAGCTAACCCTGCTAGCTCTTTGTCTGCGACATGGATCCGAAAGCATCGGTTTCTAGTGTCCCGGAACCTCCGGATATAATCATTAACCGATTCTTCGCGTCCTTGTCGAACTGAAGCTAAGTCAGCTAGTCCTAATTCATATTCCCCGGCAAAGAAATGTTCATGAAATTTACTTTCTAACTCATTCCAGGAATTAATGGAATTAGGAGGCAGGGCGGCGTACCATGCAAAAGCGGTACCAGTAAGGGATAGAGAAAATAACCGAACACGAAATGCTTCTCCATCGGCCAATTCACCTAGGTGTGCTAGGAACTGGCCTATGTGTTCGTGTGTGCTTCTCCCATTCTCACCAGAAAACTTAGAAAATTCTGGTATCCTTGCCCCTTGTGGATATGGGACAGTGTCAAACCGGTGATTATACGGCTTTTGGTATGATTGCCCTACTCTGGCTACACTAACTCCGAACTTATCTCGAAATAGTTCGGTCATCTCTTCCCTAATTTTTTCCATTGCATCCGGTGGCAGACCACCGGACCCTGGGATGTGGGGCTCATTTGGTCGGGTATTAGTATACCGACCTTGCCGTGACCGATCGATAGTGTTGATCGGTCTGTGGTTGTATGGTACGTTATGGTTTAAATATGTAGAGGGCGAAACATACTGCTGCTGAGGTGTGTAATAATTTGGTGCATGGTGTGCAACAACAGGTTCTGCGTATGTGTATCCAGTTTGTCCGGTGGTAAATCCGAACTGACCGGTTGCGTTCGCCATTATTGGGACGCCATGTGGTAGTCCTGGTGCAGGCCCGGACTGTCCGGTAGGGAAAGCCGGACGGTCCGTGTAAGGGCCGGACGGTCCGGGCAGAAGCTCGGACAGTCCGACCGCGTCCAGAGTCACCGGTCTGCCAAGCAGGGACGGCGGTGGTCCTAGGGCGGCCCCAGACTGTCCGGCAGAGCAAGCCGGACGGTCTGCATATGGGCCGGACGGTCCGGGCAGAAGCTCGGACGGTCCGACCGCGTCCAGGGTCACCGGTCTGCCAAGCAGGGACGGCGGTGGTCCTAGGGCGGCCCCAGACTGTCCGGCAGAGCAAGCCGGACGGTCTGCATATGGGCCGGACGGTCCGGGCAGAAGCTCGGACGGTCCGACCGTGTTCATGGGCGCCGATCTACCAAGCAGGGATGGCGGTGGTGGTACTTGTCCTGTATATGAGTTCATCGGCATACCATATAATGGCTGGGGCTGCAAATCCCCATTTGTTGCCGATGTATTAGACATAGATATCCTGTTACTAGTCTCATATGATGGAAAACTAGGAGCAACAGACTTCTCCAACGTACGCGTTAATTTTCTAATTGACTCTTCTAACCCTACAATCTGTTGTTTCATTTGATCTTGCTGCTGATCTACATAATATTTAATAGATTGGATATCGTCGGGTTTACTTACGTTGGGGACTTGGAGCGAAGACAGAAGAGATGCAACGTCAGTCTCTCCATGTTTGATAACCTTCTGGTGGCGATCAACCGTGTATTGCGACAAGAATTTCTCCTTCGCTTGGCGCATGTAGTCCTCGTATTGCTGTTGCTCATCGGCTGTTAGATTTTCGACAGCCGTCTTCAGGATATTATCTGGGGAGATATCGGTGTGATCTTTAGAACCGGCCATTTGAGGGCCTGATTTTTAGTAGATCTAAACACCTGTCCCCAACGGAGTCGCCAAAAAGTATGTTGACGCCTTTTTGGAGCGCCAAACACTCAACAAGAACCGGTGGCGGTGCTCTCTGGTCAGGCGCGGACGGTCCGCGGCCAGGGGCCGGACGGTCCGCGACCTGGTGCAGGAGCACGGGTTCCCTGCCTGACGGCCGGACGGTCCGCGCCCTGGGGCCGGACGGTCCGCGCGTGCGCAGGGGCGGCGGAGGATCGCCGGCGGCGCCTGGATCTCGCTCCCGGGAGGGACCCCGTCGGGGAGGAGAGATCCCAGGAGTTGTCTAGGCTCGGGCAGGCCGACCTAGACTCCTCTAATCGACGTAGAGTCGAAGAGAGACGGAGAATTTGGGGATTGGAAGGCTAAACTAGGCTAAACTAGAACTAGACTAGAACTACTCCTAATGCATAAGGTAAAAACGAGTAATAGACTTGATTTGATCGATTGTTGGGGGTCTCAATCGGCCGTAGCCCTTCATCTATATAAAGGGGGAGGTCTGGATCCGTTTCCAACTGTTTTCCTGAGTTAATCCCGCGGTTTTAGGCAACAAATACCGCGAGAAACTAGGAACCCTAACTGACTCTGCGCGCGCGCGGACCGTCCGCGCCGCCACCGCGGACCGTCCGGCCTCAGCACCGGACTGTCCGCGCTGCTCAATTTGACTTCCAACAATTACATTTGGGAAACATTGTTAATCATGTTTTTGAGGATCTTTGGAAGACGAAGGCCTCCAACAGTTTATACAATGCATGCTCAATTATTGCCTATGTGAATTTGAATTTATATTTAAAATTTTGCATTTGGATTTAAACTCTTTCCTAAATTTTTAAAAAGTATTTTTTGTATTTTCTCTAGTTTGTGTGCCGATCTCCTGACCCAGTCATTAGAACTATCTTCCTCGAGTTCGATCAGAACTTTATTCTGTGTAAGCACTAAGTCCTAACGAGAATCACAACCGCTGACGAATCGGACCCATTCATGAGAGTCGTCTCTTACCTAGAATCCCGTGTGATGAATATGTTTCGTAAGTTTCAGGACCCAATAAACTTTATAACCATCGTCCTTAATACATGCATATTAATAACAATACTAAATATGATAATATATAAAATACTACAAATAAATACTTAGTACAGATTATTATTATTTTTAAATATGATTAATTATATATTAGAGCCATGTCACGTGTGAAGACTTTGGAATTTCCATCCGAACTATGCATATCATTTGGTCGGTAAAAATTTTGTGTCTAATGCAATATCCAAATTGATCTCTAAATAATAGCCTATGTGTTGCATTGCTTTTTTAACCAAACACAATTAGACCATGCATGAGCTGCTCCGAACGTGATCTCCTATTTATCGTATTTATCTGTTGGGTGGATAAGATCAGGAACGAGCTAGGTGTAATCCTGCGGTTAGAATCATTGTCTGAAGTGGCGGACTTACCGCCCAGACACCACAGGCGGTGGTCTGGGCTGCCTCGGCTGCGATAATGGACAGAAGCAAGCAAATATCATACCCACAAGCAAGCAAGCATAGCAGCAAAGGGTCTAGGCATACGCGTAGAGTATAGCAGTGTAATTTGGCCTAGGCTGTCTTTAAATCCTGGGTCCGCCATATTTGTCTCCTATCTCTACTGCCTATAAAAACGAGGCCGCCAACTAACAAGGAACACGCATGCCCACGTATATCAGCATGTAGCAGCCGCCCTAGCCGCGCAAAAGAAGCGAGAAGCATGCAGCCCTCTGCCATTGTGCCGTTCAACTAGGAGCAGATCACGCAGGGGTAGGAGTGAGCACACCACACGATCAATACACATCCCATCTAGATGGCGTTCGCTAAATTAATGGAAAAGCGAGGTTGCGATCCAATTGAAGAAGTACATGTAATCTCGAGTCTTATTCAAGTTGTATCATTAATCACTTTTCTGTACCTAATAATGTTACTGTGTGACATGCTCAGGTTAATCTGATGGGACTCAATAGGTTTCCCTAGACTTGTTTATCCCACACCTTGTTTTACCACTAAACTTTTGGGTTGTTTTACTATTGCTCTACTTGGTTTTGGAAATAATATTATATTATAATCATGTTCCAGTTATACTATTATTTAATTATTGTTCATGACAAGATCATTGTGTTAATTGGAACATATAACTTAACTTGAGAAACACGTGCCACCACAAGGGTGATATGGGACGCCCTAGTCTGACTAATTAGAAAAGCTAGTGGATGACTACCTTACCCGAAAGGGGCAAGAGCAGTAGGAGAGTTGCACATAGGGAGGTTCTCGGGTCGATCATGCTGCGATGACTTTTCGGACGGGGGATTCCTATATTGCGCTTCCTAGAAACTGTAGCGGATTTTCTAAAGCTAGTGGAACTTTGTAAATGCCTCGTAGTGGATCCCTAGCCATTCACCTCGGAAGTGTCTAAGGGTCTAGCTAACCCTGGCTAGATAGGATACATGACTTGTGGGTAAATGATTCAACCTCTGCAGAGTGTACAACTGGTATATCAGCCGTGCTCGCAGTCATGAACAACTCAGGACTCTCGCATGATTAATTTATGGAACTAAACTTAATCTGTCATATGCATTGAGTCGCAGGTGTTATTATCAATTTTGATCTCTTATTTAATTGAGTTGGTATCTACTTACACCTAGTAACTGCTAATAAAACTTTGACCAACTTTAAAAGCAATGCTCAGCTTTAACCATCTCCTTTGATAAGCCTTACACTTCACATGAACTCCCACCTTTGGTGGGTTCATACACATTATTCCCCACAACTTGTTGAGCGATGAACGTATGTGAGCTCACCCTTGCTGTACTCACATCCCTCCAGGTCAAGAACAAGTACCACAGGATGAGGCACATGAAGAATACTATGATGAGTTCGTGAGTGGTCTAGGCCGCCGTCTACCAGTTAACTCTGTGTTGCTGGATCGTTGTCTTCGCATAATGTAATTATTTAACTATTTTGTACAGATCTTCGTTATATATTAAAGATGTGACATTCATTTCTATACCATGAATTATCATATGTGTGAGACTTGATTCTGGCACATTTGGTGATTATCTCGCGTCCGGGTCCCTAAAACCCGGGTGTGACACTATATGCCAAGTTTCACTACTTTTGACCATATTTGGTATTTATTTTTTCCGGCTTGGAAACACATTTAAACCATAGAAAAGTAGTAATTATTCTGAAAAATGGATATCCTTATATGAAATAAGTTTGTAATAGTTACACAAACACGTGGTACACTTTTGAAGCAACGAAAGAAAACAAAGGTAAGAAATATAGCTCAAACTGTGCAGTTCCAGTTAAGTTTCACGAAACTTAATGAGAGATGTGTCCATTTGTGAAACACCTATATTTATACTTTTGTATAGTCCTCTCATATTTTTATCTCAAGTAACTAGGACCAAATTATGACTATATACCAAGTTTCACTACTTTTGACCATATTTGGTTTTTATTTTTTCCGGCTTGGAAACACATTGAAAGGGAATTAGGCTTACACATGTTTCCTAAATGATTTTGGTGGTTGAATTGCCCAACACAAATAAATTAGACTAACTAGTTTGCTCTAGTGTATAAGTTATACAGGTGTCAAAAGGTTCACACTTAGCCAATAAAAAGACCAAGAATTGGGTTCAACAAAGAGAGCAAGGGATAACCGAAGGCACCTCTGGTCTGGCGCACCTGACTGTCCGGTGCACCACCGGACAGTGTCCGGTGCACCAGAGGACTCCAAGTCAAACTCGTCACCTTCGGGAAAATCCAGAGGCGCTCCGCTATAATTCACCGGACAGTGTCCGGTGCCCCAAGGAAGAGCGGCTCTGGAACTCGCCAGCCTCGAGAATTTGCTCCGCTATAATTCACCGGACATGTCCGGTGAGCCAGCGGAGCAACGGCTACTTCGCGCCAACGGTCACCTGCAGGCGCATTTAATGCGTGCCAGAAGCGCGCAGAAGTCAGGCACGCGCGAGACGGTGCACCGGACAATCTACATTACTTGTCCGGTGTACATCGGACAGCCAGGCGGGCCCAGCAGTCAGAGCTCCAACGGTCGAAACCCAACGGCCTGGTGACGTGGCTGGCGCACCGGACACTGTCCGGTGTGCACCGGACTGTCCGGTGCACCATGCGACAGACAGCCCCACCAAACGGCTAGTTTGGTGGTTGGGGCTATAAATACCCCCAACCACCCCACATTCAAGTCATCCAAGTTTTCCCACTTCAACTACTTACAAGAGCTCTAGCATTCAATTCTAGACACACCCAAGTGATCAAATCCTCTCCAAACTCCACACAACGCCCTAGTGATTAGAGAGAGAGATTTGCTTGTGTTCTTTCGAGCTCTTGCGCTTGGATTGCTTTCTTCTTTCTTTGATTCTTCATTGCGATCAAACTCACTTGTAATCGAGGCAAGAGACACCAATCTTGTGATGGTCCTTGTGGGAACTTTGTGTTCCAAGTGATTGAGAAGAAAAGCTCACTCGGTCCGAGGGACCGTTTGAGAGAGGGAAAGGGTTGAAAGAGACCCGGTCTTTGTGACCACCTCAACGAGGAGTAGGTTTGCGAGAACCGAACCTCGGTAAAACAAATCCACGTGTCTCACTCCTTATTCACTTGCGATTTGTTTTTGCACCCTTTCTCGCGGACTCGATTATATTTCTAACGCTAACCCGGCTTGTAGTTGTGATTATTTGTGTGAATTTCAGTTTCGCCCTATTCACCCCCCCTCTAGGCGACTTTCACACATTTAAACCATAGAAAGTAGTAATTATTCCGGAAAATGGATATCTTTATATGAAATAAGTTTGTAATAGTTACACAAACATGTGGTACACTTTTGAAGCAACGAAAGAAAACAAAAGTAAGAAATATAGCTCAAACTGTGTAGTTCTAGTTGAGTGTAACGAAACTTAACGAGAGATGTGTCCATTTGTGAAACACCTATATTCATACTTTTGTATAGTCCTGTCATCTTTTTATCTCAAGTAACTAAGACCAAATTATGACTCTATGCCAAGTTTTACTATTTTTAACTATATTTGGTATTTATTTATTTTTCCGGCTTGGAAAAACGCATTTAAACCATTGAAAGTAGTAATTGTTCCGGGCGAGGCGAGGCGAGGCAGGCGGGCGTGGTGTGGTTGTGTTAATTTTTAGCACTCATTAACCACAGGAGTTTAAACTCCAGGTTAAACCTTTCAGTTGCCCGTCTCTTTGTCAGCCGCATGCGAGACCCTTCTCCTTCATCTGCCCGTCTCTTGGTGTGCCGCATGCGAGATCTTTCTCCTTCAGCTTCCCGCGATGAGGTTAAATGGGGACAACGCCTGTCACTTGGTACACGAGAGCAGAACCACTTCAGAATCATAGTCCAACCGCAAGTGAGGGTATTTCCATCTCATGACTCTGCGCGCATAGAGAAACGAGAGGGCAGGTGCCTCCGAAGCCCTTATCGTTCGAGACCTTGCACGGGGATCAGCAATTAGGTTTTTGGGGAGCGTCTACGTGACTGTCCAAAACATCTTCTTCCTGGCGACATGACAAGAGAAGCTGGACAAGGATATGGATCCTCAGAGCGCATGGGAGGGTATGATCAATTTATGTCCTTACTGTTTTATGTTCTGCAGATTATATATGTTTCATATGTTCATCTCTGTTGTTTCATATGTAACCATGAATTTATCTCATCTGTTATGTCATATTATATAATGTTATAGCTGTTTGTTTTAATTTTACATTCATGCTGTTTATGTTACTATCTATTTAATTTCAATTGTTCAGTCAGTTTATATGCTTATTATATTTATATGATTTATATGATTCATATGCTTTATGTTCTCTTGATCCATATTGATATGGATCAACTTGATATCACGATTTCTATGATTAATTATCTTTTATATGTCATTACCATAATGTTAATTTATGGAATTAAAATGATATGGAAAATGTCTATAATTCTAACAATCCAAAAACCTAATTTTAGGCATTTTTCTGTCAGAGGTTTTGCTGCTGTGCTAAAGCCTGATCCTTTTGATGGTAAAAACTTCTTGATTTGGAAAGCTAAAATGGAATTGTGGCTTACTGCAATGTCTTGTTTTCATACCGCTGAGGGCAAGCCTGTCAACTTACCTCCTGAAGATGAGGCTAAGTTTAAGGCTGAAGACAACCTCTTTCGAGGAGCAGTAATTAGCGCACTTGATACAAAATTCCAGAAAAGCTATATCATCCATCCTATAGGGAAAGAGCTGTGGGATGCACTTGTTGGAAAGTTTGGAGTAACTAACGCTGGTAGCGAGTTGTATCTCATGGAGCAGCTGTATGACTACAAGATGGTTGAGAACCGATCTGTAGTGGAACAGGCTCATGAATTTCAGGCACTAGCTAAGGAACTCGAGCTTTTTCCTTGTCCTTTGCCTGACAAGTTTGTGGCTGACGGTACAATCGCCAAGTTGCCACCTTCTTGGATGGACTTTGCTACCTCTCTCAAACATAAGAGACAAGAGTTCAATGTGGAAGAGCTCATTGGTACTCTTGATGTTGAGAAAAGGGCTAGAACAAAGGACAATGGAAAAGGTGTGGAGACCTCTACTACTAATGTGGTGTAGAAGAGAAACTTCCGCAAGTTCAACAAGAAGAAAAACCAGAACAAACAAGAGAATACAAATAAACCTGTTCAAACAACACAGTTTAAAAAGAAGAAGAACAACAAAAAAAGGGAAAGGGAGGATGCTTTGTCTATGGCAGTGATCAACATTGGGCTAGAGAGTGCCCTGATCGCAAGTTCACACAAGACAAGAAATCAGCTAATGTTGTAACCACTAAAACTGGAGATGGAACATCTGGGTATGGTAATTCTTTACCATTTGTTCTTTCAGTTTGTAATTCATCTGAGTGGTGGATGGACAGTGGTGCAAACATTCATGTGTGTGCTGATGCCTCTATGTTCACTTCCTACCAGGTCGGGAGGTCTGGCGCCTTGTTAATGGGTAATGGGTCGCATGCTCATGTTCTTGGTGTTGGTACGATCATTCTGAAGTTTACTTCGAGAAAGACGGTGCCATGGAAGAGCGTGCAACATGTGCCCTCTATCAAGAAAAATCTCGTTAGTGCTGCTATGCTATGCCGAGATGGATACAAAGTTGTTCTTGAGTCAAATAAATATGTTGTGTTGAAACATGGTACTTTTGTTAGTAAAGGATATGACTGTGGAGGCTTGTTCCGCTTGTCTCTGCATGATGTGTGTAATAAAATGGTGAATTCTATTAATTTTTCTGATGAGTCAGATTTATGGCATTCACGTTTTGTCATGCAAGCTTTGGCTGTCTTATGCGGTTAGCAAATCTAAATCTAATTCCTAAATTTAACTTGGTCAAAAAGTCTAAGTGCCATGTGTGTGTTGAATCAAAACAACCTCGCAAGCCTCACAAGGCTGCTGAGGCGAGAAAGTTGGCACCTCTAGAACTTGTTCATTCTGATCCGTGCGAGATGAATGGAATTTGACAAAAGGTGGTAAAAGATACTTTCTCACTTTTATAGATGACTCCACCAGATTTTGCTATGTGTATCTATTAAAAACAAAAGATGAAGTGTTTAATTATTTTAATACCTATAAAGCTGAAGTTGAGAACCAACTTGAGAGGAAAATAAAACGGTTAAGGTTTGATCGAGGTGGAGAATATTTCTCTAATGTGTTCGATGAGTTCTGCGTGGAACATGATATTATTCATGAGAGGACACCGCCATTCTCACCACAATCCAATGGGATTGCTGAAAGGAAAAACCGCACTCTAACAGATTTGGTGAATGCCATGTTGAGTATAGCGGGATTATCCAAGGCATGGTGGGGTGAGGCGATTTTGACAGCGTGTCATGTCCTGAACAGAGTTCCAACAAAGATCAAAGAGATCAAACCATTTGAGGAATGGGAAAAGAGAAGATTAAATCTCTCATATTTACGCACTTGGGGTTGCTTGGCTAAAGTGAATGTGCCAATCAACAAAAAGCGTAAACTTGGGCCTAAAACTGTTGATTGTATATTCCTTGGGTACTCTTTTCACAGCACTGGGTATAGGTTCTTAATTATAAAATCTGATGTTCCTGATATGTATGTTGATACTATCATGGAATCAAGAGACGCAACATTCTTTGAGAATGAGTTTCCCATGAAGAATACACCTAGTGATACAAGTCATGAGACTATAATTTCCCATGAGCACGAACTGTCCATTCCTATAGATCATGCTAAGGATCTTCACGTGCACATCCCTGAGGAGGATGACACTATAGTCACTCGAAAGAGCAAGAGACAGAGGGTTGCAAAATCCTTTGGTAATGACTTTATAGTGTACCTTGTGGAAGACACACCAACTACCATTAGTGAGGCATATTCCTCTCCTGATGCTGACTTATGGAAGGAAGCAGTAAGGAGTGAGATGGAATCTATTATGTCTAATGGAACTTGGGAGGTCGTTGACCGTCCTTATGGTTGTCAACCTATAGGCTGCAAATGGATCTTCAAGAAAAAGCTTAGGCCTGATGGTACAATCGAAAGGTACAAGGCAAGGTGAAAGGGAAATAGGCTTACACCTTTTTCTATATGAATTTTGGTGGTTGAATCGCCCAACACAAATTAATTGGACTAACTAGTTTGCTCTAGATTATGAGTTCTATAGGTGCCAAAGGTTCAACACAAAACTAATAAAAGTCCAAGAAAGGGTTCAAATAAAAAGAGCAAAAGACAACCCAAAGGCAGCCCTGGTCTGGCGCACCGGACTGTCCGGTGCACCAGGGAACCCAACTCCGAACTTGCCACCTTCGGGAATTCTGGGAGCCACTCTGCTATAATTCACCAGACTGTCCAGTGTAGCACCGGACTGTCCAGTGTGCCAGTGGAGTAACGGCTATCCAGCGCCAACGGTCGTCTGCAGAGGAACAGTGAAACGCTACAGTGCGTGACTGCGCGCGCAGAAGGCGCACCGGACAGTGAATAGTGACTATCCGGTGCACCACCGGACTGTCCGGTGGCCCACTTGTCAGAAGCTCCAACGGTCGAACCCTAACGGCCTGGTGACGTGGCTGGCGCACCGGACAGTGTCCGGTGGCGCACCGGACTGTCCGGTGCGCCATATAACGACAGAAGCCTTCACCAATGGTCAACTTGGTGTTGGGGCTATAAATACCCCCAACCACCACACTTCAATGCATCCAAGTTTTCATCCATCAAACCTCATACAAGAGCTCTAGACTTCATTCCAAGACACAAACAAAGAGATCAAATCCTCTCCCAAGTCCAAAGATCATTCCAATCAAATAGTGACTAGTGAGAGAGACAATTGTGTTCATTTGAGTTCTTGCGCTTGGATTGCTTTTCTTCTTCTTTCTTTCTTGTTTCCAACTCAATTGTAATCAAGGCAAGAGACACCAATTGTGTGGTGATCCTTATGGGGACTTAGTGTCCCGATTGATTGAGAAGAGAAGCTCACTCGGTCTAGGTGACCGTTTGAGAGAGGGAAAGGGTTGAAAGAGACCCGGTCTTTGTGATCACCTCAACGGAGAGTAGGTTTGTGAAAGGGAATTAGGCTTACACCTATTTCCTAATTGATTTTGGTGGTTGAATTGCCCAACACAAATAATTGGACTAACTAGCTTTGCTCTAGTGTATGAGTTATACAGGTGTCAAAGGTTCACACTTAGCCAATAAAAAGACCAAGAATTGGGTTCAACAAAGAGAGCAAGGGATAACCGAAGTGTGCCCTGGTCTGGCGCACCGGACTGTCTAGTGTGCCACCGGACAGTGTCCGGTGCACCGGGGGACTTCACGCTGAACTCTTCACCTTCGGGAAAATCCAGAGGCGCTCCGCTATAATTCACCGGACTGTCCGGTGTACACCGGACAGTGTCCGGTGCTCCAGGGGAGAGCATATCTGGAACTCGCCAGGTTCGGGAATTTGCTCCGCTATAATTCATCGGACGTGTCCGGTGTACACCGGACTGTCCGGTGAGCCAGCGGAGCAACGGCTACTTCGCACCAACGATCACCTGTAGAAGCATTAAATGCGCGCCAGAGCGCACAGAAGTTCAGGCACGCGCGAAGTAGTGCACCAGACACTCTACAGTACATGTCCGGTGTGCCACCGGACATCCAGGCGGACCCAGCAGTCAGAGCTCCAACGGTCGGAACCAAACGGCCTGGTGACGTGGCTGGCGCACCGGACACTGTCCGGTGTGCACCGGACTGTCTGGTGTGCACCGGACTATCCGGTGCACCATGCGACATACAACCTCCACCAAACGACTAGTTTGGTGGTTGGGGTTATAAATACCCCAACCACCCCACATTCAAGTCATCCAAGTTTTCCTACTTCAACCACTTACAAGAGCTCTAGCATTCAATTCTAGACACACCCAAGTGATCAAATCCTCTCCAAATTCCACACAACGCCTCAGTGATCAGTGAGAGATATTTGCTTGCGTTCTTTCGAGCTCTTGCGCTTGGATTGCTTTCTTCTTTGATTCTTTCTTGCGATCAACTCAATTGTAACCAAGGCAAGAGGCACCATATGTGTGGTGGCCCTTGCGGGGAAGTTTTGTTCCCGTTTGATTGAGAAGAAGAATCTCACTCGGTCTTCCGAGGGACCGTTTGAGAGAGGGAAAGGGTTGAAAGAGACCTGGTCTTTGTGACCACCTCAACGGGGAGTAGGTTTGCGAGAACCGAACCTTGGTAAAACAAATTCGCGTGTCACACTCCTTATTCGCTTACGATTTGTTTTGCACCCTCTCTCGTGGACTTAATTATCTTTCTAACGCTAACCCGGCTTGTAGTTGTGATTAACTTTGTAAATTTCAGTTTCGCCCTATTCACCCCCCCTCTAGGCGACTTTCAATTGGTATCAGAACCCGGTGCTTCATTAGAGCCTAACCGCTCAAAGTGATGTCGGGAGATCACGCCAAGAACGAGATGGTGACCGGCAAAAAGCCCACTACAAGCCACGAGAAGGCTTCATCGGAAGAGTCCCACAAAAAGGGAAAGGGGAAGGAGAAGAAAGCCTCCTCCCACAAGTCGCATCGGAGTGGGGACAAGAAAAAGAAGATGAGGAAGGTGGTCTACTACGAGACCGACACCTCATCGCCATCTACCTCTGGCTCCGACGCGCCCTCCGTAACTTCTAAGCGCCATGAGCGCAAGAAGTTTAGTAAGATCCCCTTACACTATCCTCGTACTTCTAGACATACTCCATTACTTTTCGTTCCATTAGGCAAACCGCCAACCTTTGACGGTGAAGATTATGCTAGGTGGAGTGATTTAATGAAATATCACCTAACCTCACTCCACAAAAGTATATGGAATGTTGTTGAGTTTGGAGCACAGGTACCATCCAGAGGGGATGAGGATTATGATGAGGACGAGATGGCCCAAATCGAGCACTTCAACTCCCAAGCCACAACCATACTCCTCGCCTCTCTAAGTAGGGAGGAGTACAACAAGGTGCAAGGATTAAAGAGCGCCAAGAAAGTTTGGGACGTGCTCAAGACCGCACACGAGGGTGATGAACTCACCAAGATCACCAAGCGGGAAAACGATCGAGGGGGAGCTCGGTCGCTTCCGTCTTCGCCAAGGGGAGGAGCCACAAGACATGTACAACCGACTCAAAACCTTGGTGAATCAAGTGCGCAACCTCGGGAGCAAAAAGTGGGATGACCACGAGGTGGTTAAGGTTATTCTAAGATCTCTTATTTTCCTTAACCCTACTCAAGTACAATTAATTCGTGGCAATCCTAGATATACACTAATGACTCCCGAGGAAGTAATCGGGAATTTTGTGAGCTTTGAGTTTATGATCAAAGGCTCAAGGAAGATCAACGAGCTTGACGGCCCCTCCACGTCCGAAGCACAACCGATCGCATTTAAGGCGACGAAGGAGAAGAAGGAGGAGTCTACACCGAGTAGAACACCCATCGACGCCTCCAAGCTCGACAACGAGGAAATGGCGCTTGTCATCAAAAGCTTTCGCTAAATCCTCAAGCAAAGGAGGGGGAAAGATTACAAGCCCCGCTCCAAGAAGGTTTGCTACAAGTGTGGTAAGCCCGGTCACTTTATAGCAAAATATCCTATTTCTAGTGACAGTGATAGGGGTGACGACAAGAAGGGAAGAAGAAAGGAGAAGAAGAGGTACTACAAGAAGAAGGGCGGCGATGCCCATGTTTGTCGCGAGTGGGACTCCGACGAAAGCTCTAGCGACTCCTCCGACGACGAGGACGCCGCCAACATCGCCGTCGCCAAGGGACTTCTCTTCCCCAACGTCGGCCACAAGTGCCTCATGGCAAAGGACGGCAAAAAGAAGAAGGTTAAATCCAAATCCTCCACTAGATATGAGTCCTCTAGTGATGATAATGCTAGTGATGAGGAAGATAATTTGCGAACCCTTTTTGCCAACTTAAACATGCAACAAAAAGAGAAATTAAATGAATTAATTAGTGTCATCCATGAGAAGGATGACCTCTTGGACTCCCAAGAGGACTTCCTGATCAAGGAAAACAAAAAGCATGTTAAAGTTAAAAATGCTTATTCTCTAGAAGTTGAAAAAATGTGAAAAATTATCTAGTGAACTAAGCACTTGCCATGAGACTATAGACAACCTTAGAAATGAGAATGCTAATTTATTAGCTAAGGTTGATTCTATTGCTTGTAATGTTTCAATTCCCAATCTTAGAAATGATATGATAATTTGCTTGCTAAGATTGAAGAATTAAACATTACTCTTGCTAGCCTTAGGAATGAAAATGAAAAATTGCTTACTAAGGCTAAAGAACTAGATGTTTGCAATGTTACAATTTCCGATCTTAGAGATAAAATGATATATTGCGTGCTAAGATTGTTGAACTTAATTCTTGCAAACCATCTACATCTACCGTTGAGCACACTATTATTTGCACTAGATGTAGAGATGTTGATATTAATGCTATACATGATCACGTGGCTTTAATTAAACAACAAAATGATCATATAGCTAAACTAGATGCAAAAATTGCCGAGCATGAAATTGAAAATGAAAAATTTAAATTTGCTCGTAGTATGCTTTATAGTGGGAGATGCCCTGGCATTAAGGATGGCATTGGCTTCCAACAGGGAGGAAATGTCAAACTTAATGCCCCTCCTAAGAAATTGTCTAATTTTGTTAAGGGCAAGGCTCCCATGCCTCAGGATAACGAGGATTACATTTTGTACCCTGTCGGTTATCTCGAGAGCAAAATTAGGAGAATTCACTCTAGGAAGTCTCACTCTGGCCCCAATCATGCTTTTATGTATAAGGGTGAGACATCTAGTTCTAGGCAACCAACCCATGCTAAGTTGCCTAAAAGGAAAACTCCTAGTGCATCAAATGATCATAACATTTCATTTAAAAACTTTTGATGCATCCTATGTTTTAACTAACAAATCCGGCAAGGTAGTTGCCAAGTATGTTGGGGGCAAGCACAAGGGGTCAAAGACTTGTGTTTGGGTACCCAAAGTTCTTGTATCTAATGCCAAAGGACCCAAAACCATTTGGGTACCTAAAGTCAAGAACTAAACATGTTTTGTAGGTTTATGCATCCGGGGGCTCAAGTTGGATCATCGATAGCGGGTGCACAAACCACATGACAGGGGAAAAGAAGATGTTCTCCTCCTATGAGAAAAACCAAGATCCCCAATGAGATATCACATTCGGGGATGGAAATCAAGGTTTGGTCAAAGGATTGGGTAAACTTGCTATATCACCTGACCATTCTATTTTCAATGTTTTTCTTGTAGATTCATTATATTACAATTTGCTTTCCGTTTCTCAATTATGCAAAATGGGCTACAACTGTCTATTTACTGATGTAAGTGTCACTGTCTTTAGAAGAAGTGATGATTCAATAGCATTTAAGGGAGTATTAGAGGGTCAGCTGTACTTGGTAGATTTTGATAGAGCTGAACTTGACACTTGCCTAATTGCTAAGACTAACATGGGTTGGCTATGGCACCGCCGACTAGCCCATGTTGGGATGAAGAATCTTCACAAGCTTCTAAAGGGAGAGCACATTTTAGGATTAACAATGTTCATTTGAGAAAGACAGGATTTGTAGCGCATGCCAAGCAGGGAAGCAAGTTGGTGTTCATCATCCACACAAGAACATCATGACGACCGACAGGCCACTGGAGCTCCTACACATGGATCTATTCGGCCCGATCGCTTACATAAGCATCGGTGGGAGTAAGTACTGTCTAGTTATTGTAGATGATTATTCTCGCTTCACTTGGGTATTCTTTTTGCAGGAAAAATCTTATACCCAAGAGACATTAAAAGGATTCTTGAGATGGGCTCAAAATGAGTTCGGCTTAAGGACCAAGAAAATTAGAAGCGACAACGGGACGGAGTTCTAGAATTCTCAAATTGAAGGCTTCCTTGAGGAGGAGGGCATCAAGCATGAGTTCTCCTCTCCCTACACACCACAACAAAATGGTGTAGTGGAGAGGAAGAATAGAACTCTATTGGACATGGCAAGAACCATGCTTGATGAGTACAAGACTTCGGATCGGTTTTGGGCCGAGGCAGTCAACACTGCCTGCTACGCCATCAACCGATTGTATCTACACCGAATCCTCAAGAAGACATCATACGAACTCCTAACCGGTAAAAAGCCCAATATTTCATATTTTAGAGTCTTTGGTAGCAAATGCTTTATACTTGTTAAAAGAGGTAGAAAATGTAAATTTGCTCCTAAGACTGTAGAAGGCTTTTTTACTAGGATATGATTCAAACATAAGGGCATATAGAGTCTTTAACAAGTCCTCTGGACAAGTTGAAGTTTCTTGTGACGTTGTGTTTGATGAGACTAACGGTTCTCAAGTAGAGCAAGTTGATCTTGATGAGATAGGTATTGAAGAGACTCCATGCATCGCACTAAGGAACATGTCCATTGGGGATGTGTGTCCTAAGGAATCCGAAGAGCCTCCAAATGCACAAGATCAACCATCCTCCTCCACGCAAGCATCCCCACCGACTCAAAATGAGGATGAGGCTCAAGTTGATGAAGGAGAAGATCAAGCAAATGAGCCACCTCAAGATGACGGCAATAATCAAGGGGGAGATGCACATGATCAAGACAAGGAGGATGAAGAACAAAGGCCGCCACACCCAAGAGTCCACCAAGCAATCCAACGAGATCACCCCGTCGACACCATACTCGGCGACATTCATAAGGGGGTAACTACTAGATCTCGTGTTGCACATTTTTGTGAACATTACTCTTTTGTTTCCTCTATTGAGCCACACAGGATAGAGGAAGCACTACAAGTTTCGGATTGGGTGGTGGCGATGCAAGAGGAGCTCAACAACTTCACTAGGATGAGGTATGGCATTTAGTTCCACGTCCTAATCAAATGTTGTAGGAACCAAATGGGTTTTTCGCAACAAGCAAGACGAGCATGGTGTGGTGACAAGGAACAAAGCCCAGGGATACTCCCAAGTCGAAGGTTTGGATTTCGGTGAAACCTATGCACCCGTAGCTAGGCTTGAGTCAATTCGTATATTATTGGCCTATGCTACTTACCATGGCTTCAAGCTTTATCAAATGGACGTGAAGAGTGCCTTCCTCAATGGACCAATCAAGGAAGAGGTCTATGTTGAGCAACCTCCCGGCTTTGAAGATAGTGAGTACCCTGACCATGTTTATAAACTCTCTAAGGCGCTTTATGGGCTCAAGCAAGCCCCAAGAGCATGGTATGAATGCCTTAGAGATTTTCTTATCACTAATGGATTCAAAGTCGGAAAAGCCGATCCTACACTCTTCACTAAAAACTCTTGGAAATGACTTGTTTGTATGCCAAATTTATGTTGATGATATTATATTTGGGTCTACTAATGAGTCTACATGTGAAGAATTTAGTAGGATCATGACACAAAAATTCGAGATGTCTATGATGGGGGAGTTGAAGTATTTCTTAGGATTCCAAGTGAACAACTCCAAGAGGGCACCTTCCTAAGCCAAAACGAAGTATACTCAAGACATTCTAAGCAAGTTTGGGATGAAGGATGCCAAACCCATCAAGACACCCATGGGAACCAATGGGCATCTCGACCTTGACACGGAAGGTAAGTCCGTGGATCAAAAGGTATGCCAGATGTAAAATTGATAAGGAAGATCACATCAGAGACTTGTCAGTCTCTGTGAAGATCCCTGGTGTCTTGGGCTTCAAAGAAACAAAACTTAGTAGCTCTATCCACCGCTGAAGCCGAGTATATTGCTACAGGACATTGTTGTACACAATTACTCTGGATGAGACAAACCCTTAGAGACTATGACTACAAGTTGAGCAAAGTCCCTCTCCTATGTGATAATGAGAGTGCAATCCGCATGGCGGATAATCCCGTTGAACACAGCCGCACTAAGCATATAGACATCTGATATCATTTTTTGAGAGATCACCAACAAAAGGGGATATCGAAATTGCTTATCTTAGCACTCACAACCAATTAGACGATATCTTTACCAAGCCACTAGATGAAAAGACCTTTAGCAAGCTTAGGAATGAGCTCAATATACTTGATTCTTAGAACTTTGATTGAAACATTGCACACATATCTCATTTACATACCTTTGATCATGTCTCTTTCATTTGGTACAATGCACATTTTTTATTCTTCTTGTGCCACGGCTAAGACTAATATGCTTCCATGAGTATCTTTACAATTAGTCTTAAATTAAAAGGGAAATGGAGTATTCGGCAAAGACAAGGCTTCCACTCCAACTCTGTCGGTATCATTTATCATTTGTCTTACTCATAAACTTCTTATTAGTATAAACTTTCACTCATATCCTTTTACCATAGGGGGACAATTTTAAAAGGACTCTCAAGCTTCTTCATTTTTGGCGATTCATGCCAAAGGGGAGAAAGTAATAGGCCCAAAGCAAAAGGACCGCACCACCATTTTCAAATTTAAAACTATTTCTCAAAAGGAATAAATTATTTCAACTGGTATCTGTTTCACAAAGAAAAGAAAAACATTTCAATTGAAAAACCCTCTTGACAGCTAAGGGGAGAACTTCTTCAGGGGGGCTCTTATTTAGCCAAAGTAAAAGCATTTGAAACAGGGGGAGAATTTACAAATCTTGAAAGTGATTTTTGGAAATCATATTCTTATACCTTTGTCTATTTGCAAAATAATTTGAAAAGATATTTCCAAAAGATTTGCAAAAATAAACTAAATGGTGTAAATGTGGTCCAAAATGTTAAATAGAAGAAATAAATTCATATACATACTTAAACACACTTTCATTTGGTTTAACTCAAAGTAACTTATGCACATATGTCAAAGTTGCAAACTAGTTACATTACACTTTATATTTGCTTTGGTTTGTGTTGGCATCCATCACCAAAAAGGGGGAGATTGAAAGGGAAATAGACTTAATCATTTCCTATAATCGATTTTGGTGTTTGACGTCCATCACCAAACCTCGTGGACCAACTAGTTTTACTAGTTATCATTTATCTCAGGTGCATAAAGTTCAACATTGAAAGGGAATTAGGCTTACACCTATTTTCCTAAATTAATTTTGGTGGTTGAATTGCCCAACACAAATAATTGGACTAACTAGTTTGCTCTAAGTGTATAAGTTATACAGGTGCCAAAGGTTCACAACAAGCCAATTAAAAAGACTAATGTTGGGTTCAAAATAGAGAGCTAAAGACATCCTGAAAGGCTCCCTGGTCAGCGCACCAGACTGTCCGGTGGCGCACCGGACAGTGTCCGGTGCACCAGGGGACTTCGCGCTGAACTCCTCAGCCTCAGGAATTTTCAGAAGCCGGCGCGCTATAATTCACCGGACTGTCCGGTGTACACCGGACAGTGTCCGGTGCTCCAAGGGGGACGCGGCTCTGGAACTTGGCAGCCTCGGAAATCAGAACGGCTGCTCCGCTATAATTCACCGGACATGTCCGGTGTACAACCGGACTGTCCGGTGTAACTCCGGAGCAACGGCTACTTCGCGCCAACGGTCACCTGCAACAGCAATTAATGCGCGCCAGAGCGCGCAAAAGTCAGGCACGCGCGTAGTGGCGCACCGGACACTCTATAGTACCTGTCTGGTGCGCCACCGGACATCCAGGCGGGCCCAGAAGACAGAGCTCCAACGGTCGAATCCCAACGGGTTCGGTGACGTGGCTGGCGCAACCGGACATGTCCGGTGTACACCGGACTGTCCGGTGCACCATACGACAGACAGCCCCACCAAACGACTAGTTTGGTGGTTGGGGCTATAAATACCCCAATCACCCCACCATTCATTGCATCCAAGTTTTCCACTTCTCAACCACTTACAAGAGCTAGGCATTCAATTCTAGACACACCAAAGAGATCAAATCCTCTCCAACTCCACACAAGGCTTTAGTGATTAGCGAGAGAGATTTGTCGTGTTCTTTTGAGCTCTTGCGCTTGGATTGCTTCTTTTCTTTCTCACTTGTTCTTGTGATCAAAACTCCATTGTAATCAAGGCAATAGGCACCAATTGTGTGGTGGCCCTTGCGGGGAAGTTTTGTTCCTGGCTTTGATTTGAGAAGAGAAGCTCACTCGGTCGGAAGGACCGTTTGAGAGAGGGAAAGGGTTGAAAGAGACCCGGTCTTTGTGACCACCTCAACGGGGAGTAGGTTTGCGAGAACCGAACCTCGGTAAAACAAATCCTTGTGTCACACTCCTTATTTTCTTGAGATTTGTTTTGCACCCTCTCTCGCGGACCTCGTTTTTATTTCTAACGCTAACCCGGCTTGTAGTTGTGTTTATATTTGTAAATTTCAGTTTCGCCCTATTCACCCCCCCCTCTAGGCGACTATCAATTGGTATCAGAGCCCGGTACTTCATTAGAGCCTAACCGCTCGAAGTGATGTCGGGAGATCACGCCAAGAAGGAGATGGAGACCGGCGAAAAGCCCACTACAAGCCACGGGAAGACTTCATCGGAAGAGTCCTCGCAATAAGAGGAAGGAGAAGAAAGACTCCTCCAAAGGGAAGGAGAAGAAATCTACTTCACACAAAGAGAAGAAGGAAAAATCCTCTTCTCACAAGCCGCATCGGAGTGGGGACAAGAAAAAGAAGATGAGGAAAGTGGTCTACTACGAGACCGATTCTTCATCAACATCCACCTCCGGCTCCGACGCGGCGTCCGTCACTTCTAAGCGCCAAGAGCGCAAGAAGTTTAGTAAGATCCCCTTACACTACTCTCACATTTCTAGACATACTCCATTACTTTCTGTTCCATTAGGAAAACCGCCAACCTTTGACGGTGAAGATTATGCTAGGTGGAGCGATTTAATGAAATTCCATCTAACCTCACTCCACAAAAGTATATGGAATGTTGTTGAGTTTGGAGCACAGGTATCATCTATAGGGGATGAATATTATGATGAGGATGAGGTGGCCCAAATTGAGCACTTCAACTCCCAAGCCACAACAATACTCCTCGCCTCTCTAAGTAAGGAGGAGTACAACAAGGTGCAAGGATTGAAGAGCGCCAAGGAGGTTTGGGATGTGCTCAAAACCGCGCACGAGGGAGATGAGCTCACAAAGATCACCAAGCGGGAGACGATCGAGGGGGAGCTCGGTCGCTTCCGGCTTCGCAAAGGGGAGGAGCCACAAAACATGTACAACCGGCTCAAGACCTTGGTGAATCAAGTGCGCAACCTCGGGAGCAAGAAATGGGATGACCACGAAATGGTTAAGGTTATTTTAAGATCACTTATTTTTCTTAACCCTACTCAAGTTCAATTAATTCGTGGCAACCCTAGATATACACTAATGACTCCCGAGGAAGTAATCGGGAATTTTGTAAGTTTTGAGTGCATGATCGAAGGCTCGAGGAAAATCAACGAGCTTGATGATCCCTCCACGTCCGAAGCTCAACCGGTTGCATTCAAGGCAACGGAGGAGAAGAAGGAGGAGTCTACACTAAGTAGACAACCAATCGACGCCTCCAAGCTCGACAATGAGGAAATGACGCTCGTCATCAAGAGCTTCCGCCAAATCCTCAAACAAAGGAGGGGGAAAGACTACAAGCCCCGCTCCAAGAAGGTTTGCTACAAGTGTGGTAAGCCCGGTCATTTTATTGCAAAATGTCCTATATCTAGTGACAGTGACCGGGGCGACGACAAGAAGGGGAGAAGAAAGGAGAAGAAGAAATACTACAAGAAGAGGGGCGGCGATGCCCATGTTTGTCGGGAGTGGGACTCCGACGAAAGCTCTAGCGACTCCTCCGACGACGAGGACGCCGCCAACATCGCCGTCACCAAGGGGCTTCTCTTCCCCAACGTCGGCCACAAGTGCCTCATGGCAAAGGACGGCAAAAAGAAGATGGTTAAATCTAAATCCTCCACTAGATATGAATCCTCTAGTGATGAAAATGTTAGTGATGAGGAAGATAACTTACGCACTCTTTTGCCAACCTCAACATGCAACAAAAAGAGAAACTTAATGAATTGATTAGTGCCATTCATGAAAAGGATGATCTCTTGGACACCCAAGAGGACTTCCTTATTAAAGAAAATAAGAAGCATGTTAAGGTTAAAAATGCTTATGCTCTAGAAGTAGAAAAATGTGAAAAATTGTCTAGTGAGCTAAGCACTTGCCATGAGACTATAGACAACCTTAGAAGTGAGAATTCTAATTTATTAGCTAAGGTTGATTCTATTGCTTGTAATGTTTCAATTCCCAATCTTAGAAATGATAATGATGATTTGGTTGCTAAGATTGAAGAATTGAACTTATCTCTTGTTAGCCTTAGGAATGAAAATGAAAAATTAATTGCTAAGGCTAAAGATTTTGATGTTTGCAATGCTACTATTTCCGACCTTAGAACTAAGAATGATATATTGCATGCTAAGGTTGTAGAATTAAAATCTTGCAAACCCTCTACATCTACCGTTGAGCACACTTCTATTTGCACTAGATGTAGAGATATTGATGTTAATGCTATTTATGATCACATGTCTTTAATTAAACAACAAAATGATCATATAGCAAAACTAGATGCTAAACTTGCCGAGCATAACTTAGAAAATGAAAAATTTAAATTTGCTAGAAGTATGCTCTATAGTGGGAGACGCCCTGGCATCAAGGATGGCATTGGCTTCCAAAGGGGAGACAATGTCAAACTTAATACCCCTCCTAAAAGATTGTCTAATTTTGTAAAGGGCAAAGCTCCCATGCCTCAGGATAACGAGGGTTACATTTTATACCCTGCCGGTTATCCTGAGGACAAAATTAGGAGAATTCATTCTAGGAAGTCTCACTCTGGTTCTAACCATGCTTTTATGTATAAGAGTGAGACATCTAGCTCTAGGCAACCAACCCGTACTAAGTTGCCTAAGAAGAAAACTCCTAGTGCATCAAATGATCATGACATTTCATTTAAAACTTTTGATGCATCTTATGTTTTGACTAACAAATCTGGTAAGGTAGTTGCCAAATATGTTGGGGGCAAGCACAAGGGGTCAAAGACTTGTGTTTGGGTACTCAAAGTTCTTGTGTCTAATGCCAAAGGACCCAAAACCATTTGGGTACCTAAAGTCAAGAACTAAACTTGTTTTGTAGGTTTATGCATCCGGGGGCTCAAGTTGGATCATCGACAGCGGGTGCACAAACCACATGACAGGGGAGAAGAAAATGTTCTCCTCCTATGAGAAAAACCAAGGTCCCCAACGAGCTATCACATTCGGGGATGGAAATCAAGGCTTGGTCTTTGTAAAATAGCTATATCACCTGACCATTCTATTTCCAATGTTTTTCTTGTAGATTCATTATATTACAATTTGCTTTTTGTATCTCAATTATGCAAAATGGGTTACAATTGTCTTTTCACTGATGTAGGTGTCACTGTCTTTAGAAGAAGTGATGATTCAATAGCATTTAAGGGAGTGTTAGAGGGTCAGCTATACTTGGTAGATTTGATAGAGCTGAACTCGACACTTGCTTAATTGCTAAGACTAACATGGGTTGGCTCTGGCACCGCCGACTAGCCATATTGGGATGAAGAATCTTCATAAGCTTCTAAAGGGAGAACACATTTTAGGACTAACAAATGTTCACTTTGAGAAAGACAGGATTTGTAGCGCATGCCAAGCAGGAAAGCAAGTTGGTGCCCATCATCCACACAAGAACATTATGACGACCGACGGGCCACTGGAGCTACTCCACATGGATCTATTCAGCCCGATTGCTTACATAAGCATCGGCGGGAGTAAGTATTGTCTTGTAATAGTGGATGATTATTCTCGCTTCACTTGGGTATTCTTTTTGCAGGAAAAATCTCAAACCCAAGAGACCTTAAAAGGATTCTTGAGACGGGCTCAAAACGAGTTCGCTCTAAGGATCAAGAAAATTAGAAGCGACAACGGGACGGAGTTCAAGAACTCTCAAATTGAAGGCTTCCTTGAGGAGGAGGGCATCAAGCATGAGTTCTCTTCTCCCTACACGCCACAACAAAATTGTGTAGTGGAGAGGAAGAATAGAACTCTATTAGACATGGCAAGAACCATGCTTGATGAGTACAAGACTTCAGATCGGTTTTGGGCCGAGGCGGTCAACACCGCTTGCTACGCCATCAACCGGTTATATCTTCACTGAATCCTCAAGAAGACATCATATGAACTCCTAACCGGTAAAAATCCCAACATTTCATATCTTAGAGCCTTTGGTAGCAAATGCTTTATTCTTGTTAAAAGAGGTAGAAAATCTAAATTTGCTCCTAAGACTGTAGAAGGCTTTTTACTAGGATATGATTCAAACACAAGGGCATATAGAGTCTTTAACAAGTCCTCTGGACAAGTTGAAGTTTCTTGTGACGTTGTGTTTGATGAGACTAACGGCTCTCAAGTAGAGCAAGTTGATCTTGATGAGATAGGTGATGAAGAGGCTCCGTGCATCGCGCTAAGGAACATGTCCATTGGGGATGTGTGTCCTAAGGAATCCGAAAAGCCTCCTAATGCACAAGATCAACCATCCTCCTCCACGAAAGCATCTCCACCAACTCAAAATGAGGATGAAGCTCAAGTTGATGAAATAGAAGATAAAGCAAATGAGCTACCTCAAGATGACGGTAATGATCAAGGGGGAGATGCAAATGATCAAGACAAGGAGGATGAAGAACAAAGACCGCCACACCCAAGAGTCCATCAAGCAATCCAACGAGATCACCCCGTCGACACCATCCTCGGCGACATTCATAAGGGGGTAACTACTAGATCTCGTGTTGCACATTTTTGTGAGCATTACTCTTTTGTTTCCTCTATTGAGCCACACAGGGTAGAGGAAGCACTACAAGATTCGGATTGGGTGGTGGCGATGCAAGAGGAGCTCAACAACTTCACTAGGAATGAGGTATGACATTTAGTTCCACGTCCTAACCAAAATGTTGTAGGAACCAAATGGGTCTTCCGCAACAAGCAAGATGAGCATGGTGTGGTGACAAGGAACAAAGCTCGACTTGTGGCCAAGGGATACTCCCAAGTCGAAGGTTTGGATTTCGGTGAAACCTATGCACCCGTAGCTAGGCTTGAGTCAATTCGCATATTATTGGCCTATGCTACTTACTGAAAGTCGCCTAGAGGGGGGTGAATAGGGTGAAACTGAAATTCTCAAAAATAATCACAATTACAAGCCGGGTTAGCGTTAGAAATATAATAGAGTCCGCGAGAGAGAGCGCAAAACAAATCGCAAGAGAATAATGAAGTGAGACACGCGGATTTGTTTTACCGAGGTTCGGTTCTCTCAAACCTACTCCCCGTTGAGGAGGCCACAAAGGCCGGGTCTCTTTCAACCCTTACCCTCTCTCAAAACGGTCCCTTAGACCGAGTGAGCTTTCTCTTCTCAAATGCTTGGAACACAAAGTTCCCACAAGGACCACCACAAGATTGGTGTCTCTTGCCTCAATTACAAGTGAGTTTGATCGCAATGAAGATTGAAAGAAAGCACGATTGCAAAAACCAAGCGACAAGAGCGACAAATAACACACGGATCACTTTCTCTCTCAAGACACTAATCACTAATGATCTCTTTTCTCAATTGTGAAACTTGGAGAGATGGAAGCTTTGAATGTGTCTTGGAATGGATTGCTAGCTCTTGTATTGAATGTTGAAGGTTGGAATGCTTGGATGTTGTGAATGGAGGTGGTTGGGGTTGTATTTATAGCCACCAACCACTTCCTAGCCGTTACTCCATTCTGCTGAGCGCGGACGGTCCGCCCGCCAGGTCCGGACGGTCCGCCCCTATAGATCAACGGCTGAAAATGCAACGGTCAGCAGTAACGGCTATATCAACGGCTATATTGCATTTAATGCGTCGTCAGATGTCAGACAGACCCAGTCGCGGACGGTCCGGTCGTGTACCCCGGACGGTCCGCGAGGGCGCTATAACTCATTCTACCGAACCCGTCACCTTCGGGTTTTTTCGGATCCTTGCCTACCGGACGGTCCGCGCCTGAGGCCGGACGGTCCGAGCGAGGGTTCAGACGGTCCGCGCTTATCCTCCGGACGGTCCATAGTGCAGACTCGGATTTTTGCATGGGTTCTGTCCGAGGGTCATCCTTGTGTCGCGGACGGTCCGCCGCAAGGGCCCGGACGGTCCGCGCTTGGCCTGTTTTTCCAAAAAGCTTCTCCTGTCCGGAATAATCTACGGTATTCCGGACAGTCGATTTAGTATAGTTGTAGATGAACCTTTGACACCTATAGAACATATAATCTAGAGCAAACTAGTTAGTCCAATTATTTGTGTTGGGCAATTCAACACCAAAATCAATTAGGAAGTAGGTGTAAGCCTAATTCCCTTTCAATCTCCCCCTTTTTGGTGATTGATGCCAACACAAACCAAAGCGAATATAAAAGTGCATAATTGAACCAATTTGCATAATGTAAGTGCAAAGGTTGCTTGGAATTGAGCCAATAAATGTTACTTACTAGATGTGCATGGATTGTTTCTTTATTTTTAACATTTTGGACCACACTTGCATCACATGTTTTGTTTTTGCAAATTCTTTTTGTAAATCCTTTTCAAAGTCATTTTGCAATATAGTCAAAGGTAGATGAAATAAGATTTTTGCAAAGAATTTTCAAGTTTAAAATTTTCTCCCTTGTTTCAAATGCTTTTCCTTTGACTAAACAAAACTCCCCCTCAAATAAATTCTCCTCTTAGTGTTCAAGAGGGTTTTGAGATATTAAGTTTTGAAGATACTACTTGCTCCCCCTTTAGAACACAAAGAGATACCAATTGAAATTTTCCAATTGAAAACCATTAATTTTAAAATTTAGGGTGGTGGTGCGGTGGTGGTGCGGTCCTTTTGCTTTGGGCCAATACTTTCTCCCCCTTTGGCATGAATCGCCAAAAACGGATACTTGGAATGATATATAGGCCCCTTTCCTAACTACTTTCTCCCCTTTGGTAAATAAAACATATGAGTGAAAATTATACCAAAGATGGAGAGTGATGCAGAGCGACGGCGAAGAATGAGTTAGTAGAGTGGAGTGGAAGCCTTTGTCTTCGCCGAAGACTCCAATTCCCTTTCAATATACCTATGACTTGGTTTGAAATACACTTGAAAACACATTAGTCATAGCATATATAAAAGAGATATGATCAAAGGTATACTTGTGTGCTATGTGTGCAAATTAGCAAAAGAAATTCCTAGAATCAAGAATATTTAGCTCATGCCTAAGTTTGGTAAAAGTTTGTTCATCAAGAGGCTTGGTAAAGATATCGGCTAATTGATCTTTAGTGTTAATGTAAGAAATCTCGATATCCCCCTTTTGTTGGTGATCCCGAAGAAAATGATACCGAATGGCTATGTGTTTAGTGCGGCTATGCTCAACGGGATTATCCGCCATACGGATTGTACTCTCATTATCACATAGAAGGGGAACTTTGGTTAGTTTGTAACCATAGTCCCGCAGGGTTTGCCTCATCCAAAGCAATTGCGTGCAACAATGGCCTGCGGCAATGTACTCGGCTTCGGCGGTAGAAAGAGCGACCGAATTTTGCTTCTTTGAGGCCCAGGACACCAAGGATCTTCCCAAGAACTGGCAAGTCCCCGATGTGCTCTTCCTATTAATCTTACACCCCGCCCAATCGGCATCCGAATAACCAATCAAATCAAATGTGGATCCCCGAGGGTACCAAAGCCCAAACTTAGGAGTATAAGCCAAATATCTCAAGATTCGTTTTACGGCCGTAAGGTGTGATTCCTTAGGGTCGGCTTGGAATCTTGCACACATGCATACGGAAAGCATAATGTCCGGTCGAGATGCACATAAATAGAGTAATGAACCAATCATCGACTGGTATACCTTTTGATCCACGGACTTACCTCCCGTGTCGAGGTCGAGATGCCCATTTGTTCCCATGGGAGTCTTGATGGGCTTGGCATCCTTCATTCCAAACTTGCTTAGAATGTCTTGAGTATACTTCGTTTGGCTAATGAAAGTGCCCTCTTGGAGTTGCTTGACTTGAAATCCTAAGAAATATTTCAACTCCCCCATCATCGACATCTCGAATTTCTTTGTCATGATCCTACTAAATTCTTCACATGTAGATTCGTTAGTAGACCCAAATATAATATCATCAACATAAATTTGGCATACGAACAAATCATTATCAAGAGTTTTAGTGAACAAAGTAGGATCGGCCTTACCGACTTTGAAGCCATTAGCAATAAGGAAATCTCTAAGGCATTCATACCATGCTCTTGGGGCTTGCTTAAGCCCATAAAGCGCCTTAGAGAGCCTATAGACATGGTTAGGATACTTACTATCTTCAAAGCCGGGAGGTTGCTCAACATAGACCTCCTCCTTGATTGGTCCGTTGAGGAAGGCACTCTTCACGTCCATTTGGTAGAGCTTGAAGCCATGGTAAGTAGCATAGGCTAATAATATACGAATTGACTCAAGCCTAGCTACAGGTGCATAGGTTTCACCAAATCCAAACCTTCGACTTGTGAATACCCCTTGGCCACGAGTCGAGCTTTGTTCCTTGTCACCACACCATGCTCGTCTTGCTTGTTGCGGAAGACCCACTTGGTTCCTACAACATTTTGGTTAGGACATGGAACCAAATACCATACCTCGTTCCTCGTGAAATTGTTGAGCTCCTCTTGCATCGCCATCACCCAATCCGAATCTTGTAGTGCTTCCTCTACCCTGTGTGGCTCAATAGAGGAAACAAAAGAGTAATGCTCACAAAAATGTGCAACACGAGATCGAGTGGTTACCCCCTTATGAATGTCGCCGAGGATGGTGTCGACGGGGTGATCTCGTTGTATTGCTTGGTGGACTCTTGGGTGTGGCGGCCTTGGTTGTTCATCCTCCTTGTCTTCATCATTTGCGTCTCCCCCTTGATCATTGCTGTCGTCTTGAGGTGACTCATCATTGTGTTCTTCATCTTTATCAACTTGAGCCTCGTCCTCATTTTGGGTTGGTGGAGATGCTTGCGTGGAGGAGGATGGTTGATCTTGTGCATGTGGAGGCTCTTCGGATTCCTTAGGACACACATCCCCAATGGACATGTTCCTTAGCGCTATGCATGGAGCCTGTTCTTCACCTATCTCATCAAGATCAACTTGCTCTACTTGAGAGCCGTTAGTCTCATCAAACACAACGTCACAAGAAACTTCAACAAGTCCTGAGGACTTGTTAAAGACTCTATATGCCCTTGTGTTTGAGTCATATCCTAGTAAAAAGCCTTCTACAGTTTTAGGAGCAAATTTAGACTTTCGACCTCTCTTAACAAGAATAAAGCATTTGCTACCAAAAACTCTAAAATATGAAATATTGGGCTTTTTACCGGTTAGGAGTTCATAGGATGTCTTCTTGAGGATTCGGTGTAGATATAACCGGTTGATGGCGTAGCAGGCGGTGTTGACCGCCTCGGCCCAAAACCGATCCGGTGTCTTGTACTCATCAAGCATGGTTCTTGCCATGTCCAATAGAGTTCGATTCTTCCTCTCCACTACACCATTTTGTTGTGGAGTGTAGGGAGAAGAGAACTCATGCTTGATGCCCTCCTCCTCAAGGAAGCCTTCTATTTGTGAGTTCTTGAACTCCGTCCCGTTGTCGCTTCTAATTTTCTTGATCCTTAAGCCGAACTCATTTTGAGCTCGTCTCAAGAATCCCTTTAAGGTCTCTTGGGTATGAGATTTTTCCTGCAAAAAGAACACCCAAGTGAAGCGAGAATAATCATCCATAATAACTAGACAGTACTTACTCCCGCCGATGCTTATGTAAGCGATCGGGCCGAATAGGTCCATGTGTAGGAGCTCCAGTGGCCTGTCACTAGTCATGATGTTCTTGTGTGGATGATGAGTGCCAACTTGCTTTCCTGCTTGGCATGCGCTACAAATCCTGTCTTTCTCAAAATGAACATTTGTTAGTCCTAAAATGTGCTCTCCCTTTAGAAGCTTATGAAGATTTTTCATCCCAACGTGGGCTAGTCGGCGATGCCAGAGCCAACCCATGTTAGTCTTAGCAATTAAGCATGTGTCGAGTTCAGCTCTATCAAAATCTACCAAGTATAGCTGACCCTCTAACACACCCTTAAATGCTATTGAATCATCACTTCTTCTAAAGACAGTGACACCTACATCAGTAAAGAGACAGTTGTAGCCCATTTGACATAATTGAGATACGGAAAGCAAATTGTAATCTAAAGAATCTACAAGAAAAACATTGGAAATAGTATGGTCAGGTGATATAGCAATTTTACCCAATCCTTTGACCAAACCTTGATTTCCATCCCCGAATGTGATAGCTCGTTGGGGATCTTGGTTTTTCTCATATGAGGAGAATATCTTTTTCTCCCCTGTCATGTGGTTTGTGCACCCGCTGTCGAGTATCCAACTTGAACCCCGGATACATAAACCTACAAAACAATTTTAGTTCTTGACTTTAGGTACCCAAACGGTTTTGGGTCCTTTAGCATTAGAAACAAGAACTTTGGGCACCCAAACACAAGTCTTTGATCCCTTGTGTTTGCCCCCAACAAATTTGGCAACTACCTTGCCGGATTTGCTAGTAAGCACATAAGAAGCATCAAAAGTTTTAAATGAAATAGCATGATCATTTGATGCATTAGGAGTTTTCTTTCTAGGCAACTTGGCACGGGTTGGTTGCCTAGAACTAGATGTCTCACCCTTATACATAAAAGCATGATTAGGGCCAGAGTGAGACTTCCTAGAATGAATTTTCCTAATTTTGCTCTCAGGATAACCGGCAGGGTATAAAATGTAACCCTCGTTATCTTGAGGCATGGGAGCCTTGCCCTTAACAAAGTTAGACAAGTTCTTAGGAGGAGCATTAAGTTTGACATTGTCTCCCCTTTGGTAGCCAATGCCATCCTTGATGCCAGGGCATCTCCCATTATAGAGCAAACTTCTAGCAAATTTAAACTTTTCATTTTCTAAGTTATGCTCGGCAATTTTTGCATCTAATAATGCTATATGATCATTTTGTTGTTTAATTAAAGCCATGTGATCATGAATAGCATTGATATCAACATCTCTACATCTAGTACAAATAGAAACATGCTCAACATTAGATGTAGAGGGTTTGCAAGATTTTAGTTCTACAACCTTAGCATGTAACATATCATTCTTAGTTCTAAGGTCGGAAATAATAGTATTGCAAACATCAAAATTTTTAGCCTTAGCAATCAAATTTTCATTTTCTACTCTAAGGCTAGCAAGAGACTCATTCAATTCCTTAATCTTAGCAAGCAAATCATCATTATCATTTCTAAGATTGGGAATTGAATCAATACAAACATGAGAATCAACCTTAGCAATTAATCTAGCATTTTCATTTTTAAGGTTGTTAATGGTCTCATGGCAAGTGCTTAGCTCACTAGACAATTTTTCACATTTTTCTACTTCTAGAGCATAAGCGTTTTTAACCTTAACATGTTTCTTGTTTTCCTTGATTAGGAAATCCTCTTGGGAGTCCAAGAGATCATCCTTTTCATGGATAGCACTAATTAGCTCATTTAATTTTTCTTTTTGTTCCATGTTAAGGTTGGCAAAAAGGTTATGCAAATTGTCTTCCTCACCACTAGCATTATCATCACTAGAAGATTCATATTTAGTGGAGATTTTAGATTTAACCTTCTTCCTTTTGCCGTCCTTTGCCATGAGGCACTTGTGGCCGACGTTGGGGAAGAGGAGTCCCTTGGTGACGGCGATGTTGGCGGCGTCCTCGTCGGAGGAGGACTCGGTGGAGCTCTCGTCGGAGTCCTATTCCCGGCAAACATGGGCATCGCTGCCCTTCTTCTTGTAGTACTTCTTCTTTTCTCTCCTCTTTCCCTTCTTGTCGTCGCCCCTGTCACTAGATATAGGACATTTTGCAATGAAATGACCGGGCTTACCACATTTGTAGCACACTTTCTTGGAGCGGGGTTTGTAGTCCTTCCCCCTCCGTTGCTTGAGGATTTGGCGAAAGCTTTTGATAATTAAAGTCATCTCCTCATTGTCGAGCTTGGAGGCGTCAATTGGTTGTCTACTCGGTGTAGACTCCTTCTTCTCCTCCGTCGCCTTGAAGGCCACCGGTTGCGCCTCGGACGTGGAGGGTTCATCAAGCTCGTTGATCTTCTTTGAACCTTTAACCATACATTCAAAGCTCACAAAATTCCCGATAACTTCCTCGGGGGTCATTAGTGGGTATCTAGGATTACCACGAATTAATTGAACTTGAGTGGGGTTAAGGAAAATGAGAGCTCTTAGAATAACCTTAACCACCTCATGGTCGTCCCACTTTTTGCTCCCGAGGTTGCGCACTTGGTTCACCAAGGTTTTGAGCCGGTTGTACATATCTTGTGGCTCCTCCCCTTGGCGAAGACGGAAGCGACCGAGCTCCCCCTCGATCGTTTCCTGCTTGGTGATCTTGGTGAGTTCATCACCCTCATGCGCGGTCTTGAGTAGGTCCCAAATCTCCTTTGCATTTTTCAACCCTTGCACTTTGTTGTATTCCTCCTTGCTTAGAGAGGCGAGGAGAATGGTTGTGGCTTGTGAGTTGAAGTGCTCGATTTGGGCTACTTCGTCCGTATCATAATCCTCATCCCCTATGGATGGTACCTGTGCTCCAAACTCAACAACATTCCATATACTTTTGTGGAGTGAGGTTAGATGAAATTTCATTAAATCACTCCACCTAGCATAATCTTCGCCATCAAAAGTTGGCGGTTTGCCTAATGGAACGGAAAGTAATGGAGTATGTCTAGATGTACGGGGATAGTGTAAGGGGATCTTACTAAACTTCTTGCGCTCTTGGTGCTTAGAAGTTACGGACGGTGCATCGGAGTTGGAGGTAGATGTTGATGAAGTGTCGGTCTCATAGTAGACCACCTTCCTCATCCTCTTGTGCTTGTCGCCTTTCCAATGCGACTTGTGGGAAGAAGATTTTTCCTTCTTCTCCTTGTGGTGTGAGGAAGAAGATATTTTCTCCTTCCGTTTGGAGGAGTCCTTCTTCTTCTCCTTCCTCTTGGTGCGGGACTCTTCCGATGAAGTGCTCCCTTGGCTCGTAGTGGGCTTGTCGCCGGTCTCCATCTCCCTCTTGGTGTGATCTCCCGACATCACTTCGAGCGGTTAGGCTCTAATGAAGCACCGGGCTCCGATACCAATTGAAAGTCGCCTAGAGGGGGGGTGAATAGGGCGAAACTGAAATTCTCAAAAATAATCACAACTACAAGCCGGGTTAGCGTTAGAAATATAATAGAGTCCGCGAGAGAGAGCGCAAAACAAATCGCAAGAGAATAATGAAGTGAGACACGCGGATTTGTTTTACCGAGGTTCGGTTCTCTCAAACCTACTCCCCGTTGAGGAGGCCACAAAGGCCGGGTCTCTTTCAACCCTTACCCTCTCTCAAAACGGCCCCTTAGACCGAGTGAGCTTTCTCTTCTCAAATGCTTGGAACACAAAGTTCCCACAAGGACCACCACAAGATTGGTGTCTCTTGCCTCAATTACAAGTGAGTTTGATCGCAATGAAGATTGAAAGAAAGCACGATTGCAAAAACCAAGCGACAAGAGCGACAAATAACACACGGATCACTTTCTCTCTCAAGACACTAATCACTAATGATCTCTTTTCTCAATTGTGAAACTTGGAGAGATGGAAGCTTTGAATGTGTCTTGGAATGGATTGCTAGCTCTTGTATTGAATGTTGAAGGTTGGAATGCTTGGATGTTGTGAATGGAGGTGGTTGGGGTTGTATTTATAGCCACCAACCACTTCCTAGCCGTTACTCCATTCTGCTGAGCGCGGACGGTCCGCCCGCCAGGTCCGGACGGTCCGCCCCTGTAGATCAACGGCTGAAAATGCAACGGTCAGCAGTAACGGCTATATCAACGGCTATATTGCATTTAATGCGTCGTCAGATGTCAGACAGACCCAGTCGCGGACGGTCCGGTCGTGTACCCCGGACGGTCCGCGAGGGCGCTATAATTCATTCTACCGAACCCGTCACCTTCGGGTTTTTCGGATCCTTGCCTACCGGACGGTCCGCGCCTGAGGCCGGACGGTCCGAGCGAGGGTTCAGACGGTCCGCGCTTATCCTCCGGACGGTCCATAGTGCAGACTCGGATTTTTGCATGGGTTCTGTCCGAGGGTCATCCTTGTGTCGCGGACGGTCCGCCGCAAGGGCCCGGACGGTCCGCGCTTGGCCTGTTTTTCCAAAAAGCTTCTCCTGTCCGGAATAATCTACGGTATTCCGGACAGTCGATTTAGTATAGTTGTAGATGAACCTTTGACACCTATAGAACATATAATCTAGAGCAAACTAGTTAGTCCAATTATTTGTGTTGGGCAATTCAACCACCAAAATCAATTAGGAAGTAGGTGTAAGCCTAATTCCCTTTCACTTACCATGGCTTTAAGCTTTATCAAATGGACGTGAAAAGTGCCTTCCTCAATGGACCAATCAAGGAAGAGGTCTACGTTGAGCAACCTCCCGGCTTTGAGGATAGTGAGTACCCTAACCATGTGTATAAACTCTCTAAGGCGCTTTATGGGCTTAAGCAAGCCTCAAGAGCATGGTATGAATGCCTCAGGGATTTCCTTATCACTAATGGATTCAAAGTCGGCAAGGCCGATCCTACACTCTTTACTAAAACTCTTGAAAATGACTTGTTCGTATGCCAAATTTATGTTGATGATATTATATTTGGGTCTACTAACGAGTCTACATGTGAAGAGTTTAGTAGGATCATGACACAAAAGTTCGAGATGTCTATGATGGGAGAGTTAAAGTATTTCTTAGGATTTCAAGTGAAGCAACTCCAAGAAGGCACCTTTCTAAGCCAAACGAAGTATACTCAAGATATTCTAAGCAAGTTTGGAATGAAGGATGCCAAACCCATCAAGACACCCATGGGAACCAATGGGCATCTCGACCTCGACGAAGGAGGTAAATCCGTCGATCAAAAGGTATACCGGTCGATGATAGGGTCTTTGCTATACTTATGTGCATCTCGACCGGATATTGTGCTTTCCGTATGCATGTGTGCAAGATTCCAAGCCGACCCTAAGGAAGCTCACCTTACGGCCGTAAAACGAATCTTGAGATATTTGGTTTATACCCCTAAGTTTGGGCTTTGGTATCCTAGGGGATCCACATTTGATTTGATTGGTTATTCGGATGCCGATTGGGCAGGGTGTAAAATCAATAGAAAGAGCACATCGGGGACTTGCCAGTTCTTGGGAAGATCCTTGGTGTCTTGGGCTTCAGAGAAGCAAAATTCCGTAGCTCTTTCTACCGCCGAAGTCGAGTACATTGCCGCAGGCCATTGTTGCGCGCAACTACTTTGGATGAGGCAAACCCTTAGGGACTATGGTTACAAATTAACCAAAGTTCCTCTTCTATGTGATAATGAGAGTGCAATCAAAATGGCGGATAATCCCGTCGAGCATAGCCGCACTAAGCACATAGCCATTCGGTATCACTTTTTGAGGGATCACCAACAAAAGGGAGATATCGAGATTTCTTACATTAATACTAAAGATCAATTAGCCGATATCTTTACCAAGCCTCTTGATGAACAAACTTTTACAAACTTAGGCATGAGCTAAATATTCTTGATTCTAGGAACTTCTTTTGTTGACTTGCACATATAGCTCATTTATATACCTTTGATCATGTCTCTTTCATATGCTATGACTAATGTATTTTCAAGTCTATTTCAAACCAAGTCATAGGTGTATTGAAAGGGAATTGGAGTCTTCGGCGAAGACACAGGCTTCCACTCCGTAACTCACCCTTCGCCATCACTCCGAGCCACTCTGTATCTTTGGGGGAGAGAGCAAAAGGATTTCGTCTTTGGTATAATCTTCACTCATTTGTTTTTTACCAAAGGGGAAGAAAGTAATGAAAGGGCTCTAATGATTCTGTTTTTGGCGATTCATGCCAAAGGGGGAGAGAGTATGAGCCCAAAGCAAAAGGACTGCACCACCACCTAATTTTAAAATTGGAGATTTTCAATTGGTAAATTTCAAATTGGTATCCTATTGTGTTCAAAAGGGGGAGAAAGTAGTATTTCAAAATGATATATCAAAACCCTCTTGAACACTAAGTGGAGGATCTCATTTAGGGGGAGTTTTGTTTAGTCAAAGGAAAAGCATTTGAACAGGGGGAGAAAATTTCAAATCTCTAAGATGCTTTGCAAAATCTTATTCATTTACCTTTGACTATTTGCAAAAGAACTTTGAAAAGGATTTATAAAAGAATTTGCAAAAACAAAACATGTGGTGCAAGCGTGGTCCAAAATAGAATGAAAGAAACAATCCATATCTTGTAAGTATTTATATTGGCTCAATTCCAAGCAACCTCTACACTTACATTATGCAAGCTAGTTCAATTATATACTTCTATACTTGCTTTGGTTTGTGTTGGCATCAATCACCAAAAAGGGGGAGATTGAAAGGGAATTAGGCTTACACCTATTTTCCTAAATTAATTTTGGTGGTTGAATTGCTCAACACAAATAATTGGACTAACTAGTTTGCTCTAAGTGTATAAGTTATACAGGTGTCAAAGGTTCACAACAAGCCAATTAAAAAGACCAATGTTGGGTTCAAAATAGAGAGCTAAAGACATCCCGAAAGGCTCCCTGGTCAGGCGCACCGGACTGTCCGGTGGCGCACCGGACAGTGTCCGGTGCACCAGGGGACTTCGCGCTGAACTCCTCAGCCTCGGGAATTTTCAGAAGCCGGCGCGCTATAATTCACCGGACTGTCCGGTGTACACCGGACAGTGTCCGGTGCTCCAAGGGGACGCGGCTCTGGAACTTGGCAGCCTCGGGAAATCGGAACGGCTGCTCCGCTATAATTCACCGGACATGTCCGGTGTACACCGGACTGTCCGGTGTACACCGGACTGTCCGGTGTAACTCCGGAGCAACGGCTACTTCGCGCCAACGGTCACCTACAACAGCAATTAATGCGCGCCAGAGCGCGCAGAAGTCAAGCACGCGCGTAGTGGCGCACCGGACACTCTACAGTACCTGTCCAGTGCGCCACCGGACATCCAGGCGGGCCCAGAAGACAGAGCTCCAACGGTCGAATCCCAACGGGTTTGGTGACGTGGCTGGCGCATCGGACATGTCCGGTGTACACCGGATTGTCCGGTGCACCATACGACAGACAGCCCCACCAAACGGCTAGTTTGGTGGTTGGGGCTATAAATACCCCAACCACCCCATCATTCATTGCATCCAAGTTTTCCACTTCTCAACCACTTACAAGAGCTAGGCATTCAATTCTAGACACACCAAAGAGATCAAATCCTCTCCAACTCCACACAAGGCTTTAGTGATTAGCGAGAGAGATTTGCCGTGTTCTTTTGAGCTCTTGCGCTTGGATTGCTTCTTTTCTTTCTCACTTGTTCTTGTGATCAAAACTCCATTGTAATCAAGGCAATAGGCACCAATTGTGTGGTGGCCCTTGCGGGGAAGTTTTGTTCCCGGCTTTGATTTGAGAAGAGAAGCTCACTCGGTCGGAAGGACCGTTTGAGAGAGGGAAATGGTTGAAAGAGACCCGGTCTTTGTGACCACCTCAACGGGGAGTAGGTTTGCGAGAACCGAACCTCGGTAAAACAAATCCTTGTGTCACACTCCTTATTTGCTTGAGATTTGTTTTGCACCCTCTCTCGCGGACTCGTTTTTATTTCTAACGCTAACCCGGCTTGTAGTTGTGTTTATATTTGTAAATTTCAGTTTCGCCCTATTCACCCCCCTCTAGGCGACTATCAAACATAAACCAAGAAATAAATTAAGTTAGGGATTCAACCAAGTTTGGAGCAAAGACTAGAAATGGTGCTGCCAGTGGCACACCGGACACTGTCCGGTACACCGGACACTGTCTGGTGCCCAGGCCAAGGCACCCATGAACTGGCCGCTCTCGGGTTTTTCCCAGAGTCGCTCCGCTATAATTCACCAGGCTGTCCGGTGAGCCAACGGAGCAACGACCAAATGAGCCAACGGTCGATTGTAAAAGGTGAACAGTGCGCAGTCAGAGCAGGAAGTCAGAACGCACCGGACATGTCCGGTGTGCCACTGGACTGTCCGGTGCAACTAGAGGACAAAAGACTTCAACGGTCAACCGCTCCAAACCCAACGGTCTGCTGACGTGGCAGGCACCGGACTGTCCGGTGTGCCCGTAGACACCAGAGTCAGCCAACGGCTAGGAAGTGGTTGGAAGCTATAAATACCCCCAAACCACCTCCATTTAAGTCGTCCAAATTTTCTGAACTTCACATTCATTGCAAAATCAAAGGCAAACACTCCAAAGACACATTCAAAGCATTCAATCCACTCAAAGCTCCAAAATCAACTCTATTGCTTAGAGACTTGTGAGAGGATCATTTGTGTTTTTTGTTGCTCTTGTTGCTTGAATAATCTTTTACAACAAACATTCTGTGATCTATGATCTATCCATCTTCAAACATGCATATTCAAACAGAAGCGTGTACATTGTTGCTGCATAAAATATTTCAGAGTGTGCTTTGCAAAATCTATGTAGAATGCTTTGATGCAAGCATGCCAGTATGGTAACTAAGAGGTTGTTCAAACACTGATACTCTTCAATGCAAATGTGAGTTTTTCCCTCTTCGTTCAACAACAACATTTCTTATTGTTTGTTGGATATCTTGATCTAATGTGGCAAAATGGTATACATGCTAACAGGACAAATTATCTCAACAGTGGAAACACTCTACGTTTTGCTGCACTGCATGGACATGCCTGATGCCTCCGTCTTGTGCTTGCAGATTATGTTCCAACCATACTGAATTCCTGCACCGCGACGAATCATAGGTCATAGGAAGAAGATTCAGTTGGTAACGATGAACCACAAATCAAGCTGCGAGGGCCGCCTGGCTTTCATATACTTGGAAACATAGTTCTTTCGCTGCATTTTTTGCTCGGCTTGATTTGTGTCGGTTTAGTAACAATGAAGAACCACACAACTTCTTCAGAATAGCATTGTAATGCAGAGAAAGAGGATTTATATTGAGGTTAAGGAGTTGAATCTCTCGTTCGGATAGCTAGTTTTGAGCCAGAGCCAGCTTATCTTCCGCCATGGAAATAGGGGGATCTACAGGAATTCTTATCTAAGTTATTAAAACCTGAAGTGGTTTCACACGCCCTCCGCATTCCACGGAGGCACAGCCACCACCCACCCAACGCGTGTCAGGAGCGCGGACGCGAGCTCTTCCTTTAATCCAGTTATGAGTCTATGACTGGTGTTGTGTTCTCTACCCTCCTCCATCCTGTACACTCGTCTACTCCCTCCGATGACACCGCCCACCTCCCTGCAAATCCCATCGTTCTGCTCGTCGCCGGCCTGACCAGCCTCACCTCCTCCCTCTGCCTCTCTCTCCCTCGTCCCGTCGTCGCAGCGCGCAGCTCTGCCGGCACTAATTTGGCTCTTTTGATCGCCGCGACGTCCCTCCGTCGGTTCCCACACAAACCTTTTCGACTGTGCGTCGTCTCCACGGTGCCGCTGCAAGGGCCGTCTCCTCCGCGACCACGCGTCACCCACTCCGTCTCCTCTGTGGCCGCCTGACCCCCTAGGTATTCCTCCCCTCGCCTCCCATGTATTCCTCCCCTTGCCCTGGATCTCGAATTGCTTATAGATTCGCCCCTACCCATCGTAGATCTTTGAGGACAACGGATTTGTCGTGGTTGCGACTATGCGGAAGAGCTTCTTCACGATTGCCAGCGACCGACAGTTGGGCGTGCGTCTTCAGACCATCGCGGCTGACTTCGAGCAGGTGTTCAGGATCCTTTGAAATTGTGTCAACCTGCGGTCGACCGGCTCTCCTCCCTCCCGGCGGAGCTGCAGGACGAGATCCTCGTCCGCCTCGACCTCCGGGACGCCGTGCGCAACTCTGTGCTCTCCCGCACCTGGCGGGACCTCTGGAAGTCGCTCTCGGTGCTCTCCCTCTCCTTCCCCGTCGGCACGCAGCCCTCAGTCGTCGACAGTATCCTCCTCCCCTACATAGGCCCCCGCGTCTCCCTATTCAACTTCTGCGTCAACGAGGCGTCTGTCGGCCGCATCGACGACTGGCTCGTCGCGCTCTCCCGCTGCCGCGTCGAGTCCATCCACATATCTAACAGACTCAGATCATGCGACTACTTCAACCTCCACTCCTCAATCTTCTCATTAGGTGATGTCGTGTCCCTGCGGCTGGTAGGCTGCAACATCCCACCCCTCCCTGTAGGATTCACCGGCTTTCCTGCGCTCCAGGAGCTAGACCTCGCCTTTGTTAACTTCCGATCGAACGAGGACAAACAGTTGGAGGCTATCATTCGTCGGTCGCCCTTTCTTCATACCCTGGTTATGTGTAATGTGTGCATCCCTGATGGCTACCCAGACTTAGTGATTGAGGCGCCCAATCTCCGTGTGCTGGCATTCATTTCAGAGTATGACTATGGATGGCGATTTGGAGAGCTGCCGTGTCTCGAGTATGCCGACGTTGATGCGTTATTCTGTCCGCAGCATGAACATGATTATGGATTTTTCCTTGCTCGGTTTGCTCACGTTCAAAGGCTCACCATCTTCTGTCCAGTACGCTATTTTTACTTTGTTCTCCTTATTATGTGCTTTGTTATAAATCAAGGCTGAAACGCTAGCGATTGGCTCAAGCTGATTACATAGTTCAGAAATATAACGTCGTCCCCTTTACTTGTGAAATAGCATGAAAAGCTACAATAATTATTAATAATAAAAAAAGAAACAATCCTTTCATTCCTGCCTTACTTCCATGTGCCTGTGGTCCTTTGTTTCGCAGAAATCCCATCCATATTTCTAGACCTTGTATGCCTTTTATCCACTTTTTGTCGCAGGCTGCCGATGTTAACATGCCGTACACACTTCCATTCACCTTTTAGAACCTGAAGAACTTGGAGCTATGTCTGAACTTTGGTGAAATGAACTCCATTTTGTTCATGTTTACCTTGCTAAGGAGCTGTCGCAACCTTCAGGGCATAGAAATAGAGGTAGCAATATAATGCTGGATGCTGCCTTAATTTGGGATATCTCTATGACACTGTATGAAGGTTCATCTCCTTGTTTACAACTGATTTCCTTATATTGGTGAAGTCGCAGGACATCGATCAGAGTTTTGAGGCAGATTGGGAGTTCTTAAATGCTCTGTGGACTCATGACATGTGTTCCGATCTTCAAACTGTGCACATGATGTGTATCAGTTGGCTTCCAAATGAAATTTCATTTATGAAGCTTATGCTCTCTAAAGCAACTCTTCTTCGCACATTAGATGTTGATAGACACCCTGCTGATTTTGATGATCCCATAATTGACATGCTAACATGCAAAAGAGCTTCAGCTCAAGCTCGTGTCCTGTTTGGAGGTAAAGAAATATTATTATGGGTCTAAAAGTTAATATAGTATATTTATTATTTTTTCCCAGTCAAAGTTAGTAGATATTACTCATGATGTACTTTTGTGAGTTTGTGTATTGTACAAGTGAGAGTGTATTATATTTCGTCAAAAAGTTTGACCTGCTGAGGAAAGATGATCTACATAAGACCTATGCTGAATACTTTGCTGAAGTTCTCTATGGCCCATTGAGGTGTTTCTTTTTGGTGGAACCTTCTAAGAGTTTCTTCTCGATAAGATCTTTTAATAGTTTGTGGTAGAAGATTATATCGGCATACACATAAACGCAATGATCTATGTATATTGTGTTTGGTCTACTTTATGTCTACTTTGATGTCATTTCACAAATTGTTTTCCTTGTGCAGGTTTGGAGCAACAGTGGTAGTTGAGGTGGCATCTTCTATGTATTACTGAGTGCAAGATTGGTTCACTTGAATGAGACAAGACCCGCTTTCCCTGTTCCCTGCTGAAGTGTTTTTTGTTTTTCTCCATCATCACCATGATACACGAATCATGTAGAAAATGGCTTATCCAGGGAACTGGCATGATTTGTTTGTCTTGTTCAGATGAAGCTGATGTGGTATTGGTTGTTCACTAGATCAGCAGAGATATTCGTGGCAGCAAGCGCCCAGAGTCGTTTGGTTAACGAAGCATACCTCCAAACTTGCCTGAGTAGGTGAAATTCGGCTACCCATTCGTTAGACTTTTCACCGGACCTCCAGAACTTGTTGCTTGCCAAGCAGAGCTCATGCAATAAGCAATCCATGGGGGGTTTTGTTTGTAGCTAAATTTCTTCTACAATTTCTACGAAACCTGCTTATCCTCCTACAATTTCTGCTTAATTTGTGGCTAAATTCAAAGAATGGTAGTGTGAAGTGGAATCAAAATGGGAACTGGGTGCAGACTGCTGTCCGTGGCTTGTGCTTTTTATTTTTCTATCTTCTTCAAAGAATTTTCAGATTACAGTGTGCATTCTATAACCAGAATTCTATACTATCTATGGAGATGGCCCAATCCATCCTTATGATCAAATGATCGATAAGTTTGTTTTCTGATGCCAGTAAATTATTAATTTTGGTCCATTTGCTAATTCATTTTGCTGCTTAGTTTTAGTACTCTATGCTGCCCTAAACTATAAAATTATGGACTTGATACAGCGCCCGACAGGGCGCTTCTTTTTCTAGTATATATATATATTCTAGAATTCTCTCTACTGATATGATCATGTTCAATGCTTGTTATGCTTTGCTAAAACTGATGTATTACAATCTTTTAATGTTGAGCATTGTATAAATTCTAACATAGGTTATCTATATAGGATTCTTTATGTTACTAGAAAATTACAGCAAGGTTATACTTCATATGAGGCGATTATCAAATTCTTGGCAAAATATAGTATTTTTTTGAACTTGAAGGGCGCCTTATCTTCTAGTTCTATATATGGTGTGCCCTCCTAGCTAGCTCAAAAAAAAAAAAAAAAGGAATGGCGTGAGATGAAAAGCCTGGCAGTTTCGGTCCATCCTGCCCGTTAAGAGCGAGTGACCTAACGGGGATGTTCCAACATCGTTTCCTATCTTATAACCGAGACTCTGAATTTGTACTTTGATTTTTCCGGCCTGCAGATACTGAAGAACGCCACTGTGAATAGAAGAGGCCCACCCAGTGGCAGCAGTGCCGGTGGAGACGATAGCCAATATAGATATCCTGTTACTGTTCACCTGACGAATCAATCAAGCTCATTATTTCTAATGTCCTTCACAGGGAACACCGTTGCTATTCACAGAGCTGAAAATAAAAATTCAGCCTTACCACCTGTTTCAAGACTTGTACAGTATCTGTTTGGAAACTGGAATTTGTGACACTCGCAGGCCTTATCTTTTTCTTGGGCCGGCTAGCTAGACGGAGAGGCACGCTCGTGTCGTGCCAGCATCGCCGTTGGAGGCGCGGACGGCACATTCTAGTTCACAGTTATCTGTCTGTCTGCTATGGCTTCTGCAGCTAGCACACAAACGGGTAGTTCTGTCCTGCCGTGTCGTCGACTGAGGCTGGCTCCAACAAGACCCTCTAAAGGGTCCTGTACCTTAAATTTAGAGGACGAGGACGTCCTCTATCCGCTCCAGCAACGTCCTCTAAACGGTCCTCTAAATTTAAAGAACGCTGTTGGATCCTCTATATGTAGAGTTTCTCTAAACGGTTCTCTATCTATTTGAATACTTTAAACAACCGATTTAATAAAACTAAAATATGTATAATACATTTGAGAGTATGACAAATACGTATGTACAAAAATTAAAAATTAAAAATGTTTTTAATATAGGTATTTATATATAGAGGACGTGATTTAGAGGACGTTGTTGGAGAGAAAGTAGATATAGGAGATGGAATCTTTTAGAGAAGACTGTAAAGGACGGATATAGAGGATGTACCGCCTCGCAAACACCGACCCCAACCACGGAATTATCTGGGATCTTGCGTCTTACTGGATGATGAAGACAGAGGGAGGAATTGAACAGAAAGAGACTTCTTCAGATGGAGACAGTTTTCGGTTTTTTTTTTCACTGGCCGGCCTTTTGTTATACGGTTTCTTGCACTGAATCAAATGGGTTTATTACTGAGTAAACTGAAGTGTTCGCGTGTTAGCTACGATCGTCGATCAGGATGGACGAGCATAGCCCAGAGATCGTGCCTGTCAACTCCCCGGCCCTAGACCCCGACCCTGACCAGGAGCCTCAATCTTCAGAAAGGTCTCGCTATTCCATCAGTTCCGCACCACCGATTTCAATGCTGTTGCTAATGCACGACGTATCTACCAGTTTCGTTCTCGCGCAGGGTTACCCTTACCCGTTTGTTCTGGTTTATTTGGCAAAATTAGATTAGAATTTGTGCGTGCCGAACTGGGCCTTTTTGCCTTACCATGCATGTTCCGCCATGGCTGAATTTGCAGCGGGGAAGAAGGTGACCGTGGAGGCCCACGCCCACCTGAGTCTCTCAGCGACAAGCTGCCCCTCCCGCCGGCCGACCTCAACCTGTACCGCGCGGCCGTCGCGCTGCGCCTGCTCCTCCTCATCGCCTTCTTCCGGTACCGCGTCGCCCACCCGGCGCGCGGCGCGCCCTGGCTCTGGCTGGCCGCGCTCGCCTGCGAGCTGTGCCTCGCCCTCGCGTGGCTCCTCGTCCAGCTCCCGAAGCTGTCCCCGACCAGCCGCGAGACGCACCTCGACAGGCTGGCTTCGAGGTACGGAGACGGCGATGGCGAACCGCCGTCGCGGCTGGGCAGCGTGGACGTGCTCGTGACGGCGGCGGGCGCGGGCGCGGAGCCGCCGCTGGCGGCGGCGAACACGGTCCTGTCGGTGCTCGCGGCGGACTACCCGGCGCGGAGGCTGGCCTGCTACGTGTCCGACGACGGCGCGGACTTGCTGCTGTTCGAGGCGCTCTTCGACGCCGCGGGCTTCGCGCGGCGGTGGGTGCCGTTCTGCCGCCGCCACGCCGTGGAGCCGAGGGCCCCCGAGCTCTACTTCGCCCGCGGCGTCGACTACCTCAGGGACAAGGCCGCGCCGTCCTTCGTCAAGGAACGCCGCGCCATGAAGGTCGGTCGGTCGGTCGTCGCTCGTAGTCGTATAGTAGGTCAGCCGAGGAGACTGGCCCAGCTGGTCGTGCGTGGTTGACTAAGTAGATGTGTGTTGCAGAGGGCGTACGAGGAGTTGAAGGTCAGGATGAACTGCCTCGCCGCGAAGGCGCGGAAGGTGCCGGAGGACGGGTGGGTCATGTCGGACGGCACGCCGTGGCCCGGGAACAACACGAGAGACCATCCTGCAATGATACAGGCCAGAGAGTACTTCCCTGCGCTGCGCCTCACCCCAACGGGCAACGTGCCACTGATGGAGTTTATTGGTTCACGGTGTCCAGGTTCTTCTGGGGCATCCCGGCGACCAGGACGCCGAGGGGAACGAGCTGCCTCGGCTACTGTACGTGTCGCGGGAGAAGAAGCCGGGGTTCCAGCATCACACGAAAGCCGGCGCCCTCAACGCCCTGGTACGTACGTGTGTCGTCCAGCGGTACGCCGTCATGGGTCTGCTCTTCAGCAGCGTTCTTCTCAGCCTGTGACGGTTTTCTGAGTTGTTCGTTCGACAGCTCCGGGTGTCCGCTCTGCTGACGAACGGCTCGTACGTGCTCAACCTGGACCACGACCACTGCGTAGCCAACAGCGGCGTCCTGAGGGAGGCAATGTGCTTCCTCATGGACCCTGAGTCCGGGAACAGGACGTGCTTCGTCCAGTTCCCGCTGAGGATGGGCGTCAACGACGACGGTGGCGAGACGCGCGCGACTCGCGACTCTGTCTTCTTCGACGCAAGTGATCAATCAGAGCTTTGCACACTGCAGCGCTGTCCGCCACTGCTCTCCGTGTCGTCTAACACTAACACACGCTTTTGTGACGCTGGGGTGGGGTTCAGATCGGCATGAAGTGCCTGGACGGCATCCAGGGCCCGGTGCACGTCGGCTCCGGCTGCTGCTTCAACAGGAAGGCGCTGTACGGGTTCGATCCCGCGTCCACTGAAGACGACGACGGGGAGGCGCCCGTGCAGCGGAGCAGGTGGTGGTTCGGGAAGTTGAGGAAGCGAGCATTGAGGAGGACCATGTCCACCGTGCCTCTGCTTGACTCGGAGGACACCGACGAACTGACGGAAGCAGGCGCGTCGAAGGAACATAACAATTCTCAGTGCTCGCCTCGCCTCCCCGCAGTGGTTTGCACCGCGAGAGTCCTAACCGTTGGCATTGCAGGAAGGAGGCGGAGGTTGCGTTCCTACCGCGCCGCGTTGGAGCGGCACTTCGGCAACTCACCGGCGTTCATCGCGTCCGCGTTCGCGAGCCAAGAGCGCGGCGGCGACACGTCCGCGGCCGCAGACGCTTCTTGTCTCCTCAGGGAGGCGATCCATGTCGTCAGCTGCGCGTACGAAGCGCGGACGAGGTGGGGCAAAGACGTCGGCTGGATGTATGGTTCTGGCGGCGGCGGCGGCGGCGTGGTCACGGGGTTTAGGATGCACGCGCGCGGGTGGTCGTCAGCGTACTGCGCGCCGGCGCGGACCGCGTTCCGGAGCTTCGCGCGTGCCAGCCCCGCTGACGTCCTGGCCTCTGCGTCGAAGCGAGCGGTCGCGGCCATGGGCGTCCTGCTGAGCCGACACTGCCCTGTCTGGGCCGGCGCTGGCGGGAGCCTGCGGTTCATGCAGCGGCTGGGCTACGTGAGCTGCGTCGCCTACCCGCTGGTGTCCATCCCGCTCACCGTCTACTGCGCGCTCCCGGCGGCCTGCCTCCTCACCGGCAAGTCCATCTTCCCGGACGACGTGGGCTTCTACGACGCGGTCGTGGTCATCTTGCTCCTGTCCTCGGTGGTGGCCACGGTCGCGCTGGAGCTTCGGTGGAGCGGCGTGACGCTGCGCGCGTGGTGGCGGGACCAGAAGCTCTGGGCTGTCACTGGCACGTCGGCGTGCCTTGCGGCCGTGTTCCAGGGCATCCTCCGCTCGTGCGCTGGGGTCGACGTTTGTTTCTCTTCCACCTACACGGAGACGGCGGCGACCAGGACGTCGTCGTCGACCTCGGATGACGACAGTGGCGCCGCCGGCGAGGAGCCCTCCGACGCGCAGAAGTCCGTGCTGCGGTGGTCGAACCTGCTGATCCCACCGGCGAGTCTGCTGCTGGGAAACCTCGCCGGCGTCGTGGTGGCCGTGTCGTACGGGGTGGACCACGGGTACCGGTCGTGGGGCCCGGTCCTCGTGAAGCTGGCTCTCGCCTTGTGGGTGGTGGCGCACCTGCAGGGCTTCTTCAGGGGCCTCCTTGCGCGGCGGGACAGGGCACCCACCATCGCCGTGCTATGGTCGGTGCTCTTCGTGTCCGTGCTCTCGCTGCTCTGGGTCAACGTCGACTCCTACTCAGCGCCGCCGGCGCAGTCCACGTGGCAGCAGCCGGTCTTGTGAGATTCAAAAGCTGGGCCGTGCCGCGGCGCACTCCAGGCCCATCAGGCCATCACCACCGTGAAACATACGCGTGAATTCTACTCACCTCACCTGGGTTTAGGATGACAATCTTAGCTGCAGGTTTTGCACATGCGGTCACGAATAAATAATATATATATCACCTATAATGAAGCATATGTTATATCAGCTAGTTTATTTAATATATAATTCGCGATATATGTATAGTACCTTAAATCATAAAAAAATTAATGAATGTCTGGATAAAGTGATTGTGCGAACTGTTAATTTGTTACTTTAGTTCTTGGACAAATTATTTTACGTTATTTGTATAAGCATAGATGACAAAATTAGGAACGATGTATACAGAAGACTATGTAAGTGAAATTAACATATTTGTGTGTAGTTTAACTATTAGTCTATGAGTATTTATAGCATTGTAATTTTACCATTTGATTTTTTTCCTGAATGACTGGTATACTTGTACTGTACCCTCAATAATATTAGAATGGTTTAAATATTTATCGTCCCACACGTGTAAAGTATTGTGACTTGCACCTATTTTATTTTAATTCTAATGTCTAAGCATGAACAGCCAGTGATCCCGTTATTTTTGTCCCACAATGTATGTAAGTTATCAATTGCATTATCAGTTGCAAGGATTCAGGCAGTAAATTGTAATCTCTACTACTATCATTCCGTGTTCTGCCACCATTCTATATCTATCATTCTCATCCCCCTCCCCACAAAGGCCATTCCCATTCTCCCATACAACCGACGTACATGGCTCCAAGGGGATTCGAACCCACAACCTCTCAAGCAAATGCCAGCAGTAGCTACCGCTACACCACATGTGTTTATGTCTACATCTATAACAGGAAACACATCTACTACATCTCTCCCTAAGCCCACCTGCTACCCTTGCACAATGCGTAGTAGTAGATAAGTATCACCAAGATTCTTGAATTATATTTTTGGATGAAGGGAGTAGTATTTAAAGAAGAGCCTTACATGCAATTTCTTTTGTTTGAATAGTGTTTTCAACTTAAATTCCTTTTTTGTATGCGTGACATTTATTTTTCGTAATATTTTTTCCATGAATCTGACTTATGAGTCATTTTTATAAACCAACGCCAAACATGAATCCATGTTTCTTACTTGAAAACCCCGAACAAACACCGTTATCAGGGGACACTCGCATTGGGGTCGCTCATCGACGACGAGAAGAAACTTGGCGACTGTTAGTTCGACCTCTAGAAACAGTCCTACGTGGCCGCATGTGCCGCTATGTACGACAAGCTCCGGCGCAGCCGCAGCTTGGACGCGGTGCAGAGCGACTGCTCCGCGCGGTCCATCGTCAAGCAATGGGACCTCATGGTCGTCGCCAACGTCGGTGACTCTCGGGTTATTCTATGCACCGCATTCGACGACGACGCTATCACGTCGTCCAGCTCATCGTCCACCTGAAGCCTAACCTGTCACGTAAGTCGCTACTGATCGGCCATGAATTCTTGTACGCTGGGACGATGGCCGTTGCTAACGTTGGGTGAGTGTCCTCGAACATGATGTATGTAGAGGAGTAGTGCATCCGGTGGTGCAACGGCCTGGGGTACTACCTTGCTAATGAGCCCGAGGTGCACTTCATTTTACAGCCCAGCCAAGAGTCATCAATACTCGTTATGCCGCGCGCGTTCGACGACTACTATATCGAGGATTGTGGCGTCATCTTGGCATCGGAGGTGACACAGAGGAAGACCGACAACAATGACCAGTTCGTCATCCTCGCCACCATTGGGGTAGCTTTTGTGCAGGCTTGCCTTTAATTATGTTCGCAAACACACACACTTGCCTTTTTGTTTAAGCAAAAGGGTATGGTGGTACGTGTCTGATGACTAACGATGTACGAGGGAATTTCATCCGGCATGTGTGGAACGTGCTCTCCAATGATGAGACCATGCAAATCATGACATATATCGAAGTCTGGATGATACTGATGATTGCAATGTAGTGGTGAAACAGATAGATTAAAATAACAAAATTTATGTATAGCCAAAATCACAAATTGATTATGAAACATTTTCTCGTAACGGTATAACACACATTTTGTATATAAGTTATCGTAGTATACTGGTATTATATATTCCCGTTGCAACGCACGGTCACTCAGCTAGTTACAAGTGAAGCAAGCTAACTAGGGGACGAGACCAAGCAGGTGCTCCTGGTGGTTGTCGGGCACCACTGTGGCGCCGCGCGATGCCATCTTTTCTGCTTTTAGATGGGGAAGTCATGTTGGGAATAGTCCCACATTTTGTGGTGAGGGTGGGCAAGCATGGTTTATATGGTTGAGGGTGCAACCCCTAATAGGCTAGCTTTTTGGGGGAGTGTTGGCCCAAGAGACCTAAATCCCGCTGCTATACGTGCGGGCGCGTGTGTCGCGGCCCGACAGCCTGAGTGGGCGCGCCGTGTGTGTGGGCGGCCCCGACGGACACGCCATGTGTCGGAGATCCGGTTCCAACAATTAGTATCAGAGGTAGTTTATGCCAAAGATCTTGCGCTACTACCTCGAGTTCGAGTCCATGGCGATGGTTCCGCACGGCGCCGGGGGGAGTTCGGTCTCCATGTCATACCCGGTGCTGTCGCCGGTGAGCTACACGGTGTCACACCCGGTTTTGGAAGGTAAACCAAATGCAAACCATGTACGTGCCAGCATCATAAACTCACGTACATAGCGATTACATAATTGGACATCATCACACAATGCTCGAAATAAATAGCGGAAAGGTACTTTATTACATCAAGATGTCAGAGACATCCACAGAGTCTAATACATAACCATTGTCTTTAACATAACTATCAAAGTGCGGAGAAACGAAACGTAGATGATAAGCCTACACAGGCAGCTGACTGGGGGGTTTGCCACTAAGTAAACTAGAACTCGTCGTAATCCTAGAACTCCTCGAAGTCCTCCATGTTGCCAGCATCACTTCCTGAGCACTAGGTGCAGTGGGGACAACTTGGGGTGGGGTGGTTTGTAAAGCAAGGGTGAGTACACATCAACGTACTCAGCAAATGCCCCGTTTGGCTAAAGTGGACTAGCTGTATTTGGGGTTGAGGTCAAGCAGTTGCTTTTAGGTTAGTCAAGTATTTATTATTATTAGTAGAGCCAAGTTTTAGTAATAAACCCATTTATTACCCAAAAGTACTCCCTCAAAAGAGGAAATACCACAGATCAAATTTATATCATCATTGTTAACCAGCATCATAAAAGTAATTAGAATTCTTCTAATCAAAGAGGATCCCAAGACAGCTCTTAACCGTGAGCTCGGCTGATATACCAGTTTCTAACACTATGCAGAGGTTGTACACTTTACCCACGAGTCGTGATCCCTTCCCAGCCTGGGTTGTACAGACCTGATCTTCAGTATCGAGGTGAATGGCCAGGGATACACTACGTAGCCTTTACAAAGACTCCCCTAGTGCATAGCTGCTCGTTAGGTTTCGCCAGTCGTACAAACGCAATACACCTCTGTAATACCTACTTTGTAAAAAAAAATCTAAAAGAAGACATTAAATTCATATATATGTATGTGTGTTATCTCTACTTGTGATTTCATGTGAACACCACATATAACAAATAAATAAATGGCAAAGAAACACCCAAAATAAACCATGGCATCATGCTGGATTTTATTTTGTGTGCATTTGGTGTCAACATAAAATAATTTGAAGAAGGAATAAATTAAATGCCCAAAATAGAATTTGGAAAATAAAAAAGGGGATCCTAGAATTTGAGAAAAGAGAAGAATACCATACAAAATAGAGAGATAAATATTAAAGAAATAATAAATAAACTCATCTCATGCCATGTTTAAGATGTATATTTTATGAGAATACAGGTGTACCCAGAAGTTTGAACTTGAATGGAAATTAAATTATGAATTTGAAAATTTTAAGGAAAGGAAAAGGAAAAGCAAAGTATAAAAGAATAAAAACAAACCCAACTAACTGGGCCGCAGGCCAACAATTCGGCCCAACCCCGAATCACACCCGCGCAGCCCAATAACTCCTCCTCACGCTCGCACAGGTGCTGACCTGCGGGTCCCACTTGCAGCCCCTCTGACCCACGCGCTCGCCTGGTGCTCGGTCACTGACGCGATGGGGCCCACTGGTCAGGTCCGCCTTCTTCCCCGAATCCGCGCCCTGTAACAGCTCGCGATGACTGAGCCCAAGCTCCGTATCCACCGGGAATTTGTTATGAATGGATCGACTCTCGCGGGGATGTGGGGGCATAAGAACACCTGCCGCCGCTCGTCCTCGGGCATAGCTACCCCAACGAATCCCTCGTGCTCAGAAAACTTGAAGCTCTCGCCCAAGCTCGGATTCGCCGCCAGGGATCCGCGTGCGTCGTGCTCGGGTCCGATTCCCCGCCTGTAAGATTCGTTATCCATCCCGTGACCTTTTCTGTTTCAATTTAGTACGGAATCGTGTGTGCTTGGGGTCGGAAACTGCCTCGGTTGCTCGTCAAAATGGGGCCTGGCCGCCATTGCCGCCGACCCTGCGCCTCAGCATTACCGCGCGTTAGCCGCTGTTGAGCCATCCATTCGGTCCGGTGCGTTTCGGACCAACTTACTGTAGGTAATCCCAGGCACGCCGGGCGGAATCGACAACGGTGAGCCCACGAATTTGTCACCGTCGAGGAAGATCCGCGCCGGGCCGCTGCGGACCGTGGTCGGCTCCCCTAAACCTCACCCCTGTCTCCGGTAAGCCCTAGGATATCTTCGCTTTGTCGTACACGTCATTTTGCACCGGTCGTAGGGTTAGGGAATCACGGGGCAGCCATCACCGATGTACGCCGGTGACTCGCTGCCGTGAACAGGGCGCGGCGCCGCCGTGCGTCGCTCGGGTTGGGGATTGGGTCTAGGGACCGTCGGATGACGCTCGGACGGTTCCGATTAGATCAGAGCGTATCCCTTCGCGTGATCCAATCTGGACCATGGATTCGGGATCGGGCGGATCCGAAGGGATCTCAATTATTTAAAATCAACGCCGTCGGATCTAAATCCTCCGATCGCTGTCGATTACCGGTTCGTGGGTGGGTGGCTTCTAATCTGAACCATCGGTTTGTAATCGGACGGCTTAGATCTGTCCATACCCCTTCGGCCTTGGCGTTTTGCTTAAGAGCCCTCGGGCTTCTAGAGAATTAACCCGCCATCCACGAGAGCTGTGCTCTGAGTCTTAGGTTTATTCGCGCAGAGACCCTTGAGCTTTCTGAGAATTGAGGTCCAGTCCAGGGGCTGTTTAAATGGAATAAATGAATTAGAAAATGTATTTTTAATACAAAAATAAGTGCTAAATCTTCAATAATTCATAGAAAATTCATACTTGCTCCAAATTGAGCCATTCCACTTTCTAAATTTTTGTAATTTAATTCTCTATCACTTAGAGTCTCTATTTTGTCATGAAAACAGTAAAAAAATTTATTTCCCATTTAATCCTATTTAAAACACATAAAACCTTTAAAAATGCACAACTTAAATTCTATAACTCCAAAAATTATGATTCCTGTTCCTAGAATTTTATTTTATTATGTAGAATATTTCTGTGTATTTTGTTTACATGCTTGGTGTAATGTTAATTTTCCCTATATCCTGTGCTTGTTTGTATTGTGGCGAGTAGAAGAGCCCGTGACCGAGGATCTTGGTGAGCAGCAGGTTGAAGTAGCTGAGCAGGAGCTCATTGAAGGCAAGTTGTGCCCTTGACCACTTTTTACCCAATAATGTTCTTTAATATCATTTATCCATGCATAGGTTAATTTTGATGGGACCCAATAGGTCACCCTAGATTGTTTATCTCATTACCTTGTTTACCCCTGAATCACTTGGGTAGTTTGCTATTGCTTTACATGGTTTTGGGATAATCATTTATTATATCTATGTTCCAATTATTCTTGTTATTCTATTTATGTTCATGTCAAGTTCATTAATGTTAATTGGAACATAGAGCTTAACTTGAGAACCCCGTGCCACCACAAGGGTTTAATGGGACGCCCTTGGCTGACTAATTAGGAAAGCTAGTGGAAGACTACCTTACCCGAAAGGGGCAAGGGCAGTAGGGGAGTGGTCAGTGTAGGGAGGTCCTTGGTTGATTTTGCTGCGATGGCGGTCAGCCAAGAACCCTGCATTGGAACTTCCTATAAACTGTAGCGGGTTTTCGGAAGCTAGTGGAACTTTGTAAAGGCCTCGTAGTGTTGCCCTGCCGCGCTTCCTAGGTAGAGGTGTATGGGATTCGCAACCCCTTGGCAGATGGGTAGCATGACTTGTGGGTAAAGGGTACAACCTCTGCAGAGTGTAAAACTGGTATACTAGCCATGCTCGCGGTCATGAGCAGCTCAGGACTCTCTGATGTTTAAATTATGGAACTTAAATTTAATTTTGTCATTTGCATTGCATGGGTTTATTATTAAATTTGTTCTATTACTTTATCTATGGTTTGGTATTTACTTACACTTAGTAATTGCTAATAAAATTTGGACCAACTAGTTAAAAGCAATGCTCAGCTTTAACCCCTATCATTGATTAGCCTTACACATCACATGAACTCACACCTTTGTGAGTTTATGTCCACTGGTTCCCCACAACTTGTTGAGCTATGATCATGTGTGAGCTCACCCTTGCTGTCTCACACCCCCCCCACAGGAGAAGATCAGGTGGTTCAGGAGGAGCCGCCTAACACTGAGGAGTTCGATCTGATCTAGGTGGCGTTTCCCAGTCGACATTGGCACCAATGATCCTTAGTTCGTTTTATCTTCATTACTTTATTTTGTAATAAGTCTTCCGCTATGTAATAAATACTCTGATGTTTTATGACATTTATCTCTATACACTCTGTTATTATATATGTTGTCTTCTTGGCGCATGTATGAGATGCACCTGGCTTTGTTCCTTAAAGCCGGGTGTGACAGAAGTGGTATCAGAGCAAATGTTAACTGTAGGACGAAACCTAGATAGAAATAGACAAAACCCTCTCCTACTTACCTTACTCTGACTCATTCTATACTTACCTTATCTTGATCCTGTCTCACCTTTTGCTATTCTTCTCTGATCATTCTTACCTTTTCTACTCTATTACAAGATGGATTTCACACCTTGGAATCCTACCACTATGATCTTTTTAAGATATAGGGAACCTAAGACAAAATTTAAAACTATTTTCCTTAAAAATGTTGTTTGATTGTGCTGATGATAAATGCCTGATTTGCTTCTTTGATTGATTGATACATTATATATGGACATCTTAGTATGTACCACCATAAGGTAATGAATTAGCTATGGTAGGTAAAATATTAATCTGCTTAGCTAATAAAATTCCCCAAAGTAATCTGCTTTGTAAATACCTGCCTTGTCTACTATTTTCTTACCATATGTATCTAACTCAGATGGTCAATACCAGGCGGGGTGGTGGAATTGATTTGCCTCCTAATCGACACACTCGGAGAATATACAGACAACCTCAGCCACAGCCTGCAGAGATGAATCCTCCTAATCCTCCACCAGGCGGAGTTGACCCACTGGTTGCTGCTCAGATGGCGGTGATGCAGCAAATGGCGGACACTATGGCTGATATGCGTGCCTAGATGCAGCAAGAACGCCAGGAGATGCGTCAGGAAAGAGAAGATATACGACAGGAGTTGCGCCAGGAGCGAGATGAGATACGCCAGGAAAGGAGGGCACAACAACAGCTGCTGCAACAACAAATGCAACAGCAACCACAGCAGCAACAGCAGCAACAACTGCCACTGCCTCCACCACCACCACCAGTTCCACCCCGAGACAAGCATAGAGAGTTCATGAGTCATAAGCCACCTACATTTGCAAGCTCACCTGATCCACTAGACGCGGATGATTGGCTGAAGTCCGTTGAAAAGATGCTGAATATTGCACAGTGCACAGACCGGGAGAAGGTTTTATATGCTTCTGGACGTCTGACAGGTCCTGCTGCTGACTGGTGGGATTCTTATACTGCTGCACATGATGCTGCGGATACTATTACTTGGGCGGAGTTTAGTACACAGTTCAGGAACTACCATATTCCAGCTGGTATGATAAAGATCAAGAAGAAGGAGTTTCTATCGCTGAAGCAAGGAAGTATGTCAGTCAGCGAGTACCGCGACAAGTTTATTCAGTTATCCAGATATGCCCCTGAAGAAGTTGCTGAAGACGAGAGGAAGCAGGAGCATTTCATTGAAGGACTTAATGGACCACTGCAGTATGCTCTAGTGGCACACACATTTCCATCATTTCAGAGGCTGCTTGATAAGGCACTGGCTATTGAACACAAGCGTGTTCAGCTGGGAGATTTGAAGAGAAAGGCAATATCTCAAGGACAAGGAAGCAGCAGTGTTCGTCCTCGCTACAGTTCACCACAGGGTACACCGACTCGACCAGGAGGACCGCGCCCAGTTCAGCAATCACCACTGAGGACTCCACCTCCTCGGCAGGCTACCCCTATTGGCACCCCGACGAAGTTTGCAGGACAGAGTCCGGGCACTACGTGTTTCAAGTGTGGGAAGACTGGTCATTACGCAAATGTCTGCCCACAGAGGATTGCTACTACTCTAGTTCAGAACAGGCAGCAAACTCCAGGATCTGGCAAGGGATATTCTATTGCCAAAGTTAATCAAGTCAGCGTTGATGCTACCCCGGATGGTGGGGACCTCGTAATTGGTATGTTTTATGTTAATGCAATTCCTGCAACCATATTATTTGATTCTGGTGCTACACATTCATTCATGTCTGCTAGATATGCCAACACAAATGAAATACCACTGCTAAATATGAGAAAACCCATGATAGTAATTACACCTAAAGGGCCTGTTGAGGCGAATCAAATGACACGTAGATTGACATTGACCATTATGGGTAGAGAATTTGGAGCTACTGCTATAATATTAGAGTCAAGCAGTATAGATTTGATCCTTGGTATGTCATGGCTAAGAAAGGCAAAGGCCGTTATAGCATGTGGTAGAGGCACCGTAGAACTCACTACCACTAAAGGAGAAAGATTTCAAGTTAATATTGCAGTAACCTCCTCACCCATGCGTGCCATGTTCTTTATACCGGAGGAGTTTGTTGGTGACAACATCCGGGTGGTTAGAGATTTTCCGGATGTCTTTCTAGAGGAGTTACCAGGGATGCCACCTGATAGAGAAGTTGAGTTTGTTATTGATCTCTTACCTGGAACCGCCCCTATTTCTAAACGGCCATATAGGATGTCCGTAGAGGAGTTGAAGGAACTTAAGAAGCAGTTAACTGAGTTACAAGAGGCTGGGTACATTCGTCCGAGTTCCTCACCTTGGGGAGCGCCGGTCTTGTTTGTACAGAAGAAGGATGGATCGTAGCGGATGTGTGTGGATTATAGATCTCTTAATGATGTTACGGTGAAGAACAAGTATCCGTTGCCCCGTATTGAGGATTTATTTGATCAGATGAGAGGTGCTAGAGTATTCTCGAAGATTGATCTCCGATCCGGTTACCATCAGATGAGGATTAGACCATCGGATATTCCCAAGACGGCTTTCTCGACTAGATATGGATTATATGAGTTTACTGTTATGTCGTTTGGATTAACCAATGCACCAGCTTATTTTATGAACTTAATGAACAAGGTGTTTATGGAGTATTTGGACAGATTCATCGTGGTATTCATCGACGATATTCTTATCTATTCCAAGAGTGATAGTGATCACGAGGAACATCTGAGGTTGGTGCTACAGAAGCTACGAGACAACCAGCTATATGCCAAGTTCAGCAAGTGCGAGTTTTGGATTGGCGAGGTGCCATTTCTTGGGCATATTATTTCTAATGGAGGAATTTCAGTGGATCCTGCTAAGGTTAAGGAGATAATGGAGTGGAGAGTACCCACTATAGTGACTGAGATTCGGAGTTTCTTGGGATTAGCAGGCTATTATCGGAGATTTATTGAAGGATTTTCTAAGATTGCTAAGCCGATGACTTCACTTTTGGAGAAAGGAAGTGTCTCCGTGTTCCCGAGGAACAGTTACCAATGGAAGAGCTCAGTGTTCAAGGTGATTTGACTTACACGGAGTACCCGATCAAGATTCTTGATACTTTGACTCGAGTTACAAGAAATAAGGTGATAAAGATGTGCAAAGTCCAATGGAGTCACCACGGTGAAGATGAAGCAACTTGGGAAAGAGAAGAAGAGCTTCGCATAGATTTTCCCCACCTTTTCCCTTGTTCTTCTTAAATCTCGAGGACGAGATTATTTTTAAGGGGGGTAGGATTTGTAATACCTACTTTGTAAAAAAAAATAAAATCTAAAAGAAGACATTAAATTCATATATATATGTATGTGTGTTATCTCTACTTGTGATTTCATGTGAACACCACATATAACAAATAAATAAATGGCAAAGAAACACCCAAAATAAACCATGGCATCATGCTGGATTTTATTTTGTGTGCATTTGGTGTCAACATAAAATAATTTGAAGAAGGAATAAATTAAATGCCCAAAATAGAATTTGGAAAATAAAAAGGGGATCCTAGAATTTGAGAAAAGAGAAGAATACCATACAAAATAGAGAGATAAATATTAAAGAAATAATAAATAAACTCATCTCATGCCATGTTTAAGATGTATATTTTATGAGAATACAGGTGTACCCAAAAGTTTGAACTTGAATGGAAATTAAATTATGAATTTGAAAATTTTAAGGAAAGGAAAAGGAAAAGCAAAGTATAAAAGAATAAAAACAAACCCAACTAACTGGGCCGCAGGCCAACAATTCGGCCCAACCCCGAATCACACCCGCGCAGCCCAATAACTCCTCCTCACGCTCGCACAGGTGCTGACCTGCGGGTCCCACTTGCAGCCCCTCTGACCCACGCGCTCGCCTGGTGCTCGGTCGCTGACGCGATGGGGCCCACTGGTCAGGTCCGCCTTCTTCCTCGAATCCGCGCCCTGTAACAGCTCGCGATGACTGAGCCCGAGCTCCGTATCCACCGGGAATTTGTTATGAATGGACCGACTCTCGTGGGGATGTGGGGGCATAAGAACACCTGCCGCCACCCGTCCTCGGGCATAGCTACCCCAACGAATCCCTCGCGCTCAGAAAACTTGAAGCTCTCGCCCAAGCTCGGATTCGCCGCCAGGGATCCGCGTGCGTCATGCTCGGGTCCGATTCCCCGCCTGTAAGCTCCGTTATCCATCCCGTGACCTTTTCTGTTTCAATTTAGTGCGGAATCGTGTGTGCTTGGGGTCAGAAACTGCCTCGGTTGCTCGTCGAAATGGGGCCTAGCCGCCATTGCCGCCGACCCTGTGCCTCAGCATTACCGCGCGTTAGCCGCTGTTGAGCCATCCATTCGGTCCGGTGCGTTTTGGACCAACTTACTGTAGGTAATCCCAGGCTCGCCGGGCGGAATCGACAACGGTGAGCCCACGAATTTGTCACCGTCAAGGAAGATCCGCGCCGGGCCGCTGCGGACCGTGGTCGGCTCCCCTAAACCTCACTGAAAGGGAATTATGCTTACACCTAGTTCCTAAATGATTTTGGTGGTTGAATTGCCCAACACAAATATTGGACTAACTAGTTTGCTCTAGTGTATAAGTTATACAGGTGCAAAAGGTTCACACTCAGCCAATAAAAAGATCAAGTTTTGGATTCAACAAAGGAGCAAAGAGGCAACCGAAGGCACCTCTGGCTGGAGGCACCGGACTGTCCGGTGTACACCGGACAGTGTCCGGTGCGCCCAGAGGACTCCAATTCGAACTCACCACCTTCGGGAATTTCTCAGGCCGCTTCACTATAATTCACCGGACTGTCCGGTGTACACCGGACAGTGTCCGGTGCTCCAAGGAAGCGCGGCCTACTCAACTCGCCAGCCTCGGGTTCGCGGGGCAGCCGCTCCGCTATAATTCACCGGACATGTCCGGTGTGCACCGGACTGTCCGGTGTACCAGCGGGGCAACGGCTATTTCGGCGCCAACGGCTACCTGCGGCGCATTTAATGCGCGCTCTGCGCGCGCAGTCGTCAGGCGCGCCCATACCGGCGCACCGGACAATGAACAGTGGTTGTTCGGTGTGCACCGGACACCCAGGCGGGCCCAGAAGTCAGAAGCTCCAACGGCCAGAATCCAACGGCATTGGTGACGTGGCGGGGGCACCGGACTGTCCGGTGTGCACCGGACTGTCCGGTGCGCCATCGAACAGACGCCTCCAGCCATCGGTCAAGTTTGGTGGTTGGGGCTATAAATACCCCAACCACCCCACCATTCATTGCATCCAAGTTTTCCAACTTCCAACCACTTACAAGAGCTAGGCATTCAATTCTAGACACACCAAAGAGATCAAATCCTCTCCAATTCCACTCAAGCCTTTAGTGACTAGCGAGAGAGATTTGCCGTGTTCTTTTGAGCTCTTGCGCTTGGATCGCTTTCTTTCTTTCTCACTTGTTCTTGTGATCAAAACTCAATTGTAACCAAGGCAAGAGGCACCAATTGTGTGGTGGCCCTTGCGGGGAAGTTTTGTTCCCGTTTGATTGAGAAGAAGAAAAGCTCACTCGGTCCGAGGACCGTTTGAGAGAGGGAAGGGTTGAAAGAGACCCGGCCTTTGTGGCCTCCTCAACGGGGAGTAGGTTTGCGAGAACCGAACCTCGGTAAAACAAATCCGTGTGTCACTCTCTTCATTTGCTTGCGATTTGTTTTGCGCCCTCTCTCGCGGACTCGTTTATATTTCTAACGCTAACACGGCTTGTAGTTGTGTTTATATTTGTAAATTTCAGTTTCGCCCTATTCACCCCCCTCTAGGCGACTTTCAATTGGTATCAAAGCCCGGTGCTTCATTAGAGCCTAACCGCTCGAAGTGATGTCGGGAGATCACACCAAGAGGGAGATGGAGACCGGCGACAACAAGCCCACTACAAGCCAAGGGAGCACTTCATCGGAAGAGTCCCGCACCAAGAGAAGGGAGAAGAAGAAGAACTCCTCCAAGTGGAAGGAGAAAAGATCTTCCTCTTCTCACCACAAGGAGAAGAAGGAAAAATCTTCTTCTCACAAGCCGCATCGGAGTGGGGACAAGCACAAGAAGATGAGGAAGGTGGTCTACTACGAGACCGACACTTCATCAACATCCACCTCCGACTCCGATGCACCGTCCGTAACTTCTAAGCGCCAAGAGCGCAAGAAGTTTAGTAAGATCCCCTTAAACTATCCTCGTACATCTAGACATACTCCATTACTTTCCGTTCCATTAGGCAAACCGCCAACTTTTGACGGCGAAGATTATGCTAGGTGGAGTGATTTAATGAAATTTCATCTAACCTCACTCCACAAAAGTATATGGAATGTTGTTGAGTTTGGAGCATAGGTACCATCAATAGGGGATGAGGATTATGACACGGACGAAGTGGCCCAAATCGAGCACTTCAACTCCCAAGCCGCAACCATTCTCCTTGCCTCTCTAAGCAAGGAGGAATACAACAAAGTGCAAGGGTTGAAGAACGCAAAGGAGATTTGGGACCTACTCAAGACGGCGCACGAAGGTGATGAACTCATCAAGATCACCAAGCGGGAAACGATCGAGGGGGAGCTCGGTCGCTTCCGTCTTCGCCAAGGGGAGGAGCCACAAGATATGTACAATCGGCTCAAGACCTTGGTGAACCAAGTGCGCAACCTCGGGAGCAAAAAGTGGGATGACCACGAGGTGGTTAAGGTTATTTTAAGAGCTCTTATTTTCCTTAACCCCACTCAAGTTCAATTAATTCGTGGTAATCCTAGATATCCACTAATGACCCCCGAGGAAGTTATCGGGAATTTTGTGAGCTTTGAATGCATGATTAAGGGCTCAAAGAAGATCAACGAGCTTGACGAACCTTCCACATCCGAGGCGCAACCGGTGGCCTTCAAGGCAACGGAGGAGAAGAAGGAGGAGTCTACACCAAGTAGACAACCAATTGACGCCTCCAAGCTCGACAATGAGGAGATGGCCCTAATCATCAAAAGCTTTCGGCAAATCCTCAAGCAACGGAAGGGGAAGGATTACAAATCCCGTTCCAAGAAGGTTTGCTACAAGTGTGGTAAGCCCGGTCATTTTATTGCAAAATGTCCTATGTCTAGTGACAGTGACAGGGGCGACGACAAGAAGGGAAAGAGGAGAGAAAAGAAAAAATACTACAAGAAAAAGGGCGGCGATGCCCATGTTTGCCGGGAGTGGAACTCCGACGAGAGCTCCACCGACTCCTCCTACGACGACGAGGACGCCGCCAACATCGCCGTCACCAAGGGCCTCCTCTTCCCCAACGTCGGCCACAAGTGTCTCATGGCCAAGGACGGCAAAAAGAAGGTAAAATCAAGGTCCTCCACTAAATATGAAACATCTAGTGATGAGGATGATGATAAAAATGAGGAGGATAACTTGCGCATTCTTTTTGCTAACCTCAACATGCAACAAAAAGAAAAATTGAATGAATTGATTAGTGCTATCCATGAAAAGGACGATCTCTTGGACTCCCAAGAGGACTTCCTCATTAAAGAAAATAAGAAGCATGTTAAGGTTAAAAATGCTTATGCTCTAAAAATAGAAAAATGTGAAAAATTGTCTAGTGAGCTAAGTACTTGCCATGAGACTATAGACAACCTTAGAAATGAAAATGCTAATTTGTTAGCTAAGGTTGATTCTCATGTTTGCAATGTTTCAATTCCAAACCCTAGAAATGATAATGATGATTTGCTTGCTAGGATTGAAGAATTGAACATTTCTCTTGCTAGTCTTAGATTAGAAAATGAAAATTTGATTGCTAAGACTAAAGATTTTGATGTTTGCAATGCTACTATCTCTGACCTTAGAAGTAAGAATGAAATATTGCATGCTAAGGTTGTAGAACTAAAAACTTGCAAACCCTCTACATCTACTGAGCATATTTCTATTTGTACTAGATGTTGAGATATTAATGTCGATGCTATCCATGATCACCTAGCCTTAATTAAAAAACAAAATGATCACATAGCACAACTTAATGCTAAGATCAGTGAGCATGACTTAGAAAATGAAAAATTTAAATTTGCTAGAAGCATGCTCTATAATGGGAGACGCCCTGGCATTAAGGACGGCTGTAACACCCTAGGTGTTACTCACAGTGTCCACCCCAGGGTTACCCCCCCCTTTTTTTAACCCATTGTTACTTAGAGAATTGTGAGCAAAGTATCTCAATCTTGGAATTCAAGGTCCTAATCAAGTGCAAAATATCTTGGATGTCATGCCCTAGCTTGTAATGCACACCTAAGTGAAGATCTCCCAAAAACCTAGAACAAAACCCCCATAGGTAATTATAACCTTAATTGAAGCCATGATCAAAAGACAATGTAAACATCATGATCATGGTTTGGGCCAAATATAAAAGTTGTAATATACTTAATAACCTATGTTTAATAGTAAGGAAGTACCCCCAAAAAGTTTTCAGAAAGGCCCTAAAAAGATCACCCAAGTTTGAACACTAGGGAAGAATTCAGATTTTGCCTAAGTCAAAAACCAACCCTTAAGCAAAGATCCCTCATGTTCACCTTGATCTCCTTTTCAAAACCAGTCGACCCAATTAACAAAATGGCGCCAAATTAACCCTAGAACACCCTGGCAAGAGATGACACCTACCCTAGGGCGCTAGACACGACTTGACACCCCTTTTGTCTCGGTTTGGACCCAGCTGACACAGCAAACTTCTCCCCTCTCTATCTCCCTGCCCTGACCATATCTCGACTTGGAACTCACAGCAAAAGGGTAGGATTTGGAGCAGAGAAGTGACCGTACACAGTGACTTTGCCGAGATATGCACGCCATGGCGCTCGAATCGGCCGTTGAACCTTGGCAGACGCAACCCTCCACGTGTTCGACGCGAGCTGGCACCCGGGGGCGCGCTCAGAGCACGCCCGTGCGCGAACCCCCGCGCGCCCGCGGTCGCCCGTGACCACGCCCGAGCCGTGCCTATAAAACCCGCCCTAGCGCTCGGTTGTTTCCCCCAGTACCTCATCCGTACCTCGCCGGACTTGCCCGAGCCAGCCCTCGCCTCCGGCGACCTCCCCGCGGCCCGCCAGTGCCGGCCGAAGACCACCGTCGTGGCCAACCCCTCTCCAGCCTCCCTCCGTTCGATCCAAGCCTTCAGTAAGCTTCCTGGTGAAGCCGTGAGCCTTGCTCAAGCTTGAACCGAGAGCCTGCGTCACCGGAGTGGCCGAATCGCGCTCGCCGGACTTCAAGAACCCGCCGGCGCGCGTGGACCGGGTAAATCCCTCCACCATTTCTCGATTCCTTGCGTGTATGGCCTCTGCGTCATCCCGTGATGCTCCTCGTACCCCCGGATTGACCCATACCGCCGTGGATAGGCCGGAGCGCACGCCGCCGGCGAGCTCGCCCGCCTGCGCACGTGGACCGAGCAGCTCCGACCACCTCCAGCGGCGACCCGCACATCGACGTGACCGCCGCAACCTCCCGAGTGTCTCTGACCACCTCGCCGGACCTCCCTCGTCGCCGGTAAGCCGCGCCGTCCTTTCTTTTCTACGGCCACTGTTTGGATTAGGGGAGGGACCGCGGGTGAGAGGGAGAGAAACCCAGGGGGTTATGTGCAAAGCCAAAGACTCAGGTGAATAGTAACCCGAGGGTAGATCTGCGAGATTTGAATCCGTTTAACCCCAGGGGTCTCGGTGCAAACTGGTTTTTCCAGAAAACCTTAAATAAATCTGTTTTTAAATTGGACATCAACTTTGAAAATGCATAACTTTTGTTTAAATCATCCAAATGTGGTCAAACCAATTTTGCCAAACTCTAAATACTGTAACCTGTCTAAGAAAAATATAAAACCACATAGGATCTAGAGAAAAATATAAGGTTCTGATTTATTTTCAGTTTTGGCCAAAAGCTTAATAATAGCAAGAAAAATAGTTGCACTATTTAACTAGGGTTAGAAAAATTTGGAAAAGTTTGTATTCACTCACTAACTTAGTTAAAAATGTTAAACCTCTCTGTCTATTACATTAAGATAATTTTAACCCCTTATTCTATAATATGCTTAAGTTTAAGGAAATAGAAAAGGTGATATAAATGATGAACCAGAGGGCACACCTATTTTTGTTAAGATACCTAGTCAATGTAGTTCACTGGAAAAATATGTCATACCCTGTTGTAGTGTAAAATAAACAAGATACCTTTTAAATGAAGAAAATGGGGATAACTTAGAAAAATCCTACAAAAATAACCATAAGGTGAAACCTCCCCAAACCTTAGGATAACTAATGTGTTGATAATAAGAACTTAAGAAAAATCTGAAATCTGTTGTTTGATATTTTTCAAAAGACAGGTTAGTTCTAATCACTCTTTTTGCACCCAAGTTTAGAAATTCACCATTAATTAACCACCATGTAGCTCTCTGCCATTTTTGGTACAAGAGCTTTTTATCACTACTAGAGGCCAGCAAAAATAACCATTAGGTCAGAAACCACTTTAATAAAGGACTTGTAATGTAAAGTGGCCCCACTTACCTAACCATTGTTATTTTTGTTTAAAGATTAGCTTTTATACTTTAAGCCTCAAATTTTCAAAACAAGCTAGTATAGCCAGTGACCCCCCCACTGTAATTTTTACAGAATTTTTGGAAAGTTTTAAACTACTATCCTAGTTCAAAACCCTACTGGAAGTCCTAGATGGAAATTAAGAAAGGAAAATGGATAATGGAACTTAATGTCCCCCTAAGGCCTTTATAATTGTCCACTGAAATTTATAAAGGCCATACAAATCCAATAAATTATTTTAGAAAGAAAACCTAAAACTAAAAGGCAATAAGTCTATGAATACTACTAAAAAAGACCCTCGTAACCAAGAAGCCCTAAGTTAAATTCTTAACTTGAATTCTGTAGCTTAATGTTCTTAAATTTTGCATAATCATGACATACATGTTCATTGCATTTCGATAGACTGTAATCTTGCTGACGGAGAGTACGTCCTCGTGCCGGAGCAAGGAGCTGCCCAGGAGGTTGCCCCCGACCCAGCACCAGAGCCTGCACCAGAGGACCTGCCTGCCACTGCTTTGGAAGGCAAGCCCCGGTTTTATGCATAACCCGTTATTTATGCTATTTTACTTCACTTAATGATTGTAGGATTGATTGTGCACTTAGGTGTAGGAATTGTTTGAAACCCTAGTTGCATGATCTCAGGAATCCTTTTGAGATGAATACTAGTATGACAGGTCGAGTAGCTGCTTTATTTAATTAAGGTCTCGGTAGAAGACGAGTGATTTTTCTAGCACTCGCGCGAGATCAGGAAGTTGATTGTACCCACTTTCATACTGTCAGGATTACTAGTTGGTGGACCACAATCCATGGGGATTGGTTGTCCACGAGATGGAAAATGGAATAAGGATTAACGTGCGGATACCTGTGTCAAGCGTTTGAACGTACTAAACACATACCAAGAAATATGGTAAATCGGTAAACCTAGTACCTGAATGAACCTGCCAGTGGACATACCTCCTCACGCGACCTGAGACGTAGTCTCCCATTCCGGTTATGGTGGGTACAAGTGCGGCCACTGCACGACGGCCAGTCGGGGTCAGTGGGGCATTGTACGCCAAGGCGGTGAGACCTGATCTGCTGCCAGGGAATCGATGGGGACGGTTGATGTGTGTGGGGACGGAGTGCCCCTGCATGTCGTGTGTTTAGGTTTACCTTGCAAGGATAAAAACTCGATTCGAATCGTCTGCTTCTCGCAGCTAATGAGACTGCTTGATCCCTTGTACTGCATTGAGTAAGAAGTGAAACTGTGACGAGATGATACAAAATGATGATTGCTAAAAATGCTTGCTACTATGTATGAGTAGATAGTACACTTTTAGCCTTAAGAGAGTCACACTTAATTTTGACAAAGTTAAAATCTTGATTCAGAAACTCAGCTAGTGCTTTTGGCAACCAAACCCTACAGCCAAACAGTTGCATGTCTAGAGGTAGAGGAGTATAGACTCCTCACACCGGGTAAGTCTAGCTGAGTATTAGTATACTCAGCCTTGCTTGTGGCACAATTTTACAGGTTCTCTGGAGGACATGGTTGCTGGAGTGACTTGGCCATCCACCCTGCCACCGGGTTGGACTGTCGAGTGGGACCCTGCCTCGGCCGAGGAGGAGCATGAGGAGTGATGGGACAGGCTTCCCCATCTCTCCATTTATTTACCGTTAGTTTATTTTCCGCTGCATTCCAAAAACAATGATGGTTACTTTTGCGAAAACTCCGATGATGACAATGGTGATGTAATAACTTAATACTCTACCATGTATGGTTTTATGCTTTATTGTATTTGCTCTGTGACTCACCATCGAGTGAGACTGTGGTACTTGATCCTGTCAGTGGCCGCGTCGGACTAGATCCGAGGGATTGACGGGTTATTCCCATTTAAGTGTGGTCTAGCCTCTAAGGGCGGACTTAGGCACTTAAGTCGGAATAATTCGGGCAGTTCCGCCACAGCTGGTATCGGAGCTTGTACCACCACAGAGGAATCAATAAATCCTAAACACCATCCCTTTTCTAAAAGTAAAACTGGATAGAAACAATGTTGGATAGATAGTAGGGCGAGCAGGATAGACCTAGGACGTGAAGCCTTAGGATAATAGAAGGGTAGCTAGGTGGCTAAGTGACTAGGCCCTACAGGCCACTTTTACAGGATGGGAGTTCTTCCCTATTCCTCTTATTTTCTTGTGAGGTCGTTCAGGACGTGCATGCATGCATTCTTAATTAAGTAAATAATTGATTAAATAAAAAGACTTAAAAGTGAAATAGCAGCCAACTAGGTCCTCACTACCTTTTTCTTTTAACCAGGGGCAGGATGAGTTTTGTTTTCCCTGTTCTTTTTACTTCTTTTTCTTTACTTACGCTTAACCGTGCACAGATGACTTCCCACGGATCCTCTGAGGATGGAGATGCACTGACCCACACTGACGGACTTGCACGAGAGGGTTTTCCCCGCATCTTGTGGGAGGTGCTTCAGGGGGCAGGATATTCGACACCCCCTCAGTACGCGGTGCAGCTATTCGAGAAGCACCGGGTACCTCGCTGTAGGGTGAGGATGACCTTGGAGCCTCATCCCTTGCAGCCAGGCTGGCGTTCACTGGACTCCGAGTCCTATGGATACCGGGCTGAGGACACTATTGAGGCTATCGCTCTGCATGGGCTGACTACCTTCTGCGGATTCCATCCCTTGGAGTTGGCTACCCACCCCATTGGGTTGTTCCCCGCGGAAAAGGAGGACGACCCGATGTGGAAGGATCGGGTGGAGCATGCCAAGGACATCTGGGCTCTCTACCCAGGCCACACCGCCCACTTGTCTGTACGATGCATGAATGCTCTGTATCGTCTACAAGTGATGCGTGGGGAGGCCATGTCCCACCTGATGGCATTGTTGGAGGCCACCAAGATCACCCTGGATAACAGGGAGGAGCTCGTGGTGGATTTATCCCAGGAGCTGGTGGAGAAGGATTTGCAGGTGGAGCAGCTGACAGACGAGGCTCATGAGTTGGAAGAGCTGGTGGGTACCAGGGAGAATACCATAGAGGTCCTCGAGGATCAGCTCCTCAACACTCAACAGCAGTTAGCAGAGGCTAATGCGCATCTGGACATGCATCACCAAGAGATCCATGATGCAGAGGCTGACGAGGACGTCGACATCGAGGGAGGAGATGAGTCTGCCTCCAGTGTAGACACCGCTGGCTCAGGGAGACCCCCTTCCCCCGAGTCTAGCGTCGCCTCGTTCGCTCAGTAGAGGCCAGACTAATGTTAGAAATTGGTGATAGTTGGACTCCTCGCCGCTAGCTTAGCTTTTGCACCCTTAGGGTACTAGGCTAGGTAGAGTTGAGTCTTTTGATTCCTTGATGTAACCAGTGGTAAAACTCTTTTGGATGTTTAGGGATGACTGATGGTAATTTAAATTCGGATGAAAGGATCATGTTTTCGTTTGTTGTATTTAGAATCTATCAATTACTTTGACTCCCCTACCATGTTCGAACCTTAAGCTTGGAGATGTGTTATTAAGCAACCATGTGGCTTTTTCAGATGGCTGGGAGAGCGCGCCGTGGACAGAATGAGCACGTTCCTCCACCGCCACCGCCTCCCACTCTGCAGGAGCTCATGGCCCAGCAGAATGAGATTCTGAGGCAGCTAGCTCAGCGACAGCCACCACCTCAGCAGTATGGTGGAGACCATCAGCGTCACCCCGTCGCTGCTACTTACCAGGAGTTTCTCAGCACCCAGCCGCCATTATTTACCAGGTCGGAGGACCCACTGGATGCAGATGTGTGGTTGAGGGTGGTAGAATCCAAGTTCCCATTGCTCCATGGGGCTTGCTCGGAGGTCACCAAGGTCAGGTTCGCCACACAGCAGCTTCGCGGACCCGCAAGGACTTGGTGGGACCATTTTCTGGCTATGCAGCCGGATGGTAGAGAGGTGGAGTGGAGGGAGTTCAAGGCCGCTTTCAGAGGGCATCATATTCCCGCTGGCATCATGGACCGGAAGCTCAATGAGTTTCTGGCCCTTACTCAGGGCAGCAGGACCGTGTTACAATATGCCCAGGCCTTCAACGATCTGTGTCAGTATGCCGGATACCATGCAGATACGGATGAGAAGAAGCGAGACCGGTTCAGGAGAGGGCTCAGCACCAAGCTCCGTGACCGTCTCAACACCGTCCGGACCAACAGTTACAATGAATTGGTCAACGTGGCCATCTCCCAGGAAGACTGCATCTTGGCTCGGCAGGCGGAGAAGAAGAGGAAGACCCCTGTGGCCGGATCCTCGTCACAGCCCCAGCGCTTCAGGATTGTGTCTGACTCCCAGAGCAGGGGACCCCAGCAGCAGCAGGGAAGGTGGGTGATCAGGCCACCACAGCAGCAGCAGCAGCAACAGCAGCAGGCACCCAACCGTGCCCAATTCCCAGTTCAGAGGAACAACCAGCAGCAGCAGTACCGCCAGGCTAATGATAACCGGTGTTTCACTTGTGGCAGTACTGGGCACTATGCCAAGAATTGTCCCAAGAATCAGCAGAGGCAGGGGCAAAATGTCAACCAGAACCAGGGGAAGAGGCAGAAAGTGCAAGTGAGGCAGGGCAAGCTGAACTTCACTACAATGGCTGACATTCCAGAGGGAGCACCCGTCATGACTGGTATCTTTACAGTTTTAAATTTTCCTGCTACTATTCTTTTTGATTCTGGTGCATCGCATAGTTTTGTCAGTGCCAAATTTAGTGTCAAGTGCCAGTTGCCTTTTTGCCACACCCACGGGGCTATTACCATTTCCACCCCAGGAGGCAGGATTGCCACTAACCAAATCAGCATGAAGGTACCTCTAAAGTTTGGTAGTTTGATAGTCAAAACTGACCTTCTTATCTTGGGACTGGATAGTGTGGATATCATTTTGGGAACTGATTGGTTGGCCAAACATCAGGCAATATTGGATATTGCAGCCAGAGCCGTTGAAATTCATTCTCCTGCTTATGGCGAGGCTGTTTTGTATTTACCCAACCAGGGTGATGCCCAGTCTTGTGCCCTTGTTATGGCAGAGTCTCCCGTAAGGCAGATCCCAGTGGTCTGCGACTACCCCGACGTTTTCCCAGATGAATTGCCAGGGATGCCACCTGACCGAGACATTGAGTTTGCCATTGAATTGCAACCCGGGACTGCTCCTATCTCCAAGAGACCTTATAGGATGCCTCCCGCGGAGTTGGCAGAACTGAAGAGACAATTGCAAGAATTGTTGGACAAGGGGTTTATTCGCCCAAGCACTTCACCATGGGGATGTCCAGCATTATTTGTGAAGAAAAAGGATGAGAGTTTGAGGATGTGTGTTGATTACCGCCCCCTCAATGCGGTGACTATCAAGAACAAGTACCCGTTACCTCGCATTGATGTTCTGTTTGACCAATTGGTGGGAGCCAAGGTATTCTCCAAGATAGACCTTCGCTCGGGCTACCATCAGATCAAGATTCGAACCAGTGATATTCCCAAGACGGCTTTCTCTACCAGATATGGGCTCTATGAGTTTTTGGTGATGTCCTTTGGGCTAACCAATGCCCCGGCTTATTTCATGTACCTAATGAACTCGGTGTTCATGCCAGAGCTGGACAAGTTTGTGGTTGTTTTCATTGATGACATTCTGGTTTATTCCAAGAATGAGGCTGAGCACACTAAACATTTGCATATCGTGCTTCAGAGACTTCGCGACCATCAGTTGTATGCTAAGTTGTCCAAGTGTGAGTTCTGGCTGAAAGAAATAAAATTCTTGGGTCACACAATTTCTCAGGATGGGATATCAGTTGATCCTGAGAAGGTGCAAGAAGTGATGGACTGGAAACCCCCGACTACAGTGAAGCAGATTAGGAGTTTTCTGGGATTGGCAGGATATTACCGACGATTCATTCCGGATTTCTCTAGAATTGCCAAGCCAATGACTGAACTGTTGAAGAAGGGAGCCAAATTTGAGTGGAGCCAAAAGTGTGAAGATGCTTTTCATACCCTGAGGCAACATTTGACAACAGCCCCAGTGCTAGCTCAACCCGACAACACCAAGCCATTTGAGGTTTATTGTGATGCTTCCGGTACCGGATTGGGTTGTGTGTTGATGCAAGAGAACAGAGTGATTGCTTATGCTTCCCGAGCCCTCAGACCTCATGAGCAGAATTACCCGACACATGATCTGGAGTTGGCAGCAGTAGTTCATGCCCTCAAGATATGGAGGCACTACTTGATGGGAGCTCACTGTAATATTTACACTGATCACAAGAGCCTCAAGTACATTTTCACTCAGGCAGATCTGAACATGAGGCAGAGGAGATGGTTGGAATTAATCAAGGACTATGATTTGGAGGTACATTACCATCCTGGCAAGGCAAATGTTGTGGCAGATGCTTTGAGCCGAAAAGCCCAATGTAATTGCATGAACATGGATGCAAGAATCATCACCTTGTGTGATGAGTTGTGCAAGCTGAACCTGGAAGTTGTTCCTTCCGGTGAATTGGGATATATTGCGGTGGAGCCTACACTGCAAGAACAAATAGCTCAGGCACAGTTTGGGGATAAGGGTGTTCAGATCATCAAGGATATGATCAAGCAAAAGGCCGAGAAATATAAGTGTTTCCGTCAGGACAGCAAGGGAGTTTTATGGTTTGAAGACCGATTGGTGGTTCCCAAGGACCCCGAGCTCAGAAAGAAGATATTGGATGAAGCTCACCTTTCCAAGTTCTCCATTCACCCGGGTAGCAACAAGATGTACCATGATCTCAGACCCCTTTATTGGTGGACCCGGATGAAGAGAGAAATTGCCAAGTACGTTTCAGAATGTGACACTTGTCAGAGAGTAAAAGCTAGTCATCTGAAAGCAGCAGGCCCTTTGCAACCCCTTCCCATACCGTCTTGGAAATGGGAGGACATTTGCATGGACTTCATAGTGGGATTACCCAATACCTCCCGGCACCATGATTCCATATGGGTTATTGTGGATAGATTGACCAAGACTGCTCATTTCTTGCCAGTGCACACCACCCACAAGACAGAGAAGTACGCAGAGATTTATGTTGATCAGATAGTAAGGTTGCATGGTATGCCAAAAACCATTGTATCTGACAGAGGAGCACTGTTTGTGGCACGCTTTTGGGAGAAACTGCAAGAATCACTTGGAACCCAAGTAATCCGAAGCTCAGCCTATCACCCTCAGACTGATGGCCAGACAGAAAGGGTGAATCAGATTTTGGAAGACATGTTGCGGGCATGTGCACTACATTATGGGAAGGATTGGGACAAGTGCCTCTCTTTGGCAGAATTCTCTTATAATAACAGTTATCAGTCCAGTCTGAAGATGGCACCTTTTGAGGCATTATATGGGAGAAGATGCAGAACCCCGCTAAATTGGTCTCAAGCAGGGGAAAGGGAGATTTTTGGGCCAGATTTGGTGCTTGAAGCAGAGGCAAAGGTTAGAATTATCAAAAAGAACCTGGAAGCTGCGCAGGCCAGACAAAAGAGTTATCATGACAAGAGGCGGAAGCCTCTACAGTTTGCGGTGGGAGATCATGTCTATCTTAAGGTATCACCAACCAAGGGTATCCAAAGATTTGGGATCAAGGGCAAGTTGGCCCCTCGCTACATTGGACCTTATAAGATCAAGAAAAGTTGTGGACCCGTAGCCTACCAATTGGAATTACCATCCCATATGTCCGCAGTTCACAATGTGTTCCATGTGTCTCAGCTGCGGAAATGTGTTCGTCTACCCACTGAAGTGCTACCAGAACCAGACATTGAGATAGAATCAGACTTGTCCTACCAGGAGTACCCCGTCAAGGTATTGGATCAGAAGGAAAGATCAACTCGGGCAAGGTCAATCAGAATGTATAAGGTTCAGTGGAGTCATCATTCAGCAGAAGAGGCTACATGGGAGACAGAGGATTTTCTACGCTCTCGCTTCCCCGACTTTCTACCCAAAGAAGCCGGTACGTAACCCCAAGACCCCACCCCCACCTGCCCTTTGAATACAATTATAAGAAAAGCTTAGATAACAAGGATAGTCTAAGTTATGGATACAACTTAAGAAGGGCGTCCTTCTGAAGTTGCAAAGAGGATGACAATCGAAGAGCAGTTAACAAGAGAACCTTGGGTAAAGGAGGGACACCACCATCACCCCCCCCCTCAAGCACCCCTCCAAGGGACTCTACCTGCAATCTCGGGACGAGATTCCTTTAAGGGGGGAAGGCTGTAACACCCTAGGTGTTACTCACAGTGTCCACCCCAGGGTTACCCCCCCCCTTTTTTTAACCCATTGTTACTTAGAGAATTGTGAGCAAAGTATCTCAATCTTGGAATTCAAGGTCCTAATCAAGTGCAAAATATCTTGGATGTCATGCCCTAGCTTGTAATGCACACCTAAGTGAAGATCTCCCAAAAACCTAGAACAAAACCCCCATAGGTAATTATAACCTTAATTGAAGCCATGATCAAAAGACAATGTAAACATCATGATCATGGTTTGGGCCAAATATAAAAGTTGTAATATACTTAATAACCTATGTTTAATAGTAAGGAAGTACCCCCAAAAAGTTTTCAGAAAGGCCCTAAAAAGATCACCCAAGTTTGAACACTAGGGAAGAATTCAGATTTTGCCTAAGTCAAAAACCAACCCTTAAGCAAAGATCCCTCATGTTCACCTTGATCTCCTTTTCAAAACCAGTCGACCCAATTAACAAAATGGCGCCAAATTAACCCTAGAACACCCTGGCAAGAGATGACACCTACCCTAGGGCGCTAGACACGACTTGACACCCCTTTTGTCTCGGTTTGGACCCAGCTGACACAGCAAACTTCTCCCCTCTCTATCTCCCTGCCCTGACCATATCTCGACTTGGAACTCACAGCAAAAGGGTAGGATTTGGAGCAGAGAAGTGACCGTACACAGTGACTTTGCCGAGATATGCACGCCATGGCGCTCGAATCGGCCGTTGAACCTTGGCAGACGCAACCCTCCACGTGTTCGACGCGAGCTAGCACCCGGGGGCGCGCTCAGAGCACGCCCGTGCGCGAACCCCCGCGCGCCCGCGGTCGCCCGTGACCACGCCCGAGCCGTGCCTATAAAACCCGCCCCAGCGCTCGGTTGTTTCCCCCAGTACCTCATCCGTACCTCGCCGGACTTGCCCGAGCCAGCCCTCGCCTCCGGCGACCTCCCCGCGGCCCGCCAGTGCCGGCCGAAGACCACCGTCGTGGCCAACCCCTCTCCAGCCTCCCTCCGTTCGATCCAAGCCTTCAGTAAGCTTCCTGGTGAAGCCGTGAGCCTTGCTCAAGCTTGAACCGAGAGCCTGCGTCACCGGAGTGGCCGAATCGCGCTCGCCGGACTTCAAGAACCCGCCGGCGCGCGTGGACCGGGTAAATCCCTCCACCATTTCTCGATTCCTTGCGTGTATGGCCTCTGCGTCATCCCGTGATGCTCCTCGTACCCCCGGATTGACCCATACCGCCGTGGATAGGCCGGAGCGCACGCCGCCGGCGAGCTCGCCCGCCTGCGCACGTGGACCGAGCAGCTCCGACCACCTCCAGCGGCGACCCGCACATCGACGTGACCGCCGCAACCTCCCGAGTGTCTCTGACCACCTCGCCGGACCTCCCTCGTCGCCGGTAAGCCGCGCCGTCCTTTCTTTTCTACGGCCACTGTTTGGATTAGGGGAGGGACCGCGGGTGAGAGGGAGAGAAACCCAGGGGGTTATGTGCAAAGCCAAAGACTCAGGTGAATAGTAACCCGAGGGTAGATCTGCGAGATTTGAATCCGTTTAACCCCAGGGGTCTCGGTGCAAACTGGTTTTTCCAGAAAACCTTAAATAAATCTGTTTTTAAATTGGACATCAACTTTGAAAATGCATAACTTTTGTTTAAATCATCCAAATGTGGTCAAACCAATTTTGCCAAACTCTAAATACTGTAACCTGTCTAAGAAAAATATAAAACCACATAGGATCTAGAGAAAAATATAAGGTTCTGATTTATTTTCAGTTTTGGCCAAAAGCTTAATAATAGCAAGAAAAATAGTTGCACTATTTAACTAGGGTTAGAAAAATTTGGAAAAGTTTGTATTCACTCACTAACTTAGTTAAAAATGTTAAACCTCTCTGTCTATTACATTAAGATAATTTTAACCCCTTATTCTATAATATGCTTAAGTTTAAGGAAATAGAAAAGGTGATATAAATGATGAACCAGAGGGCACACCTATTTTTGTTAAGATACCTAGTCAATGTAGTTCACTGGAAAAATATGTCATACCCTGTTGTAGTGTAAAATAAACAAGATACCTTTTAAATGAAGAAAATGGGGATAACTTAGAAAAATCCTACAAAAATAACCATAAGGTGAAACCTCCCCAAACCTTAGGATAACTAATGTGTTGATAATAAGAACTTAAGAAAAATCTGAAATCTGTTGTTTGATATTTTTCAAAAGACAGGTTAGTTCTAATCACTCTTTTTGCACCCAAGTTTAGAAATTCACCATTAATTAACCACCATGTAGCTCTCTGCCATTTTTGGTACAAGAGCTTTTTATCACTACTAGAGGCCAGCAAAAATAACCATTAGGTCAGAAACCACTTTAATAAAGGACTTGTAATGTAAAGTGGCCCCACTTACCTAACCATTGTTATTTTTGTTTAAAGATTAGCTTTTATACTTTAAGCCTCAAATTTTCAAAACAAGCTAGTATAGCCAGTGACCCCCCCACTGTAATTTTTACAGAATTTTTGGAAAGTTTTAAACTACTATCCTAGTTCAAAACCCTACTGGAAGTCCTAGATGGAAATTAAGAAAGGAAAATGGATAATGGAACTTAATGTCCCCCTAAGGCCTTTATAATTGTCCACTGAAATTTATAAAGGCCATACAAATCCAATAAATTATTTTAGAAAGAAAACCTAAAACTAAAAGGCAATAAGTCTATGAATACTACTAAAAAAGACCCTCGTAACCAAGAAGCCCTAAGTTAAATTCTTAACTTGAATTCTGTAGCTTAATGTTCTTAAATTTTGCATAATCATGACATACATGTTCATTGCATTTCGATAGACTGTAATCTTGCTGACGGAGAGTACGTCCTCGTGCCGGAGCAAGGAGCTGCCCAGGAGGTTGCCCCCGACCCAGCACCAGAGCCTGCACCAGAGGACCTGCCTGCCACTGCTTTGGAAGGCAAGCCCCGGTTTTATGCATAACCCGTTATTTATGCTATTTTACTTCACTTAATGATTGTAGGATTGATTGTGCACTTAGGTGTAGGAATTGTTTGAAACCCTAGTTGCATGATCTCAGGAATCCTTTTGAGATGAATACTAGTATGACAGGTCGAGTAGCTGCTTTATTTAATTAAGGTCTCGGTAGAAGACGAGTGATTTTTCTAGCACTCGCGCGAGATCAGGAAGTTGATTGTACCCACTTTCATACTGTCAGGATTACTAGTTGGTGGACCACAATCCATGGGGATTGGTTGTCCACGAGATGGAAAATGGAATAAGGATTAACGTGCGGATACCTGTGTCAAGCGTTTGAACGTACTAAACACATACCGAGAAATATGGTAAATCGGTAAACCTAGTACCTGAATGAACCTGCCAGTGGACATACCTCCTCACGCGACCTGAGACGTAGTCTCCCATTCCGGTTATGGTGGGTACAAGTGCGGCCACTGCACGACGGCCAGTCGGGGTCAGTGGGGCATTGTACGCCAAGGCGGTGAGACCTGATCTGCTGCCAGGGAATCGATGGGGACGGTTGATGTGTGTGGGGACGGAGTGCCCCTGCATGTCGTGTGTTTAGGTTTACCTTGCAAGGATAAAAACTCGATTCGAATCGTCTGCTTCTCGCAGCTAATGAGACTGCTTGATCCCTTGTACTGCATTGAGTAAGAAGTGAAACTGTGACGAGATGATACAAAATGATGATTGCTAAAAATGCTTGCTACTATGTATGAGTAGATAGTACACTTTTAGCCTTAAGAGAGTCACACTTAATTTTGACAAAGTTAAAATCTTGATTCAGAAACTCAGCTAGTGCTTTTGGCAACCAAACCCTACAGCCAAACAGTTGCATGTCTAGAGGTAGAGGAGTATAGACTCCTCACACCGGGTAAGTCTAGCTGAGTATTAGTATACTCAGCCTTGCTTGTGGCACAATTTTACAGGTTCTCTGGAGGACATGGTTGCTGGAGTGACTTGGCCATCCACCCTGCCACCGGGTTGGACTGTCGAGTGGGACCCTGCCTCGGCCGAGGAGGAGCATGAGGAGTGATGGGACAGGCTTCCCCATCTCTCCATTTATTTACCGTTAGTTTATTTTCCGCTGCATTCCAAAAACAATGATGGTTACTTTTGCGAAAACTCCGATGATGACAATGGTGATGTAATAACTTAATACTCTACCATGTATGGTTTTATGCTTTATTGTATTTGCTCTGTGACTCACCATCGAGTGAGACTGTGGTACTTGATCCTGTCAGTGGCCGCGTCGGACTAGATCCGAGGGATTGACGGGTTATTCCCATTTAAGTGTGGTCTAGCCTCTAAGGGCGGACTTAGGCACTTAAGTCGGAATAATTCGGGCAGTTCCGCCACACGGCATTGGCTTCCAAAGGGGAGACAATATCAAACTTAATGCCCCTCCAAAGAATTTATCTAACTTTGTTAAGGGCAAGGCTCCCATGCCTCAGGATAACGAGGGTTACATTTTGTACCCTGCCGGCTATCCTGAGAGCAAGATTAGGAGAACTCATTCTAGGAAGTCTCACTCTGGCCCTAATCATGCTTTTATGTATAAGGGTGAGACATCTAGCTCTAGGCAACCAACCCGTGCCAAGTTGCCTAGAAAGAAAACTCCTAATACATCAAATGATCATGCTATTTCATTCAAAACTTTTGATGCATCATATGTTTTAACTAACAAATCCGGCAAGGTAGTTGCCAAAATTGTTGGGGGCAAACACAAGGGCTCCAAGACTTGTGTTTGGGTTCCCAAAGTTCTCGTTTCTAATGCTAAAGGACCCAAAACCATTTGGGTACCTAAAATCAAGAACTAAAATTGTTTTGTAGGTTTATGCATCCGGGGGCTCAAGTTGGATACTCGACAGTGGGTGCACAAACCATATGACAGGGGAGAAGAAAATGTTCTCCTCATATGAGAAAAACCAAGATCCCCAACGAGCTATCACATTCGGGGATGGAAATCAAGGTTTGGTCAAAGGAGTGGGTAAAATTGCTATATCACCTGACCATACTATTTCCAATGTTTTTCTTGTAGATTCTTTAGATTACAATTTGCTTTCCGTATCCCAATTATGTCAAATGGGCTACAACTGTCTATTTACTGATATAGGTGTTACTGTCTTTAGAAGAAGTGATGATTCAATAGCATTTAAGGGAGTGTTAGAGGGTCAGCTATACTTGGTAGATTTTGATAGAGCTGAACTCGACACTTGCTTGATTGCTAAGACTAACTTGGGTTGGCTCTGGCACCACCGACTAGCCCATGTTGGAATGAAGAATCTTCACAAGCTTCTAAAGGGAGAACACATTTTAGGACTAACCAATGTTCATTTTGAGAAAGACAGGATTTGTAGCGCATGCCAAGCCGGGAAGCAAGTTGGTGTCCATCATCCACACAAAAACATCATGACTACCGACAGGCCACTGGAGCTCCTACACATGGATTTATTCGGCCCGATCGCTTACATAAGCATCGGCGGTAGTAAGTATTGTCTTGTAATTGTGGATGATTATTCTCGCTTCACTTGGGTATTCTTTTTGCAGGAAAAATCACAAACCCAAGAGACCTTAAAAGGATTCTTGAGACGAGCTCAAAATGAGTTCGGCTTGAGGATCAAGAAAATTAGAAGCGACAATGGCACGGAGTTCAAGAACTCACAAATTGAAGGTTTCCTTGAGGAGGAGGGCATCAAGCATGAGTTCTCTTCTCCCTACACTCCACAGCAAAATGGTGTAGTGGAGAGGAAGAATCGAACTCTATTGGACATGGCAAGAACCATGCTTGATGAGTACAAGACACCGGATCGGTTTTGGGCAGAGGCGGTCAACACCGCCTGCTACGCCATCAACCGGTTATATCTTCATCGAATCCTCAAGAAGACATCTTATGAACTCCTAACCGGTAAAAAGCCCAATATTTCATATTTTAGAGTTTTTGGTAGCAAATGTTTTATACTTGTTAAAAGAGGTAGAAAATCTAAATTTGCTCCTAAAACTGTAGAAGGCTTTTTACTAGGATATGATTCAAACACAAGGGCATATAGAGTCTTTAACAAGTCCTCAGGACTTGTTGAAGTTTCTTGTGACGTTGTGTTTGATGAGACTAACGACTCTCAAGTAGAGCAAGTTGATCTTGATGAGATAGGTGAAGAACAGGCTCCAAGCATAGCGCTAAGGAACATGTCCATTGGGGATGTGTATCCTAAGGAATCCGAAGAGCCTCCACATGCACAAGATCAACCATCCTCCTCCATGCAAGCATCTCCACCAACTCAAATTGAGGATGAGGCTCAAGATGGTGAACAAGAAGATCAAGAAGATGGGCCACCTCAAAATGACGGCAACGATCAAGGGGGAGATGCAAATGATGAAGACAAGGAGGATGAACAACCAAGGCCGCCACACCCAAGAGTCCACCAAGCAATACAACGAGATCACCCCGTCGACACCATCCTCGGTGACATTCATAAGGGGGTAACTACTCGATCTCGTGTTGCACATTTTTGTGAACATTACTCTTTTGTTTCCTCTATTGAGCCACATAGGGTAGAGGAAGCACTTCAAGATTCGGATTGGGTGATGGCGATGCAAGAGGAGCTCAACAATTTCACAAGAAATGAGGTATGGCATTTAGTTCCACGTCCTAACCAAAATGTTGTAGGGACCAAGTGGGTCTTCCGCAACAAGCAAGATGAGCATGGTGTGGTGACAAGGAACAAAGCTCGACTCGTGGCCAAGGGGTATTCACAAGTCGAAGGTTTGGATTTTGGTGAAACCTATGCACCCGTAGCTAGGCTTGAGTCAATTCGCATATTATTAGCCTATGCTACTTACCATGGCTTCAAGCTTTATCAAATGGACGTGAAAAGTGCCTTCCTCAATGGACCAATCAAGGAGGAGGTCTATGTTGAGCAACCTCCCGGCTTTGAAGACAGTGAGTACCCTAACCATGTTTATAGGCTCTCTAAGGCGCTCTATGGGCTCAAGCAAGCCCCAAGAGCATGGTATGAATGCCTTAGAGATTTCCTTATTGCAAATGGCTTCAAAGTCGGCAAAGCCGATCCTACTTTATTCACTAAAACACTTGATAATGATTTGTTTGTATGCCAAATTTATGTTGATGATATTATATTTGGGTCTACTAACAAATCTACTTGTGAAGAATTTAGTAGGATCATGACACAGAAATTCGAGATGTCAATGATGGGGGAGTTGAAGTATTTTCTAGGATTCCAAGTCAAGCAACTCCAAGAAGGCACCTTCATTAGCCAAACGAAGTATACTCAAGACATTCTAAGCAAGTTTGGAATGAAGGATGCCAAGCCCATCAAGACACCCATGGGAACCAATGGGCATCTCGACCTCGACACGGGGGGTAAGTCCGTGGATCAAAAGGTATACCGGTCGATGATTGGGTCATTGCTTTATTTATGTGCATCTCGACCGGACATTATGCTTTCCGTATGCATGTGTGCAAGATTCCAAGCCGACCCTAAGGAATCACACCTTACGGCCGTAAAACGAATCTTGAGATATTTGGCTTATACTCCTAAGTTTGGGCTTTGGTACCCTCAGGGATCCACTTTTGATTTGATTGGTTATTCGGATGCCGATTGGGCGGGGTGTAAGATTAATAGGAAGAGCACATCGGGGACTTGCCAGTTCTTGGGAAGATCCTTGGTGTCATGGGCTTCAAAGAAGCAAAATTCGGTCGCTCTTTCCACCGCCGAAGCCGAGTATATTGCCGCAGGCCATTGTTGCGCGCAATTGCTTTGGATGAGGCAAACCCTGCGGGACTACGGTTACAAATTAACCAAAGTTCCTCTTCTATGTGATAATGAGAGTGCAATCCGCATGGCGGATAATCCCGTTGAGCATAGCCGCACTAAACACATAGCCATTCGGTATCATTTTCTTCGGGATCACCAACAAAAAGGGGATATCGAGATTTCTTACATTAATACTAAAGATCAATTAGCCGATATCTTTACCAAGCCACTTGATGAACAATCTTTTACCAGACTTAGGCATGAGCTTAATATTCTTGATTCTAGGAATTTCTTTTGCTAAACTTGCACACATAGCTCATAAGTATACCTTTGATCATGTCTCTTTGATATATGCTATGACTAATGTGTTTTCAAGTATATTTCAAACCAAGTCATAGGTATATTGAAAGGGAATTGGAGTCTTCGGCGAAGACAAAGGCTTCCACTCCACTCTACTACTCATCCTTCGCCGTCGCTCCGCATCACTCTCCAACGTTGGTATTCACTCATTTATTTCATGACCAACGGAGGAGAAAGTATTTCAAGGGCCTATATTTCACTCAAAGTATCCGTTTTTGGCGATTCATGCCAAAGGGGGAGAAAGTATTGGCCCAAAGCAAAAGGACCGCACCACCACCCAAATTTTAAAATTAATGATTTTCAATTGGTAAATTTCAAAATTGGTATCTCTTTGTGTTCTAAAGGGGGAGCAAGTAGTATTTTCAAAATTGATGTCTTAAAACCCTCTTGAACACTAAGAGGAGACTTTATTTGAGGGGGAGTTTTGTTTAGTCAAAGGAAAAGCATTTCAAACAAAAGGAGAAAATTTCAAATCTTGAAAATGCTTCTCAAAATCTTATTCATTTACCTTTGACTATCTTGCAAAAGGACTTTGAAAAGAACTTACAAAAGGATTTGCAAAAAAAACAAAACATGTGGTGCAAATGTGGTCCAATATGTTAAAAATAAAGAAACAATCCATGCGCATCATGTAAGCATTTATATTGGCTCAATTCCAAGCAACCGTTGCACTTACCTTATGCAAACTAGTTCAATTATGCACTTCTATATTTGCTTTGGTTTGTGTTGGCATCAATCACCAAAAGGGGGAGATTGAAAGGGAATTAGGCTTACACCTAGTTCCTAAATGATTTTGGTGGTTGAATTGCCCAACACAAATATTGGACTAACTAGTTTGCTCTAGTGTATAAGTTATACAGGTGCAAAAGGTTCACACTCAGCCAATAAAAAGATCAAGTTTTGGATTCAACAAAGGAGCAAAGAGGCAACCGAAGGCACCTCTGGCTGGAGGCACCGGACTGTCCGGTGTACACCGGACAGTGTCCGGTGCGCCCAGAGGACTCCAATTCGAACTCGCCACCTTCGGGAATTTCTCAGGCCGCTTCACTATAATTCACCGGACTGTCCGGTGTACACCGGACAGTGTCCGGTGCTCCAAGGAAGCGCGGCCTACTCAACTCGCCAGCCTCGGGTTCGCGGGGCAGCCGCTCCGCTATAATTCACCGGACATGTCCGGTGTGCACCGGACTGTCCGGTGTACCAGCGGGGCAACGGCTATTTCGGCGCCAATGGCTACCTGCGGCGCATTTAATGCGCGCTCTGCGCGCGCAGTCGTCAGGCGCGCCCATACCGGCGCACCGGACAATGAACAGTGGTTGTCCGGTGTGCACCGGACACCCAGGCGGGCCCAGAAGTCAGAAGCTCCAACGGCCAGAATCCAACGGCATTGGTGACGTGGCGGGGGCACCGGACTGTCCGGTGTGCACCGGACTGTCCGGTGCGCCATCGAACAGACGCCTCCAGCCATCGGTCAAGTTTGGTGGTTGGGGCTATAAATACCCCAACCACCCCACCATTCATTGCATCCAAGTTTTCCAACTTCCAACCACTTACAAGAGCTAGGCATTCAATTCTAGACACACCAAAGAGATCAAATCCTCTCCAATTCCACTCAAGCCTTTAGTGACTAGCGAGAGAGATTTGCCGTGTTCTTTTGAGCTCTTGCGCTTGGATCGCTTTCTTTCTTTCTCACTTGTTCTTGTGATCAAAACTCAATTGTAACCAAGGCAAGAGGCACCAATTGTGTGGTGGCCCTTGCGGGGAAGTTTTGTTCCCGTTTGATTGAGAAGAAGAAAAGCTCACTCGGTCCGAGGACCGTTTGAGAGAGGGAAGGGTTGAAAGAGACCCGGCCTTTGTGGCCTCCTCAACGGGGAGTAGGTTTGCGAGAACCGAACCTCGGTAAAACAAATCCGCGTGTCACTCTCTTCATTTGCTTGCGATTTGTTTTGCGCCCTCTCTCGCGGACTCGTTTATATTTCTAACGCTAACCCGGCTTGTAGTTGTGTTTATATTTGTAAATTTCAGTTTCGCCCTATTCACCCCCCTCTAGGCGACTTTCACTCACCCCTGTCTCCGGTAAGCCCTAGGATATCTTCGCTTTGCCGTACACGTCATTTTGCACCGGTCGTAGGGTTGGGGGAATCACGGGGCAGCCATCGCCGATGTACGCCGGTGACTCGCCGCCGTGAACAGGGCGCGGCGCCGCCGTGCGTCGCTCGGGTTGGGGATTGGGTCTGGGGACCGTCGGATGACGCTCGGACGGTTCCGATTAGATCAGAGCGTATCCCTTCGCGTGATCCAATCTGGACCATGGATTCGGGATCGGGCGGATCCGAAGGGATCTCAATTATTTAAAATCAACGCCGTCAGATCTAAATCCTCCGATCGCTGTCGATTACTGGTTTGTGGGTGGGTGGCTTCTAATCTGAACCATCGGTTTGTAATCGGACGGCTTAGATCTGTCCATACCCCTTCGGCCTTGGCGTTTTGCTTAAGAGCCCTCGGGCTTCTAGAGAATTAACCCGCCATCCACGAGAGCTGTGCTCTGAGTCTTAGGTTTATTCGCGCAGAGACCCTTGAGCTTTCTGAGAATTGAGGTCCAGTCCAGGGGCTGTTTAAATGGAATAAATGAATTAGAAAATGTATTTTTAATACAAAAATAAGTGCTAAATCTTCAATAATTCATAGAAAATTCATACTTGCTCCAAATTGAGCCATTCCACTTTCTAAATTTTTGTAATTTAATTCTCTATCACTTAGAGTCTCTGTTTTGTCATGAAAACAGTAAAAAAATTTATTTCCCATTTAATCCTATTTAAAACACATAAAACCTTTAAAAATGCACAACTTAAATTCTATAACTCCAAAAATTATGATTCCCGTTCCTAGAATTTTATTTTATTATGTAGAATATTTCTGTGTATTTTGTTTACATGCTTGGTGTAATGTTAATTTTCCCTATATCCTGTGCTTGTTTGTATTGTGGCGAGTAGAAGAGCCCGTGACCGAGGATCTTGGTGAGCAGCAGGTTGAAGTAGCTGAGCAGGAGCTCATTGAAGGCAAGTTGTGCCCTTGACCACTTTTTACCCAATAATGTTCTTTAATATCATTTATCCATGCATAGGTTAATTTTGATGGGACCCAATAGGTCACCCTAGATTGTTTATCTCATTACCTTGTTTACCCCTGAATCACTTGGGTAGTTTGTTATTGCTTTACATGGTTTTGGGATAATCATTTATTATATCTATGTTCCAATTATTCTTGTTATTCTATTTATGTTCATGTCAAGTTCATTAATGTTAATTGGAACATAGAGCTTAACTTGAGAACCCCGTGCCACCACAAGGGTTTAATGGGACGCCCTTGGCTGACTAATTAGGAAAGCTAGTGGAAGACTACCTTACCCGAAAGGGGCAAGGGCAGTAGGGGAGTGCTCAGTGTAGGGAGGTCCTTGGTTGATTTTGCTGCGATGGCGGTCAGCCAAGAACCCTGCATTGGAACTTCCTATAAACTGTAGCGGGTTTTCGGAAGCTAGTGGAACTTTGTAAAGGCCTCGTAGTGTTGCCCTGCCGCGCTTCCTAGGTAGAGGTGTATGGGATTCGCGACCCCTTGGCAGATGGGTAGCATGACTTGTGGGTAAAGGGTACAACCTCTGCAGAGTGTAAAACTGGTATACTAGCCGTGCTCGCGGTCATGAGCAGCTCAGGACTCTCTGATGTTTAAATTATGGAACTTAAATTTAATTTTGTCATTTGCATTGCATGGGTTTATTATTAAATTTGTTCTATTACTTTATCTATGGTTTGGTATTTACTTACACTTAGTAATTGCTAATAAAATTTGGACCAACTACTTAAAAGCAATGCTCAGCTTTAACCCCTATCATTGATTAGCCTTACACATCACATGAACTCACACCTTTGTGAGTTTATGTCCACTGGTTCCCCACAACTTGTTGAGCTATGATCATGTGTGAGCTCACCCTTGCTGTCTCACACCCCCCCACAGGAGAAGATCAGGTGGTTCAGGAGGAGCCGCCTAACACTGAGGAGTTCGATCTGATCTAGGTGGCGTTTCCCAGTCGATATTGGCGCCAACGATCCTTAGTTCGTTTTATCTTCATTACTTTATTTTGTAATAAGTCTTCCGCAATGTAATAAATACTCTGATGTTTTATGACATTTATCTCTATACACTCTGTTATTATATATGTTGTCTTCTTGGCGCATGTATGAGATGCACCTGGCTTTGTTCCTTAAAGCCGGGTGTGACAACCTCCCCAAGGTGGGTGACTAACAAAACCAAATCGAATGAACCTCTGCACCCCAACCTTGGCAGAGCGAGCACTACGCCCCGGCCCCCATTGACGGCCCTCCGGCAAAGCCAACTACACCCCCAGGTTCATCTAATTAATCAGCTAAGGGTGTCCCATTCCACCCTCATGGTTGCACTGTTATCCCGGGTGGTCACTCTACGAACAGGTCCTTACGGAGAGGTACTCAGGAAAAAGTTCTGAGCCCCCTAAAGTATCACAAGATCATCAACATAATCAGGATAACAATATCGTATCATAAATGTTCACATCATGTTCATTGATTAAAGTTAAGGCAATAGCAAAATGCTAACCATGATAACCCAAAAAGGTAAACAAGGATTAGTAAATACAGACTAGTCAATCCTTAGGTTTAAGTAATGTAATGCGGGACAGTGAATCATAAAGTATGTAGGACATAATAGGTCAGAGGACACTTGCCTTCACCAGGTTGTTGCTCAGGAAGGTCTCCAACAACACACTCAGGAACCTCAGATTGCTCGTTGTCTAAATAAAGGGAACATGCACTCAATACATTTGAAAAGTACAAATGAACAGCACACCAAACATGTACAAACATAGGAATACATCTTAAAAGACACAATACTACATAAGGGATAGTGAGTTCAAAGTATAACATAAACTATAACATAAACTAACTTCATTTGGAAATAGATTATTATTTCTCTAAGTGTTACTCACAAATACATATCATAGTTCAATTTATTTTATTGTGACCTAAAAATTAGACCAGAGATGATTTCATGTAATACACATTATTAATCTCACAAGATTAAACATGTTTAAATCTCTAGGGTTCTTCTTTTATTTATTTTATTAAATAAATAAATATACACCTACATTAGTTCATACTTAATCATAAAAATTAGAATGTGCAGACAGTAACTGTAACTAATTTATTTAAATAGAGAATAATCCTATGAACATTTTGCAATTTGAATCACTAAATTTGGAGTTCATATGCAAAAGATATGAAATAAACAAGTTTGGGAATTCAAAATATGAAATGAGGTCTAATTCTATGAATATTTAAAAGTCCAGGGTTCAATCTGCAAGAATACAGGGGCATGCGCGCGAAAACCAGGGACGGCGGGTTGATTCAAAACAAACTGAGGGTCTCTTTAATAAAACTACCGCGCGAAGGGGTATCGGGTGATTCTAACCGTTAGATCACAAACCAACAGCCGAGATTAGATCTGCGGCCGAGGGCGCTTGCGCACGGGCGGGCGAGTGCTAACAGGCGGGCCAGGGGATGTCAGCGACAGAGGGGGAGGGCGCACTGACCGAGTAGGCCCAGCGCCAGGGAACACGGGCGCTGACATGCGGGCTAGGGGCGCAGGGCGCAAGTGCGCGAAGCGGTATCCCACGATCTGGGTCGGGCGATCAAGATCGAATGGAGGGGATCTGACCGGGGAGGGATGAATGGCTGCGGGCGGCGTTGCTCCTCTCCACGGTGGTGAAGTCGCTGGAGTTGAGGCAGGCGCGAGCTAGGGTAGCTTCGGGGTCACCGGGATTGGGCAGCGAGGGAGAGAATGCCACGACGAACTCAGTGGCGGGGAAACGACCATGAATCCACGGACCGGAGGAACTCCGGCGAGGCATTCCGGCCACAGGGAGGGGGCTTGAGGCGTGCTAAGGCTTGGGAAAGCTTCAGCAGAGGCAGGGGTGACACAGGAACCTACACCAGGGAACTAGACCGGGCTAAATTGGCCGGCCACCGCGCGAGCACGGCGGACTGCCACGACCGAGCACCGGCGATGCCAAAATTGGCCGAGCACATAGCGGAACTAGGGAATCTAAGCACAGGCAAAGGTGTCTCACCTCGGGGTGGAGCTCAAGGAGGCTTGGCGCGGTCTCCGACGAGCTAGATGGTCGGGAACGCGGGCGTGGGTCTCCGGCGGCGTCTGGCGGCGAGGTCAGAGCGCGAGAGAGGGTGATGCTGTGTGAAATGAGGCAGGGGAGTGAGTGCGGGCGCTGGCGGGGCTCTAAGAGGGGAGCTAGGCGCATGGGCGGGTGTCGCGGCCGAGAAATTCGGTGACGTGCGCGGGTGCGCACGCGCTAGTCCACGACGAGCGCGGGGAGGGCGGAACTGACAGGGAGGGTCCACAGCGCAGAGAGAGAGAAGAGGGACGCGTGGGGGCAACGGCTCAGCGCCTGGCGAACCAGGCCCGCGAGGCAGAGAGAGAAGAGGGACGCGCGCGGGCGAGGCAACTGGAGCCGACAGGTTGGCCCTAGCGGGCAGAGAGCGAGAGAGAGAGAGAGAGAGCGCGGGAGAGAAAGTCGCCACTGGCAGGCAGGGCCCGCCTATCAGACGGCGCGGGCGCGTGGGCTAACTGGGCCGAGCTGGGCTGCTGGGCTGCTTTCCCCTTTTCTTTTTCTCTGGATTTTCTAATTCCTTCTCTATTTCTTTTCTATAGGGTTTTCCATTCCAAATTCAAATTAGGTTTCAAATTCAAATAAATTCAAACATGTGCAACACTTCAAAGAATATTTTAAGCTCAGCATGATGCAACATGTCATGACCCAAAATGTTTTGGCAAAAATAAATAATTAAATCCCCCTAAATTTAAGCTAATTCTACTTAAAAGAGAAAAAAGGAAGAGAGGATCTAGAGAGAGATAAAACCTAGAGTGAGAGAGAGAAGAGTAACACATGAATTTGGGTGATAATTAGAAAGAAATTTTATACCCCCAAATTCAGGGTGTTACACACGGCGTGGGCGATCAAGGTGGAGTCGATCCTCGACGCGCAAGGTCTCTGAGAGGTCGTGTCTCCACCAGATGATGGCGAGGTGAACACTGTGAAGAATAAGACGGCGCGGGCACAACTTCTCCAAGCTCTGTCCGATGACATATTGATGCAGGTGTCCACCAAGAAAACGACGACAGAGGTGTGGGCGAGCCTCAAGACTCGTTTTGTCAGGGCGGATCGGGTCAAGACAACGCGCCTCACCACGCTCAAGGGGGAGTTCTACAAGCTGTAAATGGTGGACGGGGAGGCATTGGACGACTACGCCGACAAAATCAGCGGTATGGCGGCGCGTTACGCCGGGCTTGGTGTGACGCTCGACGACGCTGCCATGGTGAAGAAGCTCCTCGACACCGTTCCAGATCGGCTCTTCCCGCTGTCGCCGGCATCGAGCAGTTCTGCGACGTCGAGACAATGGCGTTCGAGGAGGCGCTCGGCAGACTGAAGGCGTTCGACGAGCGTTCCTGGCGGCGCACTTGTGCTAGTGGCAAACGACGCGACAACCAGCTCCTTCTCACGGAGGCCGAGTGGAAGGCTCGACAAAAGAAAAAGTTGTCGATCGGGAAGTGTTTCAACTGCGGCAACCGTGGCCACTTCGCACGGAACTTCCCCAAGCCGAAGAAGGAGGAGGCACTATTCGTCGATGCCGAAGAGGAGGTGACGCTCCCGTGAGTGCAGGAAGCAGTGCTAAATTTTGGGGGAGATTGTTAGGAATAAATCCGGCAGTATGTTCGTGCATGGTGACCGAGTCTGTGTTCATGCGTTGTGTGCGTGTGTTAGATCAAGTATGCAGCTCGCTGTGTATGGTGCGTGGACGAACTGCATGCATGAAGATGAGGGCGTCGAGAGCCGGTCAAGAGGGAGGTCGTGACGTGCGCGTCGTGCGCGCGACAATTCCAGCGAGTGTGTGAGCGCCAGTAGATTCCAACAATTGGTATCAGAGGCAGTTTATGCCCAAGATCTTGCGCTACTACCTTGAGTCCGAGTCCATGGCGATGGTTCCGCACGGCGCCGGGGGGAGTTCGGTCTCCATGTCATACCCGGTGCTGTCGCCGGCAAGCTACATGGCGTGGGCGATCAAGGTGGAATCGATCCTCGACGCGCAAGGTCTCTGGGAGGCCGTGTCTCCACCAGATGATGGCGAGGTGAACGCTGTGAAGAACAAGACGACACGGGCACAACTTCTCCAAGCTCTGCCCGATGACATATTGATGCAGGTCTCCACGAATTTATTCCTAACAAGTCACTCCCGTGTCCTGAGTGACCATAGAGTCTCTTTGTGTTGGGGCAATTAGGTACAACCTCTTCTTCCCCGCTCTTCCTCTCCTATGTCTCTCCCCTTCCTTTGGATCTCAATCTTGCGGCGTTTTGGCCTCCCATCAATTTCTCAAATGGCTTCTGTCAGAAGTCCTTTCTGCTGGCCTCTTTTGGTCACTGCGAGTTCAAGCTTTATGAAGATTCGATTGGATTCCTGCTGCCGGTGTACACCTTGGGAGCATGCCTTCTTGTTTTAATGTTTCATCTAAATTGGTTTGCTTCTTTGTTTGCAACCATCGTCGTTTTGAGTGCGCAGAAATGGTGGTGCTAACTGGGAAAAGGAGTCTGTTTTAATAAGGATTTAAATATTTATTGTCCCTCCATAATATAATAAGGATTTAAATATTTATTGTCCCACATGTAAGATATTGTGACTTGCACCTATTTTATTTTAATTCTAATGTCTAAGTATGAACGACGAGTGATCCCTTTTTTTGTCCCACAATGTAAGTTATTGATAGCATTATTAGAGCAACTTCAGTAGTTCTCTAATAGACTTCCTAAATCAACAATTTAAGTAGTTAACATAAAAACTCATCTCCCACTGTTCTCTAAATGAACTTTCTTGTCGGTGTTTCGACCCGGGGGGTCCCTGGACCGACGAGTAAATTTGTCGCTGCGTGTCCCATCCCAGATGGGTTGGCGCGAGATGGAACACAAGGGGGAAAACGCGGCTCGTGTTATCCTGCGCCAGGGGGTGCGCTCGTAGTAGGGGTTACAAGCGTTCACGAGAGAGAGAGAGTGAGCCTGTTCGTCAGCTTGTTCCCCCACGCGACCCACCCACATGAAGGCCCTGGACCTCCCTTTTATAGAGGCAAGGAGAGGGTCCAGATGTACAATGGGGGGTGTAGCTAGGCGCTAACGTGTCTGGCAGAGAGGTGCCTGAGCCCTGTGTACATGCCAACGTGGCTGTCGGAGCGGTGCTAGAGCCCTGCGTAGGCGATAATGTGGTCGTCGGAGAAGTGCCGGAGCCCTGTAGAAGCACAGCTGTCGGTGCTGCTGGGATCTTGCTGACGTCTGCTTGCTTCCGTAGGGGGCTGAGAACCACCTTCATCATGGACGCACGCGGGGAGCCATCATTACTTGTTACCGGGGCAAGCCAGATGGGACACCGGTCTTGTTCCTCGTAGCCTGAGCTAGCTAGGGGTAGGGTAATGATGTATCCCCCATGGCGTGGTCGGTCCGAGCCCAAGGTCGGGCGAGGCAGAGACTTCTCCCGAGGCCGAGGCCGGGGTCGGGCGAGGACGCGATTCCTCCCGAGGCTGAGGTTGAGGCCGAGCCCTAGGGTCGGGCGAGGCGGAGACCACCTTTCGAGGCCGAGGTTGATGCTGAGCCTTGGGGTTGGGCGAGGCGGAGACCTCCTCCCAAGGCCTAGGCCTGAGGTCGGGCGAGGCGGAGCTTCCTGTTGCGCCTGAGGCCGAACTTGCTGTTGTCAGCCTTGCCGGGTGGCTGGCACGGCAGTCAGAGCGGGGTGAGAGGCGCTGTTTTCCTGTCAGATCGGCCAGCGAAAGGGCGAAGTGACTATGGTCACTTCGACCCTGCCGACTAAGGCACGCGTGTCAGGATAAGGTGTTAGGCAATCCTCGCATTGAATGCGCCTGCGATACGGTCGGTTGGTGAGGCGATTTGGCCAAGGTTGCTTCTCGATGAAGCCTGCCCGAGCTAGGCCTCGGGCGTGCCGAGGGTGCGCCCGCTGCCTGAGGAGGCCCTCGGGCGAGGCGTAACTTCGTCCGGGTCTTTAGTTCTCGCTCGAGGCTGGGCTCGGGCGAGGCGAGATCACGTCCCTTGGGTAGACGGAGCCTTGAATTGAATCGTGCCCATCAGTCTCTGCAGCTTGTGCTGATGGTGGTTACCAGCCGTGTTTAGGAGTGTTGGGGGTACCCCTAATTACGATACCCGACAGTAGCCCCCGAGCCTCCAAGGGAGTGTTGGTACTCGCTTGGAGGCTTTGCCGCACTTTTTTGCGAGGGGACCGGCCTTTCTCGGTTACACTTTGTTCCAGTGGGTGCGCGCGAGTGCAGCCGTTGGGTGTAGCCCCCCGAGGCCTCGGAGGAGTGGTTTGACTCCTCTGAGGTCTTAATGCCCTTCGCGATGCCTTGGCCGGCCTGGTTGTTCCCTCATGCGGCCTGATTGTAGCCCGGGTGCATGGTCGGGTTCCGAGTTTTTAGGCTAGTTTGTTGACGCTGTCAACGATTTGGCCGTAGCCGGGTTGCGAGAGCAGCCCCCGAGCCTCTGCACGGAGCGAGAGGACGATCAAGGACTGTCTCGACTTTTTATTATACGCCCCTTCGTCGCCTTCTCGCAAGGAGGAAGGGGGAAGTGCCATGTTGCCCTCGGAGGGCGCCGAACATGGTGTCTCCAGTGAGTTGCTAATGGGTGATCCGAGTGGACGCACGTGCCCCGTTCGATAAGGGTCGGCTAGTGGCCTAGAGGCGCGCTCCAAAAGTACCTGCAGGTGATTTGCCGGACCCGGACCCGTTCGATAGGGTCCGAGGGCTCGATGCCTCCCTCTGGTGGGATTCCGTTACAAAATCGCTCCTGCTAGTCTCGGAAATGTCCTAGGGTACCTCGGGAGCGTAGCCCGAGCCTCGGCCATGTAACGGACGTACCCAGAGTCATCCCTCACTCTGCGTGCTCTAGGGCGGCTGTCGAACCCTTCCGAGGGGCCAGCCTTCGAACCCCTGATCAGTAGTGGGCGCGGAGCCCGAGTGCTCTGGGGCGACTGTCGAACCCTTTCGAGGGGCCATCCTTCGAACCCCTGATCAGTAATGAGCTTGAAGCCTGAGTGCTCTGGGGCGGCTGTCGAACCCTTCCGAGGGGCCAGCCTTCGAACCCCTGATGAGTAGGAGGGCTCGGGGCCCGCTTCCTTCGCGGAGAAGGATCCCTTTAGAAATATCCCCTTTTCCGGTCCCTGTAGCAAGAGAGAGAAAGGGGAAGAGGAAAAGGATATGAGTTCAAACGGTGTGGCGCACCTTTTTTGACACGGTCATCATGGCGGAGGTGAAACGACGCCCGTTTCGCCTGCCAAAGGTGTCGCTTGCCCTGCCGAGGAGTTAATGCGACGGGACGGGCGGTTCGCGGGGCGGCCGCGTGCGCGGGTCGTTCAAGGAATGGAACAAGGGCGCGTCGTCTTCACACCGTGGGAGAGGGCTCCCCTGCCGCTTCAGGTGGGGACGCGAGCCTGCAGGCCATTTGACCGCTGCTTCGGCTCGTCTGCTGCCACCATTACTGCCGGTCCACTTTTGGCCACATCAACCATCGTGCCTCCTCCTGCGGCTGACTGACCCGTGATCGTTGTGCTCGATTGGAACTGTTGGGTCATGCGTAGGGTTGCCTTGAGTCGCGGCACCAGTTCCGCAGTCGAGAAGGCGCAGCATTGGCGCGAGTGGCGGTGCGGTTTCCTTGCACGTAGTAACTGTTGCGTCGGTTGCATGACATGCGGGCCCGGGCCTCCACGCTGACCCACCGAATGCGATGGAGCCGAAAGGGTGCACAACCGTGGTGCGGTTGCACGCCTCCTGCTTCACGTGCAGTGGTTTGGCTTCTTCCATTTCTGGTCAGCTTGCATGACGTGTGGGACCCAGCCCCCGTGTCGTAGGGGGAGGACCCCAGAGCACGTCGGTGAAGACTTTGCCCGTGACGCTTGAGGATGCAAGTGGGGAGAGCCGCCTTTAAAAAGGGATCGATCCCCCGGGCGGTGGACATGCCTTCGCACTCCCCTCATGCATCGCGCCCTTCCACCTTCCGAGCCCTCGGATGGGGAGCACCCGCGTTGCCTTCGTCTTGCCGCCGTTGGAGGAGCGCGACCTCGCGGGGGTTGGCACCCTTCAGCCATCGCTCTGCTTCAAGGATTTTCATCATGCAGCCCGGCTGCACTCCCTCACCAATGGTCATCCAGGATGATGACCACCGGTTCGGTGGTGGGGAGAAGCAAGTCGGGCTGCGGCCATTGCCCTGCCCTCAGCTTCAAGGATCTTCATCATCCTTGCTGGGGAGGAGGGCGGGGCAAGTTGGGGCCTGCCTCTGCGCGGGTAGCGGCCCACTCCTTCCCTCAGTGATCGGGTGAGAAGGGCGTTCGCCGCTTGTGGCGCTGGTAGCGCTACGGAGGAGGCATCCTCCAGCCATGCGGGGGAAGGCGAACTGCTGCTGCCCGGCCAGGGTGCAACTGTCCGTCCTCCTCCCGGGCCACAGTCGTGCCGCGCGCGGGCCGGCTATGTCCAGGTCCTCCCTGCGCCGTCGGCTGCACAACACGTCGTACGCCGCGAGGGCGGTACTCGTGTTCTGGGACGGTCCTGTTCTCGTTCTTGTGGCGAGAACGGGAGTGAGGACCTGCCGGTGCGCTTTGGGGCGGCCGCCGCACGCTGGTGCGGTGTTGGTGGGCAGGTGGCCGCTGTCGTCGGTGCTGAGGTGGTGGTCGCCATAAGTGAGGTTGCCTCAGCCGAAGCGATTGCTTCTGCCGACGACACCGTCAGTGCCACCTGCGCTCTGGTCCTCCGACTCTTTGGCTTTAATGGCTGGTTCTTGTCCTCCGTGAGGGGATGTGAACGAGGGCCTTCCAGCGGTAGCGTTTGCCCTGGGGCTATTGCTGCTACTGTCTTTCCGTCCGAGACAGAGGTCGTTGCCATACTATTGGTGTAGCGGTCACCGGCGAGTCACCCGGAGTTTGTTGTCCCGCAGGCCCTCTGGCGTAGAGGTTGTTCATACCCACGGGAGTGGAACCGGAGTTCCGTTTGTAATGGCACCCTGAACATGGGTGTTTGTTCATTGCGGCTGTCGAGGCCTGAACATCTGGGTATTTGTGTGTAATACCGTGTTTCTTCGTTATTTCGAGCACTAGGACTCGCCTGTCAGCTAGCCGAACCGCTTAACCGAGCGTGAGTTGCCTTGTGCGAAAGGTGACGAGTGAGGTATCCGTATCCCGGAGGTGTAGGAGTCCCTCGGCTCGGTCGGCCTTGCCACTCAAGGCCTCTCTAGCTCAGTTTTAGAAACCTTCGGCTGCTCTGCGATGAGCTGGAGCCAGAGGCAGCGGTGTCGGCGTGGACAGAGGCGGAGTCGACTCGAAAAGAGGCTTCGTCGGCCCGGGAGCACGTGGCTTCCCTGGCCGAGGAGGTGCAGCGACGACGGTTGGAGCTTGGTCGGGTCATCCGCGAGCGGGACCTACCCCAGAGTCACGCTACCGAGGCCATGAGCCGGGCTGAGGTCCTCGGGGGACAGCTGGCTGAGGCTACGGAGCGGCCAACCGAGGTGTCTGCTCGGGTCGGGACCCTAGAGGAGACCCTGGCTACGATGGCCCAAGCGCGGTGCTGGTGTCCTCCTTCGAGGTGGAGATCCTTCCACCCGTGTCGCCGTCCGAGGCCGGGCCAGATTCCACCGAAGGTGGAAACGACGCCGAGGGTGCTGCTGCTCCCTCTGCCGATGTCTGAACCTGCAGGAACAGTTTGTCTGTAGTATGCGTATGTTTTTCGCGGCCGCTGGGCCTAAGCATTTTAACGCCGGATTATAAAGCTGTGTTTTCTTTCCTCTTGTTTCGAGTATCAGGACTTGTTCGGGTAGCAGAATCGCTTATTGAGCGAGAGTTACTTTTCGCAGAAGGTGATGAGTGAGGTATCCGTATCCCGGAGGCGTAGGAGTCCCTCGGCTCGGTCGGCCTTGCCGCTTACGTGCACTCTTACTCGTTCGCAGGATTCTGTTATCGATATAGTCGAGAAGGCACAAAAATCGTTCTGACAGAAAAGTTTTCGAGCGTTAGGACTTGTTCGGTAGCAGAATCGCTTATCCGAGTGTGAGTTACTTATCGAGGAAGGTGATGAGTGAGGTATCCGTATCCCGGAGGCGTAGGAGTCCCTCGGCTTGGTCGGCCTTGCTGCTTACGTGTACTCTCGTCTTTTTCGGGATCCCGCTATCGAAGCAGTCGAAAAGCGCGAAAAACGTTCTGGCAAAAGACTTTTTCCGAGGAAAATTTTGACGCAGAGGTGGTTCCCCCCTTCTAGCCCCCGAGGGAGGGTCGAGCTTTGCCGAGGCAAGGCTGAACCTTTCTTGACGGTTAGACTTTATTTGTGTATGTAAAGAGAACGAGGAATGTGAATGACTTGAAACATCTTAAGGGTAAAAGCAATGTAGTTGTTGGATGTTCCAAGCGTTGCTGTAGACCTCGCCTTGATCATTGGCCAGCTTGTATGTTCCAGGCTTCAAAATCTTGGCGATGATGAATGGCCCTTCCCAGGGAGGGGTAAGCTTGTGGCGCCCTCGGGCGTCTTGTCGCAGCCGAAGTACCAAGTCTCCCACCTGGAAGCCTCGGGACCAGACCCCTCGGGCGTGGTAGCGTCGCAGGGACTGCTGATACCGCGCCGAGTGCAGTAAGGCCATGTCCCGAGCCTCTTCCAGCTGGTCCAGTGAGTCTTCTCGGCTGGTCTGGTTGCTTCGTTCGTCGTACGCCTTTGTCCTCAGGGAACCGTATTCTAAGTCCGTGGGTAGGATAGCCTCGGCCCCATAGACTAGAAAGAACGGCGAGAAACCCGTGGCTCGGCTCGGCGTCGTCCTCAGACTCTAGACCACCGAGGGTAGCTCTTTCATCCATCGCTTGCCGAATTTGTTGAGGTCGTTGTAGATCCTCGGTTTAAGTCCCTGCAGAATCATACCATTGGCACGCTCCACCTGCCCATTCGTCATGGGGTGAGCTACGGCGACCCAGTCCACAAGGATGTGGTGGTCCTCGCAGAAGTCCAGGAACTTCTTCCCAGTGAACTGCGTGCCATTGTCGGTGATGATGGAGTTCGGGACCCCAAAGCGATGGATGATATTGGTGAGGAACACCACCGCCTGCTCGGACCTGATGCTGGTTAGGGGTCGGACCTCGATCCACTTGGAGAATTTGTTGATGGCGACCAGCAGGTGCGAGAAGCCCCCGGGTGCCTTCTGCAAGGGACCGACGAGGTCCAGACCCCACACAGCAAACGACCAAGTGATGGGTATTGTCTGCAGGGCCTGAGTGTGCAGGTGCGTCTGTCTTGCATAGAATTGACACCCTTGGCAAGAGCGTACAATCCTAGTGGTGTCGGCCACCGCGGTTGGCCAGTAGAAACCTTGTCGGCAGGCGTTTCCCACGAGGGCTCGAGGTGCTGCGTGGTGACCGCAAGCCCCCGAGTGTATTTCTTGCAATAGCTCCTGTCCTTCGGCGACAGATATGCATCGTTGGAGGATGCCTGAGGGGCTGTGGTGGTAGAGCTCCTTTTTATCACCCAGTAAGATGAACGACTTGGCGCGCCGCGCCAGTCGCCGAGCTTCGGCCTTGTCGAGGGGTAGCTCTCCTTGGTGGAGATATTGCAGGTACGGGGTCTGCCAGTTCGGGTTAGGCATGACCCCATTCCGCTCTCCCTCGATGCGCAAGGCCTCACCCTCGGCGGCCGAGGCCTCCTCGGGCTGGACCAAGGCCTCCTCGGGCTGGGCTGAGGCCTCCTCGGGCTCGCGCGTATCGTCGATCTTGACAGAGGGTTGATGTACGTCTCTGGAGAAGACGTCAGGAGGAACCGTTGTCCGCCCCGAGGCTATCTTCGCCAGCTCATCCACAGTCTCGTTGTACCGTCGAGCGATGTGGTTGAGCTCCAGCCCGTAGAACTTGTCTTCCAGGCATTGAACTTCGTCGCAGTAGGCCTCCATCTTCCGGTCATGGTAGTGGGAGTTTTTTATGACTTGGTCAATGACAAGCTGCGAGTCGCCGCGAGCGTCGAGGCGCCGAACCCCTAGCTCGATGGCGATGCGCAACCCATTAACCAGAGCCTCGTACTCGGCCACGTTGTTTGACGCCGGGAAATGGAGGCGCAACATGTAGCGGAGATGTTTCCCGAGGGGTGAGATGAAGAGCAGGCTAGCACCTGCTCCCGTTTTCATCAGCGACCCATCGAAGTACATGGTCCAAAGTTCCGGTTGGATCAGAGCTGTTGGTAATTGGGTGTGGACCCATTCAGCCACAAAGTCCACCAAGACTTGGAACTTTATGGCCTTCCGAGGAGCAAACGAGATTGTCTCGCCCATGAGTTCCACTGCCCACTTTGCTATCCTACCTGAGGCCTCTCGGCACTGGATGATCTCCCCCAGGGGGAAGGATGACACCACAGTCACCGGATGAGACTCGAAGTAGTGTCGCAACTTTCGCTGCGCCAGAATTACTGCATACAGTAGCTTCTAAATTTGCGGGTAGCGGATCTTGGTCTCGGATAGCACTTCACTGATGAAGTAAACCAGCCTTTGGACGAGCAGTGCATGCCCTTCTTCTCGTCTCTCGACTACGATCGCGGCGCTGACCACCTGAGTGGTTGCGGCTACGTAGATCAAGAGGGCTTCTCCCACAGCGGGGGGCACCAAGATGGGCGCATTTGTAAGGAGTGCCTTTAAGTTTCCGAGGGCTTCCTCGACCTCGAGGGTCCAAGTGAAGCGCTCGGACTTCCTTAAGAGGCGGTACAAGGGTAGGCCTTTTTCGCCGAGGCGCGAGATGAAGCGGCTCAGAGCCGCAAGGCATCCCATGATCCTTTGTACTCCTTTCAAATCTTTGATAGGCCCTGTCGGGTACCGTAATTAGGGGTACCCCCAACACTCCTAAACATGGCTAGTAACCACCATCAGCACAAGCTGCAGAGACTGATGGGCATGATTCAGGTCAAGGCTTCGTCTACCCGAGGGACGCGATCTTGCCTCGCCCGAGCCCAGCCTCGGGCGGGAACTGAAGACCTGGACAAAGTTACACCTCGCCCGAGGGCCTCCTCAGGCAGCGGGCGCACCCTCGGCACGCCCGAGGCCCAGCTCGGGCAGGCTTCGTCGAGAAGCAACCTTGGCCAAATCGCCTCACCAACCGACTGTATCACAGGCGCATTCAATGCAAGGATCGCCTGACATCTTATCCTGACACACGTGCCTCAGTCGGCAAGGTCGAAGTGACCGCAGTCACTTCGCCCTTTCACTGACCGACCTGATAGGAAAACAGTGCCGCTCGCCCCACTCCGACTGTTGTGCCACCCGCTAGGGTGAGGCTGACAAGAGCCAAGTTCAGCCTCAGGCGCAACAGGAAGCTCCGCCTCACCTGACCCCAGGGTTCGGCCACAACCTCGGCCTCGGAAGGAGGTCTCCGCCTCGCCCGACCCTAGGGCTCGGCCTCAACCTCGGCCTCGGAAGGTGGTCTCCGCCTCGCTCGACCCCAGGGCTCGGCCTCAACCTCGGCCTCGGGAGGAATCGTGTCCTCACCCGACCCCGGCCTTGGCCTCAGGAGAAGTCTCCGCCTCGCCCAACCTTGGGCTCGGACTGACCACGCCATGGGGGATACATCATTACCCTACCCCTAGCTAGCTCAGGCTACGGGGAACAAGACCAGTGTCCCATCTGGCTCGCCCCGGTAACAAGTAATGATGGCTCCCCGCGTGCGTCCATGACGACGGTGGTTCTCAGCCCCCTACAGAAGCAAGGATACGTCAGCAAGATCCCAGCAGCACCGACAACTGTGCTTCTACAGGGCTCAAGCACTCCTCCGACAGCCACGTTATCGCCTACACAGGGCTCTAGCGCCTCTCCAACAGCCACGTTGGCATGTACACAGGGCTCAGGCACCTCACTGCCAGACACGTTAGCGCATAGCTACACCCCCATTGTACACCTACCCCCGCGGCACGACAACAACCACGACGGTCGTCAGCTCGCCCGGCGGCGGCAAACTCGACGATGTCTTCCCCCCGTGGCGGAAGAGCAGCATCCGGGTTTGTCCCGCCACCCTCCTCGCCGCAGGAGGAGGAGACAGGGCAACCGTGGCCAAGCAGGAGGCGGCGCCTCATCGGCTGTAGAGCGAGTCGATGACACTGACGCCCCAGCGGGGGACATGTCAGGTGTTGTCCTCGCACCCGCGACAACGACGGATGTCGTCTCCCCGCAACATGCCAACCCCAAGCGAACATATGACGCCAGCACACTCGCGAAGGGCTTGCTGGGCGTTAGCCTCGTACCTGAGATAACGGTGCAGTCCGTCCCCGACGTGACTTCGTCGCCGTCCATCGATCAAGAGGTACCGTCCGTTTTCCACCCTGTGCCTTTTAGATTCAGCTTTGATCCACCAAGCGACCCCGCTTCGGTGAGCGCTTTCATAAAGGCATATTTGAACCTTCCGGGGTATCATATGTGGTCATCTTGGGACCGACTGATGGTCGTCTCAACCTATGGGCCTCCAGGTTCCGAGGAAGAGGACGGTCCCGACTCCGGTTGGGATTTCTCCGGGCTCCGTGATCCTAGTGCCATGCGAGACCTCATGACCGCATGTGACTACTGCCTCTCCGATAACTCCGATGATGGCCACAGCCTTGACGACGAGGGTTGTGGCCCAAGTCACGAATGTTTCCACATCGATCTAGGGGGTCACGACGAAGGCAACCACCTTGGTATGCCGGAGGATGACGATCCCCCTGGGCCTGCGCCTCGCGTTGACATCCTGCAGGAGCTAGCTGTGGTCCCAGTCCCTGCGAGGGGGGGGTCAGGACACACAGCTCGAGCAAATCCGCGAGATGCAGGCCAAGCTCGACGAGGAAGCAGGGCAAATTGTGCAGCTCTGGCAAAACGTCGAGCAGGAGTGGGCAGGTCGAGCACTCGCCAGAGAAGCGCGTCATCAGGCCCACGACATCCAGTGCCGTATCGCTGACGATGCAAGGGCAAGGCTGCCCCCGGCCTCCAGCGGGGTCTACCAGAATCTGGCTGCAGCGGCAATACTGCTCCGAGCAATGCCGGAGCCATCCACCACCGAGGGGCGGTGTATCCAGGGAGAACTCAAGAATCTCCTGGAGGATGCCGCGGTCCGACGGGCCGAAAGCTCTGCCTCCCGAAGGCAAGGGTGCCCCCCGGAGCATCGCGCAACGACTTCCCGACTCAGGCAGGAGGCCTCGGTCCACACCGGGCGCACGCGGGACGCAACGCCTGCAGCCCCGGGTCGCCTCGGCAACGAGCACCACCGCCGCGACCGTCGAGCCCACCTCGATGAGAAGGTGCGCCGAGGCTACCACCCCAGGCGTGGGGGACGCTACGACAGCGAGGAGGATCGGAGCCCCTCGCCCAAACCACTAGGTCCGCAAGTTTTCAGCCGGGCCATATGACGGGCGCCGCTCTCGACCCGGTTCCGGGCCCCGACTACCATCGCCAAGTACTCGGGGGAAACAAGGCCGGAGTTGTGGCTTGCGGACTACCGGCTGGCCTGCTAGCTGGGAGGAACGGACGACGATAACCTCATCATCCGCAACGTCCCCCTGTTTCTCACCGACGCCGCCTGAGCCTGGCTGGAGCATCTGCCTCCTGCGCAGATCTCCAACTGGGACGACCTGGTCATGGCTTTCGCTGGAAATTTCCAGGGCACGTACGTGCGCCCTACGAACTCCTGGGATCTCCGAAGCTGCCGCCAGCAGCCAGGGGAATCCCTGCGAGAGTACATCTGACGGTTTTCGAAGCAGCGCACCGAGCTGCCCAACATCACCGACTCGGATGTCATCGGGGCGTTCCTCGCCGGCACCACTTGTCGCGACTTGGTGAGCAAACTGGGCCGCAAGACTCCCACCAAGGCGAGCGAGTTGATGGACATCGCCACCAAGTTCGCCTCTGGTCAGGAGGCGGTCGAAGCCATCTTCCGGAAGGACAAGCAGCCTCAGGGACGGTAGCCGGAAGACGTCCCCGAGGCGTCCGCCCAGCGTGGCACGAAGAAGAAGGCCAAGAAGAAGTCGCAAGCAAAGCGCGACGCTGCCGACGCAGATCTTGTCGCTGCTGTCGAACACAGGAACCCACGGAAGCCTCTCGGAGGGGCCAACCTATTCGACAAAATGCTCAAGGAGTCATGCCCCTACCACCAGAGTCCCGTCAAGCACACCCTTGAGGAATGCGTCATGCTTCGGCGCTACTTCCATAAGGCCGGGCCACCGGCGGGAGATGGCAAAGGCCAAGACAACAACAAGAAAGAGGGCGACAAGGAAGAGGAGTTCCCCGAGGTCCACGACTATTTCATGATCTACGGTGGGCAAGTGGCGAATGCCTCGGCTCGGCACCGCAAGCAGGAGCGCCGGGAGGTCTGCGCGGTCAAGGTGGCGACACCATTCTACCTAGACTGGTCCGACAAGCCCATCACCTTCGACCAAGGCGACCACCCCGACTGCGTGCCGAGCCTGGGAAAGTACCCGCTCGTTGTCGATCCCGTCATTGGCAACGTCAGGCTCACCAAGGTCCTCATGGACGGAGGCAGCAGCCTCAACATCATCTACGCCAAGACCCTCGGGCTCTTGGAGATCGATTTGTCCACGATCCGGGCTGGTGCGGCGCCCTTTCACGAGATCATCCCTGGGAAGCGCGTCCTGCCCCTTGGGCAACTCGATTTGCCCGTCTTCTTCGGAACTCCCTCCAACTTCCGAAAGGAAACCCTCATGTTCGAGGTGGTCGGGTCCCGAGGAACCTACCACGCGGTGATGGGGAGACCATGCTATGCCAAGTTCATGGCCGTCCCCATCTACACCTACCTCAAGCTCAAGATGCCGGGCCCTAACGGGGTCATCACTGTCGGATCCACGTACCGACACGCGTACGAATGCGACGTGGAGTGCGTGGAGTACGCTGAGGCCCTCGCCGAGTCCGAGGCCCTCATCGCCGACCTAGAGTGCCTCTCCAAGGAGGTGCCTGATGCGAAGCGCCGCGCCGGCAACTTCGAACCAGCTGAGGCGGTTAAGTCCGTCCCTCTCGACCCCAGCAACGACGCCAGGCTGACCGAGCCGAGGGACTCCTACACCTCCGGGATACGGATACCTCACTCATCACCTTCCGCAAAAAGTAACTCTCGCTCGGATAAGCGATTCTAGTACCGACGAACAAGTCCTGATACTTGAAACAAGAGGAAAGAAAACGCAGCTTTATAATACGATAATAAAATGTTTAGGCCTCGGCAGTCGCAAAAAACATGCGCATACTACAGACAAGCTGTTCCTGCAGGTTCAGACATCAGTAGAGGGAGCAGCAGCACCCTTGGCGATGTTTCCACCCTCGGCGGGGCCTAGCCCAGCCTCGGACGGTGATACGGGCGGAAAGATCTCCACCTCGAAGGAGGACGCTAGCACCACGCTCGGGCCCCCACTGTCAGGTTCTCCGCAAGGGTTCCGGCCCGAGCGGACGCCTCGGCTGCCCGCTCCGTAGCCTCAGCCATCTGTTCCCCGAGGACCTCAGCCCGGCTAACGGCCTCGGCAGCGTGACTCCGGGGTTGGTCCCGCTAGCGGACGACCTGGCCAAGCTCCAGCCGCCGCCGCTGCACCTCCTCGGCCAGGGAAGCCACGTGCTCCCGGGCCGACGAAGCCTCTTTTCGAGCCGACTTCGCCTTTGTCCACGCCGACACCGCTGCCTCTGGCTTCGGCTCATCGCAGAGTGGCCGAAGGTTCTAAAACTGAGCAAGAGAAGCCTTGAGCGGCGAGGCCGACCAAGCCGAGGGACTCCTACGCCTCCGGGATATGGATACCTCACTCGTCACCTTCCGCGTGAGGCAACTCACGGTCGGTTAAGCGGTTCAGCTAGCCGACAGGCAAGTCCTAGTGCTCGAAATGAGGGAGAAACATGGTATTACACTCAAATACCTAGATGTTCAAGCCTTGACAGCCACAATGAACAAACACCCATGTTTAGGGTGCCATTAAAAAAGGAACTCCGGTTCCACTCCCGCGAGTATGAACGACCTCCACACCAGAGGGCCTGCGGGACAACAAACTCCGGGTGGCCCGCCGGCGACCGCTGCACCAACAGCGCGGCAATGACCTCCGCCTCGGATGACAAGACAACTGCAGCGATGGCCTCATGGCAGACACTGCTGCTGGAAGGCCCTTGTTCACGTCCCCTCACGGGGGACAAGAACCAGCCATTAAAGCCAAAGAGCCGGAGGCCCGGAGCGCAGGTGGCACTGACAGTGTCGTCGGTGGGAGCAACCGCTTCGGCAGAGGTAGCCTCATCTATGGCGACCACCACCTCAGCACCGACGACAAGCATCCACCTGCCCACCAACACCGCACCAGCGAGCAGCGGCCGCCCCAAAGCGCACCGGCAGGTCCTCACTCCCGTTCTCGCAACAAGAACGAGAACGGGACCGTCCCAGAACACGAGTACCACCCTCGCGGCGTACGACGTGTTGTGCAGCCGACGGCGCAGGGAGGACCTGGACATAGTCGGCCTGCGCGCGGCACAACCATTGCCCGGGTGGAGGATGGACAGTTGCACCCTGTCTAGGAAGCAGCAGTTTGCCTTCCCCCACATGGCTGGAGGACGCCTCCTCCGCAGAGCTGGAGGATGCCTTTCTCCCCCGAATGCCGGAGGAAGAAGCAGGTCGCCGGCCCACGCGGAGGCAGGACCCGACTTGCCCCGCCCTCCTCCCCAGCAAGGATGATGAAGATCCTTGAAGCTGAGGGCGGGGCAGAGGCCGCAGCCCGGCTTGCTTCTCCCCACCATTGAATTGGTGGTCATCACCCTGGATGACCATTGGTGAGGGAATGCAGCCGGGCTACATGATGAAAATCCTTGAAGCCGAGCGATGGCTGAAGGGTGCCAACCCCCGCGAGGTCGCACTCCTCCAACGGCAGCAAGACGAAGGCAACGCGGGTGCTCCCCATCCGGGGGCTCGGAAGGTGGAAGGGCGCGATGCATGAGGGGAGTGCGAAGGCATGTCCACCGCCCGGGGGATCGATCCCTTTTTAAAGGCGGCTCTCCTCACTCGCATCCTCAAGCATCACGGGCAAAGTCTTCACCGACGTGCTCCGGGGTCCTCCCCCTATGACACGGGGGCTGGGTCCCACACGTCATGCAAGCTGACCAGAAACGGAAGAAGCCAAACCACTACGCGCGAAGCAGGAGGCGTGCAACCGCACCACGGTTGTGCACCCTTTCGGCTTCATCGCATCCGGTGGGTCAGCGTGGAGGCCCAGGCCGGCATGTCATGCAACCGGCGCAATAGTTACTGCGTGCAAGGAATCCACACCGCCACTCACGCCAATGCCGCGTCTTCTCGACTGCGGAACCGGTGCCACGACTCAAGGCAACTCTGCGCATGACCCAACAGTGCCAATCGAGCACAACGATCACGGGTCAATCAGCCACAGGAGGAGGCGCGACGGTTGATGTGGCCAAAAGTGGACCGGCAGTAATGGCAGCAGCAGACGAGCGGAAGCAGCGGTCAAATCGCCTACAGGCTCGTGTCCCCACCTGAAGCGGCAGGGGAGCCCTCTCCCACGGCGTGAAGACGACGCACCCGTGTTCCATTCCTCGAACGACCCGCGCATGCGACCGCCCCGCGAACCGCCCGTCCCGTCGCATTAACTCCTCGGCAGGGCAAGCGACACCTTTGGCAGGCGAAACGGGCATCGTTTCACCTCCGCCATGATGACCGCATCAAAAAAGGTGCGCCACACCGTTTAAATTCATATCCTTTTCCTCTTCCCCTTTCTCTCTCTTGCTACAGGGACCGGGAAAGGGGATATTTCGAAAGGGATCCTTCTCCGCGAAGGAAGCGGGCCCCGAGCCCTCCTACTGATCAGGGGTTCGAAGGCTGGCCCCTCGGAAGGGTTCGACAGCCGCCCCAGAGCACTCGGGCTTCAAGCTCATTACTGATCAGGGGTTCGAAGGCTAGCCCCTCGAAAGGGTTCGACAGCCGCCCCAGAGCGTTCGGGCTCCGCGCCCACTACTGATCAGGGGTTCGAAGGCTGGCCCCTCGGAAGGGTTCGACAGCCGCCACAGAACACGCAGAGCGAGGGATGACTCTGGGTACGTCTGTTACATGGCCGAGGCTCGGGCTACGCTCCCGAGGTACCCTAGGACATTTCCGAGACCAGTAGGAGCGATTTTGTAATGGAATCCCACCAGAGGGAGGCATCGAGCCCTCGGACCCTATCGAACGGGTCCGGGTCTGGCAAATCACCTGCAGGTACTTTTGGAGCACGCCTCTAGGCCACTAGCCGACCCTTATCGAACGGGGCACGGGCGTCCACTCGGATCACCCGTTAGCAACTCACTGGAGACACCATGTTCGGCGCCCTCCGAGGGCAACATGGCACTTTCCCCCCTTCCTCCTTGCGGAAAGGCGACGAAGGGGCGTATAATAAAAGTCGAGACAGTCCTTGATCATCCTCTCGCTCCGTGTAGAGGCTAGGGGGCTGCTCTCGCAAACCCGGCTACGGCCAAACCGTTGACAGTGTCAACAAACCAGCCTGAAAACTCGGAACCTGACCATGCACCCGGGCTATGATCAGGTCGCATGAGGGAACAACCAGGCCAGCCAAGGCATCACGAAAGGCATTAAGACCTCAGAGGAGTCAAACCACTCCTCTGAGGCCTCGGGGGCTACATCCGGTGGGTGCGCTCGCGCGCACCCACCGGAACAAAGTGTAACCGAGAAAGGCCGGTCCCCTCGCAAAAAAGTGCGGCAAAGCCTCCAAGCGAGTACCAACACTCCCTTGGAGGCTCGGGGGCTACTGTCGGTACCGTAATTAGGGGTACCCCCAACACTCCTAAACACGGCTGGTAACCACCACCAGCACAAGCTGCAGAGACTGATGGGCACGATTCAGGTCAAGGCTTCGTCTACCCGAGGGACGCGATCTCGCCTCGCCCGAGCCCAGCCTTGGGCGGGAACTGAAGACCTGGACGAAGTTACGCCTCGCCCGAGGGCCTCCTTAGGCAGGGGCGCACCCTCGGCACGCCCAAGGCCCAGCTCTGGCAGGCTTCGTCGAGAAGCAACCTTGGCCAAATCGCCTCACCAACCGATCGTATCGTAGGCGCATTCAATGCAAGGATCGCCTGACACCTTATCCTGACACACGTGCCTCAGTCAGCAAGGTCGAAGTGACCGCAGTCACTTCGCCCTTTCACTGACTGACCTGACAGGAAAATAGCGCCGCTCGCCCCGCTCTGATTGCTGTGCCACCCGCTAGGGTGAGGCTGACAGCAGCCAAGTTCAGCCTCAGGCGCAACAGGAAGCTCCGCCTCGCCCGACCCCAGGGCTCGGCCACAACCTCGGCCTCGGAAGGAGGTCTCCGCCTCGCCCGACCCTAGGGCTCGGCCTCAACCTCGGCCTCGGAAGGTGGTCTCCGCCTTGCCCGACCCTAGGGCTCGGCCTCAACCTCGGCCTCGGGAGGAATCGTGTCCTCACCCGACCCCGGCCTCGACCTCAGGAGAAGTCTCCGCCTTGCCCGACCTTGGGCTCGGACTGACTGCTCCATTGGGGATACATCATTACCCTAACCCTAGCTAGCTCAGGCTACGGGGAACAAGACCGGCGTCCCATCTAGCTCGCCCCGGTAACAAGTAATGATGGCTCCCCGCATGCGTCCATGATGACGGTGGTTCTCAACCCCCTACGAAAGCAAGGATACGTCAGCAAGATCCTAGCAGCACCGACAGCTGTGCTTCTACAGGGCTCAAGCACTCCTCCGACGGCCACGTTATCACCTACGCAGGGCTCTAGCGCCTCTCCAACAGCCACGTTGGCATGTACACAGGGCTCAGGCACCTCACTGCCAGACACGTTAGCGCATAGCTACACCCCCCATTGTACACCTGGACCCTCTCCTTGCATCTATTAAAGGGAGGCCCAGGGCCTTCATGCGGAGGGTCACACGGGGGAACAAGCTGATGAACAGGCTCACTCTCTCTCTCACGCGAGCGCTTGTAACCCGTACTACGAGTGCATCCCCCTGGCGCAGGATAACACGAGCCACGTTTTCCCCCTTGTGTTCTATCTCGCGCCAACCCATCTGGGCTGGGACACACAGCGACAAATTTACTCGTCGGTCCAAGGACCCCCCGGGGTCGAAACGCCGATAGGCCCCATGTTGGTGATGGCCGCAATTTTCTCCGGGTTGGCCTCGATGCCCCGCTCGGAGATGATGAACCCCAGGAGCATGCCTCGGGGGACTCCGAAGATACACTTCTCGGGATTGAGCTTCACGCCCTTCGCTCTCAGACACTTGAATGTCGTTTCAAGGTCGGAGAGGAGGTCGGAGGCTTTCCTCGTCTTAACAACGATGCCATCGACGTAAGCCTCGACCATTCGGCCGACATGCTCTCCGAACACGTGGTTCATGCACCTTTGGTATGTTGCACCTGCATTCCTCAAGCCAAATGGCATAGTAGTGTAACAGTACATGCCGAAAGGTGTGATGAAAGAAGTCACGAGCTGGTTGAACTCTTTCATCTTGATTTGATGATAACCTGAATAGGCATCGAGGAATGACAGGGTTTCGCACCCAGCAGTGGAGTCCACAATTTGATCGATGCGAGGCAGAGGGTAGGGAACCTTCGGACATGCTTTGTTTAGACCAGTGTAGTCTACACACATCCTCCACTTCCCACCTTTCTTTTTCACAAGCACAGGGTTGGCTAACCATTCGGGATGGAATACCTCTTTGATGGACGCTGCAGCCATCAGCTTGTGGATTTCCTTGCCTATGGCTCCGCGCTTTTCTTCGTCGAAACGGCACAGATGCTGCTTCACGGGTCGGGCACCGGCTCGGATGTCCAGTGAGTGCTCGGCGACATCCCTCGGTATGCCGGGCATGTCCGAGGGACTCCATGCAAAAACTTCGGCGTTCGCGGAGAAAGTCGACGAGCACTGCTTCCTATTTGGGGTCGAGCTCGGAGCTGATCCAGACTTGCTTGCAGGCGTCGTTGCTGGGGTCTAGAGGGACGGACTTAACTGCCTCGGCCGGTTCGAAGTTGCCGGCATGGCGCTTTGCATCGGGCACCTCCTTGGAGAGGCATTCCAGGTCGGCGATGAGGGCCTCGAACTCGGCGAGGGCCTCAGCGTACTCCACGCACTCCACGTCGCATTCGTACGCGTGTCGGTACATGGATCCGACGGTGATGACCCCGTTGGGGCCTGGCATCTTGAGCTTGAGGTACGTGTAGTTGGGGACGACCATGAACTTGGCGTAGCACGGTCTCCCCAGCACTGCGTGGTAGGTTCCTCGGAACCCAACCACCTCGAACGTGAGGGTTTCCTTTCAGAAGTTGGAGGGAGTCCTGAAGCAGACGGGCAAATCGAGTTGCCCGAGGGGGCGGACGCGCTTTCTGGGGATGATCCCGTGAAAGGGTGCCGCACCGGCTCGGATCGTGGATAGATTGATCTCCAAGAGCCTGAGGGTCTCGGCGTAGATGATGTTGAGGCTGCTGCCTCCATCCATGAGGACCTTGGTGAGCCTGGCGTTGCCGATGACGGGATGGACAACGAGCGGGTATCTTCCTAGGTTCGGCACGTAGTCGGGGTGGTCGTCTTGGTCAAAGGTGATGGGCTTGTCGGACCAGTCTAGGTAGACTGGCACTGCCACCTTTACCGAGCAGACCTCCCGGCGCTCCTGCTTGTGGTGCCGAGTCGAGGAATTCGCCACTTGCCCACCGTAGATCATGAAACAGCCGTGGACCTCGGGGAACTCCTCTGTCTTGTTGCCCTCCTTCTTGTCGTTGTCTTGGTCTTTACCATCTACCGCCGGTGGCCCGGCCTTATGGAAGTAGCGCCGAAGCATGACGCATTCCTCAAGGGTGTGCTTGACGGGACCCTGGTGATAGGGGCATGACTCCTTGAGCATCTTGTCGAACAGGTTGGCCCCTCCAGGAGGCTTCTGAGGGTTCCTGTGCTCGACAGCAGCGACGAGATCCGTGTCGGCGGCGTCGCGCTTTTCTTGCGCCTTCTTCTTGGCCTTCTTCTTCGTACCCCGCTGGGCGGACGCCTCAGGGACGTCTTCCGGCTGCCGTCCCTGAGGCTGCTTGTCCTTCCTGAAGATGGCTTCGATCGCCTCCTGACCAGAGGCGAACTTGGTGGCAATGTCCATCAACTCGCTCGCCTTGGTGGGAGTCTTGCGGCCCAGTTTGCTCACCAGGTCGCGGCAAGTGGTGCTGGCGAGGAACGCCCCGATGACATCCGAGTCGGTGATGTTGGGCAGCTCGGTGCGCTGCTTCGAAAATCGTCGGATGTACTCTCGTAGGGATTCCCCTGGCTGCTGGCGGCATCTTCGGAGATCCCAGGAGTTCCCAGGGCACACGTACGTGCCCTGGAAATTTCTAGCGAAAGCCTTGACCAGGTCATCCCAGTTGGAGATCTGCGAAGGAGGCAGATGCTCCAGCCAGGCTCGGGCGGCGTTGGAGAGAAACAGGGGGAGGTTGCCGATGATGAGGTTATCGTCGTCCGTTCCTCCTAGCTGGCAGGCCAGCCGGTACTCCGCAAGCCACAACTCCGGCCTTGTTTCCCCTGAGTACTTGGCGATGGTAGTCGGGGCCCGGAACCGGGTCGGGAACGACGCCCGTCATATGGCCTGGCTGAAAACTTGCGGACCTGGTGGTTCGGGCGAGGGGCTCCGATCCTCCTCTCTGTCGTAGCGTCCCCCACGCCTGGGGTGGTAGCCTCAGCACACCTTCTCGTCGAGGCGGGCTCGACGGTCGCGGCGGTGGTGCTCGTTGCCGAGGCGACCTAGGGCTGCAGGCGTCGCGTCCCACGTGCGCCCGGTGTGGACCGAGGCCTCCCGCATGAGTCGGGAAGTCGTTGCGCGATGCTCCGGGGGGCACCCTTGCCTTCGGGAGGCAGAGCTTTCGGCCCGTCAGACCGCGGCATCCGCCAGGAGATTTTTGAGTTCTCTCTAGATACGCCGCCCCTCGGTGGTGGATGGCTCCGGCATTGCTCGGAGCAGTATTGCCGCTACAGCCAGATTCTGGCCGACCCCGCTAGAGGCCGAGGGCAGCCTTGCCCTGGCATCGTCAGTGATACGGTGCTGGACGTCCTGGGCCTGATGACGCGCTTCTCTGGCGAGTGCTCGGCCTGCCCACTCCTGCTCGACGTTTTGCCGGAGCTGCACAAGTTGCCCTGCTTCCTCGTCAAGCTTGGCCTGCATCTCGTGGATTTGCTCGAGCTGTGTGTCCTGACCCCCCGCAGGGTTTGGGACCACAGCTAGCTCCCGTAAGATGTCAACGCGAGGCGTAGGCCCAGGGGGATCGTCATCCTCCGGCATACCAAGGTGGTTGCCTTCGTCGTCACCCCCTAGATCGACGTGGAAACATTTGCAACTTGGGCCACAACCCTCGTCGTCAAGGCTGTGGCCATCATCGGAGCAATCGGAGAGGCAGTAGTCACATGCGGTCATGAGGTCTCGCATGGCACTAGGATCGTGGAGCCCGGAGAAATTCCAACCGGAGTCGGGACCGTCCTCTTCCTCGGAACTCAGAGGCCCGTAGGTTGAGACGGCCGTCAGTCGGTCCCAAGATGACCACATATGATACCCCGGAAGGTTCGGATATGCCTTTATGAAAGCGCTCACCGAAGCGGGGTCGCTTGGTGGATCAAAGCTGAATCTAAAAGGTGACGAAGTCGCGTCGGGGATGGACTGCACCGTTATCTCAGGTACGAGGCTAACGCCCAGCAAGCCCTTCGTGAGTGTGATGGCGTCATCTGTCTGCTTGGGGTTGGCATGTTGCGGGGAGACGACATCCGTCGTTGTCACGGGTGCGAGGACAACGCCTGACATGTCCCCCGCTGGGGCGTCGGTGTCGTCGACTCGCTCGACAGCCGACGAGGCGCCGCCTCCTGCTTGGCCACGGTTGCCCCGTCTCCTCCTTCTGTGACGAGGAGGGTGGCGGGATAAACCCGGATGCTGCTTCTCCGCCACGGGGGGAAGACGTCGTCGAGTTCGCCGCCGCCGGGCGAGCTGATGGCCGTCGTTGTTGCTGTCGCGCTGTGGGGGGAGGAGTACCATGTTGTAGCCACCGTCGAGGGACATGAACTCGAGACTCCCGAAGCGGAGCATCGTCTCGGGCTGAAGAGGTTGCTGAAGGCTCCCCATCTGGAACTCAACGGGAAGTTGCTCGTTAACACGCAGCAGGCCCCTACCTGGCGCTCCAACTGTCGGCGTTTCGACCCCGGGGGGTCCTTGGACCGACGAGTAAATTTGTCGCTGCGTGTCCCAGCCCAGATGGGTTGGCGCGAGATGGAACACAAGGGGAAAACGCGGCTCGTGTTATCCTGCGCCAGGGGGGTGCGCTCGTAGTAGGGGTTACAAGCGCTCGCGAGAGAGAGAGAGTGAGCCTGTTCGTCAGCTCGTTCCCCCGCGCGACCCTCCCGCATGAAGGCCCTGGACCTCCCTTTTATAGAGGCAAGGAGAGGGTCCAGATGTATAATGGGGGGTGTAGCTAGGCGCTAACGTGTCTGGCAGAGAGGTGCCTGAGCCCTGTGTACATGCCAACGTGGCTGTCGGAGAGGTGCTAGAGCACTGCATAGGCGATAACGTGGCCGTCGGAGAAGTGCCGGAGCCCTGTAGAAGCACAGCTGTCGGTGCTGCTGGAATCTTGCTTACGTCTCCTTGCTTCCGTAGGGGGCTAAGAACCACCATCATCATGGACGCACGCGGGGAGCCATCATTACTTGTTACCGGGGTGAGCCAGATGGGACGCCGGTCTTGTTCCCCGTAGCCTGAGCTAGCTAGGGGTAGGGTAATGATGTATCCCCCATGGCGCGGTCGGTCCGAGCCCAAGGTCGGGTGAGGCGGAGACTTCTCCTGAGGCCGAGGCCGGGGTCGGGCGAGGACGTGATTCCTCCCGAGGCCAAGGTTGAGGCCGAGCCCTGGGATCAGGCGAGGCGGAGACCACCTTCCGAGGCCGAGGTTGAGGCCGAGCCCTGGGGTCGGGCGATGCGGAGACCTCCTCCCGAGGCCTGAGGTCGGGCGATGCGGAGCTTCCTGTTGCGCCTGAGGCCGAACTTGCTGTTGTCAGCCTTGCCCGGGTGGCTGGCGCGACAGTCGGAGCGGGGTGAGCGGCGCTGTTTTCCTATCAGACCGGCCAGCGAAAGGGCGAAGTGACTGCGGTCACTTCGACCCTGTCGACTGAGGCGCGCGTGTCAGGATAAGGTGTCAGGCAATCCTCGCATTGAATGCGCCTGCGATACGGTCGGTTGGTGAGGCGATTTGGCCAAGGTTGCTTCTCGACGAAGCCTGCCCGAGCTGGCCTCGGGCGTGCCGAGGGTGCGCCCGCTGCCTGAGGAGGCCCTCGGGCGAGGCGTAACTTCGTCCGGGTCTTCAATTCTCGCCCGAGGCTGGGCTCGGGCGAGGCGAGATCACGTCCCTTGGGTAGACGGAGCCTTGACTTGAATCGTGCCCATCAGTCTCTGCAGCTTGTGCTGATGGTGGTTACCAGCCGTGTTTAGGAGTGTTAGGGGTACCCCTAATTACGGTACCCGACATTTCTAAATTTAACAACTTCTCATCTAACCTTATTTCCTCTCTACATTTGGCAACCATTTAGCAACTCTCTAAACAAAAATGTTTACTGCATTATGTAGATAATGAAGGTAATTAATCACATTTGTGACTTTATTTTTTTATGTGGATAGATACAAAAAAATCTACAACCTATATTTAGAGAACTATTGAAGAACTCAGATTTTTTTACTCCCAAAGTTATTTAGCAACTTCTTAAATCTATGATTTAGAGAGCTAAAATTTATATAACTATTGGAGTTGCTCTTAGTTGCAAGAATTCATTTAGTAGTACCTTTCGGCTTTACGGTTAACGTTTTGGGTAGAGTAATGTTGTAACAAAATCAAATTTCTCGTGATTTATAAGGGCACACTTTTCTTTTACTCTCTAAAAATGGAGAAACAAGAAATCAAGAAACAATAACTGTAATTATTCATAAGTACATAAAAATGATGGCGGTTGTAGCTAGCGAGCTATATATGTTTTTACCGAGAGAGACCGAGAGCTCGGACAACACGAACAACCAGGTGCTGTTTGGTTCACGAAATGTAACGTAAAGGGTAATGATAATAATTTACACTCGATTACGGGCGGTAACAAGTTTGAATAGTTCGGTATCAATTTTTAGTATGGTATCTGATTACGGTTAGACTAAAACAAACATGATTTAACGTTATCACTTACCCATTATGTTACAAATATTTGAACCAAACGGTACCCAGGTTTCTATGACCAACCTTTGCAGGATGAGCAGTTTTACAACTATCTGTAGCACTATATATATATATATATATATATATATATATATATATATATATATATATATATATATATATATATATAGTACAAAACAACAGTATTTATATATTTGTCGTCTGCCTAGGTTCTACCTATGCGTGGGTACACACCACTGATAAAATGAGACTAGATGAGCATCGTACATCGCGTCAAAAAATCGAGATAACAATATTGTCTCCTCTGGTTTTGATCTATTATTTCTTTTTAGCTCAAAAGATTAGCATCACATGATTATAGTTTCCAACGCGTGTATATTTCTCTGATAATCGAAGATAAATATTATTTCATAGTTGTTGGAGCGAGGACGAGACTAGCCCCCATCACCATTTGTTTACTGACTAATTGTCGAAGTGTCCTATGCAGAGCAAAGAGCTAGGGGGGACGAAGGCAACTGCGGGGGCAAGCCCTAGGCCGCCTTCTAGCGACGAAGACTCTCCTCCTACGACGCCAAAGGACAAAGGCCCTCGTCTTGCGAAAGTCCGGCCTACTTTGGCTTGGGCCGGGCAAGAGCCGCGAAGGGATCGTCCAAGGAAGGGCTCTCAGAGTGAAGGCTCCACAGAAGCTTTTTCAGGAAAGACGCATGACTTCGCGCCCACATTAACAAAAGTTTTCATGGGAACGACGACTGTGACCCAGCGATGGCGGGCCCACCCCTAAGGAATCAGGGTGAGCCCGCCTGTCAGCCTTCTACAAGGTAGAAGAATGGGTGTTGGAACTTGCTCTCCTGGGCAAGATGATCCAACGGGGGAGTAAGTAGAGTACAAACAAGGTTTTAGCTCGAGATGACAATTGCTCTGTTAATCTAGCCTCTCAAGGGCACTGTGCGGGGGTATTTATATGTGCCTGAGTGCCCAGCGTCTTGGATTAAGGACGCATGTGCCCTCAGGCGCCTAGGTCATCCTCGGAATATTCCCATAAAACAGGGTTACAGACTGTCATTACAGAAAAGCCTTTACAAATCGGGCCCGTAATACACCCAGCCGCGCGGGGCCTATTACAATGGGCCGAATTCCACGTGGGCCTTCATGTTGGACGAGGACGCGGGACGGAGCGACCTCGTCGTAAGCCTTCGTCTTGCAGCGTGTTGGACGAAGGGTGGAAACTGCCGGTCGCTTCGCCTCCGTTGGTGCAGCGAGATTGGCGGAGGCATCGAGCGAAGGGTAGCGTCTTCGCCTTCGCCCCAACATTTGCCCTCCGAGGGACCAGTTCGACTAAGTCATCTGGTGCTGAAGGCGTCACTAGATGGTGGAGACGCTGCCCTCGCTCGAAGTGGTTCCGCGGGGGTTTTTGATGTGACCGTTGATGGACGCCGTACTGTTGGATTGCGGGTTTCTAAAAGCGTCGCATCCTATGTATAAAAGGGGGTGGGGGTGGTGCAGGTTGAGTTTTACCTTTTTGCGCGCCGCGAAAACCCTAGCCTCCTTTTGAAACTGCTCGTTTGCTCGCCTGCCCTCCTTGCTCCTGTTCGTCGGAGATCTGGCTCGCGTGAAGCGGACCGCACGCCGCCGCCGACGGTACGTAGCCATGTCGTCTTCTTCCTCGTCTGCTGCGACCACGCCGACGGCCGAGGCGTCGTCCGAAGATACCTCGAGCAATGTGGCGGCGGCAGAATTACGACCGGGTGATACGGTGGAGTTCAGCGTTTCGCGGATTTCGTCGGTCCGCGTGCAGGATATGCAACAGCTGGGATATTTTGGCAGCGGGGTTGGGCGTGTCTCGGGGGCAGAGGAGGTTCCCGAGCCCGAGGGCGAGTTGGTTGTTTTCGAGGCATTTTTCACCGCTGGCCTTCGCTTGCCTGCGCATAGGTTTGTGTCGGAGGTCCTGCAGAGATTCAAAGTCCAGGTCCACCAGCTGACACCTAACGCCGTGGTGGCTCTGGTGAAGTATGTATGGGCAACGACTTCGTATGGCGGTCAGCCTTTGGTGGAAGTCTTCGCCAAGCAATACTGTCTGCACTGGCAGAAAAGAAAAATTGGACATAAGATTGCACAATTTGGATCGTGCACTTTCACGCCGAAGTCCGAGAAGACTTCGATGGAAGTCATGGAGTTGGTTCCCTGCGCCCGTAACAAGTGGGGCAACTGGTGGGATTACTGGTTCTATGTTTTAGAGGCCGAAGTCGAAGACCACCTAGGGCTCCTTGCGGCCATTATGTGCTCCCATTATTATGTGGCGTACCCGCCATTTGATGTAGCGGAGGATGATGAGAATGAAGGGGCCCTTCGGATCGCTGCCCGTACGAGTAGTGGGCGCGATCTAGTTGAGGAATTCATCGGGTATGGGGTGTGGCCCTTGGCGCATGGATGGGCGTTGGGCGAAGTATGCCCTTGCGAGATGCCCTCCCTTGGTGGGCGGAAAGTGCGAAGTCCACTTTTTGCTTTGGATGTGCGAGGCCGGGATCCTGCTGCGATCGTGCGCGAAGCAGAGGATGGGGCGGTGCGAATTGTTGGGCGTTATGTGCCGAGGATGGAGGCCCTGCGGAGCTGGGATATTCGCGGATCCAATGACCGCCTGAATAGGGTCTTCGAGTTGAATCGCTTACCGTATGGCGGTTATCCCAGGGATGACGTTGTCGACCACCACGGGAAAGGGCCAGCGACTGTGACTGAAGAAGACCCTGCGCAGGAGGCCACCCCAGTCACTAAGAAAAGAAAACTAGGTACTGCAGGGGGGGGGGGGAACTGGGGGTCTCTGATAGTTTTGCTGTGGAGTTGATGGGGATGTGCGTAGCCCTCGGGGGAAGGATGTCTTCGCTCGAGCTCCGGGAGTCTTCGGCGCGGATGCTGGAGGTTACCAGGGGTCGATGGCCCAAGAACGTTCTGATCCCCCACGCGGCTGGCGAAGACTTCTTTATGTCTCGCATGGCTCGTGACTTGAGGGTGTTTCCTTATGGACAGAATATTGCTGCTGTTGTGTCGGTAGTGATGAACAAGGATCGTCAAGACGCTACGCAGAAGCGCCGGGTGGTCGTCAGGATGGCAGATCCCATGCACGAGGCGAAGAGGGCGCGAGGGAGCGCGAAGGCTGCTGCCTTCGACAGTAGCAAGCCGTTGCCGGCTGCGAAACCAGCTGCACCCAGACCCAGCAAGGCGTCGACAGGCGTGAAGACTGCAACTGCTAGCGGAACCAAGCCTCCCCCGGGCGAACCCTCGAAAGGACGGGAGCCGCCATCACCCGCGAAGTTGCCTTCGCCGGGGAGACGTGTTGCTGACTTCGGCACGAATATCAGTGTCGAGGATTATCTTGTTGGTAGGTTTTTTTACCGGAGATATGTTGCAGGGTCGGGTGATGGACAATTGGTTGTTGTCCCGCCATCGGTTGCAACCACTTCGCCATCGGCGGTGGTAAGGGCGAATGGAGCCGCGCAGGACCCGTGGGCCACCTTCTGCGCGAGCGGCGAGATTCTGACAGCCGCTGCCGCTAAGGACGTGGTGGGCACCATGTCCCAGCGGCTGAGGGAGGTGTCGCAGCAGCTGTCACAGCAGCTGACGCAGCAGCTGATGCAGCAGCTGAAGCAAGTAAGTTGTGCTGGACTTCGATGTTTGTTGTTTCCATGAATGTTTGGGTCTCATTTGTTTTTGTCAGGCGGCCGACTTCGCCGACCGTGTTGCATCAGGTGTTCTGACTGCGGACGTTGCTGCCGAAGTCGAGAGGCTTCGGACGCAGCATGCGGATGCTGTCCGGGAGAAGTCGGTTGCAGAAAGCAAAAACCGCAGGCTGGCGGAGAAGGTGGCCGCCTTGGAGGCCGAGAAGACGGACCTCCGGCGCCGGCTGGCGGAGGAGAGGAGGGAGGCTAACCAGGCCGTCGCTGAAGCGCAGGCTGCGCAAGCGGAGGCTAAAGTGGCGCAGGCGGAGATCAGTCTCGCCAGCCAACGCGCCGAGGAGTGGGAGGCGAGGTTCAACGCCCTACGCAGTCGTGTGGACAAGGCCGAGGCCTCGGCGCGCTCGGAAGTCGAGCGGACGCACGCGCAGCTCGTGGAAGCGTACCACGATCTGGGTGCACGGACCGCAGACTTCGAAGTACCTGACCAAGAGGCAGGCCTTCGCTTCCTCGAATGGTTGCAGGAGGAGCTGCTGGTGCTCCCGACTATTGTGCAGGGCTTCATGTCCTTCGCCTCCCTCGTCACCTGCGAGGGGACCATGAATGCGTTGTCCCGCGAGGGGTGCAAACACTACGAGGTCTTCGACCAATCAGACGAGAACTTTGAACGTGAAATTTTCAAGGTCGAAGACCCTGTGGTAAAGCAGTCAGCGAGGGCACTCTTCGATAGGATGTGGGGTCTGCACGGTCGGGAGGCGGTTAGGGAGCGGTCTGACCGGGCGAGAGAGCAGGTAAAGGTTATCTTTTGTTTTTGTGTGGTTATGTGTGGGTACGTGTGGTTTTGCTGAATGAGTGTGCTGTTGCTGCAGATGGCGCGTGCCGAGGATGTTGAGGACCTTGGAGATCTAGTCGGCGCGCTGCCCGAGGCTGAGGTCAACCCGGTGCTGCCCTCGGATGCTGGTGAAGGCTCCTCTGCTGCACCCGTGCCTACTACGGCCGGTGAAGGCCCCTTGCCAGCCCCTATGTCGACGGCCAAAGATCCCTCGAAGGTGATGGCGGAGCTGGCAGCCGAAGACCCCATGGTCGCGGCTGGGCCTTCGCAGGTGGCTTAGTAGGTGTTGGGGATTTAGTAAATTTTGTTTGTGTTACTGAACCTTGGTTGCCGCGCAGGTTCAGGATTTTGGGCCTGCGCACGCAACCGCTACTGACACTGCTAATTTTGTGGCGGCTTCGATCGTGGTTGCTAAAGATGATTCTGATGATTCTGTGCCTAAGTGTTTTGAGTCTGATGATTCTGGGAGTTTGATTGTGTGGATAGAGGAGTCTTTGGATGAGGATTTGGATTCCTTTGTAGCATTGGATGTGGCTGCGGCGGAGGCTTCTCCGCGTGTAATGGGTGGTGAGGATCTTCCGGGTGCGAGTACTGGGCATAGGCGGCGAAGGGCGGTGGCGAAACGGAGAGTGAGTGAGTTGTCGCGAAGTGATAGGCGTCATCGTGGCGAGGTGGAGGGTAGTCGTCTTTGTGTGGACGGGACTGGCAAGCGGGAATTGCTGGCCTCGCCGGCTGGGGCGAGTGTAGGTGAGGTAGAGCTGCGAAGTCTATTTGAGGGCGATGAATTGAGGATAATGCTGTTCAACTATAGGGAGATGGGTATCGTCCCGAAGGTTGAGCCGATGTAATGTGTGATGCCCTCGTTGTATGTATGTAACTATAATTTGTATGATAAGGCTGCGTGCCTTCGCTGATCCGGCCGCGCCCGTAGGTGACTTGTGCACTTGATCTTGCGCATTTATTGTGTTGGTCCGGCTGCACCCGTAGTCGATTTTTGCACGGAGGATCCGGCTGCACCCTTAGGCGACTTTTGCACGGATGATCCTTGGAGGAAGACTTCAATTTTGCACACTTGTTGTGCCAGTCCGGCTGCACCCTTAGGCGACTTGTGCACGGGTAGTCTTTTGGAGAAGACTTCGATTTTGCGCACTTGCTGTGCTAGTCCGGCTGCACCCTTAGGCGACTTTTGCACGGATAGTCTTTTGGAGAAGACTTCGATTTTGCGCACTTGTTGTGCTAGTCCGGCTGCACCCTTAGGCGACTTTTGCACGGATAGTCTTTTGAAGAAGACTTCGATTTTGCACACTTGTTGTGCTAGTCCGGCTACACCCTTAGGCGACTTTTGCGCGGAGTGTCGCACGCGAGGGTAGTCAGCGCTGCCCCTCGCGGTGACTTCGGTGTGGTCGAATGCCGAAGACCGTCGATGCGGTCTTTTTCGACATTGTTCTAATTTTTTGCGGGGGATTTTTACGTGTATATTACATGGCTCCGCCTCATTAAAAACCTCACCCCCGGGAGGAAAAGAGTGCAGGCCGGAGTAAAACTGTTTGGTGAATTACAAGGGCGTGTTAGCCCTGAGGAGTCAAACAAAAAATTTACCAAGATTGTCAATATTCCATGAATGCTCTAAGTCTTCGCCGGATGGCGTTGTTAGCCTGTACGCGCTAGGGGACGCCTTCGTCTTGACGATGAAGGGACCCTCTCACTTTGGCTCTAGCTTGCCCCGTGACTCTGTCCGAGTTGTCCGGACGAGTACAAGGTCTCCTTCGTTGAATTCTCTCGGGACGACTGTGTGGTCGCGCCATGCTTTTGTTTGAGCTTGATATTTGATGAGGGCCTGCAGGGCGAAGACACGGTCTCCGTCGATGAGGTCCTTCGAAGTTGGTTCGTCTATGTCGGGGACGGCTGAAGTGCTCGTCCATGGTGACCCATGTTTTATTTCTTGCGGGGTCATGGCCTCCGATCCATATAGCAGGCGAAAAGGAGTGAACCCAGTCGCCCTGCACTCGGTCGTGTTCAGCGCCCAGACTGCTTCAGGTAAGAGGTCGGCCCATTTGCCCTTCTTGTCATCGAGGAGCATTTTCTTGATGGATGTGAAAATTTTACCGTTGGCACGCTCCACTATGTTGTTGGATTGTGGGTGATATACTGAGGCAAAGGCAAGCTTGGTGCCAATTGAGAAGCAGAAGTCTTTGAAGTCCTGGCTGTCAAATTGTTTGCTGTTGTCAACTGTGAGCTCGGACGGGACTCCAAATCGGCAAACAATGTTTTGCTAGAAGAATTTCTGGGCAATCTTCGATGTTATCGTGGATATTGCCCTCGCCTCAATCCACTTGGTAAAATACTCGACGGCGATGAAGGTGAACTTGAGGTTCCCTTGGGCCGTGGGTAGCGGCCCGACAATGTCTAGGCCCCAGCGCTGAAGGGGCCACGTGTGGGCGATTAGCTTTATGAACTGCGAAGGGTTTCCCGAGCGTGGGGAAAATTTCTGGCAGGCTTCGCAGGACCTCGTCACCCGTTTCGCGGCACAAATCATAGCAGGCCAGTAGAAGCCTTAACGGATCACCTTGGCGGCTAGGGCCCTGGGCCCTGCATGAGAGCCGCAAGTTCCGCTGTTGACATCATGCAGGATCTGGACGCCTTCGGTCTCGGTGACGCATTTAAGCATGGGTTGACTAACCCCCTTCTTGTAAAGCTGTCCCTCAATGAGTGCGAAGTCCCGGCTTCGGTGTTTGAGGTGCTTGGCCTCGTTGACATCGCTTGGATGGTAGTATCCCTATAGGAACAGGGTTATTGGTGCCCGCCAGTCTTCGGTCATGATGAGGTTGACTATGCGGTGGCCCTCGGTGTCGTTGGTTATTTGGAGGCCTTCTAGGCTTCGGACGGCTGGCGTGCCGATGACATGGTAGAACACGTCGAAGGGTAGGGCCTCGCCTTTGGCGGCTGCCTTGGCCAATGCATCGGCCTCCTCATTCTTGGCTCGGTCCACGTGCTGCAAGGTAAAGCCCTTGAACTGTCTCTCGAGACTGCGGACAGCTGCGAGATATTGCATAAGTGTGGGGTCCTTTGCTGCGTAATCTTTCTCGACTTGGCCGACGACCACTTTGGAGTCTGTTCTGATTATGCAGGTGGTGACACCAAGTGCCCGTAGCTTGCGAAGGCCGAGGATGACAGCTTCGTACTCTGCTACATTATTGGTGCATCTGTCGGACTCCAGGGCAAAACTGAGTCGTGCTGCATATCTGTGCTTGACCCCTGTGGGTGAGGTAATGACTGCAGCTGTGCCTGCCCCTGCATGGCACCATGCGCCGTCGCAGTGGATGGTCCACACCTTCTCTGCAGACGTGTCCGGCTGCGTTATTGGCCCGGTCCAATCAACGATGAAGTCTGCCAGGACTTGTGACTTGATGGCTGTCCTGGGCTCGAAGGTGATATGGTAGCCAGAAAGCTCGGCTGCCCATTTGGCGATCCGACAGATGCCTCCGGATTTCTGAACAATTCGTCGAGTCCCCTGTCCGAGGTGACACGTACCTTGAACGCTTCAAAATAATGGCACAACTTGCGCGAAGCCACAACAACTGCCTATGTGATTTTTTCCAGTTCTGTCATGTTGCATTTGGATGTCGTGAGCACTTCGGAGACATAATAAACTGGGCACTATCTGGTTGTGCCCTCTCTGTTCTGCTCTTGGACCAGTGCTGCGCTGACCACGTGCGGCGAAGCTACGACGTAGAGCAACAGGGGTAGCGAGGGGTTGGGGCTTGTAAGAATCGCCAGCTCTAACAGGTGCTGCTTTAGTGAAGCGAAGGCCGCCGCTTGCTCTGGTCACCATGCGAAGTCTTTTGCGCCACGTAGCATTTTGAGGAAAGGTAGACTTCGCTCTGCGGACTTGGAAATGAATCTGTTGAGGGTGGCCAATCTGCCTGTCAGTCGTTGGACGTCTCTGGCTAACTACGGGGGCGTCATGTTGATGATGGCCTGGATCTTGGTCGGGTTGGCTTCGATCCCGCGGTGCGACACCAGGTAGCCCAGTATCTTCCCCTGGCGAACGCCGAAGACGCACTTTTCAGGATTTAGGCGAAGTCGTGCGTCCCACATGTTCGCGAACATTTCTGTGAGGTCAGCCAGATGGTCTTCTTTGCTTTTGCTGGCGACAACGATGTCGTCCACATACGTAAATATGTTTCTGCCGACTTGTCTCTCGAGCACTGTTTTGGTGAGGCGAGAGAATGTGGACCCAACGTTCTTAAGTCCCTCTGGCATTCTGATGAAGCAATACGTGTCGAAGGGTGTTATGAAACTGGTGTTGGCCTTGTCTTCCTCCTTCATATATATATTTGGTGGTAGCCGGAAAAGCAATCAAGGAGCGACATGACTTCGCACCCGGCCGCGCTATCGAAGATCTTGTCGATTTGAGGCAGCGGGAAATTATCCTTGGGGCAGGCCTTGTTGAGGCCGGTGAAGTCAATGCACATCTGCCACTTGCCGCTCTTCTTTTGCACCATGACTACGTTGGCGAGCCACGTAGGGTAGGCGACTGGCTCGATGAAGTTAGCCTCAAGCAGGCGGTGTACCTCGGCCTTGGCGGCTTTTGTCTACTCATTAGACATCTTGCGCAGCCGCTGCTTCTTCGGCCTCACCGAAGGGTCGATTCCCAGGATGTGCTCGATGATAGAGCGACTGACTCCGACCAGGTCGAGGGCGGACCAGGCGAAGACGTCCTTATTCTTGGACAGACAGGAGAGGAGTCTCTCCTCGTCATGCGAAGTCAGGTCTTCGCTTATGATGACCGTTTGCTTGGGCGTTGCCTGGTCAAGGGGAACAGTCTTGGTCCCATCGTTGCTCTGCAGCTGTGCCTTTTCATGCTCTTTGGCGGTTGGGCTGGTAGCCTCGGGGACCTCGCGCTGCGTCGTGAGGCAGTGTACGTTCCTTTGCCCTGGAACGAAGTCTCTTTCTATGTTGTGTGCGACCTGCTGGTTGCCGTAGACTGTGATCGCGCCTTGCGGACTTGGGATCTTCATGCACAGGTAAAGTCCGTGAATGGCTGCCTCAAACTTGTTGATGGAGCCCCGACCCATTATGGCGTTGTAGGGGTACACCATGTCGACGATATCGAAAGTGACTTGCTCACTTCGTGCATTGGGTGCTACACCGAAGGAGAGGGGTAGCTCTATTTTGCCAACAGGAAAGGTGCCCTTGCCGCCGAAGCCATACAGTGGGTTGTCCGAAGGTTTAAGCAAGCTGTGGCTGATGCCCATGCGGTCGAAGGCGTGGAGGAAAATGATATCCGCCTGACTGCCGTTGTCAACTAAGACTTTGTGCAGGTCCCAGCCTGCCACGCTGCAGTTGATAACCATGGCATCGATGTGGGGTGCGTTGCGCAGGTCGACGTCTCTGGCGTCGAAGGTCAATGGCACATGGGACCACTTTGTCTGCATGACTGGACCGGTGACGGCGACATGGTTGATGCTGTGGTAGTGGTCTCTCTTCTGCCGATTCGTGTCGAAGTCGACGCTGGACCCCCCAGTGATCATGTGAATGACTCCGCGATACGGCTGATCAGTGAAGTCTTCTTGTTTTGGTGCTTGGGGTGGTTGGGGTGGTGGATGTTTGGCTGTTGCGGGTGTGGAGGTGGGAGTGGTGAGGTACGATTTGTACCTCCTGGTGGTGTTGGTATGCGTGGTTAGGTGGATGCTGAGCGGGGCCATGGTTGTATGGTTGTGGGAGTTGTTAATATGTGTGTGCGACAACTCTTGGGTTGTCGACTGGTTGCGCCCGAGACATCCTGTCTCTGGTGGCCTTAGTTTCCGGGCAGTCCCTTGTTGGGTGCGCACAGTCTTCACCGTGGAACAAGCAGTAAAATCTGCGCGGCTGCTACGCCCGTCCTCGGCCCCGACCACGAGTTCCGTTGTCGTGGCCCTGAGGGGGGATAATCTTGGCGGCGAGGGGCCTCACCAGCGGGGTGCTGGTTGGCGATGTTGTGTACCTGCTGCTGACTGCGGCCGTCCCGACCGGAGTCTGACTGCGAAGGTCTCGTCCATGTTCGGCTGGACTGCGGAGGGTCTTTGGGTTTCCTCTAGGACTCAACCTTGCGCTGGTGGAGCTCTTCGGATCTGGCATATTTTTTGAACAGCTGATACAGCTCCTGGAGGTTCTTGGGTGGATCTCTGATGCAGTGGCTGTAAAGGACACCAGCCCGAAGGCCACTGATGGCGTAGTGAATGGCGATTTGGTCATCAACCGAAGGCAGTTGTGACTTGAGAGTCAGAAACTTGTGGTAGTACTCCCGCAGAGTTTCTCTTTCCAACTGCTTGTAGAGTGACAGTTCAGCCAAGGCGTCGGTGTCTGGGCGGTACCCTTGGAAGTTGAGCAGAAACTTGTCCCGGAGACTTCTCCAAGATTCAATGGACAGGGGGGGCAACCTGGTGTACCAGGTGAGGGCCGGGCCTTCGAGGCGATGATGAATGACTTGGCCATCGTGGCGTCATCCCCTCCGGATGATGCAACGGTGACTTGATAGCTCATGATATACTATGCTGGGTCAGTGCTGTCGTTGTACTTGGGGTAGGTCCCTGCCCTGAAGTTGGCGGGCCATGGTGACACTTGCAGGTGCGGCGCCAGGGGACTCCGCTCGTCAAGGTAGTTGACACCTTGGAATGCTGTGGCGTGCGGGATGGCGGGTCCGCGCTGAGGAATGAATAGGTCTTCGATTGGCGCGCGCTGTTGGAGGGTTGGGTCGTGTTGCAGACCAAGTTGGCCTTCGCGCTGCATGAGCGCAATCTCTTGCTCAAGCTCCTGAGCCCTCTGCTCCTCGTCGCGTATCATCTGGCGCACCTTGGCCTGCGCAGAGACACGTTGGCGCTTGGCCTCGAGGATCTCTTTCTGCTTCTGGAGGTTGCGGTTCTTGATGTGCAAGGCCCGCAGCTGTAGCTGTTTCTCTGCTGAAACGCCGATGACTTCGCCATCCTCAGTGGCGTCTGTGCCCTCCGGTGGAGCGAAGCCTGGGGGAGGTTGCAGTTGTCCTCCGGAGCTGCAGGTGCGAAGACTGCCCTCGGGTGTAGGTTGTTCATTGCGCTGCCTCTTGCTGAGTGTGTCGTCTTCGCAGGCTTCTTGGTGGGTGGTATCGACAAGGGCCTTGCCCTTTTTCTCGGCCAGTAGCGCTGCCTTCGCTGCTTCGTCAACGGATGGGGCTGCCTTCGAGCTAGCTCTCTTGGGTGCCATCGCGGGTGGTTTTTTCGTAGCACGAACGGTGGGCGCCAAATGTTGGAACTTGCTCTCCTGGGCAAGATGATCCAACAGGGGAGTAAGTGGAGTACAAACAAGGTTTTAGCTCGGGATGACAATTGCTCTGTTAATCTAGCCTCTCAAGGGCACTGTGCGGGGGTATTTATAGGTGCCTGAGTGCCCAGCGCCTTGGATTAAGGATGCATGTGCCCTCAGGCGCCTAGGTCATCCCCGGAATATTCCCATAAAGCAGGGTTACAGAATGTCATTACAGAAAAGCCTTTACAAATCGGGGCCGTAATACACCCATCCGCGCGAGGGCCTGTTACAATGGGCCGAATTCCACGTGGGCCTTCGTGTTGGATGAGGACGGGGCGACCTTACGGTTAAGCCTTCGTCTTGCAGCGTGTTGGACGAAGGGTGGAAACTGCTGGTCGCTTCGCCTCCGTTGGTGCAGCGAGATTGGCGAAGGCATCGAGCGAAGGGTAGCGTCTTCGCCTTCGCCCCAACAATGGGTGTAATTGGGATAGTGTGTCGGCGGTCCTATAATAAGAATGTATTTTGTGGAACCGACCATCAGCCACCCTATAAATACCCCCGTCCTATAGCTAGACACAACATGCTTGATAAGACATTTGAGCTTCCAACGATACATTTTGTCGTGCCAGCTTTCACCCTCTCTCTTGACTACTTGGGTCCAGAGTTCTCAGTCCCAACATTTAGCGCCCACTGTGCTCATTTTGAAGACCAACCCACAATGGCTCCCAACAAAACAAACACTAGGACTAGCTCCCCCGCTCAGGACGTGACTGCGAAGGGCCACCAACAATTCCCACCATTAGAAGATGAGGGCTTTTTTCACTATGGCGAAGACCTAAGCATCAACACCGAAGATCGACTGCTGTTACACAGCCTTCGCATGACAAATAGTCACCTTCAAAAGCAAAAGGAAACCCTGGCAGCCAAGGGAAAAAAACTAGACATGCAGGCAAGAAACAAACATTTGATCTGGGAAGAGATGGAAAAAGCAAGGATACAACAAGAAATCACAGATTTGCAGCACGAGGCCCCCTCGCTAGCAATTACCTAGAATGGACTGCTAGAAAAACGATCAATACTTCAGGCTAGCCCAAGCGCCATGCCCTTTCATGGTTTCAACTTCTAAAATGAGCGAAGCCCCCTCTCTGCATAGCTAGAGGCAATACCATGCCCACATAGTTACAGTGCCAGCTGAGAGCACTGTAAAAATGAATAGGTGAATAGGTGATCCTGCAAAAATGACTTACAACAATACAAACTTGGTCTAAAAGTTAGAGTTGGTGCAAAGTAAACCAAGTTTGTGAGAAGAAAAAGAGAGTGTAACCCTTAAAAACATGGTTTAGAGCATTGGGTAGCTCTTTGAGAAATACTACTAGAGTTTAATTTAAGTTTATATTTGATTTGTGAGACATGGTATTTATTAAATAAATATGAAATAAAAATTTTGAGTTTATGCATCATTGAAAGGGGAATGTGCCTTTGGGCAATTTCTATTATGTTTTGGTGATTAAGTGTCCAACACATTTAAATAAGCTCTCATGTGCTAAACTAAGAGAGAAGTGATAATCAAGGCAAAGGTATGGTTCTAGATTTAGTACATTGGTTTTTGTGTGTACTAATATATTTGTCTAAGTGCTAGAATCAGAGAAAAGAGAAGAAGAAAAGGACTTGGCTGGAGCAGCCAAGACTCAGCTCGGTCTGGCACACCGGACTGTCCGGTGCGCCAGGCTAGCTTCCGGCGAACTGGTCGCTCTCGGGAGAACTTGGCGGCATACGGCTATAATTCACCGGACTGTCCGGTGAGCCAACGGCCGCCAGAGCAACGGTCGGCCACGCAATACGTGGGAGACGCGTGGCCCGCGCCAACGGTCGGCTGGGGGCACCGGACTGTCTGGTGTGCACCGGACAGTGTCCGGTGCGCCAACCAGCTCGGAGTTGCAACGGTCGGCTGTGCCAATTTAGGAAGGAGATCCGCACCAGACATGCTACAGTGACTGTCCGGTGGTGCACCGGACTATCCGGCGCGCCACCCGACAGAAGGCAAGAATTGTCTTCCTTGTTGGCCTCCAACGGCTCCTAGCTGCCTTGGGGCTATAAAAGGGACCCCTAGGCGCATGGAGGAGAACACCAAGCATACTTTGAGCATTCTAAGTCTTCCACACTCCGTCTCCGCGCACTTGATCGACCGTGTTAGTGATTTGAGCTCCGTTCTTGTAGTGAACTCGTTGTGCTTCATTTTGAGCTCAAGTCTTGGCTTGTGTGCGTGTGTATTGCTGCGAATTTGTGTGTGTTGCTTCCCATCCTTAATCTTGTGCTTTCACCGTGATCTTTATTGTAAGGGCGAGAGACTCCAACTTGTGGAGATTCCTCGCAAACGGGAAAAGAGATAAGCAAAGAAAAGACGTGGTATTCAAGTTGATCATTGGATCACTTGAAAGGGATTGAGTGCAACCCTCGTCCATTGGGACGCCACAACATGGAGGTAGGCAAGTGTTATACTTGCCGAACCACGGGATAAACTCACGTGTCTTTTGTGATTGTTTTTCTGTGATACTTGTGTTCGCAAGAGCTCGCTACTTAGCCATACTAACACTTAACCAAGTTTTGTGGCTATTAGTTATTGAATTTTACAGGATCACCTATTCACCCCCCTCTCTAGGTTCTCTCAATTGGTATCAGAGCCGTTCTCTTCACGAAAGAGAGTAATCGCCCGAAGAGATGGATCCTAAGGGAAAGGGGATGGTGGTCAACGATAAGGAGAAGGAGTCCATCTTCAATGAGCCAAGGGACGACAAGCCCACTGACTCTGGCTCGAGTCATAAGAAGAAGGACGGGAAGAAGAAGAGGCGCATCAAGAAGATCACCTACTACGACAGCGACGAGTCTTCTTCTTCCCAAAGAGACGACGACGACGAGAAAAGGAAACCGGTTAATTCGAGTTTTTCATTTGATTATTCTCGTATTCCTTATAATTCCAATGCTCATTTGCTTTCCATTCCTCTTGGTAAACCTCCACACTTTGATGGAGAGGACTACACCTTTTGGAGTCACAAAATGTGTGGTCACTTATTTTCTCTCCATCCTAGTATATGGGAGATAGTAGAAAATGGAATGCAATTCGACAGTACCGATAACCCTGTGTTTATCAATGAGCAAATCCATAAGAATGCACAAGCTACCACTGTTTTGCTAGCATCCTTGTGCAGGGACGAGTACAACAAGGTGAGCGGCTTGGACAACGCCAAGCAAATATGGGACACCCTCAAGATATCGCATGAGGGGAACGATGCCACCATGATCACCAAAATGGAGTTGGTGGAAGGCGAGCTAGGAAGGTTTGCCATGATTAGGGGAGAGGAGCCAACGCAAACGTACAACAGGCTCAAGACCCTGGTTAACAAGATCAGGAGCTACGGAAGCACGAGATGGACGGACCACGACGTCGTCCGACTTATGCTCAGGTCTTTCACTGTTATTGACCCTCATCTTGTGAATCTCATCCGTGAAAATCCTAGGTACACAAAGATGATGCCCAAGGAGATACTCGGAAAGTTTGTGAGTGGGTGCATGATGGTCAAGGAAGCACGATATGTTGATGATGCATTGAACGGCCCAATGCCCATCTATGAGCCCCAGCCCGTTGCACTCAAGGCAACAAGCAGCAGCAGGGAGGTGCTACCTAGCAAGGTAGCACAAGTTGAAGCTGCTGGGCTAAACGAAGATGAGATGGCCCTCATCATCAAGCGATTCAAAACCGCACTAAAAGGACGCAAGGAGCATCCCAACAAGAGCAAAGCAAAGGGAAAGCGCTCCTGCTTTAAATGCGGTAAGACTGGTCATTTTATAGCAAATTGTACCGATAATACTAATGACCAGGAACAAGAAAAGAGCGGGAAGAGGGAGAAGAAGAAGGCCTACAAGAAGGCGAAGGGCGAGGCGCACCTTGGCAAAGAATGGGATTCAGACTACTCTACTTTCGACTCCGACGACAAAGGACTCGCTGCCTCAGCCTTCAACAAATCGACACTCTTCCCCAACGAGCGCCATACTTGCCTCATGGCAAAGGAGAAAAAGGTAAGCGCTCGAGATACCCCTAAGTATACTACTTCAAGTGATGATGACTCTAGTGATGATGAAGTAGATTACACAAGCTTATTTAATGGTTTAGATAGAACTAAAGTAGATAAAATCAATGAATTGATTGATGCTTTAAATGAAAAGAATAGACTCTTAGAAAAGCAAGAGGATATTTTGTATGAAGAGCATGATAAGTTTGTTAGTGTACAAAAATCTCTTGCTTTAGAGATTAAAAGGAATGAAATGTTGTCCTCTGAATTATCTGCTTGTCATGAAACTATGTCTAGCTTAAAGAGTATTAATGACGATTTAAATGCTAAGCTAGAAGTAGTTAATAAATCTAGTTCTAGTATAGAGCATGTTGTCATTTGTAATAGATGTAAAGATTTTGATGTTGATGCTTGTGTTGAACACCTTACTTCTATCGCAAAATTAAATGGTGAAGTGGCAAGTCTTAATGACCAACTTAAGACTTGCAAAAATGACTTTGATAAGTTAAAATTTGCTAGGGATGCCTACACCGTTGGTAGACATCCCTCAATTAAGGATGGACTTGGCTTTCGAAAGGAAGCCAAGAACTTAACAAGCCAAAGGGCTCCCATTCCCAACAAGGAGAAAGGGAAGGCCCCTATGGCTAGTAGTAATCAAAAGAATCATGCTTTCATGTATAATGATAGAAAATTTTCTAGAAGTTCTCATTATAATAGGAGTTATAATGCTTTTGATTCACATGATATGATTGCTTCAAGTTCCAATTTTAATGGTAGGCCTAGGAGAAATTTTGTGTCTCATGCTCCTAGGAAAATGTGTAATAAACCTACCTTTGTATTTCATGCTTGCAACACTACGTATGTACTTTCATGTAAAAATGAAAAAGTGGTTGCTAGAAAGTTGGGGTCCAAATGCAAAGGAGACAAGACTTGCATTTGGGTCCCAAAGACTATTGTAACTAACCTTGTAGGACCCAACAAGAGTTGGGTACCTAAAACCCAAGCCTAATTTGCCTTGCAGGTTTATGCATCCGGGGGCTCAAGATGGATTATCGACAACGGATGCACAAACCACATGACGGGGGAGAAGAAGATGTTCACTTCCTACGTCAAGAACAATGATTCCCAAGATTCGATCATCTTTGGAGATGGGAATCAAGGCAAGGTTAAAGGACTAGGAAAGATAGCCATTTCATCCGAGCATTCCATATCAAATGTGTTTTTAGTTGAATCGCTCGGGTACAATTTATTATCTGTCAGTCAACTATGTAATATGGGATATAATTGTCTATTTACCAATGTAGATGTGTCTGTCTTTAGAAGGAGTGATGGTTCATTAGCTTTTAAGGGTATACTAGATGGCAAACTCTATTTATTTGATTTTTCGAAGGAGGAGGCCATTCTAGATGCATGCTTATTTGCTAAGACTAGCATGGGCTGGCTGTGGCATCGCCGTCTAGCACATGTTGGGATGAAGAACCTTCACAAACTTATAAAGGGAGAACATGTGTTAGGACTAACCAATGTATGTTTCGAAAAAGATAGACCTTGTGCAGCTTGTCAGGCAGGGAAACAGGTGGGAAGCACTCATCACAACAAGAATGTGATGACAACATCAAGGCCACTGGAGCTACTACATATGGACCTCTTCAGACCTGTTGCCTACCTTAGCATCGGGGGAAGTAAGTATGGTCTTGTTATTGTTGATGATTTTTCCCGCTTCACTTGGGTATTCTTTTTGGAGGATAAATCAGAAACCCAAGGGACCCTTAAGCGCTTTCTCAGGCGGGCTCAAAACGAATTTAAGCTCAAAGTGAAAAAGATAAGAAGCGACAACGGGTCCGAGTTCAAGAATCTGCAAGTGGAGGAGTACCTTGAGGAGGAAGGCATCAAGCACGAGTTCTCTGCTCCCTACACACCACAGCAAAATGGTGTGGTAGAGAGGAAGAACAGGACGCTTATCGACATGGCGAGGACGATGCTTGGAGAGTTCAAGATGCCTGAGCGGTTTTGGTCGGAAGCTGTGAACACAGCTTGCCACGCCATAAACCGGTTGTACCTCCATTGCCTCCTCAAGAAGACCTCGTATGAACTTCTTACCGGTAACAAACCCAAAGTATCATACTTTCGCGTATTTGGGAGCAAATGCTACATTCTAGTGAAGAAAGGTAGAAATTCTAAATTTGCTCCCAAAGCTGTAGAAGGGTTTTTACTAGGTTATGACTCAAATACAAAGGAGTATAGAGTCTTCAACAAATCATCGGGTTTGGTTGAAGTCTCTAGCGACGTTGTATTTGATGAGACTAATGGCTCTCCAAAAGAGCAAGTTGATCTTGTTGATGTAGATGAAGATGATGTTCCAACGGCCGCAATACGAACCATGGCGATTAGAGATGTGCGACCACAGGAACAACAAGAGCAAGATCAACCTTCTTCCTCAACAATGGTGCATTCCCCAACTCAAGACGATGGACAGGTTCCTCAGAAGAGGCGTGTGATCAAGGGGGAGCATAAGAAGAACCAGCTATGGAGGAAGAAGCACCACAGGCCCCTCCAACTCAAGTCCGAGCAACGATCCAACGGAATCACCCCGTTGACCAGATTCTGGGTGACATAAGCAAGGGAGTAACCACTCGCTCAAGATTAGCTAACTTTTGTGAGCATTACTCGTTTGTCTCTTCTATTGAGCCTTTCAGGGTAGAAGAGGCCTTGTAGGATCCGGACTGGGTGTTGGCCATGCAGGAGGAGCTCAACAACTTCAAGCGAAATGAAGTTTGGAGCCTGGTGCCACGTCCAAAGCAAAATGTTGTGGGAACCAAGTGGGTGTTCCGCAACAAGAAAGACGAGCACGGGGTGGTGACAAGAAACAAGGTTCGACTTGGGGCAAAAGGTTATGCCCAAGTCGCAGGTTTGGATTTTGAGGAGACTTTTGCTCCTGTGGCTAGGCTAGAGTCTATTCGCATTCTATTAGCCTATGCCGCTCACCACTCTTTCAGGTTGTTCCAAATGGATGTGAAGAGCGCTTTCCTCAACGGGCCAATCAAGGAGGAGGTGTATGTGGAGCAACCCCCTGGCTTTGAGGATGAACGGTACCCCGACCATGTGTGTAAGCTCTCTAAGGCGCTCTATGGACTTAAGCAAGCCCCAAGAGCATGGTATGAATGCCTTAGAGATTTTCTAATTGCTAATGCTTTCAAGGTTGGGAAAGCCGATCCAACTCTTTTCACTAAGACTTGTGATGGTGACCTATTTGTGTGCCAAATTTATGTCGATGACATAATATTTGGTTCTACTAACCAAAAGTCTTGTGAGGAGTTTAGCAGGGTAATGACACAAAAATTTGAGATGTCAATGATGGGCGAGTTGAACTACTTCCTTGGGTTCCAAGTGAAGCAACTCAAGGATGGCACCTTCATCTTACAAATGAAGTACACGCAAGACCTTCTCAAGCGGTTTGGGATGAAGGACGTCAAGCCCACAAAGACACCAATGGGAACCGACGGACATGTCGACCTCAACAAAGGAGGTAAGTCCGTGGATCAAAAGGCATACCGGTCTATGATAGGGTCATTACTTTATTTATGTGCTAGTAGACCGGATATTATGCTCATCGTTTGCATGTGTGCTAGATATTAATCCGACCCAAGGGAATGTCACCTTGTGGCCGTTAAGCGGATTCTTAGATATTTAGTTGCTACGCCTTGCTTCGGGATCTGGTATCCAAAGGGGTCTACCTTTGACTTGATTGGATACTCAGACTCCGATTATGCTGGGTGCAAGGTTGATAGGAGGAGTACATCAGGGACGTGCCAATTCCTAGGAAGGTCCCTGGTGTCTTGGAGTTCAAAGAAACAAACTTCCGTTGCCCTATCCACCGCTAAGGCCGAGTACGTTGCCGCAGGACAGTGTTGCGCGCAACTACTTTGGATGAGGCAAACCCTCCGGGACTTTGGCTACAATCTGAGCAAAGTCCCACTCATATGTGACAATGAGAGTGCAATCCGCATGGCGGATAATCCTGTTGAACACAGCCGCACTAAGCACATAGACATCCGGCATCACTTTTTGAGAGACCACCAACAAAAGGGAGATATCGAAGTGTTCTATATTAGCACCGAGAACCATCTAGCCGATATCTTTACCAAGCCTTTAGATGAGAAAACCTTTTGCAGGCTGCGTAGTGAGCTAAATGTCTTAGACTCGCGTAACTTGGATTGATTTATAGCATACATGTGTTTTATGCCTTTGATCGAGTTACTTTATGCATTTATGAGATTTATTGTTTATTTATGGTGCTCAAGTTGTGCAAGGGATCCCCGGACCTCACAAGTCCATGTGTGAATGATGCACATATTTAGGGGGAGAAGTGCTACAACTTGACCCTTCGAGACTAACATTTGTGCTTGAGTTTACTTGATGTAGTCTCAAAGGTGAATTGAAAGGGAAAGGTGAACTTGGACCATGCAAAGACTTCCATTGCACTTCGGTATTAGTGTACTAACCTCCAAGTTCATATCTATGCTCTTATTGCCTTTTGCTCGTAATTGACGATTTTGGTGAGGCAATGGGATTAAAGGGCCAAGAATGATCCCGTTTTGGTGCTTAATGCCAAAGGGGGAGAAATTAAGGCCAAAGCAAATGGATCAGCTACCACTCGTGAAATTTCGAAAAGAGTAGAGTTAGAACTTTTTGATTTGTCAAAATACTCTTATTGTCAAAATTTGGTCTCTTGTGGGGAGAATTTATGATTAGGGGAAAAGGGGGAGTTTTTGGATCTTGATCATTTTCACTCTTGGATTATCTCTCCTAATGTCCAAACAAGTGAGTTTGACTTAGAGATAGGAAAATAAATTTGATTTGCAAAAACAAACCAAGTGGTGGCAAAGAATGATGCAAATATGCCAAATTTGAGTCAAAAACCATTTGGTCTTCAATTTGAATCAATGTTGCATGTTTTGCATTGCTTTTGAATGTGTTGGCATAAATCACCAAAAAGGGGGGAGATTGAAAGGGAAATGTGCCTTTGGGCAATTTCTATTATGTTTTGGTGATTAAGTGTCCAACACATTTAAATAAGCTCTCATGTGCTAAACTAAGAGAGAAGTGATAATCAAGGCAAAGGTATGGTTCTAGACTTAGTACATTGGTTTCTGTGTGTACTAAAATATTTGTCTAAGTGCTAGAATCATAGAAAAGAGAAGAAGAAAAGGACTTGGCTAGAGCAGCCAAGACTCAGCTCGGTCTGGCACACCAGACTGTCCGGTGGTGCACCGGACAGTGTCCGGTGCGCCAGGCTGGTTTCCAGCGAACTGGCCGCTCTCAGGAGAACTTGGCGGCGTACGGCTATAATTCACCGGACTGTCCGGTGAGCCAACGGCCGCCAGAGCAACGATCGGCCGCGCAATACGCGGGCGATGCGTGGCCCGCGCCAATGGTCGGCTTGGGGCACCGGACAGTGTCCGGTGCGCCAACCAGCCTGGAGTTGCAACGGTCGGCTACGCTAATTTAGGAAGGAGATCCGCACCAGGACATGCTACAGTGACTGTCCGGTGGTGCACCGGACTGTCCGGTGCGCCACCCGATAGAAGGCAAGAATTGCCTTCCTTGTTGGCCTCCAACCACTCCTAGCTGCCTTGGGGCTATAAAAGGGACCCCTAGGCGCATGGAAGAGAACACCAAGCATACTTTGAGCATTCTAAGTCTTCCACACTCCGTCTCCGCGCACTTGATCGACCGTGTTAGTGATTTGAGCTTCGTTCTTGTAGTGAACTCGTTTTGCTTCATTTTGAGCTCAAGTCTTGGTTTGTGTGCGTGTGTATTGCTGCGGATTTGTGTGTGTTGCTTCCCATCCTTACTCTTGTGCTTTCACCGTGATCTTTATTGTAAGGGCGAGAGACTCCAACTTGTGGAGATTCCTCGCAAACGGGAAAAGAGATTAGCAAAGAAAAGTCGTGGTAATCAAGTTGATCATTGGATCACTTGAAAGGGGTTGAGTGCAACACTCGTCCATTGGGACGCCACAACGTGGAGGTAGGCAAGTGTTATACTTGCCGAACCACGGGATAAACTCACGTGTCTTTTTGTGATTGTTTTTCTATGATACTTGTGTTCGCAAGAGCTCGCTACTTAGCCATACTAACACTTAACCAAGTTTTGTGGCTATTAGTTATTGAATTTTACAGGATCACCTATTCACCCCCCTCTAGGTTCTCTCAATCATGTCGGAGATTCTTGTTTGTGCATATTTGAATTTAAAATTCTGACTGAGAATTGAAATTGGAAACCAAAATAGGAACAAGAAAACAAAAAAAGAGAATAAAAGAAAAGAAAAAGCAGCAAACCTCGCTATGGGCCCAAACTTCCCCTCTCGGACCAGCTTTCCTTACCGCGTGGCCCAACCGGGGAAACGATGCTGACACCTGGGACCGCCTCGTCAGCCACATCGCCCGCTCCTTTCTCCCCTTTCTCCTCGCTGGCAACCCGGGGCCCGCTCGACCAGCTCCACCCCATACGCACACCGGTTTCATTCACTAGCACGTGGGTCCCCTCGAGCCAGTGACCATTAACACCGCACGCTCCCACTGATGTGTGGAGCCGTGGGTACTGCTGCTCTTCCCCACCTCGACATATCTAGACAAAAGATATATAAAGCTGTTTTGATGATAGCTTCGATCTTACTGACCTAACCCCTCAAGCCCTAGTATATGTGTTTTGTTTCCGGAACCATGCTTAGAATGTGTGGGCTTCTAAGGCCTCCCTTCTGTCATGTTGCTGCATGTGCTATACTGGGAACAGTGGCGGACCCATAGGGGGCAAAAGTGGGCCATGCCCCCCCAATTTTTTTTTGGAAATACTTATATGTATCATATGATTATAGAAAATATAAAAGACATGGTAGGCCAAAATCACTTCATTGAGCTTGTCCACTGTCCTAATAATAATTATTGCAGCACTAAGTAGATGATCTGTTGATGATTATTACTACTCTTTGTTTAATGGTATGTTTGCTTTTTATTTATACGGTTTTCTTCTTTGAACTTGTATCATGTATTGATATAAAACTTAAATTCTATATGATAGTAGTTATTTATGGTGTTGGTTGATTTTATCATGTGCTTTTTTTGCCCTCCTCCTCCCCAATTCTTGTCCTGCATCCGCCACTGATTGAAAATTTGGGATGACCAAAAGGAACTTGATCATATGGGGTGGTTCTGGGACGAAAGAAATAGGTGGTAGCCAGCTACTAAGTTTGGGATTGCTCGAAGCATTTGAGGTCGAAGATTGTTGTAGCTTAGGGTCCTGAAATAATCCCTATCAGCGCCAGAGGGTCTCCATAAACGACCATAGGACTAAGCGTCAAGGCCTAGTCCGGTGTCCGTGCCGCTCCCCGCCGCGGGCGCCGCCGCCTTCTCCAGCACGCACAATCAGGTCCATCCCGCGCCAGCCATGGCATGAGAGCACGCTAGCTCATCAACGCCCCGTCCCACAGCCCCACTACAACAACCCCATCTTTCCCATCTAGCCAATTGCCCCACATTCCCAAAACCATACGCGTCGCTCTCCCGTTTCTATACGGCACCAAAAAAGATTCCAACTTGGCCCCTCCTCCTACCCACACGGCCACACGTCCCACGATGGCGACGACGTGCCGCCATGCCATGCCTCTATACGACTGCAACATACTGATCAGGACCCTGGCCAGGCGCGACAGTTTCTCACGCGTCATGGCAGTGTGCTATGATCTCCGTGCGCGAGGCCTCTCCGCAGACAGCTACACCTACCCATTTGTGCTCATGGCAATCGGCATGATGAAGCTGTCCGTCGAGGGGCGCAAGGTGCACGCGACCGTGGTGAAGACCAGCTTCCGCTGGGATGCGTACACCACATGTTGGGTCATGCGGATTCCGCACGGAGGGTGTTCTACAAGATGCCGCAGCGATTCTTGGTGCTGTGGAATATGATGATGAGGTGCTACATTAGGTGCGGCCGCTTCATAGCAGCAGTTGTGTTGGCTGTGTAGATGGAGAATGGCGGTGCCACACCTGACAGGGTGACATTGGTGACCGCCGTTACCGCTTGCTCAAGAGCAGGTGTCCTGAGCTTGGGAAGGAGGATTCATTCATACATGGATGGAGACTTTGGATTCAGTCTCCCAGTGGCAAATGCGCTTCTAGACATGTATACGAAGAATGGTTACTTGGAAGAGGCGAGGAAGACGTTCGAGCAAATGCCAAAGAAGAACATCATATCTTGGACTATACTATACTAGTGTCGGGATATGACATTGCTGGTCAGTTGGACACTTCGACAAGGCAATAGTGCTTTTCTACCAATGCGCACATAAGGATTTAATTAATCCTGTGTACTGCAATGCTCAACGCTTGTGTACAACATGGAAGCTTTGAGGAGGCATCGACATTTTTCCGAGACATGCAGCTACAGTCATGAGGATATTTAACTGCTTGTATTTACCGACTTTTTTATCAAGATATTTAACTGCTTTTGGTAGGAAAGAATATGTTTCCTACTTCATAGGGCTCCACGCCTAATAAATAGACCGGTACCGTTGATCTCAATCAAACCATCATCAGGATCCGCCGCCCTGGCTCGCTCCGGTCACGACCTTGCCGTACGTCGTTCCTGGCGAGCTTGTCTGCCGCCAAGAAGAAGCCACGCAGACATGACCTGTCATCTCGATCCGTCGATCTACACGACCACACTGGTGAGCAGTCCGTCTTCCCCTTTTACTCCCCATGTCAAACAATATACTCCTCAGCCCCCTTGGCGCTCGCGACTCGCCCTGGCCTGTAGTGGCGCTCGCCGGACGCCGGCCTGCCTGCTGCCGACCGCGCCTGCTCGCAGTCCACGTCGCCTCGGTCCATGTCGCCGACTCGCTAAGGGCCAACCGCGGACGGGCGCACGGCCATGACGCTGGCGCACTGCCCACCGTGACGCTGTCACGCAGTCGCAGACACGGGGAGCCACGGTCTGGTTGTCCACCGCCACCGGGCGCGCAAGAGCACATGGCCTGGTCGTACGCCAGCGTCGGGCGCGCAAGAGCACACAGTACAATAGCCCACGGTTTGCAGTGGCGCTCGCCGCTTAGGAGCCTGGTGCCTGGAGCCGCTCAGCCGCCGCCGGTGGAATCTAGAGTCCAGCGTGGAGAGTGCCTGGTCCTCGAGATCCATGCATTTGAGTTTTAAGTTCTTATCTTATGTTTTCTCTTTATTTAAATCACACTGTATATGCAGTTAGCAATAATGATTTTGAAGGGCAAGTGTTCATTTGAGATGATTGAGCCACACTTCACGGAAGGCAAGTGTTAAATCTTACCTATTCCTGGGAAATAGTTTACTATTCTCATGCATTCATATGTTAGTTTTTTTTGTATTTGTTACATGTGGTTGGTTGGTTGTGCTTTGTGTTATATGTTGAAGATGGATCGATTGCTTCAAGCTACAAGGAAAAGAGGTCTTGCCAGCACAATGATGATTCTAAAGGGGAACAAGAAAAACCATTCCTTCCAGAGATATGGCAGATGACTCAGTTTTTGTTTGTTTTTTTACCCGAGTCGTCTGCATTTCATTGATAATGAAGGTCCCTATGCTTGTATGTGTAGGGTGTCTGGTCTCATATACATTCCTTTATGCACATTCGAGACGCGGGGCGAGCTGTCTGTTTGTCCCGGTCTTTTCTATAGTCATGGAGCATGTCTTCTTGTTTTAATGTTTCATCTAAATTGGTTGGCTTGTTTTTTTGCAACCGTCATCGTTTTGAATGTGCAGAAATGGTGGTGCTAACCGGGAAAAGGAATCCTGGTATTATCTTGAGGAATTGAAGAAGCTTCTTCCTGGATGGATGTTCCTATTAGTCGATCTTTAAAACACAATGTTGTTAGTGGATGAATGAATTTTCTCCAGAATTCAGTTTGATCCCCGGTAGAGTACTGACAGCGATGAACACGTACGACCCGGGCTTGGCAAACGTGCACAGAGCATGGATTTTAAACTATCTCTTAATATAGATTTTGCATAAGAAATTATATCCTTTAAATAAATATGTGAAGATTATAGATTTATTTTATTGTGCTTATAAAAAGTTGGCTATGTGTCTGAATTGTTTTCTGTAATAATTATTATGATAAAAATCTTACATTAATTATTCCTACTAAGTTTCATTTGTTTCAATAGATAAATTAATTAATAAAAATACTTTTCATTTATGTTGAGTTTTTTTATTTGTTGCAATTTTGTAATTGAAATAGAAATTTAACTTAGCTCTAAATTAGACTAATATTTTAAATTTAAAATAAAAAACAGAAAGCGTAGAAGCCCCTTGTGTAATCATAAAGGTGTTCATGTTATAAGTTTCTTGACTATGTTACAAAATTCATATTTACTTAGTACATAAGTTATGACCTATCCAAAGGATGACTTTCTACCTTCTGGGATCACAAGTCTTTAGCTCTATATAGGCACTCACCCAGAAGTAAGAATGGATGGCTGTGTCGCCTATAATCTCTACTATACTTAAATCACCAGTTTCAACGGTCGTCCTGCGTCATATTTTTACAAATAACCCCTCACATCTATCTCAAATTAACCCTGCATTCCTTCATGCACACAACCTCCATGTTTGGCCCGTTAGCCAGTTGGGTGGTTAAATTAGCGTAAAATATTTTAAAAAAATGGTGCATGCACACAACCTCCACGTCCGACCTGTTAGCCAGTCGGGTGGTTAAATTAGCGTAAAATATTTTAAAAAATGGTGCAGGAGGTGGGGTTCGAACCCAAGCCAGTCGGGTGGTTAAATTAGCGTAAAATATTAAAAAAAATGGTGCAAGAGATGGGGTTCGAACCTAAGCCCTAATGGTATAAAGGCGGGAGACACTGAGTGAAGTCATCTAACCAGTAGAACCTTATGGTAAATTATTTTTAATATTGAATACAAATTGTACATATGTATATACGAGTTTTGTAAAATAAAAAAATATAATCGTGTCGGGCCGGATCAGCACTACGAGCCAAGGTTACGGACCAAACACGACACGACGATCGTGTCGGGCTGGCCCAGGCACTATTAAATGGGTCGTGCCCTAAACCAGCCCGCCAGACACGACCAATTTGGCCATCTATACCTCCGCACGATAATGATAGTACTCGCCTCAGTTGCCGCCACCTCGTTCATCATCCTGCTTCTTTTCTCTCCCCCTCATTCCTCCGCCTCCGCGTCACACATTTTTGGCAAAGGGCGTGGGAGCATGCGCCTCCTCCTCGTATCCGTCCGATACCAGCCCCGACATCGACCCGCGCAGTGCTATTGCACGTCCAAGAGGGTGTTTCACAGCATGCACGCACCATCGTTTTCACCGTCGTCGAACGGCTCGTTCGTCTTCCTGGCCTTCGCCCCTGTTCTTCCTCCCTAAACTGCTGCCCCTGCCCACGGTCGCAGCCGCGAGCCGACTGACGCTCGTCGACACGGGTACGGGTGAGTCGGTCTTGCTCCTGGCTTTTCTTCGTGTGTGTCACCAAGGAGGACATGATGGTGCCTACCACGCTTAGGTTATCTTGGCGATGACGAGTCCAGATCTGAGATATTGGACAACCAAAGCATGTAGCGCGGCAGCAGTCGGCATATGCTACAGAGTTGGTGGTGGTGTTGTGTCGCCTCGGCGGATCCAGGGCTGGAAGGCACTCGCATTCTCTCGCCCTTTTCAGACTGACGCCTGGTGTGGGTGCCTCTCGGTTTGGAGCTGCTCTAGCTGGGCTTTTTTCTCCGCTTGCGTGCTCTCGCCCTGTATGTATCTAACGGTATACTACCTATGTTGCGTCGAGATGTCCATGTCTTCGTCGTGTCCTTCTCCGGCAACGAACAGGTATGAATGCCTCTTCCCTTCCCTTCCTGGTCTACGAAACCTTGGAAGTGGGGGAGGACGAGGGATGGGGTCCCTGATTTGCTGCCTATGGTACCCATTCGATGGCTTAGTCAAATAAAAAAATATGCAGATAGCAGAGACAACCAACAAAAAAATCTTGAGATCTTTTTGGTGGATAGTTTACGTAGGTATTATTGTGAGCCGTCGCAACGCACGAGCAACCGACTAGTTAGAAATAAAATATGAGTTAATATAATGTATGATGTATATTTGGTTGGTTTGACTTGTTGAATGCGACGTCCTCTAGACTCGACTTAAATTAAGATATCATAATATGGTATTTGAGAATACCCTTCTTCCAAACTTGTGTATAACACCCAAAACTCTAATTTAAATTAAAGTAAAAATATCTCCTAAGATTTATTTAAATTGAGTGACTTTTATATAGATTATGCTTTAAAAGATTATTTTTCTTAAAGTAAATATTTTGTTTCTACAATGCATGCTCAATTATTGCTTGTGTGAATTTAAATTTATATTTAAAATTTTGCATTTGGATTTAAACTCTTTCCTAAAATTTCAAAAAGTATTTTTTGTATTTTTCTCTAGTTTGTGTGCCGCTCTCCTCACTCAGTCATTAGAATTGTCTTGCTCGAGTTCGATCAGAACTTTGTTCTATGTAAGCACTAAGTCCTAACGAGAATCACAACCGCTGACGAATAGGACCCATTTATCAGAGTCTTAGAATCCTGTGTGATGAATATGTTTCGTAAGCTTCAGGACACAATAAACTTTATAACCATCGTCCTTGATACATGCATATTAATAACAATATTAAATATGATAATATATAAAATAATACAAATAAATACTTAGTACAGATTATTATTATTTTTAAATATGATTAATTATATATTAGAGCCATGGTCACGTGTCAAGACTTTGGAATTTCCGTCCGAACTATGCATATCATTTGGTCGGTGAAAATTTTGTGCTAATGCAATATCCAAATTGATCTCTAAATAATGGTGTTGGCGTTTCGACCCCGGGGGTCCCTGGACCGACGAGTAAAATTGTCGCTGCGTGTCCCAGCCCAGATAGGTTGGCGCGAGACGGAACACAAGAGGGGAAGAACCGCGGCTCGTGTTATCCTGCGCCAGAGTGGGTGCGCTTGCAGTAGGCGTTACAAGCGTTCGCGAGGGAGAGAGAGAGAGCACGAGCCTGTTCGTCAGCCCGTCCTCCCGCGCGACCACTCTCCCGTATGAGGGTCCTGGCCCTTCCTTTTATAGATGCAAGGAGAGGGTCCAGGTGTACAATGGGGGTGTAGCAATATGCTAACGTGTCCGGCAAAGAGGAGCCAGAGCCCTATGTACATGCCAACGTGGCTGTCGGAGAGGAGCTAAAGCCCTGTGTAAGCGGTGTCGTGGCCGTCGGAGGAGCGCTTGAACCCTGTAGAAGCACAGCTGTCGGGGCTGCTGGGACCTTTCTGACGTCTCCTTGCTTCCGTAGGGGGCTGAGAACCGCCGTCGTCATAGACGCACGCGGGGAGCCATCATTACTTGTTACCGGGGCGAGCCTGGATGGGACGTCATTCTTGTTCCCCCGTAGCCTGAGCTAGCTAGGGGTAGGGTAATGATGTATCCTTCATGGTGCGGTCGGTCCGAGCCCAAGGCCGGGCGAGGCGGAGACTCCTCCTAAGGCCGAGGTCTGGCGAGGACGCGATTCCTCCCGAGGTCGAGGTTGAGGCCGAGTCCTAGGGTCTGGCGAGGCGGAGACCGCCTTCCGAGGCCGACGTTGAGGCCGAGCCCTAGGGTCGGGCGAGGCGGAGACCATCTTCCGAGGCTGAGGTTGAGGCCGAGCCCTGGGGTCGAGCGAGGCGGAGACCACCTTCCGAGGCCGAGGCGGGGGCCGAGCCCTGAGGTCGGGCGAGGCAAGAGACCTCCTCCTGAAGTCGAGGCCCAAGGTCGGGCGAGGCGAAGCTTCCTGTTGCGCCTGAGGCTAGACTTAGCTGTTGTCAGCCTCACCCTGGCGGGTGGCACAGCAGTCGGAGAGGGGCGAGCAGCGCTGTTTTCCTGTCAGGTCGGTCAGTGGGAGGGCGAAGTGACTGCGGTCACTTCGACCTTGTCGACTGAGGCGCGTGTGTCAGAATAAGGTGTCAGGCGATCCTCGCATTGAATGCGCCTGCGACACGGTCGATTGGTGAGGCGATTTGGCCAAGCTTGCTTCACAACGAAGCCTGCCCGAGCTGGGGTTCGGGCGAGACGAGGGTGCGTCCGTTGCTTGAAGGGGCCCTCGAGCGAGGCGAGAATTCGTCTGGGACTACTGTTCCCGTCCGAGGCTGGGCTCGGGCGGGGCGAGATCGCATCCCTTGAGCAGACGAAGCCTTGACCTGAATCATGCCCATCAGTCTCTAAAGTTTGTGCTGATGGTGATTACCAGCCGTGTTTAGGAGCCGTGTTTTGTCGCACTTTTTTGCAAGGGGACCGGCCTTTCTCGGTTACACTTTGTTCCGGTGGGTGCGCGCGAGCGCACCCGCTGGGTGTAGCCCCCGAGGCCTCGGAGGAGTGGTTTTGACTCCTCTGAGGTCTTAATGCCTTTCGTGATGTCTCGGTCGGTCTGGTTGTTCCCTCATGCGATCTGATCGTAGCCCGGGTGCATGGTCAGGTTCCGAGTTTTCAGGCTGGTATGTTGACGCTGTCAACAGTTTGGCCATAGTCGGGTTTGCGAGAGCAGCCCCCGAGCCTCTGCACGGAGCGAGAGGACGATCAAGGACTGTCCCGACTTTTATCATACGCCCCTTCGTCGCCTTTCCGCAAGGAGGAAGGGGGAAAAAGCGCCATGTTGCCCTCGGAGGGCGCCGAACATGGTGTCTCCAGTGAGTTGCTAACGGGTGATCCGAGTGGACGCCCGTGCCCCATTCGATAAGGGTCGGCTAGTGGCCCAGAGGCGCGCTCGAAAAGTACCTGCAGGTGATTTGCCGGACCCGGTCCCGTTCGATAGGGTCTGAGGGCTCGATGCCTCCCTCTGGTGGGATTCCGTTACAAAATCGCTCCTGCTGGTCTCGGAAATGTCCTAGGGTACCTCAGGAGCGTAGCCCGAGCCTCGGCCATGTATCGGACGTACCCAGAGTCATCCCTCGCTCTGCATGGTCTGGGGCGGCTGTCGAACCCTTCCAAGGGGCCAGCCTTCGAACCCCTGATCAGTAGTGGGCGCGGAGCCCGAGTGCTCTGAGGCAGCTGTCGAACCCTTCCGAGGGGCCAACCTTCGAACCTCTGATCAGTAATGAGCCTGAAGCCCAAGTGCTCTGGGGCGGCTGTCGAACCCTTCCGAGGGGCCAGCCTTCGAACCCCTGATCAGTAGGAGGGCTCGGGGCCCGCTTCCTTCGCGGAGAAGGATCCCTTTCGAAATATCCCCTTTCCCGGTCCCTATAGCAAGAGAGAGAAAGGGGAAGAAGAAAAGGATATGAATTTAAACAGTGTGGCGCACCTTTTTTTGACGCGGTCATCGTGGCGGAGGTGAAACGTCGCCCGCTTCGCCTGCCAAAGGTGTCGCTTGCCCTGTCGCGGAGTTAATGCGACGGGACGGGTGGTTCGCGGGGCGGCCGTTTGCGCGTGCGTGAGTCATTTGAGGAACGGAACATGGGTGCGCCGTCTTCACGCCGTGGGAGAGGGCTCGCCTGCCGCTCCAGGAGGGGATGTGAGCCTGTAGACGATTTGACTGCTGCTTTCACTCGCCTGCTGCCGCCATTACTGCCGGTCCACTTTTGGCCATATCAACCGTCGCGCCTCCTCCCGCGGCAGACTGACCCGTGATCGATGTGCTTGATTGGCATTGTTGGGCCATGCGCAGGGTCGCCTCGAGTCGCGGCACCGGTTTCGCAGTCGAGGAGGCGCGGGATTGGCGTAAGTAGCGGTGCAGTTTCTTGCACGTAGTAACCGGCGCGCCGGTTGCATGACGTGTGGGCCTGGGCCTCCATGCTGGATGCGACGAAGTCGAAGGGGTGCGCCCCCGTGGTGCGGTTGCACACCACCTGCATGACGGACTGCCCTTTCAACCGCTGGTTTTGGCGAGGGTGGAGGAGTGCTTGTAACCGTGGGGCGGTTACACGCTCCGCGTGCGGCGGTTTGGCTTCTTCCGTTCCGGGTCAGCTTGCATGACATGTGGGACCCAGCCCCTTTGTCGTAGGGGGAGGACCCTGGAGCACGTTGGTGAAGACTCAGTCCGCGATGCCTGAGGGCGCGAGTGGGGAGAGCCGCCTTTAAAAAGGGATCGATCCCCCGGGCGGTAGCCATGCCTTCGCACTCCCCTCATGCATCGCGTCCTTCCACCTTCTGAGCCCCTGGACGGGGAGCGCCCACGTTGCCTTCGTCTTGCTGTTGGAGGAGCGCAACCTCACGAAGGTTGGCACCTTTCAGCCATCGCTTAGCTTCAAGGATTTTCATCAGGCAGCCCGGCTGCATTCCCTCACCAAGGGTCACCCAGGATGGTGACCACCAGTTCGATGGTGGGGAGAAGCAAGCTGGGCTGCGGCCTCTGCCCCGCCCTCAGCTTCAAGGATCTTCATCATCCTTGTTGTGGCGGGGGCCGAGCTGAACCGGAGTTCTACCTCCCGCATGGGCCGGCGGGCCACCTCTTCCTTCAGCATCCAGGGGAGAGGGCGCTCACCGGCCTAGCGGAGGGGGCGGACTTCGACAACACGGGGTCGGCCGGCCGCAAGCGTCGTCAGTGTAGGAAACAGGTGACGCCTAAGAGGGGGGGGGGTGAATTAGGACTTCTAAAACTTTTACTAAACTAGGCCACAATTAAATCCCTAGAGCAAAACCTATGCAAATAATCAAAACTAGAATGTGCAAACTAGGTTTTGTCTAAGTGTTGCTATCTCTACCGCAAAGGCTAAGTTTCAATCTACACTAAATAAGTATGACAATAAGATTGAAACTTAAATACTTAATATAAATGCGGAATGTAAAGAGCTAAGTAGAGAAGCAAACTCTCGTGGATGACGCCGGTATTTTTACCGAGGTATCCGGAACCACGCAAGGTCCCGACTAATCCTCGTTGGTGCCCCTACGCAAAGGGAAGCCCACGCGAGGGCCAAGCACCACGGTCGAGTAACTCCGTAGAGAGCCACGGGCCTTCTCCACGCGCAAGTGGTGCTCCGCTTCCGGCTCCTCTCGGACGCTCCCCGCCGTCTCCACTATCGAGCTTCCGGCCGAAACGCCGTGGGCCTCGTTCCCTCCGGTACACGGTGGCGGCCGTGACACAAACGCGGTTGTCACGGTCTCGCAAGACTCTCGCCCCACTCGGTACAATTACAACGACTCACGCAAGAACCGAGGGGTTGTGAGGTTTATCTAAACTCACTCAACAATCTAGGGTTCACCTAGAGCAAGTGCTAAAGCGGTCTAACTAACCTAAGCACTTCGCAAAGCACCTACGCTAATCACCGAGTGATTCTATTAAGCACTTGGGTGTTTGAGCTCTTGGAAATGTGCACTATATGCCTTAGTATGTTGCTTGGGCTCTCACACTTGAGAATGGCCGGTTGGGGTGGTATTTATAGCCTCCACACCCCCAACTAGCCGTTGGACAGAAAGCAGCAGCTTTCTGTCGTCGGGTGCACCGGACAGTCCGGTGCACCACCGGACACTGCACAGTAGATGTCCGGTGCACGCCACGTCAACCGACCGTTGGCGCCTGTAGCAGTCGACCGTTGTCTTTTGCCCGTTGGCACACCGGACAGTCCGGTGCTACAGCCAGAGAGCCTGTCTGCGGCCTCTCTGCGCAGACTGTCCGGTGCCTCTCCGGACAGTCCGGTGCACACCGGACACCAATGTCCGGTGCGCCACCAGGCGCTGGCTGACAGCCCTTATCTTGGAATTCTTCGCTGATTTCTTCGGGCTTCTTTGTTCTTGAGTATTGGACTCCTGTGTATCTTTTTATGTCTTCTTTTGAGGTGTTGCCTCCTCATTGCCTTGGTCCAATTCTCTTCGCATCCTGTGAACTACAAACACAAACACTAGAAAACTTATTAGTTCACGGATTGTGTTGTTCATCAAACACCAAAACTCAATTAGCCAAATGGCCCGGGGTCCATTTTCCTTACAATCTCCCCCTTTTTTGTGATTGATGACAACACAACCAAAGCAAGCAAATAATACAAGTATTTGAATGAAAATATACAATCTACTTGCTAAGATGCATGATTGTCCCCACAATGTGATATTATGGACTTAAGCCTCCCCCTAACTCCATAATTCACTTACTTCCTATTTTGGACCAAATAACCAAAACCACTTGAAAAACCATTTGTAGATATAAAATTTAAAATTGGTGGTGTTTGGTGTTTGATATAGTTTTCATTGCTTTGGTCCCTAAACTTCTCCCCCTTTGGCATCAACCACCGAAAAGGAAGACAATAAAAGCATGTAGGAAGTAAATAAAAGCTTGCCCTCAACAAGAAATCTATCAAATGATATCACTAGAAGGATATTAAATTAAGCCATGTGAATGATACAGCTTGTAGGAGTCCTTAAAAGATTACTCCCCCTAAATGAGTATTCTCCTTTAGAAAGAGTTTTTCTCCCCCTTTAGAGATGAAGAAATACTCCCCTTGACAGAGATCCTCTACTTAGGAAAAAGCATGTGAAAATTAGAGGAGCAAGACATGATTTGAAAAGACTAACTTCCCTTATGCATAGGTAACAGAATATGAGTTAACTACTTATGCATTTTTAGCAACATGGAAGCATATGATATGAATTATAGTCTAATCAAATATTGGAGAAGATATGTAAATGGTACTAAATGTAGTCTCAAAAGATACCAATTGAAAGTCAATGGCGAGCTTGAGAGACATGAGAGTTCTTGGAGATTTTGCAGTGGAAGATTGTTGTCTTTCTCCGGGGACTTCATTTTCCTTACAATGAGACTATCACATGAAATAGACTTGAAAAGATGTTAGTCTCAAAGTGTTAGATTATAGAGTAACCTCCCCCTAAAGGTGTGCATACAAGTTTTGAATACTTGTAGGAGACATGCACTTTGATTTGATATCAAGAGGGGCAAATTATCCATAATCCAAACTTTGGCACATATAAGTTAAATGATACACTTTGTAGAAATCAAAATTTTCAATTGATGCATCATTTACTATGGAGTGATATAGAAGCTATGTGCCGTGCTTAAATAAACATTTTAAGCCATGTAAGTTTGCTTAAGTATATGAATTAAAAACAAGCAATCCTACCATATGATTTACCTAGTATGCATGATTTTGAACAAAAATATATAACAAATGTAATACTAGGCAAGAAAGGTAAACTAGATAAAAGATAAATAGATACGCATATCTAAAACGAGAAATACAATAAAACTAGTTACCTTAGTCATGGGTGGGAAATTTGGGTCCAAAATTTTCACTAACCCACTTGGCAATAAACTTGATCCAATATGATGTATCCCATGATATACATCCCAATTTTGCCAAGTCTCCAAATTTCCCGAGGACCTTCGGTCCACTCACTTCCCTTTCGGGATCCAAACCTTTTTGGTGCTTTTCATGGTTGAAATTATTTCCTTTGGCACCCAAATGCGTTTGGCCCCCTTTCCTTTGTTGGCTTTCTTGTTGGCCTTGATTGCTATCACCTTTCCATTCTTTTTCTTCTTGATCAAGTATGGTGTAGCATCCTTTTTGTTCACCTTTTTGATGTAGGTGTTGGAGATTTTGCTTGATGGCTTTTGCTTGAGCTTTTGCCTTTGTTTATCCCCGGTCATCGCCTTGCATTGGAAAGACTTGTGGCCTTCCTTGTGGCATAGCCTACAAATCACAGTTTCTCCCTCCATAGGCTTGTTCACTCCCGCAGTGGTGTTATCCTGTGGAGGTTGGATTTGTTTGGCTTTGTCTTTCTTGTCATACAAAGCCTTGCCAAGGTGAGCCACTTCTTGCTTTAATTGTTCATTTTCCTTTGCAACTTCATCCGAACATGTCTCTACAATAATATTCTCAACAACGACTTGGTTGCAGGGGTTAGAATCATCAATTAAATCAAAGCAGGAAGTAGAAACATCTTTCTTAATTATTTCAGGTATTTCAACTAAAGATGCTGCTGGGGTGCTACCAATGTTTTCTAGCTTAGTAGTTAGCTCATTATTGTGTATGCTAAGAATTTCCATTTTCTCTAGCAAATTTTCAATAGCTTCTTGGGAGCTAGCTAACTTAGCTTTCAGTTTTTCATTCTTTTTAATAAGGCCATCATCGGTAGCAGTGGATGGAGCACTAGATTCTAATAGCTCAATTTTAGTTGATAGCTCACTATTTAAGTTTGCAAAAGTTTCAAATTTTTCTAGCAAACCTTTGTAATCATTTTGAGAGCTAACCAACTTATTTTTCAAAGTTTTAAGTTGAGCCTTTTGCTTAGTGCAAACATCCTGGAAAAATTCTACGGCTTCCGCAAGCTCATCTAGAGAGGCCTTTCCCTCACCTTCATCATCACTACTACTTTCATCACTAGAGGATGGAGTGCTTTTGTTACCTCTTGCCATGAGGCATTTGTGTGATGACCGTGATGATCGTGACGAGGACCGGTGGCTGCGCGTCCTTGGAGGTTCATCTTCACTTGAAGAATCATCCCACGTTCTAACACTTGTTAGCGCCTTGCCTTTGCTCCTCTCCTTTTTGGGTTTGGCCATATTTGGACAGTTGTCCCTGAAGTGGCCCTTCTCCCCACATGCGAAGCATCCTCTCTTCCTTTGCTTTTTCCTTGTCAATGTTAAAGAGGAGATCCTCGACCTGCAGGGGCACACCCATTAGATTAATCTTGCGGATCATCCTCATTACCTTTCCGACGCGTCGGATTGTTTCTTCGTCCTCGGAGGATGATGTGCATGGTTGATTATCTTCATCATCATCACTTTCTTCTTCTTCCTCTTCTTCACTTGAGGAACTTGGAGTGGGAGCCTTCTTTTTGCCCTTCCTTTCATCACATGCAAAAGCATATGGCCTTGAGGAAGTTGGCTCCTCTCCCCGACTCATTTTTCGCGACATCTCAAAGGCCGCGATTTTCCCAATCACAATGGTCGGGGTCATGTTGCTCAAATCCTCCATGTTGTGAAGGATGGTGATGATGCTCCCATATCTTTGTTGTGGTAGCAGGGAGATAATCTTCCTCACAATGTCTGCATCACCTAGCTTATTAATGCCAATAGAATTGAGCTCATTGATAATTAGATTCAAACGAGAATACATGTCTCTAACAAGCTCATCATCTTTCATAGCAAAAGAATTATACTCATTTAAGACTAGGCAATGTTTTTGCTCACGGACATTGGATGTGCCGTCATGGAGCTCATGTAATTTTAGCCAAATCTCATTAGCAGTTTTCAGGGTAAATACTTGATTGAAAATATCCATGCTAAGAGATTCATACAAGCAATTTTTGGCTCTAGCATTTAAATGGATTTCTTTTTCCTCACTCGTGGTGGGTTTCTCGGGATTCTTGGGAGGTTTCATCCCGTCACGAGTGACTCTCCAAACACCTAGATCAACGACCTCTAGGTAACAAGCCATTCTAGCACTATAATATGGGAAGTTAGTGCCGTCAAAGTGTGGTGGCCTATGGGTATCCATCCCTTCCTCTAAAAAGCGTCGGCTCTTTTAGCGGTGAAGCTAAAGCGTTTCAAATGAGCCAAACCGGGCTCTGATACCACTTGTAGGAAACAGGTGACGCCTAAGAGGGGGGGGGTGAATTAGGACTTCTAAAACTTTTACTAAACTAGGCCACAATTAAATCCCTAGAGCAAAACCTATGCAAATAATCAAAACTAGAATGTGCAAACTAGGTTTTGTCTAAGTGTTGCTATCTCTACCGCAAAGGCTAAGTTTCAATCTACACTAAATAAGTATGACAATAAGATTGAAACTTAAATACTTAATATAAATGCGGAATGTAAAGAGCTAAGTAGAGAAGCAAACTCTCGTGGATGACGCCGGTATTTTTACCGAGGTATCCGGAACCACGCAAGGTCCCGACTAATCCTTGTTGGTGCCCCTACGCAAAGGGAAGCCCACGCGAGGGCCAAGCACCACGGTCGAGTAACTCCGTAGAGAGCCATGGGCCTTCTCCACGCGCAAGTGGTGCTCCGCTTCCGGCTCCTCTCGGACGCTCCCCGCCGTCTCCACTATCGAGCTTCCGGCCGAAACGCCGCGGGCCTCGTTCCCTTCGGTACACGGTGGCGGTCGTGACACAAACGCGGTTGTCACTGTCTCGCAAGACTCTCGCCCCACTCGGTACAATTACAACGACTCACGCAAGAGCCGAGGGGTTGTGAGGTTTATCTAAACTCACTCAACAATCTAGGGTTCACCTAGAGCAAGTGCTAAAGCGGTCTAACTAACCTAAGCACTTCGCAAAGCACCTACGCTAATCACCGAGTGATTCTATTAAGCACTTGGGTGTTTGAGCTCTTGGAAATGTGCACTATATGCCTTAGTATGTTGCTTGGGCTCTCACACTTGAGAATGGCCGGTTGGGGTGGTATTTATAGCCTCCACACCCCCAACTAGCCGTTGGACAGAAAGCAGCAGCTTTCTGTCGTCGGGTGCACCGGACAGTCCGGTGCACCACCGGACACTGCACAGTAGATGTCCGGTGCACGCCACGTCAACCGACCGTTGGCGCCTGTAGCAGTCGACCGTTGGATCCGACCGTTGCCTTTTGCCCGTTGGCACACCGGACAGTCCGGTGCACACCGGACAGTCCGGTGCTACAGCCAGAGAGCCTGTCTGCGGCCTCTCTGCGCAGACTGTCCGGTGCCTCCGGACAGTCCGGTGCACACCGGACACCAATGTCCGGTGCGCCACCAGGCGCTGGCTGACAACCCTTATCTTGGAATTCTTCGCTGATTTCTTCGGGCTTCTTTGTTCTTGAGTATTGGACTCCTGTGTATCTTTTTATGTCTTCTTTTGAGGTGTTGCCTCCTCATTGCCTTGGTCCAATTCTCTTCGCATCCTGTGAACTACAAACACAAACACTAGAAAACTTATTAGTTCACGGATTGTGTTGTTCATCAAACACCAAAACTCAATTAGCCAAATGGCCCGGGGTCCATTTTCCTTACAGTCAGCTCCAGCATGCCTGGCTCGCTGGCTCAGCTGGCTCTGGCGCTGCTTCTGGTGCCACCTCCCACCGCTGGGGCGGAGCGTGGCTGTCCGCCCACCGTACGGGCGGCTGTTGCACCGTGCGCACCGGGGGACCGTCCAAGACATCGCACGCCGCTAGGGCGGCGTTCGTGTTCTTGGATTGTCTTGTCCTCACTCCGGCACGACGCCTCCGCGCGGAGGTCGGTGCCTGCCTGTCCGCGAGGACTTGAGTGGGGATCTGCTGGTGCAGGCTGGGGCGGCCGCCATTTCGTTGGCGTAGCGCCGGCGCGCAGGTGGCCACTGTCGTGGGTGCTGAGGTGGTGGTCGCCAGAGGAGGTTTCTCCACCGACGAGACCGTCGGCGCCACCCGCGGACTGACCTTCGGCTCTTTGGCTTTGATAGCATGTCCTCGCCCCTCGAGTGGGAACGTGGGCGAGGGCCTTGTCGCAGTAGCGTCAGCCCTGAGGTCATCGCTGCTGCTGTTTAGCCGCCCGGAGCGGAGGTCGTTGTCGCTGCTGCTGCAGTGGTCGGCGGCGAGCCAACTGGAGTTTGTCGTTCCGCAGGCCCTACGATGTGGAGGTTGTTCATACCCGCAGGAGTGGAACCGGAGTTCTGTTTGTAATGGCACCTTGAGTGCCGGTGTATGTTCATTGTGGCTGTCGGGGCCTGAACATCTGGGTATTTGGGCGTGAAGCCGTGTTTCTCCTTTATTTCGAGCACTAGGACTCGCCTGTCGGCTAGCTGAACCGCTTAACCGAGCGTGAGTTGCCCGGTGCGGAAGGTGATGAGTGAGGTATCCGTATCCCGGAGGCGTAGGAGTCCCTCGGCTCGGTCGGCCTTGCCGCTTAAGGCTTCCCTTGCTCAGTTATAGAACCCTCGGCTGCTCTGTGATAAGCTAGAGCCGAAGGCAGCGGTGTCAGCGTGGACAGAGGCGGAGTCGGCTCGAGAAGAAGCTTCGTCGGTCCGAGAGCACGTGGCCTCCCTGGCCGAGGAGGTGCAGCAGCGGCGGCTGGAGCTTGACCAGGTTGTCCGCTAGCGGGACCAACCCCGAAGTCACGCTGCCGAGGCCGTGAGCCGGGCTGATGTCCTTAGGGGACAGCTAGCTGAGGCTACGGAGCGGCCGGTCGAGGTGTCTGCTCGGGCGGGGACCCTTGTGGAGACCTTGGCTATGATGGCCTGAGCGTGGTGCTGGCGTCCTCCTTCAAGGTGGAGATCCTTCCGCCCGTGTCATTGTCCGAGGCCGGGCTAGATTCCACCGAAGGTGAAAACAACGCCGAGGGTGCTGCTGCTCCCTCTGTTGATGTCTGAACCTACAGGAACAGTTTGTCTGTAGTATGCGTATGTTTTTTTTGCGGCCGCCGAGGCCCAAACATATTATTGTCGTGTTATAAAGCTGCGTTTCTTTTCCTCTTGTTTCGAGTATCCAGACTTCGTTCGTCAGTAGCAGAATCGCTTATCCGAGTAAGAGTTACTTTTCGCGGGAGGTGACGAGTGAGGTATCCGTATCCGGGAGGTGTAGGAGTCCCTCGGCTCGGTCGGCCTTGCCGCTTACGTGCGCTCTTACTCATTTTGCAGGATTCTGTTATCGACATAGTCGAGAAGGCACGAAAATCGTTCTGGCAGAAAAGTTTTCGAGCGCTAAGACTTGTTCGGCAGCAGAATCGCTTATCCGAGCGTGAGTTACTTATCGCGGAAGGTGATGGGTGAGGTATCCGTATCCCGAAGGCGTAGGAGTCCCTCGGCTTGGTCGGCCTCGCCGCTTACGTGTACTCCGTCATTTTCAGGACTCCGCTATCGAAGCAATCGAAAAGCGCGAAAGATGTTCTGGCAGAAAAGACTTTTTCCGAGGAAAATTTTGACGCAAAGGGGGTTCCCTCCTTCTAGCCCCCGAGGGAGGGTCGGGCTTTGCCGAGGCAAGGCTGACCCTTCCTTGATGGTTAGACTTTATTTTTGCATGTATAGAAAACGAGGTATATGAAAGACTTGAAAACATCTTAAGGGTAAAAGCGACGTAGCTATCGGATGTTCCAAGCGTTGCTGTAGACCTCGCCCTGATCGTTGGCCAGCTTGTATGTTCCGGGCTTCAAAATCTTGGCGATGATGAACGACCCTTCCCAGGGAGGAGTAAGGTTGTGGCGACCTCGGGCGTCCTGCCGCAGCCAAAGTACCAAGTCTCCCACCTGGAAGTCTCGGGGTCGAACCCCTCGGGCGTGGTAGCGTCGCAGAGACTGCTGATACCGCGCCGAGTGTAGTAATGCCATATCCCGAGCCTCTTCCAGCTGGTCCAGCGAGTCTTCTCGGCTGGTCTGGTTGCTTTGGTCGTCGTACGCCCTCGTCCTCGGGGAACCGTATTCTAAGTCTATGGGCAAGATAGCCTCGACCCCATAGACTAGAAAGAACGGCGAGAAGCCCGTGGCTCGGCTTGGCGTCGTCCTCAGACTCCAGACCACCGAGGGTAGTTCCTTCATCCACCGCTTGCCGAACTTGTTGAGGTCATTATAGATCCTCGGTTTAAGTCCCTGCAGAAGCATATCGTTGGCACGCTCTACCTGCCCATTCGTCATGGGGTGAGCTATGGCGGCCCAGTCCACACGGATGTGGTGGTCCTCGCAGAAGTCTAGGAACTTCTTTCTAGTGAACTGGGTGCCATTGTCGGTGATGATGGAGTTCGGGACCCCAAAGCGATGGATGATGTTGGTGAAGAACGCGACCGCCTGCTCGGACCTGATGCTGGTTAGGGGTCGGACCTCGATCCACTTGGAGAATTTGTCGATGGCGACCAGCAGGTGCGAGAAGCCCCCGGGTGCCTTCTGCAAGGGACCGACGAGGTCCAGACCCCACACAGCAAACAACCAGGTGATGGGTATTGTCTGTAGGGCCTGAGAGGGCAGGTGCGTCTGTCTTGTGTAGAATTGACACCCTTGGCAGGAGCTACAATCCTAGTGGCGTCGGCCACCGCGGTCGACCAGTAGAAACCTTGTCGGAAGGCGTTCCCGATGAGGGCTCGAGGTGCTGCATGGTGACCGCAAGCCCTCGAGTGTATCTCCTGCAATAGCTCCTGTCCTTCGGCGATGGATATGCATCGTTGGAGAATGCCTGAGGGGCTGCGGTGGTAGAGCTCCTTTTCATCTCCCAGTAAGACGAACGACTTGGCGCGCCGCGCCAGTCGCCGAGCTTCGACCTTGTCGAGGGGTAGCTCTCCTCGGTGGAGATATTGCAGGTACGGGGTCTGCTAGTTTCGATTAGGCGTGACCCCATTCCACTCTTCCTCGATGCGCAGTGCCTCACCCTCGCGCGGCCGAGGATACCTCGGGCTCGGGCATGTCGTCAGTCTTGATGGAGGGTTGATGTATGTCTTTGGAGAAGACGTCCGGGGGAACCGTTGTCCGCCCCGAGGCTATTTTAGCCAGCTCATCCGCAGTTTCGTTGTACCGTCGAGCGACGTGGTTGAGTTCGAGCCCGTAGAACTTGTTTTCCAAGCGCCGAACCTCGTCGCAGTAGGCCTCCATCTTCTGGTCGCGGCAGTGAGAGTTCTTCATGACTTGGTCAATGACAAGCTGCGAGTCGCCACGAGCATCGAGGCGCCGAACCCCTAGCTCGATGGCGATGCGCAACCCGTTAACCAGATCCTCGTACTCGGCCACGTTGTTTGACGCCGGGAAATGGAGGCGCAACACGTAGCGGAGGTGCTTACCGAGGGGTGAGATGAAGAGCAGGCCCGCGCCTGCTCCTGTTTTCATCAGCGATCCATCGAAGTACATGGTCCAGAGTTTAGGTTGGATCAGAGCTGTTGGTAGCTGGGTGTCGACCCATTCAGCCACGAAGTCCGCCAAGACTTGGGACTTGATGGCCTTCCGAGGAGCGAACGGGATTGTCTCGCCCATGATCTCCACCGCCCACTTTGCTATCCTACCCGAGGTCTCTCGGCACTGGATGATCTCCCCAGGGGGAAGGATGACACCACAGTCACCGGATGAGACTTGAAGTAGTGTCGCAACTTTCGTCGCGTCAGAATTACTACGTACAGTAGCTTCTGAATTTGCGGGTAGCGGATCTTGGTCTCGGATAGCACTTAGCTAATGAAGTAGACCGGCCTCTGGACGAGCAATGCATGCCCTTCTTCTCGTCTCTCGACTACGATCGTGGCGCTGACCACCTGAGTGGTTGCGGCTACGTAGATCAAGAGGGCTTCTCCCGCAGCGGGGGGGGGGGGGGCACCAAGATGGGCGCGTTTGAAAGGAGCGCCTTTAAGTTTCCGAGGGCCCCCTCGGCCTCGGGGGTCCAAGTGAAGCTCTCGGTCTTCCTTAAGAGGTGGTACAAGGGTAGGCCTTTTTCGCCAAGGCGCGAGATGAAGCGGCTCAGAGCCGCAAGGCATCCCATGACCCTTTGTACTCCTTTCAAGTCTTTGATAGGCCCTATGTTGGTGATGGCTGCGATTTTCTCTAGGTTGGCCTCGATGCCCCGCTCGGAGACGATGAACCCCAGGAGCATGCCTCGGGGGACTCTGAAGACACACTTCTCGGGGCTGAGTTTCACGCCCTTCGCCCTCAGACACTTGAATGTCGTTTCAAGGTCAGAGAGATGGTCGGAGGCTCTCCTCGCCTTGACTATGATGTCATCGACGTAAGCCTCGACCGTTCGGCCGATGTGCTCTCTGAACACGTGGTTCATGCACCTTTGGTATGTCGCACCTGCATTCCTCAAACCAAATGGCATAGTAGTATAGCAGTACATGCCAAAAGGTGTGATGAAAGAAGTCGCTAGCTGGTCGGACTCTTTCATCTTGATTTGGTGATAACCTGAGTAGGCGTCGAGGAATGACAGGATTTCGCACCCAGCAGTGGAATCCACAATCTGGTCGATGCGAGGCAGAGGGTAGGGAACCTTCAGACATGCTTTATTTAGACCAATGTAGTCTACACACATCCTCCATTTCCCACCTTTTTTTTCACAAGCACAGGGTTAGCTAACCATTCGGGATGGAATACCTCTTTGATGAACCCTTCAGCCATCAGCTTGTGGATCTCCTCGCCTATGGCTCTGCGCTTTTCTTCGTCGAAACGGCGCAGAGGCTGCTTCACGGGTCGGGCTCCAGCTCGGATATCCAGCGAGTGCTCGGCGACATCCCTCGGTATGCCAGGCATGTCCGAGGGACTCCACGCAAAAACCTCGGCGTTCGTGCGGAGAAAGTCGACGAGCACTGCTTCCTATTTGGGGTCGAGCTCGGAGCCGATCCGGACTTGCTTGCAAGCGTCGTTGCTGGGGCCGAGGGGGACGGACTTAACCACCTCTGCTGGCTCAAAGTTACCGGCGTGGCGCTTCGCATCTGGCACCTCCTTGGAGAGGCACTCCAGGTCGGCGATGAGGGCCTCGGACTCGGCGAGGGCCTCAGCGTACTCCACGCACTCCACGTCGCATTCGTACGCGTGTCGGTACGTGGATCCGACGGTGATGACCCCGTTGGGGCCGAGCATCTTGAGCTTGAGGTAGGTGTAGTTGGGGACAGCCATGAACTTGGCGTAGCATGGTCTCCCTAGCACCGCGTGGTAGGTTCCTCGGAGCCTGACCACCTCAAATGTGAGGGTTTCCTTTCGGAAGTTGGAGGGAGTTCCGAAGCAGACAAGCAGATCGAGTTGTCCAAGGGGCTAGACGCGCTTCCCGGGGATGATCCCGTGAAAGGGCGCCGCACCGGCCCAGATCGTGGACAGATCGATTTCCAAGAGCCCGAGGGTCTCGGCGTAGATGATGTTGAGGCTACTGCCTCCGTCCATGAGGACCTTGGTGAGCCTGACGTTGCCGATGACGGGGTCGACAACAAGCGGGTACTTTCCTGGGCTCAACACGTAGTCGGGGTGGTCGCCTTGGTCGAAGGTGATGGGCTTGTCGGACCAGTCTAGGTAGACTGGTGCCGCCACCTTTACCGAGCAGACCTCCTGGCGCTCCTGCTTGCGATGCCGAGCCGAGGCGTTCGCCACTTGCCCACCATAGATCATGAAACAGCCGTGGACCTCGGGGAACTCCTCTGCCTTGTTGCCCTCCTTCTTGTCGTTGTCTTGGCCTTTGCCTCCTTCTGCCGGGGGCCCGACCTTATGGAAGTAGCGCCGAAGCATGACGCATTCCTCAAGGGTGTGCTTGACGGGGCCCTGGTGATAGGAACACGACTCCTTGAGCATCTTGTCGAACATGTTGGCCCCTCGGGGAGGCTTCTAAGGGTTCCTGTGCTCGACAGCAGCGACAAGATCTGCGTCGGCGGCGTCGCGCTTTGCTTGCGACTTCTTCTTGGCCTTCTTCTTCGTGCCGCGCTGGGCGGACGCCTCGGGGACGTCTTCCTGCTGGCGTCCCTGAGGCTGCTTGTCCTTCCGGAAGATGGCTTCGACCGCCTCCTGACCAGAGTCAAACTTGGTGGCGATGTCCATCAACTCGCTCGCCTTGGTGGAGTCTTGCGACCCAGTTTGCTCATCAGGTCACGGCAAGTGGTGCCGCCGAGGAACGCCCCGATGACATCCGAGTCGGTGATGTTAGGCAGCTCGGTGCGCTGCTTCGAAAACCATCGGATGTACTCCCGCAGGGATTCCCCTGGCTGCTGGCGGCAGCTTCGGAGATCCCAAGAGTTCCCAAGGCGCACGTATGTGCCCTGGAAGTTTCCAGCAAAGGCTTTGACCAGGTCGTCCCAGTTGGAGACCTGCGCAGGGGGCAGATGCTCCAGCCAGGCACGAGCGGCGTCGGAGAGGAACAGGGGGAGGTTGCGGATGATGAGTTGTCATCGTCCGTTCCACCCAGCTGGCAGGCCAGCCGGTAGTCTGCAAGCCACAGTTTCAGCCTCGTTTCCCCCAGTACTTAGTGATAGTAGTCGGGGCTCGGAACCGGGTCGGGAACGGCGCCCATCGTATGGCCCGGCTGAAGGCTTGCGGACCTGGTGGTTCGGGCGAGGGGCTCCGATCCTCCCCGCTATTGTAGCGTCCCCCACGCCTGGGGTGGTAGCCTCGGTGCACCTTCTCGTCGAGGCGGGCTCGACGGTCGTGGCGGTGGTGCTTGTTGCCGAGGCGACCCGTGGCCGCAAGCGTCGCGTCCCGCGTGCGCCCGGTGTGGACCGAGGCTTCCCGCATGAATCGGGAAGTTGTTGTGCGATGCTCCAGGGGGCACCCTTGCCTTCGGGAGGCAGAGCTCTCGGCCCGTCGGACCGCAGCATCCTCCAGGAGATTCTTGAGTTCTCCCTGGATACGCCGCCCCTCGGTGGTGGATGGCTCCGGCATCGCTCGAAGTAGTATTGCCGCTGCAGCCAGATTCTGGCCAACCCCGCTGGAGGCCGGGGGCAGCCCTGCCCTGGCATCGTCAGCGATATGGTGCTGGACGTCCCAGGCCTGATGACGCGCTTCTTCGGCGAGCGCTCGGCCTGCCCACTCCTGCTCGATGTTTTGCCAGAGCCGCACAAGTTGTCCGGCTTCCTCGTCGAGCTTGGCCTACATCTCGCGGATTTGCTCGAGCTGTGTGTCCTGACCCCCCGCAGGGACTGGGACCACAGCTAGCTCCCGCAGGATGTCAACGCGAGGTGCAGGCCAAGGGGGATCGTCATCCTTCGGCATACCAAGGTGGTTGCCTTCGTCGTGACCCCCTAGATCGACGTGGAAACATTCGCGACTTGGGCCACAGCCCTCGTTGTCAAGGCTGTGGCCATCATCGGAGCAATCAGAGAGGCAGTAGTCACATGTGGTCATGAAGTCTCGCATGACACTGGGATTACCGAGCCCGGAGAAATCCCAACCAGAGTCGGGCTCGTCCTCTTCCTTGGAACCCGGGGGCCCGTAGGTCGAGACGGCCGTGAGTCGATCCCAGGTTGACCACATATGGTACCCCGGAAGGTTAGGATATGCCCTTATGAAAGCACTCACCGAAGCTGGGTCGCTTGGTGGATCGAAGCTGAATCTAAAAGGCACAGGGTGGAAAACGGACGGTACCTCTCGATCGGCGGACGGTGACGAAGTCACGTCGGGGACGGACTGCACCGTTATCTCAGGTACGAGGCTAACGCCCAGCAAGTCCTTCGCGAGAGTGCTGGCGTCATTTGTCTGCTTGGGGTTGGCACGTTGCGGGGAAACGACACTCGCTGTCGTCTCAGGCGCGAGGTCAACGCCCGACATGTCCCCCGCTGGGGTGCTGGCGTCGCCGACTCGCTCGACACCGACAAGATGCCGCCTCCTGCTTGGCCACGGTTGCCCCGCCTCCTCCTTCTGCGGCGAGGAAGGCGGCGGGACAAACCTGGATGCTGCTCTTCCGCCACGGGGGGAAGACGTCGCTGAGTCCGCCGCCGCCGGGCGAGCTGACGGCCGTCGTCGTTGCTGTCGCGCTGCGGGGGAAGGAGCACCATGTCGTAGCTGCCATCGAGGGACATGAACTCGAGACTCCCGAAGCGGAGCAGCGTCTCGGGCTGAAGAGGTTGCCGGAGACTACCCATCTGGAGCTCAACGGGAAGTTGTTCGTCAACACGCAGCAGGCCCCTACCTGGCGCGCCAACTGTCGGCTTTCGACCCTGGGGGGTCCCTGGACCGACGAGTAAAATTATTGTTGCGTGTCCCAGCCCAGATGGGTTGGTGCGAGACGGAACACAAGAGGGGGAGAACTGCGGCTCGTGTTATCCTGCGCCAGAGTGGGTGCGCTTGCAGTAGGGGTTACAAGCGTTCGCGAGGGAGAGAGAGAGAGAGTGTGAGCCTGTTCGTCAGCCCGTCCTCCCGCGCGACCACCCTCCCGTATGAGGGTCCTGACCCTTCCTTTTATAGATGCAAGGAGAGGGTCCAGGTGTACAATGGGGGTGTAGCAATATGCTAACGTGTCCGGCAGAGAGGAGCCAGAGCACTATGTACATGCCAACGTGGCTGTCGGAGAGGAGCTAAAGCCCTGTGTAAGCGGTGTCGTGGCCGTCGAAGGAGCGCTTGAGCCCTGTAAAAGCACAGCTGTCAGGGCTGCTGGGACCTTGCTGACGTCTCCTTGCTTCCGTAGGGGGCTGAGAACCGCCGTCGTCATGGACGCACGCGGGGAGCCATCATTACTTGTTACCGGGGCGAGCCTGGATGGGACACCGGTCTTGTTCCCCCGTAGCCTGAGCTAGCTAGGGGTAGGGTAATGATGTATCCTCTGTGGCGCGGTCGGTCCGAGCCCAAGGCCGGGCGAGGCGGAGACTCCTCCTGAGACCGAGGTCGGGCGAGGACACGATTCCTCCCGAGGTTGAGGTTGAGGCTGAGCCCTGGGGTCGGGCGAGGCGGAGACCGCCTTCCGAGGTCGAGGTTGAGGCCGAGCCTTGGGGTCGAAAAAGGCGGAGACCGCCTTCCGAGGCCGAGGTTGAGGCTGAGCCCTGGGGTCGGGCGAGGCGGAGACCATCTTCCGAGGCCGAGGTTGAGGCCGAGCCCTGGGGTCGGGCGAGGCGGAGACCACCTTCCGAGGCCGAGGCGGGGGCCAAGCCCTGAGGTCGGGCGAGGCGGAGACCTCCTCCTAAAGCCGAGGCCCAAGGTCGGGCGAGGCGGAGCTTCCTGTTGCACCTGAGGCTGGACTTAGCTGTTGTCAGCCTCACCCTGGCGGGTGGCACATCAGTCGGAGAGGGGCGAGCGGCGCTGTTTTCCTGTCAGGTCGGTCAGTGGGAGGGTGAAGTGACTGCGGTCACTTCGACCTTGTCGACTGAGGCGCGTGTGTCAGGATAAGGTGTCAGGCGATCCTCGCGTTGAATGCGCCTGCGACACGGTCGGTTGGTGAGGCGATTTGGCCAAGGTTGCTTCACAACGAAGCCTGCCCGAGCTGGGGTTCGGGCGAGACGAGGGTGCGTCCGTTGCTTGAAGAGGCCCTCGGGCGAGACGAGAATTCGTCTGGAACTACTGTTCCCGTCCGAGGCTGGGCTCGGACGGGACGAGATCGCGTCCCTTGAGCAGACGAAGCCTTGACCTGAATCGTGCCCATCAGTCTCTGCAGTTTGTGCTAATGGTGATTACCAGCCGTGTTTAGGAGTGTTGGAGGTACACCTAATTACAGTACCCGACAAATGGCCTATGTGTTGCGTTGTTTTTTTTAACCAAACACAATTAGATCATGCATGAGCTGCTCCGAACGTGATCTCGTATTTTATCGTATTTATCTGTTGGATGGATAAGATCAGGAACGAGCTAGATATAATCCTGCGGTTAGAATCATTGTCTCCTATCCCTACTGCCTATAAAAACGAGGCCGCCAACTAACAAGGAACACGCATGCATAGCCGCCAACTAACAAGGAACACGCATGCCCACGTATATCAGCATGTAGCAGCCGCCCTAGCCGCGCAAAGGAAGCGAGAAGCATGCAGCCCTCTGCCATTGTGCGTTGTGCCGTTCAACTAGCTAGGAGCAGATCACGCAGGGGTAGGAGTCAGCACAGCACACGATCAATACACATCCCATCTAGATGGCGTTCGCTAAATTTACGAAAAAGCGAGGTTGCGATCCAACTGTAGCGGGTTTTTTGAAGCTAGTGAAAATTTGTAAATGCCTCGTAGTGGATTTTTAGCCATTCACCTCGGAAGTGTCTAAGGGTCTAGCTAACCCTGGCTAGACAGGATACACATGACTTGTGGGTAAATGGTTCAACCTCTGCAGAGTGTACAACTAGTATATCAGCCGTGCTCGCGGTCATGAACAACTCAGGACTCTCGCATGATTAATTTATGGAACTAAACTTAATCTGTCATATGCATTGCATCGCGGGTGTTATTATCAATTTTGATATCTTATTTAATTGAGTTGGTATCTACTTACACCTATTAACTGCTAATAAAACTTTGACCAACTTTAAAAGCAATGCTCAACTTTAACCATCTCCTTTGATAAGCCTTACACTTCACATGAACTCCCACCTTTGGTGGGTTCATACAAATTATTCCCCACAACTTGTTGAGCGATGAACGTATGTAAGCTCACCCTTGCTGTACTCACATCTCTTCAGGTCAAGAACAGGTACCACAGGATGAGGCGCATGAAGAATGTTGTGATGAGTTCGTGAGTGGTCTAGGCCGCCATCTCCCAGTCAACTCTGTGTTGCTGGATCGTTGTCTTCGCATAATGTAATTATTTAATTATTTTGTACAAATCTCCGTTATATATTAAAGATGTGACATTCGTTTCTGTATCATGAGTTATCATATGTGTGAGACTTGATTCTGGCACATTTGGTGATTATCTCGCGCCCGGGTCCCTAAAATCCGGGTGTGACACTATATGCCAAGTTTCACTACTTTTGACCATATTTGGTATTTATTTTTTTCGGCTTGGAAACACATTTAAACCATAGAAAAGTAGTAATTATTCTGAAAAATGGATATCCTTATATGAAATAAGTTTGTAATAGTTACACAAACACGTGGTACACTTTTGAAACAACGAAAGAAAACAAAGGTAAGAAATAATGAAATATAGCTCAAACTGTGCAGTTCCAGTTGAGTTTCACGAAACTTAATGAGAGATGTGTCCATTTGTGAAACACCTATATTTATACTTTTGTATAGTCCTCTCATATTTTTATCTCAAGTAACTAGGACCAAATTATGACTATATACCAAGTTTCACTACTTTTGACCATATTTGGTTTTTATTTTTTCGGCTTGGAAACACATTTAAACCATAGAAAGTAGTAATTATTCCGGAAAATGGATATCTTTATATGAAATAAGTTTGTAATAGTTACACAAACATGTGGTACACTTTTGAAGCAATGAAAGAAAACAAAAGTAAGAAATATAGCTTAAACTGTGTAGTTCTAGTTGATTGTAACGAAACTTAACGAGAGATGTGTCCATTTGTGAAGCACCTATATTCATACTTTTGTATAGTCCTGTCATCTTTTTATCTCAAGTAACTAAGACTAAATTATGACTCTATGCCAAGTTTCACTATTTTTAACTATTTTTAGTATTTATTTACCGGCTTGGAAAATGCATTTAAACCATAGAAAGTAGTAATTGTTCCAAAAAATGGATATCTTTAAATGAAATAAGTTTGTAATAGTTAAGAAAACACGTGGTACACTTTTGAAGCAACGAAAGAAAACAAAAGTAAGAAATATAGCTCAAATATGTAGGCGTTATAACGCCGTTTTTGGGTAATCTAACCAAACTCTCCTTTTCTCCTACTGGTAACTGCAATATTTGTGACGTTCTTCGTGGGTCGGTGGTGGCGGTGATTCCAATCCCAGCTCGGGCACCACTTTTTGTCGTTTTTTTCTGGACCCACACAACCTTCTATTTTGCTCAACGACCCACACCTTCTGTACCCGCACAGCCTTTGTTTTTTTGGACGTGTTGCTCCACCCCCACAGCCATTGTTTCAAGATATATTAGAGGCATGGACACAATTTAACCATATTTCATAATAGGGATCGGAAAGTAAACCATAGCATATATTCGTTGCAAATTTAGGCCTTGTTCTAATCTCACGAGATAAACTTTAGCAGCTTTTTAGCTGCTTTTAGCCATTTGGTGATCTAAACAGGAGAGCTAATAGTGATGTGATAAAATTTAGCATCTATTATCTTATAAGCTGCTCAAGGGGTGCTAAAAGGAGCTAAACGTGTGCTAGGGAACCACAGTTTCCACCCATACCCTCTAACCCTATTCTCTCTCTTCGCATTAGGGGCATGTATGTCTTTTTACTCCAATATGCTAAACTTTATTAGAGTAGTCTAAACACATCAGGCCTAGTTTGGGTACTCTAGTAATGAGTAGGATTGGAGTGGATTGAGATGTATTGAGAGAGTATTTGATCTATTGGGAATTTATACCCTCTCCAATCCCTCCAAAACACTCTAATCCCAAAGTATCCAAACTACGCCTCAAGGAGCTAAACTTTAGCACTTCAATTCATATGGCTAAAGTTTAGCAGGAAGCTAAAGTTTATCCGGTGAGATTGAAACGGGGCTGTTGGGGGCTTGTTCTCAAATGCTAAGAATTAAGAACAAGGCAACACAGAAAATGTTAAATATTAAAGTCCTTCGTCCTCCACTTCGTTATATCCCTTCAGGATATAAAGAATCTTCGGACGAAGGTTACGAAGGACATACCTTCGTAAACATAAGAACGAGAGATGAATTATTTATATAAATCATGAGGTATAAAATGAACATTCAAATGTTAGCATAGAGTCATTTCCATTTTTATTAACATGAATGAATATAAATGACTTCAGATTACAAATGTACCTTCGGTCTTGAGGAAATCAAGGGTACAAGCGCGATGCGAAGACAGGATGACAGGTTCGCGTGAACAGTACAGAGGTATTGTTCATCTATTTATAGGCACAGGTCGCAGCCTGTGACAAATTACAATTATGCCCCTCACAAATGTTTACAACATTGACTCAGACTTTTATGAATAAAAAGGTCATTCTATCTCTATGTCGGTTTAAAACGCCGAAGCTCCATGAAAAGGAACCTTCGGCCATCTCTTGAAGACGACTTCAGTCGAAGCTGCTTCTTCGTGTGAGACCTTCGGCGCACCGAAGCACGACCCCAACAGTAGCCCCTTTCGCGGTGCTAGATCGTTCTTCGTAACGAGCTTGACCCGTGAAGAAAGAGCCTCTTCAGCTTCGGGAAGCCGAAGGTCCAAAAAACACCTTCCCTGAGCTCGTTGCGGAGAAACGATCCGGATTCCGGGCACGTGCCAGGCCCACCTTGCAGAGTTACTGTTTGATCTTTGCGGTCCACTGCTCAGCGAGTACAAGTGACCGCCCGTCTGGTGTAAAAATCTTGCCGCTTCGCCTTCTTACCTGCAGCACTATATAAACAAGCGGGTAGGTGTGAAGTTACCACAGCATTCATTGCTATTTGCACTGTTTTTCTGCCAAAATTTTCCACCATAGCCGAAGCTTGACACTCATAATCGAACGAAGGTCCGTCTCGACGCTTGCTTCGTCAGAAAGGAGAGCTTCGGAGAAAAGAAAAAAGAAAAAAGTTTCTAACTTCCCCAAACTAAGAATTACATGGCACGAGTGCGATCTACTGCCAAAGTTGTGCGCGAGGGAGACGAAGCCGAAGGTTCAGACACTGTGCCCATCTCCGAAGTGATGCAGCGCTCCGGTCTAGTTACTGCGGAAGAGAGGCCTGCTGCCGAAGCAAACCCGACAACAGCCAAAGAAGAAGAAGAAAACATTGATGGGACTGACTCCGAAGATGACTACCACATTGCTACGCCCAGCAAGCCCAGTCACCTGGATTTTGGGAAATCGACTGTTTCAAAAGCTGATCTTTCGAAGATGGTGAAAGCAGGTTATTTCAATGAAGATCAGAAGAAGCTACTCCGCTTCGGGGGAGAAGAATCCACCCCGAAGCCAGGGAAGGATGAGATTGTTATCTTTAAAAGCTTTTTAAAGGCTGGGCTGAGATTTCCTCTGCACAATATTATTGCAGAGATATTGAGGAGGTTTGGTATCTATTTTCATCAACTAACTCCTAACGCCATCGTTAGGCTCAATGTTTACATCTGGGCCCTCCGAAGCCAAGCTATGGAACCTTTTGCCGACAGCTTCTGCCGAGTTCACGAATTACACTACCAGACAAAGGCCAGAAAAGATGGGCTACATGATAATTTCGGTTGCTATAATTTTGCCTACCGGAAGACAACAAAATGCCCCGTCATTAGCTACCGAAGCAAATGGCCAGCAGGCTGGAAATCTGAATGGTTTTATGTGAAAGTTGACGAAGACAGGGAAAAATTGGTACAAAGCCCTCTAGAGTTAATCTTCGGAGAGACGAGGCCACGCTGCCGCATCGGCGACTTAAAGGGTCCTACCTGGGCTGCTCTGGGTGAGTTTGAAATCATTTCAAAACATATTGGCACCAGGGATCTAGTTCAGGAATTTTTGGCATTCAGAGTCTTCCCTACTCTAAAAGAGTGGGAAATGCCGAAGCTGAAGGGAGAAAAGAAGAAGGGGGAGCTGGTCCGTCTGCCCTATCACTTTAAATTCAAGAAATACTTTAAGAAGCCCTGCAAAGAGTGGTTAGAAACAGTTGAGACAATGTGCAATGAAATCTTGGGGAATTATTCCAAAAAGGAGGATCAATTAATGACAGCGGCCTTCGGCACCCGACCGAAGCGAAGGCTGAACCGAGTATTTGATGCCCTGGGCTTCGAGTACCCAGACTATGAGCAGTTGAACAAGGGTGCCGAGGGCCTCAAAAGAAAAAGAGTAACTGAAATTCTGACAAAGGATGAAGAGCAACCAGCAGCAGAGAAGAAAATCCCGAAGAAAAGGAAAATATCGAGTCCGAAACGGAAAATATCCGAAGAAGAGAGGACCCCCACACCGCCTTCTACCAGCGACGTGGAAGAAATTTTAAAGGTAATGACTGAACCTATGCCCACGAAGCTAAGTCCATTAGGGCTCCGACTGACGAAGCTTTTTCAAAAGGTGGACGAGCCGGATCAGGCGAAGATGAGCAAACACAAACGGCAAAGAATCATTGCGGTAACTGAAGTTATCGATAAGACACCTCCAAGAGCTTCAGTTCAGAAAACAGCAGCTGCCGAAGGCACCAAGAACATTGAAGTCGCCCCTTCGGAGGTCGCGGCTGGCGAAGCCGCTACAGCCGAAGAGGTTAATTTAGAAACAACCATTGAGAACATTAACAAAATTTTGGAAGACATAGATGCAGAAGAAGCCGGTGCTGCTACTGAAAAATCCATGGCCACAGTGCCTGAAAAAGGAAAAGAAATAGCCGAAGATACTTCGGATGACGAAGCTTACTCCTTTCAGAATTTAATTGGGCAGAAACTGACAAAGGACGAAATAGAAGAACTTAAAGAATATGCCAAATCCTGCGGCTACAAGCCAGGTGCCCTCCTATTTGGAGGTGTAGATGATGAAAAACTAGGCTGCATTCGAGACCAGACTGGTGCTAAGGTAATCGGTACTCTATCAAAGAGTATCGGTTTTCCGAAGCTAGAGTCAGACATCAGCCGCTACCGACGACAACATGTCGTTGGTAGTTTATTTTACTCCAACTTCAAGGTGAACAACTTGCCACCTAACTTTTGTCGCTTCTAATAAAAACATGTCTGACGAAGGTTGTGTTCGTGCAGAGTATGCTGCTGAGCAAAGCCTTGCAAATGCAACAAGATCTTGAAGATAAAAAGCATGAAGTTATAATTGGAAATTTGGAAAACAAAATAAAGGAGCAATCAGATGCTTTCGAGAAGAAGAACTTTGAGCTCCAGGCAACCGAAGGTTTGTTGGCGGAAGCTGAAGCAAAGATATCAGAACTGAATACGAAGCTTCTCCGCCAGTCTGAGCAGTTCGAACGAGAAAAACAAGATCTTAGTGCAAAACTTGAAGCCGAAGCTCAGCAAAATTCAGATTTGAGAAAACTACTGACAAATCTTCAAGAAAACTGCTTGAATTTTAGCAACAAGTGCATTCAACGACTAAGAAAGATTTTTTACTCAGTTGGAGCCAGCAGTGAAAAATTCACCCCCTCAGCTGAAGATCTGCCGAAGACCTTCGAACATATTGAGGGGGAGATTGACGAGCTCGACGAAGTCATAGCTGGGCATGGTGACTTCTGTGCCTGGGTGGCTTCTCGGGGCACTGCTGCTGCATTTCTGAAGGCCGGCTGCGACCACGGAAAAATTGTCAACAGGCCCAACTTCAGCTTATCTCCATCAATCCTGGATGATATGCCTGACCTCGCCCGAAGTATCTCCAATAGATTTATAAAAATGATATGGACAAAGGGCGGGCGGGAGAAAGCTGGAGACGAAGCACGCAGTCATCTTGAACCAGTAAGAAATGATACTTCGGAGTTACCTTTTCCTTTGCTCTTGATTTTTACTTATAATCTCTTAATTCATGTAGGATGTCGAAGGTGAAGATGATGCCTAAGTTATGTCGCCGAAGCTGCTGCCGTAGCTGAAACTTGATGAAGATCAGTAGAAATGTACTGTAGAAAAACTCAGGATGTTTTTGTAACAATTCTTGTAAATACAATTAAACTGTCTTCAAGGAACTTTGTACATACCTTGTAATATTCTTACCCTTTGCTTGAGGCGCTTTGATGTGGACGAAATCAGTATTTTGAGCCGAAGGCGAAAAAACACCTTCCCTTCTTTTCGTACACAACGAAGCCTAAAAGACCACTTCTTCTTTCTGCCGAAGCTTTTCTTTACAAAAGAAAACATAAAAGACTACTACTCTTTTCTGCCGAAGGTCTTCTTTACATAAGAAAACATAAAGACTACAACTCTTTTACACAACGATTCATAAAAAACCACTTCGAAACTTTTCTTTTACATAATGAATCATAACAAACCATTTCTCCGAAACTTTTCTTTGTGCCGAAGCAACCACTTAGGAACACAAATGCTATGAATGAATGCTCATGCATGCACATGCCATGATGTAATGTAATGTGCAAATGAATGTCCGAAGCGTATGTCCGAAGCCACATTCTCAACGATTACTCCTTTAGAATCGACCACACATCAGCTCTGCATTCCCTTGGGAACGACTTTGGAGCATTTTTGCCTTTTACTTAGGCAGTACCAGCGTTGACTTTTCGCTGTAAGCTCTGCATCCCCTTAGGGACGACTTTGGAGCTTCTTCGTCTTTTACTTAGACGGTATAAGCTCTGCATTCCCTTGGGAACGTCTTTGGAGCTTCTTCGCCTTTTACTTTCGGCGGAATCAGCGTTGACTTTTCGCTGTAAGCTCTGCATCCCCTTAGGGACGTCTTCGGAGCTTTTTTCTCTTTTTCAGTTTCGGCACTCGATGGTGCGCTCTCAGCTTTTACATTTACATCTTTTGGGGGATTTTGCTCTTATAAAACTAAAAAGGAAAATTACATATGATGGCCCAATTAAAAACCTTTCTCCCCCTTTAGAAAGGAAAAGGGTGCCATAAAAAAGAAAAGATAAAATTACATCAAGTTACACATAGAACCGCCGAAGCTCATCCGCATTCCAAGATCTTGGAATTTCATTGCCGTCCATGTCCTTCAGTCTGTACGAACCAGGCCTTGACGAAGATGCTACTAAGAAAGGCCCTTCCCACTTCAGTTGCAACTTTCCCACTGTATCCGGGTTGGCCACTCTTCGAAGCACGAAATGTCCTGGCTCAATATTTTTTAGCCGGACTTTTCTATCTCGCCATTTGATTGTTTCAGCCTGGTATTTGTTGATATTTTCCACGGCCTGAAGCCTGATCCCTTCTAAGGCATCTTTTTCCACAAGGCAAGTATCTTCGGCACCTGATTCTGCCGAAGCTACCACTCTTATTGATCCAGCTTTAGCTTCTTCTGGAGTTATTGCTTCGTCACCAAATAATAACTTGAATGGGGTAAAACCTGTAGACCTTGATGTTGTTGTATTGTGGCTCCACACCACTTTGGTCAACTGATCTGGCCATTTTCCCCTTGGTTGATTAAAAATTAACTTCATTATCCCTGTCATTATGATGCCGTTGGCCCTTTCAACAAGCCCGTTCGACTCCGGATGCCTGACTGATGCAAAATGGATCTTCGTGCCAATTTGGTCACAGAAATTTCTGAAATCTTCGGAGTCGAACTGTGTTCCATTATCTACAGTGATAGCCTTCGGCACTCCGAAGCGACAGACAATATTCTGCCAAAAAAATTTTTGGACAGTGGCCGAAGTTATTGTGGCTAATGGCTTCGCCTCAATCCATTTGGAAAAATACTCCACAGCTACTATAACATATTTTAGGTTGCCTTGGGCCGGTGGCAATGGACCCAACAAGTCAAGGCCCCACCTTTGCAATGGCCAGATGGGTTGTATCAGCTGTGTTAATGACGAAGGTTGTTTTTGATCTCTTGCACATTTTTGACAACCTTCGCACTTTTGGACTAACTCCGCTGCATCCGAAGCTGCCTTCGGCCAATAAAATCCTTGGCGGAACACTTTTCCAAGTAACGGCCTGGATCCGATGTGGGATCCGCACAGGCCTGCATGTATCTCCTTCATCAACTCTATACCTTCGGCTCTAGACAGGCACTTGAGCAACGGGGCACAAACTCCATGCTTGTATAACTCCCCTTCTATCATGACATAGGGACGAGCTCTTGCCTCTATCCTCTTATTATAAGCTTCGTCATCTGATAGAAAGTTTCCCTGAAGGTAAGAGATTATTTCTGTTCTCCAATCTTCACTGTAGACAGGAGAAATGTTAAGGACTGCTCTTTCAAGTAGCTCCACTGAAGGTGCCTTTATTGTTTCAAAGAACACGTCCGAAGGTAGGGGCAGCCTCTGTGCTGCAGACTTGGCCAACAAATCAGCATGCTCATTCTGCCCTCGAGGGATATTCTTAACAGAAAATCCTTCGAAGGAAGCTTCGATCCTTCGGACCGTGTCTAGGTACTTTTCAAGCTTCGGGTCTTTAGCCTTGCAACTTTTGTCAATGTGACCCGAAACAACCTGAGAATCAGTTTTAAGGATCGCCCTTCTGACCCCCATTGCCTTTAGTTTCCGAAGACCCAGGAGCAAAGCTTCGTACTCAGCAATATTATTTGTGCAGCTGAAGTCAAGTCTTGCTGCATAGCAAGTTTTGACCTTGGACGGAGAGACCAACACAGCAGCTGCACCTGCTCCGAAGGTTCCCCAGGAGCCATCACAAAACACTGTCCATGCTTCGGCATCTTTATTTGCTTCTTCGTCCTGAGCCCCTGGCGTCCAGTCGGCAATGAAATCTGCCAATGCTTGAGATTGAATTGAGGATCTATGCACATAATCAATGTAAAATTCATTGAGTTCCGCAACCCATTTTCCAATACGCCCAGTAGCTTCTCTGTTCCTCATGATGTCCTTCAACGGCTGCGAAGAGGGAACAATAATGTTGAATGCCTGAAAGTAATGCCGAAGCTTCCTGGATGCCATTAAAACGGCATACAATATCTTCTCCAGCTCTGTATAATTTTTCTTTGAGACACTGAGGACCTCAGATACAAAATATACTGGGACCTGCTTCTTAGCTTGTCCATCAAACTTCTCCTGGACAAGCGCCGCACTTACTGCTGAGTGCGAAGCTGCCACATACAACAACAGAGAAGCCCCTGGCGTTGGTGGAGTTAATGTTGTGAGATCTATTAAATATTGCTTCAGCTCTTCGAAGGCTTTTTGTTGACTTGGGCCCCATTGAAAGACTTCAGCTGACTTTAGCACCTCGAAGAATGGTAAGTTTCTTTCTGCTGATCTGGATATAAATCTGTTGAGAGATGCCAGCCTTCCTGTCAATCTTTGGGCCCCCTTTCTTGTGGTTGGTGGCTCCATTCGAAGTATAGCTTCGATTTTATTTGGGTTAGCTTCGATTCCCTTCGTTGAAACCAAACACCCAAGAAATTTGCCCTTCTTCACTCCGAAGACGCATTTTTCTGGATTCAGCTTCAGACCAGCCTGTCTGAAGCTGGCGAAGGTCTCCTGCAAATCAGCAATATGATTTTCTTGCTTCGTGCTCTTTACGATAATGTCATCAACATAGGTCAACACATTTCTGCCTATCTGAGATTGGAGGACCTTCGCAGTCATTCTGCTGAAGCTCCCTCCAGCATTCTTGAGCCCCTCAGGCATCCGAAGATAGCAATATGTACCACTTGGGGTTATGAAGCTAGTCTTCGGCTCATCTTCCTTCTTCATCCAGATTTGATGATAGCCTGAGTAGCAGTCTAGGAGACTCATGAGCTCCGAAGAAGCTGCTGCATCAACTAAAGAATCTATTCTTGGCAGCGGAAATTCATCCTTCGGACAAGCCTTGTTGAGATCTGTGAAATCAATACACATTCTCCACTTGCCATTGGCCTTCTTCACCATAACAGTGTTAGCTAGCCACTCTGGGTACTTCACTTCTCTGATAACTCCTGCACTGAGGAGTCTTTTTACTTCATTACGAGCCCCTTCGGCCTTATCATCAGACATTTTCCGAAGCCTCTGCTTTCGGGGTCTGAAGGATGGATCAACATTAAGCGAATGTTCAATAACATCCCGATTTACTCCACAGAGATCATTAGCTGACCATGCAAAGACATCTTTGTTGTTGAATAAAAACCTTATCAAGGTTTTCTCCTGATCTTCAGATAATTGGGAGCCCAACAACACCTTCTGCTCTGCTACATCCTCACACAATAACACGGGCTTCGGCTGATCTGCTGAAGCTGCCTTCTCCCTCCTGAATTTATACTGTTCACAAGCTTCAGCTCCATCTATATTATGGATTGCCTTGGAATCAGTCCAGGTTCCTTCGGCCCTTCTAGCAGCTTCCTGACTTCCATGAATAGCAATAGGTCCTTGGTCCGAAGGTATCTTCATGCAGAGATAAGCTGGGTGAAGAATTGCTTCGAAAGCATTAAGAGTTCCACGACCAATGATAGCATTATAAGGATACTCCATGTCAACAATGTCAAACACAATTTGCTCAGTCCTTGTGTTGTTGACAAATCCGAAGGTTACCGGCATGGTAATCTTCCCAAGGGCCACAATCTGCCGCCCCCCGAAGCCACAAAGAGGGTGCGTAGCATCATGGATCTTGTCTTCAGGCTCTTGCATTTGTCTGAAGGCTTTAGCAAATATAATGTCAGCTGCACTGCCTGTGTCAACTAGGACATTGTGGACCAGAAATCCTTTAATCACGCAAGAAATAACCATAGCATCATTGTGAGGATAATCCTTAAGCTGAAGGTCTTCCTGAGAGAAGGTAATTGGAATATGAGACCATTTTGACTTGATGAAAGGTCCCTGCACTCCAACATGCTGCACCCTTCTCTGAGCCTCCTTCTTCTGCTTCTTGTTAGCCGGCTCTGAGCAAGAACCGCCTGTTATCGGGAGCACCAGCTTCGAAGCCGAAGCATCTTCAGCTTGATTGTTGAACGAAGCCATCAGCTCAGAAAAGTGGAAGTGAGTTCACCGGAGGTGGGCGCCAATGTTGGGGGCTTGTTCTCAAATGCTAAGAATTAAGAACAAGGCAACACAGAAAATGTTAAATATTAAAGTCCTTCGTCCTCCACTTCGTTATATCCCTTCAGGATATAAAGAATCTTCGGACGAAGGTTACGAAGGACATACCTTCGTAAACATAAGAACGAGAGATGAATTATTTATATAAATCATGAGGTATAAAATGAACATTCAAATGTTAGCATAGAGTCATTTCCATTTTTATTAACATGAATGAATATAAATGACTTCAGATTACAAATGTACCTTCGGTCTTGAGGAAATCAAGGGTACAAGCGCGATGCGAAGACAGGATGACAGGTTCGCGTGAACAGTACAGAGGTACTGTTCATCTATTTATAGGCACAGGTCGCAGCCTGTGACAAATTACAATTATGCCCCTCACAAATGTTTACAACATTGACTCAGACTTTTATGAATAAAAAGGTCATTCTATCTCTATGTCGGTTTAAAACGCCGAAGCTCCATGAAAAGGAACCTTCGGCCATCTCTTGAAGACGACTTCAGTCGAAGCTGCTTCTTCGTGTGAGACCTTCGGCGCACCGAAGCACGACCCCAACAGGGGCCTTAATACAATTCAGCCATAGTTCATCCATTCTTCATCCATAGCACTTACAACTGAACACAACAGTAATTTTAGTGCTGCAGCTGCTCCGGGCGGCAGCGGCTCCCTCCCGCCCGCGCTGCCACCACCATTGGCACCAGCCTTAGCGACGAGGATAACGTAGGACGACGACGGTGGGTACCTAGCTGCAGCAAGTGGCAGGTGGTCGGGGCCTTTGCAGCGCCGGACGTTGCTCTGCTCGGGGAAGAAGGTAGCCGAGTCGTTGATGGGGGTGGTGGTGGCTCGCCTGCTCGGGGAAGAAGGTTGCCATTGTAGGAGAGTGACGCTTAGCGCACCGGGTATCTCGGAGTTGCAACGGGCGACAGATTGACGGCGGGCAGGTGGTCGGGGCTAAGCTGCGACCGGTGGCGTGTGGTCGGAGGAGCGAGCGGGCTCGGAGAAGATGGACGGAGAAGAGGAGTGTGGGTCGTTGGGCCGACCAGAGGAGCAGCAGGAAGAGCCGCACGCACCCACCGTACGTCGGACCCCGCGCACGCCATGCGAGCAGCGCCCGGTGAGGCAGCTCACCGCGGCGGCCGATATCCGCCTGCCCGCGCCGCGCAGGGAGACCCGCTGCCTGAGCCATGCCATGCCGCTGCGCGACTGCAACGTACTGATCAGGACCCTGGCCAGGCGTGGTAGTTTCTCACGCATCATGGCAGTGTATTACGATCTCCGTGCGCGAGGCCTCGCCGCAGACAGCTACACCTACCCATTTGTGCTCAAGGCAATCAGCACGATGAAGCTGTCCGTCGAGGGGCGCAAGGTGCACGCGGCCTCGGTGAAGACCGGCTTCCGCTCGGATGCGTACACCACATGTTCGCTAATGGAGATGTACACGATGCTGGGCCGTGCGGATTCCGCACGGAGGGTGTTCGACAAGATGCCGCAGCGATTCCTGGTGCTGTGGAATTGGAATATGATGATGAGGTGCTACATTAGGTGCGCTTCACAGCAGCAGTTGTGTTGGCTGTGCAGATGGAGAGTGGCGGTGCCACTCCTGACAGGGTGACATTAGTGACCGCCGTTACCGCTTGCTCAAGAGCAGGCAATCTGAACTTGGGAAGGAGGATTCATTCATACATGGATGGAGTCTTTGGATTCAGTCTCCCAGTCGCAAATGCGCTTCTGGACATGTATACGAAGAATGGTTACTTGGAAGAGGCGGTGAAGATGTTCGAGCAAATGCCAAAGAAGAACATCATATCTTGGACTATACTAGTGTCGGGATATGGCATTGCTTGTCAGTTGGACACTTCGACAAGGCAAGAGTGTTTTTCTACCAATGCGCACAGAAGGATTTAATTAATCCTGTGGACTGCAATGCTCAACTCTTGTGTACAACATGGAAGCTTTGAGGAGACATTGACATTTTTCCGAGACATGCAGTGTAACACCCTAAATTTGGGGTAGAATTTTTTTTCCTTCTTTTCCCCCACCAAATTCGGGCGTTACCCTTTCCTTTTCCCTTTTCTCCTCGCTAAACCTTGATCTTTTCCAAAGTATAGCGGGATTCGGCCTGAGATCCCATGTAAAGCAAAACCCTAAAAGTACTTTATTTTGCTTGATGCACCATGCCGAACCATGCATTCTTTTTTTAGTTGTTTGAAAATGTAAACGCATTCATCTAGGAAATAGATATAAAAAAGGGAAATCCTTTCCTCTCTCCCCTCCCCCCCCCTCCTTCCCCATTTTTGGCCCAGCCGCCCCCTCCCCTCGCGCCCGGCCCAGCCGCGCCCCCCCTCCCCTTTCCCTCCCCCGCGCCGTGGGCCGCCCCGGACGGCCCAACCGCCCCCCGCACGCGCCCCGCTTTGGGCCCAAGCGGCCCAGCCGCACCCCCTCCCCCTCCCCCAAAAATTCCCCTCCCCGCGGGCCCCGCCCGTCATTCTCTCTCCCACTCTCCCTCTCCCCTGCCCTAACCGCCGCCGCCGCCCTCTCCCTGCGCCGCCGCCGCCGCGCCGCCCTCCCTCGCCGCGGTGAGGCCCCCTTCCCCTCTTCTCCCTCCACTCCCTCCCCCTTCCCCGCCCACCGGCGTCCTCCCGCGGCGCAGCCGCCCCACGCCCGCCCGGCCGCCCTCGCGCCGCCCCGCCGAGCCGCCCCGCGCCCGGCCGCCCCGGCGAGCCCCGCCCTCCCCGGCCTCGGCCTCGCCCCGGCGCGCTGCCCTTGGCCCCACCCGGCGAGCCGCCCTCGGCCCCACCCAGCGAGCCGCCCCCGCCCTCGCGCCCGCCCCGGCGAGCCGCCCGCACCCCGGCCCCGGCCGCCCTCGTCCCGGCCCCGGCCGTGCCCCGCCTCGCCCGTGCCTCGCCCCGCCCGTGCTCCGTGCTCGCCCGCCCGCCCCGGCGTGCCTTGCTCGAGTCGTGACGGCCCCGGCGCGGCCTCGAGCTCGGCCCAGCGTGCCTATGGCGCGCGGCCTTGAGCTTGGCCAGCGCGCGGCCCCGACGTGCGCACGGCTAGTTCGCGACGCGTGCGTGCAGCCTCGCGCGTGTGCTCGCGTAGTGCGCAGTGCCTTGGCACGGCTCGTCGTGCCTTCGTCTACCCCTGGACGAGTCCGTCTACCCCCCTTATATTTTATGCGTGCTAATCACATTGTTCATGTTAATAAAATAGGAAACTCAATTTAGAAATTGGTTACGTTAGTTAATTTGTATAGCTAATCGTCTATCTCATTTAATGTTAATCTACTAAAGGTGGTCACATTTTCATTAGTGCATGTAGCTAATCCTTATTATTGAAGCTAAGTAGAACTAGAGTACGTAACGTTTAGTTATTCGTCTACCCGTAGTGCGCCTCGAACATAAGCTTTAACCCATGCGAGACCTTTCCCTGTTTCTTTCTAACCATGGTAAATGCAATATCGCATGTCATATGCTATGCATGTTTAATCTACTTGTTCTCTGGTATGGTGTACTGTTGGTTTCCTAATTTCAATGGATGGATGTATGTATGTTTGCACTCGCATAGAGAACGATCTGGTTGAAGAGCCCGAAGAACTCACAGGAGAAGTCCCTGAGCAGCAGTCGGTTGGTGGAGACAAGTGTCCCTTGACCTATCTCTGTCCTATACATTCTTTAATTCACCTCCCGCATTACACTTTTATGCCTAAGGATTGACTAGCTTTTGTTATCCATTACCTTGCTTACCTATTTGGGTTGGATTATTATTATTTAGCTTTATGCTATTGCTCAACTATAATCAATGAACATGATGAGATTATCTATGATACGCTGTTTTCCCCCTCTTCTTATTATGATGTTCTACTTGTGGCCTTTAAGGGGGCTCGAGCGGTTTCTCGAGTGCCTCTCCGTAAGGACCTGTTCTTTGGATGACCGCCCGGGAAAATAGTGCAACCATGAGGGTGGAATGGGGTGCCCTTAGCTGAATAATTAGAGGATCCGGGGTGTAGTTCGCTTAGCCGTTGTGTCGTCAATGGGGCTCGGTGTATACGGCTCGCTCTGCCAAGTTTGGGTTCGCCCCTTGGGGAGGAGTGCGGTGCATTTAGGAAACCTAACGGGCGGCTACAGCCCCGGGAATCTTTGTAAAGGCTACGTAGTGATGCCCTGCTGGGTCACCTTGGTAGTGATCAATGGAGAGTCATGATCTTCGGGAAGAAAGGGAATCAAGGCTTGTGGGTAAAGTGCACAACCTCTGTAGAGTGTTTGAAAACTGATATATCAGCCGTGCTCGCGGTTATGAGCAGCCAAGGGAGCTCCAGTGATTAGTGGTACTTGATCAGAGACATTTTGGTTTACAGGTGGCAATGAGACTGATGGTTTTGGTTATGAATATGGTACTGGTAAGTGGTACTCTTTCCGTTTAGAAAGGGTACATCAGGCTAATAACTTGGGTTAATGTTAAAACCTGGCTTTCTACTAGTAAATAATAATCTGACCAACTAAAAGCAACTGCCTGACTTACCCCCACATAAAGCTAGTCCACTACAGCCAAACAGGATACTTGCTGAGTATGTTGATGTGTACTCACCCTTGCTCTACACACCAAACCCCCCCATCCCCAGGTTGTCAGCATTGCAACCACTGCTCAGGCGAAGATGAAGATGTGGAAGGAGACTTCTAGGAGTTCCAAGACTATGACGAGTTCTAGGCGTGGGTTAGCGGCAACCCCCAGTCGGCTGCCTGTGAAGGCCACGTTTATCTACGTTTCTTTTCCGCACTTTGATTTATTGTAAAGACTATGTGGATGTCTCAGACATATGATGTAATCGACTATTTCCCTTTTTAATACTATTTGAGCACTGTGTGATGATGTCCATGTTATGTAACTGCTGTGTACGTGAATTGCTGATCCTGGCACGTACATGGTTCGCATTCGGTTTGCCTTCTAAAACCGAGTGTGACATAGGTGGTATCAGAGCCGTGCTGACTGTAGGACCGCTAACCTAGAGTAGAATGGTCGTTCTAAGGACTATAGACCTCTGTCCCTGCCTTGACTTTGATATCCCTTCAAAAGTTGGTCATACCGACCAAACCTATGTTCTACTATATATTATACCTTGCTGAAAATTATGTTTTATTCTAATCCTTCATTTATTTATGGTTCATTACTTGCTGGTCATATTAATTCTGTTCTCACTCTTTTGCTTGCGGTGTCTTTTGTAGATGGCTCGTCTTAGACACACTGCACGAAAGTCCGTCATCCCCTTCTTACCCTCCTGCCTTGCTGAGCGTCCGCTTCACCGTCCTGTGGCCGAACAGTCCAGCCACTTGGAGAGGCTGCACCATCGCCTGCATGAGGAGTAGGAACGTCGACGACAGGAGCAGCAGGGCTCTTCTTTCTCGCTCCAACAGGAGATAGAGTCTGTGAGGAGCTGCTCCCCTGTGCTTCCCCTGGAGGCGCCCCTGCACCACCACTGGGCGCCCCAGCCTCTGGAGTAGCTGCTGGAGGAGACCCAGACGACGGAGGTGGCGACGACAGCTCGAGCCACGACACCGACTTCTCTGCTGACCAGGAGCTGGAAGGATGGGTTGCTCGACCCATCACTCGCGACGCTGCTCGCGGGTGTCACTTCCATGATGCGCTCGACACCCTGCTACATCGGGCACTTAACCGGCGTACTTGGTCTATCGAGTATCGCTGTGTGGTCTACCAGCATAGTCGCGGGGTCTACCCGGACCGCTGGGAGGCAACCTGCTTGGTGCGCCGTCCGGAGAACAGTCTCCAGGGTGCGGAGGCCTGCTCAGAGCACTATTCCATCTCTGAGCGAGACTTAGCTGAGGCGGCCATGCAAGATGCCGCACGGCGTGCGCTTTCGCATTACTGCTCGGTTCTCGGTGGGGTAGCTGACGGTCTCAACCTAAAGTATTACCCCCGCCGTCCATCTGGCAGCACAGGAGGCGTGATTGTCTCACCTGTTGGTGAGGACAATCCTAGGTTGAGCAGCACAGTCAACCTAGCCGCCGTGCTAAACACGGAGCTGGACCATGCGCTAGACGAGCTGAGTAGGGCTCGTGGTGAGATCGCCCTGCTGCGAGCTGAGCGCGCGGAACGTCGTCACCTGGATGATGGTTCCCCCGCTTCCATCGGGACTCAGCACCCGTACCGCTCACCTCGGCGTGGACGCCAGTCTTATGGCAATCCCGACTGCAAGACCAAGATAAATCTAGAACCATAGATCGTTAGAGTCGGATCTTGTAATTAATACAAAATACATATACGTAGAAGCTACAGTCTTAGCGTTAGTCTCGCTTTTAGTTAGTCTTAGTTAGACAGGGTAGTTTGCTATATCCTGTGCATTTATGCTTGTCATGATGAACTATGTTTGATTTAGATCTTTGTAATGATTGTCACCAGAGTGTGGGTATCCCCTGCATTTTGGTTTACCGGTTATATGTTAATGGAGATAGTTATCTAGTTGGGAAGCCTTTTATTCCACTTTCCTCTTTATCTGAGAAGCTGTGTTGGTCTGTGTTGGAGATCAGTGAAGATGCTCATCTGTTCAGGGTCGTTGAAGAATTCTATGCTCTTTTCTTATGCTGCAAGATTTGTAAGATCAGTTCTGATGCGTGGTTGCATTCTGCAGATGTCAGAGAACAGGCGCAGAGGAGGAAGGCGTGCTCAGTAGGAGCAAGCCACTCAACAGGAAGAGGTACCCCAGCAACAGCAGCTGCCGCCCCCGCCCCCGATGTCCATCGAGCAGATGTTTCTGATGCAGACTCAGGCAGTTCAAGCCATCGATCAGACTCTGGCCGCCATTCAGCAGCAACAGCAGCAGGCCCCACCCCAGCCTCAGATGCCTCAGATGCCCAGGGACAAGCGTGCTGAATTCATGAGAGGTCATCCCCCAACGTTTGCTCACTCTTCTGACCCCATGGATGCTGAAGACTGGCTGCACACTGTGGAGCGGGAGTTGCATACCGCCGACAGGGAGAAAATCCTGTATGGTCCCCGTCTGTTGAGAGGAGCAGCTCAGTCATGGTGGGAGTCTTATCTCGTCACCCATGCCAACCCCGACACCATCACCTGGGAAGAGTTCAGGGGTAGCTTTCGTCAGTACCATGTTCCTGCAGGTCTGATGACAGTGAAGAAGGAGGAGTTCCTGGCCCTCAAGCAAGGGTCATCGTCTGTCAGTGAGTATCGGGACAGGTTTCTGCAGCTGTCTCGCTATGCTCCTGAAGATGTCAACACCGATGCCAAGAGACAGTACCGTTTCCTGAGAGGCTTGGTTGATCCTCTGCAGTATCAGTTGATGAATCACACCTTCCCGACATTCCAGCACTTGATTGACAGGGCAATCATGACAGAGAGAAAGCGCAAGGAGATGGAGGATCGCAAGCGCAAGATCAGTGGACCCTAGCCTGGAAGCAGCAATCGTCCTCGTTTCTCAGGCAATCAACCTCAGCAGTTCAGGCAGAACCAGCGTCCACCTCAGCAGCATCAGCAGTTCCAAAGGCAGTATCCTCAGCACCAGTATCAAAATCATCAGAACAACCAGTCAGGAGGAGGCCAGTTTCAGAGGCAGAATCAGCAGGCACCTCGTCTTCCTGCCCCAGCAACCCAGCAGAACAGTCAGGCAGCACCAGCTCAGGTTGGAAACAGAGCATGTTTCCACTGTGGAGAGCAAGGCCACTAGGTGATGCAATGTCCGAAGAAGGCAGCCCAGCAGCAGTCAGGTCCCAATGCCCCAGCAAAGCAGAACGTGTCTCAGCCTGGAGCAGGCAACCGCTCTCAGCCACGCTATAACCAAGGGAGACTGAATCACTTGGAGGCTGAAGCAGTTCAGGAGACCCCCGGCATGATAGTAGGTATGTTCCCAGTCGTCTCCCATATTGCAGAAGTGTTATTTGATACTGGAGCAACACATTCTTTCATTACTGCATCATGGGTAGAAGCACATAATCTTCCAATTACTACCATGTCAACCCCCATTCAAATTGACTCAGCCGGTGGTAGAATTCGAGCCGATAGCATTTGTTTGAATATAAGTGTGGAAATAAGGGGGATAGCGTTTCCCGCTAACCTCATAGTAATGGGTACTCAGGGAATAGATGTCATCCTAGGGATGAATTGGCTAGATAAGTATCAGGCAGTTATCAATTGTGATAGGAGGACAATCAAGTTGGTGTCCCCACTAGGAGAGGAAGTGGTGACCGAGTTAGTCCCACCTGAGCCAAAGAAAGGAAGTTGTTATCAAATGGCTATCGATAGCAGTGAAGCAGACCCAATTGAGAGTATCAAGATTGTGTCTGAGTTTTTAGATGTGTTTCCAAAGGACTTACCAGGTATGCCACCAGAGCGAAAAGTTGAATTTGCCATAGAGCTTCTTCCTGGAACTGTCCCTATCTTTAAGAGAGCTTACAGAATATCCGGACCAGAGTTGGTTGAGCTTAAGAAGCAGATTGATGAGCTGTCAGAGAAAGGTTACATCCGGCCAAGCACCTCGCCTTGGGCCGCCCCTGTCCTATTTGTGGAAAAGAAAGATGGCACCAAAAGGATGTGTATCGATTATCGAGCTCTGAATGAAGTCACCATCAAGAACAAATACCCCTTGCCCAGAATAGAAGATTTGTTCGACCAGTTGAGAGGAGCTAGTGTGTTCTCCAAGATTGATCTAAGGTCAGGTTATCATCAGCTCAGGATCCGACCTTCGGACATTCCGAAGATGACATTCATTACCAAGTATGGTTTGTATGAGTTCACTGTGATGTCTTTTGGTTTGACCAATGCGCCAGCCTTTTTCATGAACTTGATGAACAGTGTATTCATGGACTATCTCGATAAGTTTGTGGTGGTATTCATCGATGACATTCTGGTCTATTCACAAAGCGAAGAAGAACATGCAGATCATTTGAGGATGGTATTGCAGAGATTGCGAGAGCACCAGTTGTATGCAAAGTTGAGCAAGTGCGAGTTCTGGATCAGTGAAGTCCTGTTCTTGGGTCATATAATCAACAAAGAAGGATTGGCTGTGGATCCAAAGAAAGTGGCAGACATTCTGTACTGGAAAGCGCCAACAGATGCTCGAGGAATCAAGAGTTTCATCGGAATGGCCGGATATTATCGGCGATTCATTGAAGGGTTTTCGAAGATTGCGAAACCAATGACAGCGTTGCTAGGCAACAAAGTTGAGTTCAAGTGGACCCAGAAATGTCAAGAGGCCTTTGAAGCGCTGAAAGAAAAGTTGACTACATCGCCTGTCTTAGTCTTGCCTGATGTACACAAGCTCTTCTCGGTGTATTGTGATGCTTGTTACACAGGTTTGGGATGTGTGTTGATGCAAGAGGGAAGAGTTGTGGCTTACTCGTCCCGACAGTTGAAGGTTCATGAGAAGAATTACCCAATCCATGATCTAGAGTTGGCAGCAGTGGTTCACGCACTGAAGACATGGAGGCACTACCTGTATGGATAGAAATGCGATGTTTACACAGACCACAAGAGTCTGAAGTACATATTCACTCAGTCAGAGTTGAATATGAGGCAACGAAGATGGTTAGAGCTGATCAAAGACTATGAGTTGGAGATTCATTACCATCCAAGCAAAGCGAACGTAGTGGCAGATGCTTTGAGCAGGAAGAGTCAGGTCAATCTGATGGTTGCTCGTCCGATGCCTTATGAGTTGGCCAAGGAGTTTGACAAGTTGAGTCTCGGATTTCTGAACAATTCGCGAGGAGTCACAGTTGAGTTGGAACCTACCTTGGAGCGAGAAATCAAAGAAGCACAGAAGAATGATGAGAAGATCAGTGAGATCCGGTGACTGATTCTAGATGGCAAGGGCAAAGACTTTCGAGAAGATGCAGAAGGTGTGGTATGGTTCAAAGACCGCTTGTGTGTTCCCAATGTCCAGTCTATTCGGGAGTTGATCCTCAAGGAAGCTCATGAGACAGCCTATTCGATTCACCCTGGTAGTGAGAAGATGTATCAGGATCTGAAGAAGAAATTCTAGTGGTACGGAATGAAGAGGGAAATTGCAGAGCATGTGGCTATGTGTGATAGTTGTCGGCGGATCAAGGCAGAGCAGCAGAGGCCAGCTGGATTGTTGCAACCGTTGCAAATTCCTCAGTGGAAATGGGACGAGATTGGTATAGATTTCATAGTCGGATTGCCTCGCACTCGAGCCGGCTACGATTCCATTTGGGTAGTGGTGGACCGCTTAACCAAGTCAACCCACTTCATACCTGTCAAGACCAACTACAACAGTGCAGTATTGGCAGAGTTGTATATGTCTCGGATCGTTTGTCTTCATGGTGTGCCAAAGAAGATAGTGTCAGACAGAGGAACGCAGTTCACCTCTCATTTCTAGGCAGCAGTTGCATGAAGCCTTGGGCACACATCTGAATTTCAGTTCAGCTTATCATCCGCAGACAGATGGTCAGACTGAAAGAACCAACCAAATTCTTGAAGACATGTTGAGAGCCTGTGCGTTGCAAGATCAGTCCGGATGGGACAAGAGATTGCCTTATGCAGAGTTTTCCTATAACAACAATTACCAGGCCAGTTTGAAGATGTCACCATTTCAGGCGCTCTATGGAAGGAGTTGTAGAACTCCGTTGCAATGGGATCAACCTGGAGAAAAGCAGGTGTTCGGGCCAGACATCCTACTTGAAGCTGAAGAGAACATCAAGATGGTCCGAGAGAATCTGAAGATAGTGCAATCAAGGCAGCAAAGCTATGCAGACACAAGAAGAAGAGAGCTGAGTTTCGAAGTCGGAGACTTCGTCTATCTGAAAGTGTCACCGATCAGAGGAGTCAGGAGATTCGGAGTCAAAGGCAAGCTGGCACCCCGCTACATTGGCCCATACCAAATTCTCGCAAGGCGTGGAGAAGTGGCCTATCAGCTCAGCCTACCAGAAAATTTATCTGCTATGCATGATGTCTTTCATGTGTCTCAGTTGAAGAAGTGCTTGTGTGTGCCAGAAGAGCAGCTGCCAGTGGAAGGTCTTGAAGTCCAGGAGGATTTGACCTACACAGAGAAACCAGCGCAAATCCTTGAGATCGCAGACAGAGTCACCCGAAGGAAGACCATCAGAATGTGCAAAGTCAGATGGAATCACCACTCTGAGGAAGAAGCAACCTGGGAGCGTGAAGATGATCTGATGGCTAAATACCATGAGCTCTTTGCTAGCCAACCCTGAATCTCGAGGGCGAGATTCTTTTAAGGGGGATAGGTTTGTAACACCCTGAATTTGGGGTAGAATTTTTTCCTTCTTTTCCCCCACCAAATTCGGGCGTTACCCTTTCCTTTTCCCTTTTCTCCTCGCTAAACCTTGATCTTTTCCAAAGTATAGCGGGATTCGGCTTGAGATCCCATGTAAAGCAAAACCCTAAAAGTACTTTATTTTGCTTGATGCACCATGCCGAACCATGCATTCTTTTTTTAGTTGTTTGAAAATGTAAACGCATTCATCTAGGAAATAGATATAAAAAAGGAAAATCCTTTCCTCTCTCCCCTCCCCCCTCCTTCCCCATTTTTGGCCCAGCCGCCCCCTCCCCCTCGCGCCCGGCCTAGCCGGCCGGCCTAGCCGGCCGGCCCAGCCACGCCCCCCCTCCCCTTTCCCTCCCCCGCACCGTGGGCCGCCCCGGCCGGCCCAACCGCCCCACCCCCGCGCGCCCCGCTTTGGGCCCAAGCGGCCCAGCCGCGCCCCCTCCCCCCTCCCCCAAAAATTCCCCTCCCCGCGGGCCCCGCCCGTCATTCTCTCTCCCTCTCTCCCTCTCCCCTGCCCTAACCGCCGCCGCCGCGCCGCCCTCCCTCGCCGCGGTGAGGCCCCCTTCCCCTCTTCTCCCTCCCCTCCCTCCCCCTTCCCCGCCCGCCGGCGTCCTCCCGCGGCGCAGCCGCCCCTCGCCCGCCCGGCCGCCCTCGCACCGCCCCACCGAGCCCCGCCCCTCCCCAGCCTCGGCCCCGCCCGGCGAGCCGCCCCCGCCCTCGCGCCCGCCCCGGCGAGCCGCCCCCACCCCGACCCCGCACCCGCCTCGGCTCCGGCCATGGCGCCGTCGCCCCGGCCCCGGTCGCCCTCGCCCCGTGCGCGCCGCCCGGCCCCGCCTCGGCCCCGGCCGCGCCGCCCCGCGCCGCCTGGCCCCCGTCCCGGCCGCGCCGCCCCGCGCCCGGCCCCCGTCCCGGCCGTGCCGCCCCGGCCCAAGCCGCGCCGCCCCGGCCCCGGCCGTGCCCCGCCCCGCCCGTGCCTCGCCCCGCCCGTGCTCCGTGCTCGCCCGCCCGCCCCGGCGTGCCTTGCTCGCGTCGTGACGGCCCCGGCGCGGCCTCGAGCTCGGCCCAGCGTGCCTATGGCGCGCGGCCTTGAGCTCGGCTAGCGCGTGGCCCCGACGTGCGCACGGCTAGTTCGCGGCGCGTGTGTGCGGCCTCGCGCGCGTGCTCGCGTAGTGCGCAGTGCCTTGGCACGGCTCGTCGTGCCTTCGTCTACCCCTGGACGAGTCCGTCTACCCCCCCTATATTTTATGCGTGCTAATCACATTGTTCATGTTAATAAAATAGGAAACCCAATTTAGAAATTGGTTACGTTAGTTAATTTGTATAGCTAATCGTCTATCTCATTTAATGTTAATCTACTAAAGGTGGTCACGTTTCCATTAGTGCATGTAGCTAATCCTTATTATTGAAGCTAAGTAGAACTAGAGCACGTAACGTTTAGTTATTCGTTTACCCGTAGTGTGCCTCGAACATAAGCTATAACCCATGCGAGACCTTTCCCCGTTTCTTTCTAACCATGGTAAATGCAATATCGCATGTCATATGCTATGCATGTTTAATCTACTTGTTCTCTGGTATGGTGTACTGTTGGTTTCCTAATTTCAATGGATGGATGTATGTATGTTTGCACTCGCATAGAGAATGATCTGGTTGAAGAGCCCGAAGAACTCGCAGGAGAAGTCCCTGAGCAGCAGTCGGTTGGTGGAGGCAAGTGTCCCTTGACCTATCTCTGTCCTATACATTCTTTAATTCACCTCCCGCATTACACTTTTATGCCTAAGGATTGACTAGCTTTTGTTATCCATTACCTTGCTTACCTATTTGGGTTGGATTATTATTGTTTAGCTTTATGCTATTGCTCAACTATAATCAATGAACATGATGAGATTATCTATGATACGCTGTTTTCCCCCTCTTCTTATTATGATGTTCTACTTGTGGCCTTTAAGGGGTCTCGAGCGGTTTCTCGAGTGCCTCTCCATAAGGACCTGTTCTTTGGATGACCGCCCGGGAAAACAGTGCAACCATGAGGGTGGAATGGGGTGCCCTTAGCTGAATAATTAGAGGATTCGGGGTGTAGTTCCCTTAGCCGTTGTGCCGTCAATGGGGCTCGGTGTATGTGGCTCGCTCTGCCAAGTTTGGGTTCGCCCCTTGGGGAGGAGTGCGGTGCATTTAGGAAACCTAACGGGCGGCTACAGCCCTGGGGAATCTTTGTAAAGGCTACGTAGTGATGCCCTGCTGGGTCACCTTGGTAGTGATCAATGGAGACTCATGATCTCCGGGCAGAAAGGGAATCAAGGCTTGTGGGTAAAGTGCACAACCTCTGCAATATATCAGTCGTGCTCGCGGTTATGAGTGGCCAAGGGAGCTCCAGTGATTAGTGGTACTTGATCAGAGACATTTTGGTTTACAGGTGGCAATGAGACTGATGGTTTTGGTTATGACTATGGTACTGGTAAGTGGTACTCTTTCCGTTTGGAAAGGGTACATCGGGCTAATAACTTGGGTTAATGTTAAAACCTGGCTTTCTACTAGTAAATAATAATCTGACCAACTAAAAGCAACTGCCTGACTTACCCCCACATAAAGTAGTCCACTACAACCAAACAGGATACTTGCTGAGTATGTTGATGTGTACTCACCCTTGCTCTACACACCAAACCCCCCCATCCCCATGTTGTCAGCATTGCAACCACTGCTCAGGCGAAGATGAAGCTGTGGAAGGAGACTTCCAGGAGTTCCAAGACTATGACGAGTTCTAGGCGTGGGTTAGCGGCAACCCCCAGTCGGCTGCCTGTGAAGGCCGCGTTTATCTACGTTTCTTTTCCGCACTTTGATTTATTGTAAAGACTATGTGGATGTCTCAGACATATGATGTAATCGACTATTTCCCTTTTTAATACTATTTGAGCACTGTGTGATGATGTCTATGTTATGTAACTGGTGTGTACGTGAATTGCTGATCCTGGCATGTACATGGTTCGCATTCGGTTTGCCTTCTAAAATCGGGTGTGACATGCAGCTACAATCATGAGGATATTTAACTGCTTGTATTTACCAGTTTTTTTATCAGGATATTTAACTGCTTTTGGTAGGAAAGAATCTGTTTCCTACTTCATAGGGCTCCACGCCTAATAAATAGACCGGCACCGCTGATCTCAATCAAACCGTCATCAGGATCCGCCGCCCTGGCTCGCTCCGGTCACGACCTTGCCGTACGTCGTTCCTGGCGAGCTCGTCTCCCGCCAAGAAGAAGCCACCCAGACATGACGTGCGTCGACGCTGCCCAGCCACCGCTGTGCTCCCCCCCTGTCGTCTCGATCCGTCGATCTACACGACCACACTGATGAGCAGTCCGTGTTCCCCTTTTACTCCCCGTGCCAAACAATATACTCCTCAGCCCCCTCGGCGCTCGCGACTCACCCTGGCCTGTAGTGGCGCTCGCCGGACGCCGGCCTGCCTGCTGCCGACCGCGCCTGCTCGCGGTCCACGTCGCCTCGGTCCATGTCGCCGACTCACTAAGGGCCAACCGCGGACGGGCGCACGACCATGACGCCAGCGCACTGCCCACCGCGACGCCATCACGTAATCGCAGACGCGGGGAGCCACAGTCTGGTCATCCACCGGCGCCGAGCGCGCAAGAGCACACGGCCTGGTCGTCCGCCAGCGTCGGGCGCGCAAGAGCACACAATACAACAGCCCGCGGTTTGCAGTGGCGCTCGCCGCTTAGGAGCCTGGTGCCTGGAGCCGCTCAGCCGCCGCCGGTGGAATCTATAGAGTCCAGCGTGGAGAGTGCCTTACACCTAAACACCAAGTGGGCCTAATAGGTCAACTGCGGGCTGTGATGGACTAAATTAGTTATTTTTTATTTAAACAGGTTTTATTAGAGAGAGGGTAGCTCTGCCCCTGGTCCTCGAGATCCATGCATTTGAGTTTTAAGTTCTTATCTTATGTTTTCTCTTTATTTAAATCACACTATATATGCAGTTAGCAATAATGATTTCGAAGGGCAAGCGTTCATTTGAGATGATTGAGCCACACTTCATGGAAGGCAAGTGTTAAATCTTACCTATTCCTGGGAAATAGTTGTAACATCCAAAATCATATGTTGGTAATTTAGAGAGATCTTCCAAAATACTTAAGATTAAATGACTCCTAAATAATAAATTCCCTCTTTATAAATATATGTTTCCCTAAAACAAACAATAATTAACATTAAAGGTTTGGTAATTCAAACTTTGGCCCAAAGTTTGAATTGAAAATAGAAACAACAAAACAGAGGAAGGACCTTTAATCTACCTAATTATTCCCTTAAACACCCTTCATAAATAAATAGATGCATTTGAAGGAAAATAGTTCAAGACACATAATATATATTTATTTATTTATTGTTTTAAAAGAAAATAAGTAATGAAAATTAAAGTATACTTTCCAATTGAGTATCTTATAAATATATATATATATATGTGGTTTATATTTTGAGGCATATAGATAACTAAATATTATAAATAAAATACAATTTTGCATATCATGCTGGAGTCTATTTTGGTTATGCATTTGAACTTGAGTGTGGAATTTAAAACCCAATTTAAATAAATAGAAAATAGGAAATAGAAATGGAAATAGAAAAGGAAAATAAAAAGAAAAAGAAAGAAAACTCGCTTGGGCCGACTCCCTGCTTCTGGCCCACATTGCCTTTCCCTCCCCTCGGCCCATCACGGCAGGTCGATCCCGCTCACCAATTTTTGCGCCGTGACTCTGGTGTGTGGGCCCATGTCGTCAGGAGTCATCTTCCCCAACTGAACACGATTCCCTAGTCGATTTTCGCGCCGTCCTCACCGGACCTCCACTCAGCCGCCGTGCATGGCGCAACCGACCCTCTCAGCTCGGACTCGTCCCGCCCCTATATAACCCTGCCGCTCTATCTCCCTTATCCATCTCGACGAGTACCCAGTCACCAAGTGAACCGTTGTGCGTGCTGGGAGAGAGAAAAGAAATTAGGAGGATTGGGAGCGTTGCGCCGTGGGCAATACGACGACACGCCATCGCTCTGCCCTTAGCGCGTGACCGCTAAGAATCACTGGACATCACAGGGCATGGGCATATCCTTAGAAGGCGAATTGGAGCACCAGGGTGATGGGAATTCATCACCGGAATTCTTCAAGCGCTGCAGATCCACATGCCGTCGTGGGCAGGTCATCTGCTGGGTTGTGGGGGCTTTGATTTTCGGCCTGGGGAGTCATCAGGACCCTAGGTGCGTGTCTACGGATCAAGGAAGCCGATGGAGCAAGCGGGGATCGAGCAATGGCTCGCCGGTGTGCGGTCTTCACCTTGGAGCCACCTATACCGTGGGCGGGATACGTGGGCGTCCTATATCCAGGTAAAAAGTCCCCTGGCACCTTCGCTTTGTCCTCCATGCGATTTTGCGGCATTTGTTTTTGAGCTTAGAGCATCATGGCGTGGGACGGCCATAGCCGGCCATGGCTCCGCCATGGGGGCTGTCCGTGCCGCTGCGTTTTCCGTCTGGGGAGATGAGCGAGGGGGTTGCGCCTGACCATTAGATATGGGGTAGGTGGGTGAGATTAGAGGAGTATCGCTTTGGCCAGATTCATTCTGGGCCGTCCATGGCGTGATCAGCGATCGCAGATTGGGTCAAGGCGCGGGGCGCTGTTGACCATCGATGTCTGATTGGTCGGCCACGGTTAGATACGTGGGAACTTTGAATCCATGCCACAGATTGACGATCGGACGGTTACAATGGTGTACGGATTCATACCCCTGGGGATCTAATCTTGCGCGTCTGGTGTTGATCGGACGACCGATGTCATCCCATACCCCTTCAGCCATGGCATAGTTCCTAAAGAGCCCCTGAACTTATTTGAAATAAACCCGCCGTCCTCGCGGGAGTAGTTGAGTCTGGTAGATTTTGCGAATTAAACCTCGAGCTTCTTAGTAAATGACGCGCAGTCCAGATAACAGAGAAACTAGATAATTAATATTAGAAATTGATTTTTAGTATAAAAATAAATCTTAAAACTTGTTTAATTCATATTTAATTCATTTTAACTCCAAATTAATTCATTTCAATGGCATTAATTTTGTTTTAATATTGTTTATCACTTAGTAAATTTGTTTAGCCATAAAACTTGAACTAAAATCATTCACATGAGTTATGCTATTGTAGGTACTCAATAACTTCGGAAATTCATAATTTAATAACCGTAAAACCAAATTTAGTGATTCTTGTACCTACAATCTCGTAGCGACGCGTAGAATATTATTTCATAGTTTGTGCTTAGGTTTGGTGTGATGTTAATGTTGCCTATACCATGTTTGTTTGTATTGCTACGAATAGCAGTGAGGTCACGAGAATCTGAAGATCATCCTGGTACCTGGGATCTCAAGTCCCAGGCAAGTTGTGCCCTTGATCACTTCTTTTTACCTAGCCATGTTCTGATTAATCATAAAGATCTGCATAGGTTAATTTTGATGGGACCCAATAGGTTACCCTAGTTTGTTTATCTTTATACCTTGTTTACCACTGAACTTTTTGGGTAGTACTTGCTAGTGCTTTATGTGGTTTTGGGTATGAAGATACATTATTCATGATCACATTTTTATTATCTGTTTATTATTACTGTTCATGATAAGATCATTATGTTAATTGGAACATGGAGCGACCACCCGGGAAAACAGTGCTACCACAAGGGTTTATGGACGCCCTTGGCTGATTAATTAGGAAAGCTAGTGGAGGACTACCTTACCCGAAAGGGGCAAGGGCAGTAGGGGAGTGGTCAGTGTAGGGAGGTCCTTGGTTGATTTTGCTGCGATGGCGGTCAGGCAAGGGATCCCTGCATTGGAGCTTCCTATAAACTATAGCGGGTTTTCTGAAGCTAGTGGAACTTTGTAAAGGCCTCATAGTGTTACCCTGCCTCGCCTCCTCGGTAGAGGTGTATGGGAAGTCGCGATCCCTTGGCAGATGGGTAACATGACTTGTGGGTAAAGATGCGCAACCTCTGCAGAGTGTAAAACTGGTATACTAGCCGTGCTCACAGTCATGAGCAGCTCGGACCCTCACATGATTAATTTATGGAACTAAATTCAATTTGTCATATGCATTGCATCGCAGGTGATGTTATTACTTTTCTTAATTGGGTTAGTATTTACTTATACTTAGTATCTGCTAATAAAATTTTGACCAACTTTAAAAGCAATGCTCAGCTCTAACCATCCTCTTTGGTAAGCCTTACACTTCACGTGAGCTCCCACCTTTGGCGAGTTCATGCACATTATTCCCCATAACTTGTTGAGTGATGAACGTATGTGAGCTCACTCTTGCTGTCTCACACCCCCCACAGGTCAAGAACAGGTACCGTAGGATGAGGCGCATGGAGGATGCTGCGATGTGTTCGTGAGAGGTCTAGGCCGTCATCTCCCAGTCAACTTTGGGTTGCTGGACCGTTGTCTCCTTATAATGTAATTATTTATTTATTTTGTATAGAACTCCTATTATATAGTAAAGATGTGACATTCGATCCTAGTGCCATGATTCATCATATGTGTGAGACTTGGTCCCAGCACACCTGGTGATTATGTTCATGCCTGGGTCTTGGTGCCCCGAAACCCGGGTGTGACAATAGTTTACTATTCTCATGCATTCATATGTTAGATTTTTTTTTGTATTTGTTACATATGGTTGGTTGGTTGTGCTTTGTGTTATATGCTGAAGATGGATCGATTGCTTCAAGCTACAAGGAAAAGAGGTATTGCCAACATAATGATGATTCTAAAAGGGAACAAGAAAAATCATTCCTTCCAGAGGTAGGCAGATGACTCAGTTTTTTGTTTGGTTTTTTTTACTAGAGCCGTCTGCCTTTCATTGATAATGAAGGTCCCTATGCTTGTATGTGTAGGGTGTTTGGTCTCATATACATTCCTTTATGCACTGCCTGTTTGTCCCGGTCTTTTCTACAGTCATGAAGATGTCATCCCTACCTCATTTTTACTGATGAAACATTGGGTTGCAAGAAAAACACATCTCAAGAAAACAAAATTGCAAGCAATTTTTATGGTAGAGTTGATAACATTCTGAATAATCATTCAGGCATTGGGATGAAGGCACTCAAAATCCATGTTCCTATAGGTTACACTGCAAAGGACTCAGGTTATCTTAACCGTTGGCTTTAGATTGCTATCACACCTAGGATTGAAGAACTCGAGCTAATTTTGCCTTTCATGGAAAAGTACAAATTCCCATATTCCCTTCTACCTATGAGTGGAGACTCAATCAAATGTCTTGAACTTAGCTGCTGTTCTTTCCGTCCCCCTTCTAAGTTTGGCTGGTTAAAAAATCTGACAAAATTGTGTCTTGATGGTGTTTTTATTGAGGGTGACGAGTTAGAGCGCCTTGTCTCCTCTGCCCTTGCTCTGGAGAGGTTGGAGATTAGATATTGTGATCACATAGTCTGTCTGAAGGTTCCTTCCATGCTACAGCGGCTCACATACTGTTGGTGTATTATGAACAAGTTGAAGGGTCTATTTGTAAAGTGGTAAAGTATAATGGAAAAGAGTGAGGGTGCTGTGTGAGATTAATACACACCAGAAAAACAACATGGTATACGGAGCTAGGTTTCTCCGCCGTAGCTCGCCGCCGCTCCCGCAGCCCGTGCCCCGACGCGCGCGCCGTACGCCGCCCGCGCCACGCGCCGCTAAGCGCGCGCGCCCCGACGCCCGCAGCCGCGCCGCCTGCTCCCGTCGAGCGTAGCCACGCCACCAGCCCGACGCTGCTGCTTCCGACGCCCGCGTAGTCAGCCCCACCGCTGGAAGGCAAGGGAGTGGCGAGAGCAAAGAGCAGCGGCTCACCATCTCCGCGTGGGCCGGCTAGTCACAGCCGCGCGGTCACCAGCAGCAGACCGCACCGAGTCGCCAACTGCAGCGCCCTGCCACCTCCACGCATCGCCACTCCGACAAACGAGCTGCTGCTGACTTGCGTTTGCGTCCTGTCTACACGGAGGCTGAAACAGGAGGAAAGGAGGAGAGGAGGACGAGGTCTACGAGTGGAGTAGAGAGCTCGAGAGGCTGCGAGAAAGGAGTCGAGTGTGTGACTCTGTGCTTCTGTGAAAATGAGTACAGAGGAGGCTGCGAAGAAGACAGAAATTGATGGTAGTGGTTCAAGAGGGATTACAAAGAGTGAGATGATGAGTGAAATGAGAAGTATGATCCAGGAGCTCATGGGGTTAGGGTTGATTGGTGCTAGGGCAAATACAGGTACATCTGAGTTGAAGTTGGAACTTGTGCCTAATGATGTGAAGCTAGAAGGTAGTAAGAATTATCTAAGCTGGTTCAGAAGAGTGCGTGTACTCCTAGGGGGCAAGGGAGTGGAGCATTATTTGGAGGAGACATGTGTTGAGCCGATTGATAAGCTCGGTGCAGAATGGAGAATCTGGCATGCGACAAACTCTATGATAGTTGCATGGTTATTGGCATCCATGTCTCCCACTGTTAGCAAGAGGGTGGAAGCCATGCGTACTGCATCACAAATCTGGAAGACCTTGAGTAATATATACTCTCGAAAGGGGAATGTGATGGTGATGATGGAAATTCAAAACAAGGCAGATGCAGTAAAGCAGATGGGAAGACCAGTGGAACAATATGCTAGTGAGCTCCAACAGTTATGGGGAGAGCTAGATCATTATGCTCCTCTCCAAATGGTTTGCCCACAGGATGCACAAATGGTTCATAAGTGGGTAGAGGATAGGAGAGTGACCCACTTTCTAAAGAATCTGGATTCTGAGTTCGAGAGCAGGAGAGCGGTCTTTTGTCACCAGGAGAGTCTTCCTACCATGGATGAGGTTGTGTCTGCCATGATAGATGAAGAGAGCAGACTTCGAGTGATGAGTAGTGGTAATCATGTGAAGCCAGCATACGTTGCAATTGAGGATAGAGAATGTTATAATTGTGGGGAAAGGGGACACCTGAGTTACAATTGTCCCAACCCTAGAGGAAATGGTGGCAGGGGAGGATCTCGTGGAGGACGAGGTGGTACTCGTGGTCGTGGGAGCTATGGAAGAGGTCGCGGAGGTCGTGGTAGAGGCCGTGGTGGCTCCAGGGCCAACATAGCTACCACTGAAGAGAGTCTCTCTGTTACTCTATCTGGGGAACAAGCTAAGCAATGGGAGCAGTGGCAGAAGGGCAAGTCTTCCGAGTGCCTCACTTCACCTGATGGGCAAGCCACCAACTCCTTCGGTAACTTTGCCAACTACGCCCACATGGGCGAAGGTACTCAGGCACAAACTTTTGCATCCTCATGTAGGCATCACATAGATTGGGTCATAGATTCAGGAGCATCAAAGCATGTGACTGGCATGTCCACCCCTTTCAAAACATACATTCCTTATACACATTCTGAGTCAGTTCAAATTGCTGATGGTACATCTCAACAAATCCGTGGTATAGGATCTGTTGCGTGTACACCATCTCTTCACTTGTCATCAGTTCTGCATGTTCCATCTTTTCCAGTCAATCTCCTTTCTGTAAGTTCAATCATTGACCAATTCAAGTGCACAAGTAATATTTGATGAGAATTCTTGTGTCTTTCAGGAGAAGAGTACTGGGAGAAAGATTGGGACTGGAGTCAGGCATAATGGGTTGTGGTTCATCAGTCATGAGGAGTCAGCATTGAAAGCAACTGTTGAGGGGGATGGCAAGGAGATTCTACTACATCACCGTCGGTTAGGACATATATCTTTTGAGAACTTAAGTCGGTTGTATCCCATGATGTTTAAGGGAGTGGATAAAAGTAGACTTGTATGTGATGCATGTGAACTTGGCAAACATACTAGATCTACCTATCCTAGTGTTGGTCTTCGTAGTTGTGAACCGTTTATTCTAATACATTCAGATGTTTGGGGTCCTTGTTCAGTCACTTCTGTGAATGGTGCAAAGTGGTACGTCACTTTTATTGATTGTTACACTCGTATGACTTGGATCTATATACTTAAGCATAAAAACGAGGTGTTAAAGTGCTTTCAAGACTTTCATAAACTGGTTGCAAATCAGTTTGATGCAAGAATTCGGGTTATCAGGACTGACAATGGAACAGAGTATGTGAATAATGAATTTAGATCATATCTGTCAGGTCAAGGAATCATTCACCAAACAACTTGTCCTGGAACTCCACCTCAGAATGGTGTAGCAGAGAGGAAAAATCGTCATTTGTTGGAAGTAGCAAGATCTCTCATGTTTCAGATGAATGTGACTAAGTATCTGTGGAGTGAGGCAGTAATGACGGCCACATACCCCATCAACCGAATGCCCTCAAGAATACTTAATATGAAATCACCTGTAGAACTTCTATTGGGAAAGTGTGACTTTCGTGTTCCACCAAAGGTCTTTGGTTGTGTCTGTTTTGTCAAAGATCATCGACCTATGGTGAACAAGTTGGATCCTCAAGCAATCAAGTGCATTTTTGTGGGATATTCATCTACTCAGAAAGGATACAAGTGTTGGGACCCTATTGATAAGAGATTGTTAGTGAGTATGGATGTAACATTTCGTGAGGAAGACCCATACTATAGAAAGAAAGTTGATCCATATCAAATTCTGGAGGACTTCTCTCCGGTCAATGGAGGGGACCGTAGAGAGGGGGAGGATGATAGTGGTCGAGGTGGTGATGAGGCTAGTGGTGATGAGGCTAGTGGAGCTTCAGGAGGGGTGATTGTTGGAGGTATGATTCCACCAGAAGTGGAGAAAGGGATAACTACGCAGATATTGAGTGATGATGAAAGTAGTGGGGATCATGATGATCCAACTATTGATATTCAGGAGGAGACAGAGGATGATGAGGCAGTGATTGTTGGGTCAATCCCATGTCCTATGGTAGGGAAGTTGAATGAGAAACAGGGGGAGCAACATGATTGTTCCATTGGGGCAAAGGTGAATGACAAACAGGGGGAGCAACCTATAGTATACTATCGAAAGCGGACGAAGAAGCAGGGGGAGCAACCATAACCTGGATGTGTTGAAGCTCCAGTCCAATATCTCTCTTCAGACTCCTCTCCAGACCTAGCTGGTAATGTCTCTCCAATCCATATTTCTCCCATTCCTGAACATGAAGAATTACCTCTTGCGCAAAGAAGAGTTCCTAGATTAAATGCTGGGAAACCTCCTTCTCGTTATTGTTATGAACATGACATTGCTAAGTATGTCTCATACTCTAGTGTCTCTCCTGCATATAGAACTTTCATTGCATCTCTACAAACAATATCTATTCCGAAGGATTGGAGGTGTGCCAAACAGGATCCAAAGTGGAAGGATGCCATGAAGGAAGAGCTGCTTGCCCTGCAGAAGAACAAGACATGGGAACTTGTTCACCTTCCTGAAGGAAAGAAGGACGGTGGGGTGCAAGTGGGTCTTCATAGTAAAGCAGACTCCTGAAGGAAAGATTGACAGGTACAAAGCAAGACTGGTGGCGAAGGGATATAGTCAGACATATGGGATCGACTATGATGAGACCTTTGCACCTATGGCAAAAATGGGCACAGTGAGGACCTTAATCTCATGTGCGGCCAACTTTGGTTGGCCTCTTCATCAACTGGATGTGAAGAATGCATTTCTTCATGGTGATCTGAAGGAAGAGGTCTATATGGAAATCCCACCTGGATTTGCAAATAAACAGACTATTGGAAAAATGTGTAGACTTAAGAAGTCTCTCTATGGCCTAAAGCAGTCACCACGTGCGTGGTTTGATAGATTCAGGCGAGTTGTGTGTGATATGGGTTATCATCAATGCAATGGAGATCACACAGTCTTCTACAAACATCAGGGCTCGTGTATCACTATTCTAGCGGTTTATGTTGATGATATAGTGATCACTGGAGATGATGCAAAGGAGATCAAGAAACTGAAGGAAAGGCTAAGTAGAGCCTTTGAGGTAAAGGACCTTGGACCACTTCGATACTTCCTTGGGATTGAGATAGCTAGATCATCTCAGGGAATTATTCTCTCCCAAAGAAAGTATGTCCTCGACCTTTTGTCAGAGACAGGAATGCTTGGGTGTCACCCATGTGGTTCACCCATTGATAGGAATCACCAAACTTGTGCTGAGTCAGGTGACCCTATAGATCGGGAAAGATATCAGAGGGTAGTTGGTCGTTTGATATATCTTTGCCATACAAGACCGGACATTGCTTATGCAGTAAGTGTGGTGAGTAGGTATATGCATGATCCTAGAACTGGGCATATGAAGATAGTTTATCAAATCCTGAGATACCTGAAGGGAACCCCTGGCAAGGGATTGTGTTTTAGACCAAATCAACATATGAATTTGGATGGGTATTGTGATGCGGACTGGGCGAGCAGTAAGGATGATCGGAGATCCACTTCTGGATATTGTGTATTTGTGGGAGGTAATCTGGTTTCATGGAGAAGCAAGAAGCAAGCTGTGGTATCTCGATCCACTGCAGAGGCTGAACATAGAGCAATGGCTCTAGCAGTTTGTGAAATGATATGGTTGAAGAGTCTCTTGAAGGAGCTTCAAGTGTTGAAGAATGAGACAATGTTGCTCCATTGTGACAATGTGGCAGCAATCAACATAGCAAATAATCCAGTTCAGTTTGATCGCATGAAGCATGTGGAGATTGATAAGTTCTTCATCAAAGAGAAGATTGATAGTGGGGCTTTGAAGTTGAAGTATGTAAAATCTCGTAATCAAGTAGCGGATAGTCTCACAAAAGGTTTAGGTCCTAAGGATAATGAGTTGGCATGTAACAAGATGGGAATGTTAAATATATTTGGCCCATCTTGAGGGGGAGTGTTGGTGTATTATGAACAAGTTGAAGGGTCTATTTGTAAAGTGGTAAAGTATAATGGAAAAGAGTGAGGGTGCTGTGTGAGATTAATACACACCAGAAAAACAACACATACCTAGAGGTTTATGATTGTGACAAGCTTCGTGTTTTGGACATCGATGCTCCAAATATAACTTGCTTCAATTTCGGAAGACATCATACGAAGACGAAACTGTCAATTGGTGGGGGAGTGTCCAAAATAAAAGGATTGAGTGCATGCTTCGACGGTGCAGTTTATTATGTCCGTGTTGAACTCCCGTCTATGATGGCAAACCTTGAAACTCTTACCATAAATTCAATGGCTGAGGTATACTATTTCTTTGTGTTGGCTTGCTAGATGCATTTGACTATACTGCAATCGTATCTTATTGTACACGTCTTTATGCAGATGAATATACCAGTGCTTCCCAGCAAGTATCTGCACCTGAAGTACTTAAGGATTTCTCTTGCGGCGTACACCTTTCCTTCAACATTTGATTATTTTTCTCTGGCTTCCTTTTTTGATGCATGTCCCTCTTTGGAGGCTTTTTTCTTGGATGTAAGTTTATGTTCATACTTAGACGTCAGTAGTTTTTTTTTTTTTTTTTGCATCTGAATTGAATCATGCTTATCAAATCTTTTGTTCATTTTGATATTTTAGGCACATCAGCGGAAGATGAAACATGTTTCGATCATTACAAATCCTTTGGTTCTGAGGGGGACTCCTGAACAACGCCATCACAAGCTCAAGACTGTTCAGATATTTGGATTCACTTCCGCTAAGAGCCTGGTTGAGCTAGCATGCCACATTGCTCAGTGTGCAACATCGCTGCAAGTCCCTCATATTGGAGGTCCATCAGAGTAATCTTAGGTGTTATCTTCCGGCTCATAAACGTGATAAGTGCTCCCCGCTACCTTTTGAGATTCTGATGGAATCTCGACGAGCACACTTGGCCATCATGACATACGTTGAGCCTAAAGTTCCCTCCACTGTGAAGTTACAGGTTGTAGGACCTTGCAGCCGATGCCATGCTCTTGAGCAATAGAGTACTTTCTACTGTAGTTTCAGTGGTAAGGTATTGTCACTTGCACCTGTTTTTTTTTTTAACTAGAAATGGGATCTAGCGTTTTTTTAACATCAAAGTAATCAGACATAGCAGGTATCAACAAAGCACCAGGCTATAAAACATGCCAGCATAAAAAAAACACATGGTAAAATGATTATTTGTAGTCATTACAAACTTGTTCATACATGTTCAATCGCGAATGGGCCATAATGGCACTCTCACTGACTTGCAAATTCACCGCCCCAACAAACCTACTCCTAAACGAAGAGAGAGAGAGAGAGCTGCAGGCATGGCCCATTGGTCCAACACTGCCACGATAGGGGCATCTGAATTATTCCGTGGTTCAGTCGAGTAAATAAATGATTATGAAACATGTGGCAATCAGACAACCTATCCTCAGCTTGATCGGATACACAATGACATGCATGATGCGTGGAGATTTCGGATCTGATGGCCCTGTTCTTCTGGATACACAGTAGTAGCCAGAAGCAACATCATATAAATCTATAGGCACCGTACCGCACCCTAAACCCCGCAGTTTGCAGTTGCGCTCGCCGCCTCGCCACTTAGGAGCCTGATACGTGAATTCGAGAGAGTCAGAGAGTCTGCGCGTGGAGAGAAATAGGGAACCTGTCTTCAATAATCTTCTCTCAATTCCATGTACTAGAACATGAGCCGCCCTATCGGGGTTTGGATCACATAGCAACAAACAAGCCTCTGCAATTGAGGAAAATTGACTCCTGAAAACCAGAAAAGTTCTTCTGTTAACACACTAGGGCAGCAGCAGGGCAACTCGTTTCTCTTAGACCACATAGGTGTAATAAATTCAGACCAACCAAATTGTAAGGTTCACGGGAAGAAAATACTTGCTCATATGTTGGGTCCTTGTGAGCTAAGATCAGACCTTCAGGCGTGAGACAAAATATTTAGCCCGAGAGCTTCCTTGCTGTGCCAAAATATAAGGAAGAACAACCAATTGTAAAAGAAAAGGCATACTACACTCAACTTTGATAAACAAATAGCAAAATGGTTTGTAAAATCTAACATGGGTCTCCAGCCATTATAGCAACTTGGACAACAACACGACCACATGGTCTAACCTTTGAATTAGACACATTGATTGATGATCAAATCATCTCCCATGCTATCAGGAAAGCTGAAATACCCACATAAATAGCCAGGTTTACTACTTTTATAAGATTAAGCTTTTTTTTCTTGAAATAGCAAGTTTGTACAAATATATAACAAACTGAGTGTAGTACTTAGAGCAAACGATTTTAAGCCTCAACTGCCAGGAGTATGTTACAAAGGCAAGAAAAAAATATCAGACCAAGTCAACATGCTAAAGTCTTGAGGAGAAATGAAGCATATTAACCTTGTGGTGCTTCATAGGCTGAACTGCTTCGAAGAGTAGTTACACCAACCTTTATTAGGCCGCATACTTGCTTGATATGCTGAGCACTTGATATCGCTGTCTCGATCTCGATCTCGCTATCGCTGGAGCATAGGAGCACTTGGATTGCTTGAGAGGAGCATAGGAGCTGTCTCGATCTCGCTATGGCTGGAGAGTGGAGAGAGTAGATAGTATGACCCGTGGGTGCCGTGTGGTGGGTGTGGGCTGCAGATCTGGAGAAGCCAGCGGCAGCGGCGACCTGCCCAGGAAAAAAAAGAAAATACCAATTACAGCTCAGAAAATTCTTATGCATGGCATATTGATCTATATTAAAATTTGCAGATAAGAAATAAAACTAGCGTGTACTAATTTAGTTGCAGATTAATTAACCTTGATTGTAGGAATAATGAAACAAGCAGCTGTTAGTTCCAAACATACGTTCTTACTCAACATCTTTCTAAAAGAGATCAAATAATGGTACAAAACTAAACATTGCCAATATCTTCACGCTGTTAGATGAACATGAAATAGGAAACAACCCATATTCAACACAGTACATCACTATTCAATGCTCATTAATATTCCCAATGTACAACAGACTGAATTGGATTGTACCACGTGAAATATGTACCGTTCTATACTTCTATCTGTAATTTTAGTTAAACCTGAGAAGTTTTGATTCTCCAGAAAAATCAAAATGACTTATAAGTAAAATAGAGAGAGTAATTTTGTAGATGATAGGAGCGTTTTTAAGAAAAAAAGATGGTTCACACAGCCCTTAACCAAAATATATTTGTTTGAAAAAAACAAATTGATGAAAACAGAAGGATGTCAACTCGCACGTGTATTCATGGTCAATTTGATCGATAAGAGAAAGAAAATGATCAAAAGATTACTTGATAGATGTTGCACATAAGATCTCTTCACCTTTCTCTAAGATCACAGTGTAGAAGCACTGACAATTTAAACATGTGTAGCTGGATCCGGTTAGAACAAAGAATTTTGTGCACCAGTGGAGTCATTTTTTTTTTGCAAACGATTGGAAGAGCTTGAATACAAATAATTGACGAAAATGCTATATTGGCAAGAAATCAGTTATCAATTCAATAACTCGATGTCCATCATCTTGGCATTGATTATAGAGTAACCTCTTCCTAAAGATGTGCATACAAGTTTTGAATACATGTAGGAGGCATGTACTTTGATTTTGAGATTAAAGGGGGGCAAATATATCTATAATCCGAGCTTTGGCACATATCAAACAAGATGACACTAATTGGAAAATAGATACACTTGTAGAATATAAACTTTGAAGAAAAACATTAATGTCATCTACTTAGGAATGTTAAATAAGGTATGTGTCATGCTTAACTAAACATTTTAAACCATATAGGTTTGCTCAGGTATATGAATTGAAAACAAGCGTTCCTACCATATGATTGACCTAGTATGCATGCAATTTTAATAAAAAGAAAACACCACATGTAAAGCTAGGCATGTAAGGTAAAAACTAGATACAAGAAAATAGATATGCATATCTAAAAACAAGGAAATGCAATAAATCTAGTTACCTTAGTCATGGGTGGGGAATTTGGGTCCAAAATTTTCACTAACCCACTTGGCAATAGACTTGATCCGATGTGATGCATCCCATGATATACATCCTAATTTTGCCAAGTTTCCAAATTCCCTGAAGTCCTTCGGACTTCTCACTTCACTCTTGGAATCCAAACCTTCTTGGCGAAAATTTGGATGTATATCATGTGATTTGTTTGGCTTGTTCACTCCCGCAAAATAACCTGAGGGCCACTTCTCACCTCCTCAGGTTGGATTTGTTTGGCTTTGCCTGTTTTTGTCATACAAAGCCTTGCCTAGGCGAGCCACCTTGAAAGGGAATTAGGGTTACACCTTTTTCCTAATTGATTTTGGTGGTTGAATTGTCCAACACAAATAATTGGACTAACGAGTTTGCTCTAGTCTATAAGTTCTACAGGTGCCAAAGGTTCACAATAAGCCAATAAAAAGACCAAGAAAGGGCTCAAACAAAGAGAGCTAAAGACATCCCAAAAGGCACCTGGTCTGGCGCACCGGAGTGTCCGGTGCACCAGGACACTTGAAGCTGAACTCGCTACCTTCGGGAATTTCAGAGGGCGCTCCGCTATAATTCACCGGACTGTCTGGTGAGTCATCGGACAATGTCCGGTGCACACTGGACTGTCCGGTGTGACAGCGGAGCAACGGCTACTTCGCGCGCAACGGTCGTCTGCAACCGCATTCAATGCGCTACAGTGCGCGTCAGAGTCAGAGCACACGCAGTTGGCGCACCGGACAGTCTACAGGACCTGTCCGGTGCACCACCGGACAGCCCAGAGGCCCCACAAGTCAGAGCTCCAACGGTCGAACCCCAACGGCTAGCTGACGTGGCTGGCGCACCGGACAGTGTCCGGTGGCGCACCGGACAGTGTCCGGTCGCGCACCGGACTGTCCGGTGCGCCATGCGATAGCAGTCTTCTAACGGCCATTTTTGGTGGTTGGGGCTATAAATACCCCAACCACCCCACATTCAATGGCATTCAGGTTTCTACACTTCTACACCTTACAAGAGCTATAGCATTCAATACAAGACACACCAAAGAGATCAAATCCTCTCCCAACTCCACACAAAGCTTTAGTGATTAGAGAGAGATTTGTTGTGTTCATTTAAGCTCTTGCACTTGGATTGCTTCTTTTCTTTCTCATTCTTTTGTGATCAACTCAATTGTAACCGAGGCAAGAGACACCAATTGTGTGGTGGTCCTTGTGGGAACTTTGTGTTCCGTTTGATTGAGAAGAGAAGCTCACTCGGTCTAGGTGACCGTTTGAGAGAGGGAAAGGGTTGAAAGAGACCCGGTCTTCGTGACCACCTCAACGGGGAGTAGGTTTGCAAGAACCGAACCTCGGTAAAACAAATCATCGTGTCTCGCTCTTTATTTGCTCACGATTTGTTTTGCGCCCTCTCTCTCGGACTCGTTTATATTTCTAACGCTAACCCAGCTTGTAGTTGTGCTTAAGTTTATAAATTTCAGATTCGCCCTATTCACCCCCCTCTAGGCGACTTTCACACCTCTTGCCTTAATTGCTCATTCTCCATTGCAATCTCATCCGAACATGTTTCTATAACAACATTCTTAACAAGAACTTGATTGCAGGGATTATAATCATCAATTAAATCAAAGCAAGAAGTATAAGCATCTTTCTTAGTAATTTCAGAAATTTCAACTAAAGATGCTCCTGGGGTGCTACCGATGCTCTCTTACTTACTAGTTAGCTCATTATTATGTATGCTAAGAATTTCCATTTTCTCTAGCAAGTTTTCAATGGCTTCTTGAGAGCTAGCTAACTTAGCCTTAAGTTTTTCATCCCTTTTTACAAGGCTATCATCTGTAGTTGAGGATGGAGCATTTGACTCTAATTCCTCAATTTTAGTTGTTAGCTCAAAATTCAAATTTGCTAATGTTTCAAAATTTTCTAGCAAACATTTATAATCATTTTTAGAGCTAATCAACTTATTTTTCAAAGTTTTAAGTTGAGCCTTTTGTTTAGTGCAAACATCCTCAAAAAACTTAACAACATGTGCAAGTTCATCTACTGAGGGCTTTCCCTCATCATCGCACTCACTACCACCGTCATCACTGGAAGACGGGATATCAGTTTTACCTCTTACCATAAGGCATTTGTGAGATGACCGTGAAGAGCGTGATGAAGAGCGGTGGCTGCGAGTCCTTGGAGGATCATCTTCGCTTGAAGAATCATCATAAGTCTTGACACTTGTGAGTGCCTTGCCTTTGCTCCTCCTCTTTGTGGGTTCGACCATATTTGGACAACTGTCCCTGAAGTGGCCCTTCTCCCCGCATGTGAAGCATCCTCTCTTTCTTTGCTTTTTCCTAACAATGTTAAAGAGAAGATCCTCGACCTGCAGGGGCACACCCATTAGATTAATCTTACGCATCATCCCCAGTACCTTTCCAACGCGTCAGACTGTTTCTTCATCCTCGAAGGATGATATTGAGGGTTGATCATCATCATCATCTTCTTCTTCCTCCTCTTCTTCACTTGAGTTTGGAGCCTTCTTCTTGCTACCTTTCATCTTTTTGTGTTCATCACATGCAAAAGCATTTAATTAATTACTTAGAACAAGTGCTATGATTAAAACAATGTTATTACTACGTATGCAAAATTAATATGAACCTAACACAATTTCAACAAATTAAAATAAATTATTTGACCCAGAAGATATCATATTTTTAATAAATTAGTGGGGCTACACAGAAATAGGTGACATGGCGTGATATGATTGGTTATATCAGTTTGTTAAAGATGGAAAAGTTTTTAAAAAAATATATATGACCCAACTGTTTCCAACTTATCATGATTATACCTACTGTTAAATTCATTTTGCATGACAGTGTTGCATGTAAAAGGGTATGTGGTGGTGGTTATGTATCAGATGGGAAGCACCAAGCCTATCACATGGGAAAGACCTCTAACCTACCACCAACTTACCTTCCAACCAAGCCATTTGATCCCGCGCTTTTGATGGACATCTCGATTTTTTCATAGATTGATGATGAACCGAAGATCCGATCGACAATCCGGAAGCGTGGTGACGAAGCTCTCACTGAGCCGGTCACGATGACGTTCTGGTTTTCATCAGAAGATGAACATATGGAGATAAATTCCTTGCTAGAGTTGGGGAGGAACTCAAACTTCGACGAGATGGTCATGACGACTTATGGCTATGAGCTTAGCTGGCAGCGAGGTGTTGTGGCTTGCATGGCGGTAGCGCTTCTGTGAGGCTATAAAGGATATGATTCTATGGTTGATGGCTTCAGGTGTTAGGATGGTGTTGAATGCCAAAATTGTCTTGGCGGACGGTCCGTCCCTGAGGCCAGACGGCCCGGGTCCGGACTGTCCGCCGTAGCGGCGTGGAGTGACCGCGCGTGCGCAGAATCAGTTAGGGTTCTAGATTTCTTGTGGGGTTTGTTAGCTAAACCTACGGGATTAACTCGAGAACCGACTTGTAACGGGTCGAGACCCCATCCTTTTATATATATGAAGGGGTATAGTCGATTGAACCCCCCACAATCGATCCAATCAACTCTACTTATCGTTTTTATCTTATGCATGAAGAGTAGTTCTAGTTTAGCCTCCTTCTACCTTGGATCTTCACCTCTCTTCGGCTCTACGTTGACTAGAGGCGTCATGGGTGGCCTGCCGATGCCAAGGCACACCCTAGGATCTCTCCTCCCTGGTGGGGTCCCTCCCGAGAGGCGAGATCTAGGTCTAATGTGAAGAAGACGACTCCCTGTGCCATCATAGACCGCCCGAGCCCTAGGTATGGATCGTCTGGACGTACGTAGAGGAGGAGCCGCTCCAGTGCCTAGGTCGTGGACCATCCGACCCTGTGCCGCGGACCATCTGCGCCTCCGTAAAGAGCACCGCTAGGTGGTTCGTTCTAGTGTTTAGCGCCCAGATTGGTGCCAACACACTTTTTGGCAACTCCGTTAGGGACCAGGTGTCTAGATCTACTAAAAATTAGGCCCTCAAATGGTTGGTTCTAAAGATGACACCGATATCTTGCCATACAATATCCTGAAGCCAACCATTGAAAGCATGTCGGCCAATGACCAACAACAATACGAAGACTACATGAGTCAAGTGAAGGAGAAATTCTTGTCACAATACACGGTGTATCGCCACCAGAAGGTTGTCAAACATGGAGAGATCATTGTCGCATCTCTTCTAACTTTGCTTCAAATCCCCAACGTAAGTAAACCCGTCGGCATCTAACCTATTAAACAATATGTAGATCAACAACAGAATGAAATGAAACAACAAATTAGTGGGTTAGAAGACTCAATTAGAAAATTAACATGTTTGTTGGAGAAATCTATTGATCCTAGTTTTCCATTATTTGAAACTAGTAATAGGATTTCTATGTCTAATACATCAACAACAAATGGGGATTCACAGCCCCAACCATTATATGGTATGCCAATGAACTTATATCCAGGGTAAATACCACCACCGCTGTCCCTGTTTGGCAGATCGACGCCCCTGGACATGGTCGGACCGTCTGAGCCTTTGCTCGGACAGTCTGGCCCTTACACGGACTGTCCGACTTTCCCTTTTAGACAATCTAGGGCTGCACTAGGGCCACAACATGGTGCCCTGATAGTAGTGAACACAACCAAACAATTTGGACTTACCATCGGATAGTCCGACATCGCGCCTGACCATCCAGCTGCCTGGGCCGTACAGTCCAGATACGCATACGTAGAACCTACTATTGCACACTATGCACCAATCTATTACACACCACAACATCAGTACATTCCGCCCCCTACATATTTAAACCACAGTGCGCCATATGATCATAGGCCGATCAACATTATCGATCGATCACGGCAAGGAACGCGAATAATCAGTTAATGATTATATCCGGAGGTTCCGGGACATTAGAAACTGATGCTTTCAAAACCATGTCATAGACAAAGAGCTACCAGGGCTAGCTTTTAATGGGTTTCTATCCTACTTAAGAAACAAATTGGATGGCACTTAGTTTTTCAATAGCTCAGCTACATCAGCGGGCTTTGGCCTGTGAAAGCCGATATAAAGAGACATCAAAATTGGTTGTCTGTACTATACATTTAGTGGAGCATGATAGTTCAGATGATGAATTCGTAGATGTATATACCACTGAGCTTGTTTGACCAACGAAAGCCAAACCTTCTACATGTTCTTCTTTGCAGCCGGTTCAAAAGAATCGGCAAGAAGAAGTTAAATTTACTTTTAATGTTGCCAAATTCTATAGAGTATTTGACGAGCTAGTAAAAAATGGCAGCATCAAATTAACACATACTATTCCTCCTATGGATGAATTAAAGATACATGCTTATTGCAAGTGGCATAATTCTTTTTCCCATGACACAAATGATCGTAATGTTTTTCGTCGACAGATACAATCGACCATAAATGAGGGTTGGATAGTTTTTTAGGAGATGCAAGTGGACACATAACCCTTTCCTGTCAACACAATATAACCAATAATCAAAAAAGTCTTGGTTCGGTCGGAAATGGCTTATAAAGGCAAAGGAAAAACATCATTGGTGATCCTCACACGTCGAACATATCGCAAGGAGGGATTGCTCGGAGGGCTTCGAACAAGAAGACTAACAAGTCCGGAGGCACCAGGGGCAAACTCAATTGAGCAGCCGAGCATGACTCCCTAACTTGAGCATCATGGACTGTCCGGCACCTGCGTGTGGACGGTCTAGTGCTCATGCAGACGGTCCGACTGACTCAACTTGATAGTTCGCCCATGGCCAGAGATGTCAACCTCCACACAAAGTGAAAAAGGGGACAGAGTGGCAAAGTACATATGATGCACATGGTCGGCTGGTCAAAGCCGGCCCTACTTTTGATCAATTACTCTCCAAATACGCTAGCAAGGAGTCCGTTTTACGCGATCGACCAACAAGTAAACCCTAGTCACCCGGTAAAGCAAAAGGATCAAATAAAAGGGCCGGAAAGGCGACGCAACAAGCATCGCCTATTCATCCAGTGATGCTAGGATACTTTCCACCTGCCTAGTCATCATCGATATATTGTCCTACTCAAATGTGGAATGGTATGACGATGAACCCATGGTACATACATATCCATTTGCGTATTTAGGTTAGGGGCACCTCCATTCTCTACCTTTTGATCCTTTGATCAAATGGTCATGGCCGAGAAAGATGCAATCCAAAACGACCTTTACGCATTAGAGCTCTGTTGAATGATCACCCTATTGGATTGAAAATCCGACGACTTGCATCAGGCTTAGTGCGTATGGTTTTGATTCGTCAACCTTCACCAAAAGGCAGGGGGCATATGTTGAACGCCAAAATTGTCCTAGCGGATGGTCTGGCCTTGAGGCCTGACGGTCTGCGATCCAAACTGTCCGTCGTAGCGGCACAGACCATCCACGCGTGCATAGAGTTAGTTAGGGTTACAGATTTCTTGCTGGATTTGTTAGCTAAACCTGCGGGATTAACTCGAAACCAACTTGTAACGGGTCTAGACCTCCACTTTTTATATAGATGAAGGAGTACGACTGATTAAACCCCCACAATCGATTCAATCAACACTACTTATCGTTTTTACCTTATGCATTAGGATTAGCTCTAGTTTAGCCTCCCTCTACCTTGGATCTTCAGCTCTCTTCGTCTCTACATCGACTAGAGGCATCTTGGGTGGTGAAAGTCGCCTAGAAGGGGGTGAATAGGTGAAACCTGAATATTATAACTTTAGACCCGGATTCGATCCCTCGATTAGCGGTTAGAACAAGATGAACAATTATTGGAGTATAAAACTAAGTCCTTTGCTTGTAAAGAGTATTGCTTTCAAAGAATACAGAATTAACACAAAGTAACACAACTAAAATATCTATGAAGAATAAAGCAAGAGGGCTTAGATAAGAAGAGGAATAACACACGTTCTTCTTGCAAGGTGTTGCTTCTATATATGAGAATTTAACCCGAAGCAACACAAAGCAATATCAACAAAGAATAGTGCAAGAGAACTTAGAGAGGGGAAGACAAATAAATCACAAGCAATAAACACAAGTGACACGGGTGATTTGTTTTACTGAGGTTTGGTTCACCAAGAACCTAATCCCCGTTGAGGAGTCCACTAAGGACGAGCCTTTTTCAACCCTTTCCCTTTCTCCAACGGTCACCAAGACCGGCGAGTGTTCCTTCTTCTTTGTCAATAAAAGATCGAAGTCTCTGCAAGGCTAACCACAAAGATAAGGGGCTCTTGCTAGCTTTACAATGAATGGGAGTCAAAACTCCACGCTCAAATGATCACAAGAGGTAGCACACACTTTCTCTCAATGATTCTCACAAGGTAGTATCGCTAAACACACACGAGTAGCTCTTTCTTGCTTGATCTCTCTTTTGTGGCACTTGTGAGGCTTTGATTGTAACTCTTGTGTATGAGATGTTTCAATGAATGGAGGTGGTTAGGAGGGCTTGGATATGTCTACTATATGCCTTGATATGTTGCTTGGGCTCCCACACCTTGAAATGGCCGGTTGGGGTGATATTTATAGGCCCAAACCCTATTTCTAGTCATTGGACAAAAAGCAGCAGCTTTCTGTCGACGGGCACACCGGACAATCCGGTGCACACAGGACAATGTCTGTTACTTGCCACGTCAGCTGACCGTTGGGGTCTGTAGCAGTCGATCGTTGGTTCCGAACGCTACCCAAACTGTTCGGTGCACACTGGACAGTCCGGTGCCCTAGCCACGTCAGCCGACCGTTGCCAGACTGTCTGGTGCCATAGCCCGAGAGCGCCCGTTGTGGGCCTCTCTGCGCAGACTGCCCAGTGTCCCATCAGACAGTCCGGTGTATACCGGACATCTAACTGTACATTGTCCGGTGCACCACTAGTGCGCTGACTGCCTGCCCTTTTCTTAGATTTCTTTGCTGATTCTTTTGGGCTTCTTTTGTTCTTGAGTCTTGGACTTCTCTGCTTCTTTGAATGTCTTCATTTGAGGTGTTGTATCCTCATTGCCTTAGTCCAATCCTCTTTTCATCCTGTGAACCCGTTTGCATTTTGATTCTTTCACTCATATATCTTCTTTTGCCCAAAACTAGCTTCAAAATAGTGATATGTTGATTTCGAGCTTTCCAACCTTTCTAGAAGTGTTGAATAGGTTCCTAGGGGTATTTAGAACTTATCCAAAGAGTAGAACTATTGGTAGTTCATCTATTCCATGTTTTTACCCCTATTTGGTTGGAACTGAGCTGATTGTGACTTAGAGACTAAAGTTTTGATCTTATGAACCTGTGAATCAGAGACTAGGCAAACTAGTTAGTTCGAATGGTTGTGAAGGTAATCAAGCACCAAAATATAAGAAATGGTTTAAAGACATTTCCCTTTCAATCTCCCCCTTTTTGGTGATTGATGCCAACACAAACCAAAGCAAATATGAAGTATGAAATTGTAACTAGTTTGCAATTGGTCAAGTGTTCATAAGCTACTAAAATGAAAGCAGTTCTAAGTGAATATGAGTGATATTGACATGATTGTAATTTTGGACCACATTTGCATCACATGTAATGGTTTTTGAAAGCTTTTGTTAACATCTTTTCAAAGTTATTTGCATATGGCCTAAGGAACAAGAATGACATTTTAAGAGCATTTCTAAGATTTAAAGATTCTCCCCCTTTTTCAAATGCTTTTCCTTTGGCCATTTAAAAACTCCCCCTGAAGAAATAGTCTAAAACATTTTTAGAATATAGGGTGGTGGTGCGATCCTTTTGCTTTAGCCTAATACTTTCTCCCCTTTGGCATTAAGCACCAAAAATGAAGAAATTTTGGGGCCTTTTCAATAGATATGGAATTGAAGTACATGAGTTTGAGCAAGGGTGTTTGATACCGAACGAATGTGAAGTGGAAGTACTCCCTTTGCTTGAAACTCCATTTCCCTTTTGATTGAAACTAATCATAATATATTCTTGAAGAATGGTTAGTCTCAAAGATTTAATGTGTAGAGGATTGCTCCCCCTTTCTAATGAGCTGCGAAGCAACCATATCTTCATATGGGGGCAACAAATGCAGTCATGGCGAAATCCTTCGTCATGGCAGTCAAAAATGTGGCACAAACTTGGTACTCTTCTCTCCGGCCAGGAATAATCACATCTTGGCAAAAGCTGAAGGACATGCTGATCACCAGTTTCTAAGGGTTTCAGACGAAGCCGGTCACTGCTCAGGCTTTGTTCCAGTGTACGCAAGACCACGAAGAATACCTCCAGGCGTATGTTCGAAGGTTCTTGCGTCTGAGAGCACAAGTGCCTACATTACCCAATGAAATTGTCATTGAGGCCATGATCAAAGGGCTTCGGCCAGGACCTACGGCTCAATACTTTGCTAGAAAACCCCCTCAGACCCTGGAGAAGCTCCTTCAGAAGATGGATGAATACATCCGAGTTGATAACACTTTCCGTCAGAGAAGGGAAGAAGCCTACATGTTTTCTGAAATGACTAAGGGCTTCGGAGGAAGAATCCACCCTAGGCATGTCAGATCTATCCATAACTCCAGCCAGAGTGATGACAGAGGAAGCCAGCTTCAAAGGCCACAACATAGCTCTCAATCCTCAGGGCAACAACAAAGCTTATTTAGGCCACCAACCCCAAGGAGAAGAGGCAGCAGGGGCTTCGGAGGAAGGTATGGGGATCAGCCCATAAAGCTCTATTGCTTATTCTGTGGTGAAGACAAGGGCCACACTACAAGATCATGCCAGGTCACCATTCAGAAGCAAAAGGAGATTGCCGAAGCAGAGACGCGGCAGAATCAGCCGAAGCAGGTCTTGCATACTGCTTCATGCTACTCCCCCTATGTACCAGAATACGTAGGTAATCAACCTACAGCTTCTGTCGCTTTGGCAAGTCATTCACAAGCTTCCTGGAACCAACTCCCATTACCACCACCATTGCCACCTACTCACACCCGAAGCTAGCAGTCAGAAGGGCACCAACACGCCCAACAGCAGCGCGACTTCCGGGAGGAGTCCGAAGCTCGTACAGTCAACAGCACTGTGCCAGAATCGAAGCATATATACTGAGGAATATCCTACTTTTAATGTATCTTTATCTTTTATGCCATTTTATTGTTTCTTCGAGAAATGAATAACAGAGGACTTAATTTCGATTCCTTGTAATAATTGTGCCTGCATAAATGAGTAAAACCTACCTTCCTCATAGAGTTCCAAAGCTCGAAAGACGCTTCTAAGGAAGCGAAGTAAATTCCGAAGCTCAAAAGTTCTTCCCAAGGGAATGCATAGCCAAAAATTAAGTTTCGAAGCTGCAAAAAGTCATTCCTAAAGGAGCGCAGCGTAAGTTTTCTGCACAAAAGTCGTTCCTAAGGGAATGCAGAGCCAAAAATTAAGTTCCGAAGCTGCAAAAAGTCGTTCCTAAGGGAGCGCAGTGTAAGTTTTCTGCTCAAAAGTCGTTCCAAAGGGAATGCAGAGCCAAATACCACCGAAATAGAAAGTGAAGAAGCTCAAAAGTTGTTCCTAAGGGAATGCAGAGCTTAATGCCACCGAAATAGAAGGTGAAGAAGCTCAAAAGTCGTTCCTAAGGGAATGCAGAGCTTAAAGACTCAAAAGTCGTTCCTAAGGGGATGCAGAGTCTTGTGTTCTAGTGTGGGCGTGTGTATGGTCGACATCATCATTTTGCATCATGTCATCATATCATTCCGCATAATATTACATCATACATCATATTGCATCAACAACAAAAAAGATTGAATACGAAGCAAATCTTCGGCTATACTTTGGTAAAAGAAAATGTGCTGAGGCACGAAGCGAACTTTGGGAAATACGTCTTAATCAGACTCGCCAAAGGCAGGGTTTCTTTCTTTACGAAGCATGAAAAGAAGGGAAGGTGTTTTTTTCGCCTAAGGCTCAAAAACGGTATGTACGTAAGTTTCATGCACCGCAAAGAAATATATTACAACAATTTACATGACTCATCAATTGTTCAAAACACCAAATGTTACAAAGTGTTTTTACAATAAAGTCTAATCTTCTCTAATAATTTTTCTGTGGCTTCGTTCAATAGCTTGTCGACAACTTCATCAATAATAGAGTTAGCAACGCTCATTACATCCAATGCTTCCTTCATAACCGGATCAGCTAGGGGGGTTGTATGGCTCTGACAGCGGTGACTGTTCAGCTGTAGTAGGCAAACTATTAGTTCGAAGCCACAAATTAAGTGCCGAAGTTAAAAATATCAAAAACAATACCTATGCGCCTTTCGCGTTCATCAGCTTCTTCAGCTTGCCTAGTTTCTTCTCGGGCTTCATGGGTTTCTTTTTCATTTTTCTTTATTATTTCATTGGCCAGTTCTCGGCCACCGTTCACCCAGATATCAGAATAAAATTTTCCGCCCACAGAAGTAGTTTCGGTCAAGGGGTCTTTTATGTCGTCTATGGAGAAGGCCACTTCAGCTTCGTCCGCAGCCTTAACATGATTGCATCTAGCCTTCTCCAGAATAGCCGCAATTCCCCGTGCGCCGGAGAAAGCACAGATATCCCCACGATCACTTAGGTTCTCCTCGAAAGCTTCGGCTTCCCCGCTTATCCACTCAATAACGCCCTCGGGGTCGCCTCGAATAAAGTTCTCCTCAAAAGAATAGTCACCCACTTTGGAAAAGCTAGTTTTCAATTTATTCACGCAATCCAAGGATTTTTCAAAACATCTTTCCTTGGATTCACGAAGCTCCTCAACATTTTTCTCTAGCTTAGTCTTCTAATATTCGCTAATTTCTTGGATAGCCTTGCGAGTGCACAATTTTCATTGGCTTCGGCAAGTTTTTTACGAAGATCTTCAACTTCGACTTTATATGCTTCAGTTTGAGTATTGAATTTTGCTTCATCTTCTTTTGCTTTATCCATCAATGAAAGTAGAATTTTGTCTTTCTCCATGGCTTCGTTTCTCAGCCTGATGACCTCTGATCGAAGGTTGCTGAGAGCTACAGATTAGCTCTCGTCTTCGGCGTTCTTTTGTGCCCTCAGGGCATTGCTAAGGATTAATCCATGCAAGGAAAGAATAAAGGATCAGCGTGAGAATAAAAGACTTCATTCCCAAGTCCATAAACTTCAAAGTTCACTTCTATACCTTCTGACTGTTGTATGTGAGGCTGTCCGCGAGGTCAGCCTTCGTCATGGCGCAGAGGCCAGCTTCGAGTATCGGAAATCCCATACTTTTGGCCATCTCCCGGTAGACGGATAACTCTTTGTTGTCCGGGAGGCAGTACAGGAAATCATCTTCGTCCGTCCTGTTAAACACTAAGGCCCCCTTCGGGTACTTTAGCTCCCGGGCATAGTGTTTGGCTTCAAAAACTTCTTCTTCGGATAATCTTTTCCCCGAAGCATGTCGAATATTATAGTCAAGATCTTCAGACGGTGCTTCATGAGCAGGGGATTTGGCTTCTTTGGCCACATTTTTCTCCAGGGCTACGCTAGTATCTGGAGATTCTTCTTCGGCTTTCTGCTCAGTTGCGACAAGTTTCGTTTTAGCAGGCACTGAAAGCCCAGCTCCGGTCTCCGCATGAGCTGTAACGGCTTCGACAACCTTCTTCACATGAGCAAGAGTCAACGCTCTTGTTGTCTCCACAACGGCGTCTAGCACGCTGGCCATTCTTCTCCTCTTGGGAGTGGTGGCAGGAGCCTTTGTAACCTTCGGCAGTTCCGCTTCTGCTGGTGGGCTCAGAATTTCCAACTGCTTTGTTGCCTTTTCCAATTCTGGCTTTTTGGCTGCCTCATCTTCTGCCTCGACTGGCTCAACTATAGGCATCTTCGGCGCGATAGTTGATTCCTCAGCACTCCGAGTGGCGGGAGCAGCCTGTTTCGCTTCGGTAGTGGAAGATGTCTCCTCACCAAATTTCGGCATTGTGGTCGTTTCAATATATCTGGGCGTGTGGGTTAAAACTTTGATTTTCTTGCCCTTCGACGCAGCTGGAATGGTCAAAGCGGCAGCATTCCTCTTTTTACCCTACTTTCGCAGGGGATAGCAATAATCAGGATATATAAAACCAATCTCATCGAAAACTCTGTTCAATCTTTTCTTGCTCCGACCCCCGAAGGCTGAGGATAAAGCATCATCTTTAGCCCTGGTATATGCCCTAAGCAATTCGTCACTAGTAGCCTCAATGCATTTCAACCAGTCGTCGTTTGGTTCGTCGAACTTTTCTCCGTATTTGAAGGTATATTTTAATCGAACTAATCCACCTTCGCTGGACTCAGCAGTAGTCTCCTTTGGTATCTCCCAGTTGTCCACAAGTGGCCACACTCTGTAGGCTATGTGCTCTTGGATTATATCTCTTGTGCCAATAAAAGCGCAGACATTGCTGAAGGCCTTTTGACATGCTTCGTCATCATTTTCAATCGCCACCCTCGGCCTTCAAAGGCCGAAACGAGACCAGATCGGGCGCTGGATAATTTCCTTAATGTCCTCCCTCTCAATCAGATTATTCTTGACATAAAACCATTCCTCCATCCAGGCTCCGGGCCACCTTTTCTGAAATGTTGGAACCGGATAGCTTGCATTGGGACGTGCAATGAATCCATAACAACCGATGTTGTTGTGATATTGTTCCTTGCCAGTGGCCTTCGTTTCGTATAATAGTTCATGCATATTGCAAAAACACTTTGCACTCGGTTCTAGCCCTTGGCTTCTCACAGCCCAAACAAACATCCCCATTCTGATTATAGCTTCGAGGGTAATTTGATGTAGAAAATTCTGAAATATCTTCAACACTTCCACCACAAATTCGCTCAGTGGGAACCGAAGGCCTGCCTTCATAAAGCTCCGGTAAACAACAACTTCGTTTTCTTCAGGTATAGGGGCGGTGCTATCTCCTCCAACCCTCACAATAGAAATGTCATGAAAGTATCTTCCCTTCATGGCGTCAATCTGACTTTGTTTAATGGTCGACTTTCCGAAGATGGTATGGCTTGGCCGCCAGGGCTGATCTTCGGAATCTTCATCTCCACTTTCCACATCGAAGTCATCACTATCATCAGAATCTTCAGATAAATCCGCCATTATCTCCTTTGTGATCTTCTCTGTATTCGTTTTCGCCATAGATTCATACAACCCAGCAATAAAAGGGTCCACGACCTTCTTCTCCTCGGCCACCTTCGTCACCTCGGACACCTTCTTCTCCTCAGACATTTTTTTTTCAAAACTTCAGTATTTCGCAAAGATCGGAAATCAAGCAAGAGCTGACAGCAAGAGAATTAAAATTTGAGAAATTAGCGCAAGCAACAGAAATGGCGTAGAAAATACCACTGCTGTTGGATTCTATTTATACGCCTAAAGCATTGCAACTTGGTGGGCTCCATTTGTCATTGACTTTCATTATTCTAGCGAAGGGAAGGTGTTTTTTCGAACCTTCGGCTTAAGGCCTTCGTTCACGTCGCAGTCTGAATTCGTTGTTACGAGAACAAATTAATACTGCGAGGGGCTATTGTTGGGGGCCTTCGTCTTCCAAAGGTCCTCAAAAACACGACTAACATACTTTCCAAGTATTATATACTATCACAGGAGCCTTCAGCTTTGAGATGAAGGTATGCACAACATGAAAGGCGCGGTCTGGGAGAAGGATGAACCAGTTCCAAAGCTACGAATGAAGAAGCTTCGACTTAGCGCAAGGGCAACGATTGTTGGGGGCCTTCTTCTTCGCCGAAGGTCCTCCAAGCAAAACCACCTTCGTCAGGACAATATGCAAGCAGACACAACACGAAGGTATTTGCCGAAGCTACAATCCAGGGAGCTTCGGCGTGATGGCACACCTTGAGACGAAGGGCGGCACCGACTTAAAGAGGAAAAGATCGTTTAGTCCATAATGATCTGTGTCATGTTTACAATTAGTTATCAAGAACATAAATGTAATTTCAACCGGGCTGAGTCCCGTGCCTATAAATAGGTGAACAGTAACCCCATATTGTTCACACTGGCTTGTAATCACTCGCACATCAACCTCGTATTCCAACCTTCTGTTAAGCCGAAGGTACAAATGAGATTTAATATCATTAATGTTTGTTCATGATTATATAATAAAGATATTGGTAATCTAATGATTTAATATAATTATTCATGTTCTTTTTATGTCTCATATGTTTTTGATATTATTCTTACATATTGATATTATGAAGGTAGGTCCTTCATAACCTTCGTCTGGAGACCATTATATCCTAAGGGATTCAATGCATCGAAGGACGAAGGTCTTTAACCATTAACATTTGTGTTGCCTTGTTCTTGATTCATAGCATTTAACAACAAGTGACCAACAATAACATAAACCAATCCTACTTTAGAAATAGATTGTCATTTCTCTAGGTATTACCCACAAATACATAACATAGTCCAATTTATTTTATTGTGACCTAAAAATTAGACCAGAGATGAATTCATGTAATACACATTATTAATCTCACAAGATTAAACATGCTTTAATCCCTAGGGTTTTCCTTTTATTTATTTTATTAAATAATCAATTCTATACATGTACTAGTTCGTAGTTAACCATAAAAATTAGGGTGTGCAGACAGTAACTAAAACTAAGTTATTTAAACATAGAATAATCCTATGAACATTTTGCAATTTGAATCACTAAATTTGGAGTTCTTATGCAAAATATATGAAATAAACAAGTTTGGGAATTCAAAATATGAAATTCGGGCTAATTCTGTGAATATTTAAAAGTCCAGGGTTAAATCTGCAAGATTACAGGGACCTACGTGCGAAAACTAGGGACGGCAGGTTTATTACCTAAAACCAGAGGGTTTCTTACGCAAAACAACCATACGAAGGGGTATCGGGCTCCCTCAACCGTCAGATATAAAACCAACGGCTGAGATTAGATCTGCAGCCGAGGGCGCGCACGCGAGAGCGGATGAGTGCTGACAGGCGGGCCAGCGGTGTCAGCGACCGAGAAGGGGGGGGGGTGGGCTGACCAGTCAGGCCTAGTGCCAGGGGCGCAGGCGCTGACTAGCGGGACCCAGGGGCAGAGCGCGGGTGAGGTTGCGGACCCGAGCGGCCGGATCTGAATCGGACGGATAGGATTAGGTCTGCTCTGATTAAATTCAGGACACTCGATCTCAGGCGGGTGGTTGAGATCTCGCGGCACGCCTGGCTAAGGCCTTTTTGGATGCCAGCGGCAGCGCCGCCCGACTCCTTGGCGGAGCATCGCCAGAGACGAGGGTATGGGCACGTCGGGGGTCCTAGGGTGTTGGGGATGGCTCAGGCGGGTTCTAGGCGGCGTAGCGGACTCGGTTGCGGGCTTGACGCTGGCGCAGAGACACCGGAGGGTACCGGTCTACGACAGAGCGGCACGATGGCGGCGCTAGCCAACTGTGGCAAGCAATTGCGCGAGCAACAAGGTAGGGAAAGGAAAATTAGGGGCGTGGGGAGTTAAGTTACCTTGAGAGATGGCTCCGGGACCCTCGAATCGCGGCAGAGACACGGCATGGGCTTGGGTCGATGGCGGCGCCTCTCCGGTTGCACATGGGGAGCTCCAGTGAGCATGGGCAGAGAGAACCAAAGAGGGAGAGGGTAAGCCGAGGCGCGTCTCAGGTTGCGGGCACTAAGGCGGAACTCACCGAGGCGAGAGGCACGACGAAGCTCCAACGGTGACGGCGGAACGAGCACGCGGACCCGGTGGGCGACGGCGGACTCCGAGAGCTCCGAGAGGGAACGACGTGCAAGCGAAAGCGAGTTGGGGCGTCTGCGAGTGGGGAAATGGCCGAGCGAGCAGAAGAGGGCTTGAGTAGGGGCTCGGCGTGTGGGTGGTGGCCGGAATTCGCGCGAACGTGGGTGAGGACGTGGGCGTGGCCATGGCGGGTGCGCGGACCGGGGGAGGTTAGAGGGGGGAGGGGCTGACGAGTGGGGCCTGGCAGACAGCGGCTTGGCACGTGCTCGCGCGAAGAAACACACCGACAAGTGGGGCCCAGGCGGTATTGAGAAGAGGGGAGAGAGCGTGTGGGCGTGAGATGTCATGGAACCTCCTAAGTAATTAGGCCCACCTACAGTTGTCCTTGTCCAACGGACCTCAGACAACCCTGTAGGTGCCCTGAACTACTTGACAAGCTCGGTATCTTTCCTTACCTTACCAGGAACGTTTCACCCGTCTTGCAGACATTACAGAACATCGGAGATAAAGAAATGCGGAAGCGATTACATAACTTACATTTATTTTAAAAGCAAGCTCAAGTTGTTTTATTACAGACCAGAACTAAAAAGGCGAGTGCTGAGTAGTAATATTATACAAACCAAGGGAGGCAAAGACTCCTCCCGATAAGTGTTAAGCAAAAGATCTTATGTGGAGGACCAAGTCCTCCCGCACTTCAGTCTTGTTTTTCATCATGGGGAACCACCTTAGCACAGAAGCAACAGAAATCTGCTACTTCCTCACCTAAAAACAACGAAGGGATAAACCCTGAGTATGGAATTACTCAGCAAGTCTTACCCGACTAAGGAAAAGACTCTCAAGGGTATGCTGGATAAATTGGAGTCAAGGAGAGGCTTTAGCAAAAATCAACTTATACTTTTGCAGAAGTAGCTTACTAAAGTGAGTCCTTACTTTCAATATTTTAACGCCAGATTGAATATTAGTAGACACTGTTTGCATCTAGTCTAATTTCATCATCTCATCAATACAGCATCCTTTTTATCCATAGTGTTCACATCCTGACTTTAGGTTGCAGGGAAGTGACCAAGTCTTCATAACCGCGAAGGTACGGCGATCCGAATCGATTATACTCAGCTGAGGATCTCCAATCACACGACATATGTAGCACTTAACTCTTGCATATGTCAACCCGCCACCGGGGTTCTTAAGACCAGATCAGGTTCACGCAAACCGAGAGCACAGATACACCACCGTCCAGCCTCTTGCCACGGAGGGTACACGCTATCTCGCCACCGCTCCACGCCCATTTCGTGTTATCTTATTCTGGCCTTAGTCTGCCCGAGGCAAGGCTTACCCATGACGAGGCATGTGACCAGTTAAAGGGTCCTCGGTCAGCACGCCTACATACGCATCAATCCTTAATCAACCTGGGTAGAACATCACCTGTTCCTAACCCAAGTCTCAATTTAAGTATTTCCATCCTTAGGATTGTTTCTGTTCCTTAGGATGAAAGAGCATCACAGGGAACTTTGCAGTAAGATCCCACTATTGCTCCAAATGAAAGAAATATTCTTGCAGGTAGAAGCCATCCTTTCCCGGGCTAGACTAAGGACAACCTCTATCCACAAGATCTAAGCAAGGCTAAGCATTTTTGTAAATCATATTTTGATACTTCACAGAAGTATCTATAAAGGTATGGATATCAAGGAAAGCAATGCATCAACGGGTTCCAAGCACTCCTATGAACCTAATGCACATTTCACTAGACTTAAAGTGTGCGAAAATTATTTAAAAACACAAGGAAAGGGGTTGCATGCACCGGGGCTTGCCTTTGTTCGTAGGTGAGTCGGGTTCGGATCCACAAATATCGAAGTAGAAGCAGTTGCCTGCTTGAGAATCCGAGGGTGGTGGTGTCCTTTCTTCGGTGACTTCTATTTCTTCTTCACGTTCTAATCATAACCATACATATGTATAAGAATGGATGCCATGGGATGCTCATGAGGATGCAAAGATAATATAAACTTATTATCTATGTCTTGAATACAATTTTCCTTCATGGAACTCCGAGAACTTAGGGTTTCCGGAGTCGGTAAAGGAGTTCAAAGGGCAGGGGGGTGGTTTTGGGTTCTAGTTATCAAACATGGTCCAAATCAATTCAAACTCTACCCAAGGCTTCTAAATATTGTTTTAAGTTCCCATAAAAAGTTTGGCCGTTTTTGGACTTTCCAATTATTTTCTAAAAATCCATAACTAATATTTTTAACTACTTTAAATGCCCTAAAATTTCTTATTTCCACTAAAAATCACAAAACTATTTTTATTAAATTCTAGGGAAAATAACAAGCCTAGGAAAATTGGTTTCACAATTTTACCATTTTTCTACCATTTTTAACAGATTTCCAAAGCTCTTCTGAAAAAGAAAAAGGAAAAAGCTTCAACAGCAATGGGCTGGTTTTAGCCTAGACGGCCCAGTCCAGAGGGGAAAGCGCGCGCGTGCGCTCGCACCCTGGCGGTTTTGCAGAACGGCCCTCACGTTATTGAATAACCTGAAGAACTCCAAACCCTATTTAAGATAGTCACTGACACTTCACAGAAACGCCCCCGACTTTCTATTCCTTCACACGCCCCGGTCCACGACGGCGCTCACGCGCGGCCGAGCTCCGACGAGGTCCTGGACCAACCGATTGAGGCGATGACCGGCATCGAGACTAAGTCTAACCCAAATTCATGACCAGGGGAATATTTTCCCCAAACTAATTGCATCTAAGACTAACTATGGAGCTCTAGCCACGGTGACCGAAAGCATGGTGGTTAGCTTGTCGTGTTCCCGGCGATTAATGGACTCCTAGTTCAATTCAGTGGCTCGGCAAGTATCGTAGGCTTAAGGGAAAACTTGAACGAGGAAGAGGAAGAGGTGAACTGACCGGGAGAGGGGCTAGACGCGGTGAGGCGAGTTCACGGTGGCGGAAACCGAATTGGGGAAACTGTGAAATTCCCGAGCTCCGACGAACGATTGTGGCTAATTGGCGGTGGCGGGTTAGCTGATGACCCTACGGAGCTGGTCACGGGCTCAATTTATAGGAGGGCAAGGCGGTGGCCAGTGAATTTCGGGAGGACGCGCGGCGGCCGGAGATGAAGAAGAAGGCGGCGCGGTGAATACGTGTCTAGAGGCGTGGCGGTTACTCCGGTGAGCCACGGAGAGCGAGGGTAAGGCGCGGTGGTGCGGTGGAAAGCGAGAGCCACGCGGCGCATGGCCGGAAGACGGCGGTCGCCGGCGTGTTAATCCGCTCAGCCGCAAAGAGGGAGAGAGAGCCACGGTGATGTCACCGGAGTGACCTCCAGCTCACCGTCGGCGAGGGGCTTCTACCGCACGACGTTATCCACTCACCCAGAGCACGAATCCAACAGCGGTGGTGTGAATCACGGCGAAGGTCGTCGGCGGTGGGATTCTTCTGTGGCGGCTGATCTGATCCGGTTGGCTACTGTACCATGGGGAGATAGTCTTCAGTCTATCTGACAGACAAAGTTTGGGCCACTTTTTCTCTGATTTTCAAATAGCAACACAACCAGTGACCTATAGTAAAGTTGTAGAGCCATATACCATCTACAATTCGACTATAGGGACTGAGCTCATTTGATCACTAGATCATGGTTGGATTCATACTCAAAGTTGGCTCCATTACACTGAATCTCTGAATTTCAGACTGAATTAGTCTGACAGCCAATCTTTAGGCTTGATTATCTCTGGATTTTTCTCAACAAGTGAGCTTACAACCTTAAGCAAAGTTGCTCTTCTTAGTTTGCTCTATAATTTTGATGTGGTGACCTAGGGCACAAACCCTATGCTTTGAAAGTTACAAAGCTCCCAAGTTGAGCCAAAACTCTGAAATTTCAGACTTAGAATAGAACCTAATTGAGGTCCATTTTGCATTTAAGTCCAAAACTCAACATTTGGCTTTCAAGTCCACACATTGGTGAACCAAAGGACTTAAGAAACTTATTTGACTTGGTTTTTGCACTTTAGCCCAAAAGTGGACTAATTTTGCACATAGGCCCCTAGGGTTTGGTTTTAGGGTTTTCCAGGGTTCCAATTGGGATTGCTGGTATCCCAGGGGTATAAATGTGATTCAACTTTATTTTTGGGGATATTTTACAACTATTTCCCTAAAGTCTTTAGGTTTTCTCAACTTGGGTTAAGTTTTACCCCTTTAATCCCTATTTAGGGTTAAGTTTCCTATCCAGGGTTCTATTTGCAAAACATTAAAACAATACAACTTGTTTGAAATTTTTGCCTAGTGAATGCACTCTAGGTGTGTCAAACATATGCAATGCCAATGCTTATGATGCCATGCTCAAGTTTTAGTTATAGTAACACCAGGGGTGTTACATCCTTTCCCCCATAAAAGAATCTCGTCCCGAGATTAAAAGTCCTAGGGTAAGTAATGGAAAAGGAAACGCAGAATACTTTCATTTCCTTATTTCTGGTACAAGGCAGGGGTGATGTGGGGGTTCATTCCTTTATTGCAATAACTATATACACTTTACAAATTACATGAGGCTAGAAAGCCTGGGAAATTCTTATTCAAGAAGTCTTGAGTTTCCCAAGTAGCTTCATCTTCAGAATGCTGGTTCCACTGTATCTTATAAAACTTGAGAGTTTTTCTCCGGGTAACCCTGTCCTTTTGATCCAAGACTCGTATAGGGTGCTCAGAGTATGTCAAGTCTGGTTCAAGGACAACATCTGTCACTTCAACGGTTCAATCAGGAACCCGAAGACACTTCTTCAATTGTGACACGTGGAACACATTATGCACAGCAGACAATGTTTCGGGTAGTTGAAGTCGGTATGCCACTGGTCCACATTGCTCAAGCACCAGGAATGGACCAATGTACCTGGGTGCAAGCTTCCCTTTAACCCCGAAACGCGATACACCCTTCATTGGTGAAACTTTCAAGTAGACAAAATCGCCTACCAGAAAGCATAAGGGTTGTCGTCGTCGGTCTGCATAACTCTTTTGTCGAGTCTGAGCTTTCTGCATATTATGAATAATTTTCTGAACCTTTTCTTCGACCTCTTTCACCATATCAGGCCTAAAGAAGTACGTTTCTCCAGGTTCAGACCAATTTAGCGGAGTTCGACACCGTCGCCCATATAAAGCTTCAAAAGGTGCCATCTTGATACTTTCTTGATAGCTATTATTATATGAAAACTCCGCTAAGGGCAAACATTCATCCCATTTCTGTGAGAAGTCCAGAACACATGCCCGCAGCATATCCTCGAGTATCTGATTAACTCTCTCAGTCTGTCCACTGGTTTGGGGATGATAGGCCGAACTGTGGAGCAACTTAGTACCCAAGGATTTGTGAAGCGCTTCCCAAAACTTGGCTACAAATTGAGGTCCACGATCCGACACTATGGTCTTTGGAACACCATGCAGACTAAGAATACGGGCAATGTATAATGTTGCATAGGTGGCTACTGTATACTTTGTCCTGACAGGTAAGAAGTGGGCAATCTTTGTGAGTCGATCAACGATAACCCAAATAGAATCATACCCTTTGGCCGTCCTGGGCAGTCCCACAATAAAGTCTATACTTATGTCTTCCCATTTCCATGTTGGGATTGGCAAAGATTGTAATGGACCAGCAGTTTTCATGTGTATGGCCTTGACACGTTTGCAAGTGTCACACCTAGCCACATAGCGTGCAATTTCGATCTTCATCTTTGTCCACCAGTAATGTTGCTTTAAGTCTTGGTACATCTTAGTGCTTCCGGGATGAATAGAATAACGACTAAGATGTGCTTCATCAAGAATTTGCTGGCGGAGTTCTTCGTTCTTTGGCACTACTATGCGGTTTTTAAACCATATCACACCTTGATCGTCTTCCTTGAAACATTTGGCTACTCCAGCCCTTATCTTCTCTCGTATGTGCTTCATACCCAGATTATCTTTTTGAGCATCAATTATCCTTTGCAAAATGATTGACTCAAGCTTTAGCTGATTTAAAGTCCCTTGTTGGATTATCCCTAGGTTTAGCTTCTCCATTTCTTGACATAAAGTGTTCTCGGAGGTCTTCACCATAAGACAGTGGCAGGAAGCCTTACGGCTCAGTGCATCTGCCACCACATTGGCTTTGCCTGGGTGATAATGGATCTCCAGTTCATAGTCCTTAATAAGCTCAAGCCATTGTCTTTGCCTCATATTTAATTCTGACTGGGTGAAAATGTACTTCAAACTTTTATGATCTGTATATATATGACAGATATTTCCCAGCAGATAGTGACGCCAAATTTTCAGGGCATGAACCACAGCAGCTAGCTCCAGATCATGAGTTGGGTAATGCTCCTCATGTCGGCGCAACTGCCTTGAAGCATATGCAATTACTCGGCCCTCTTGCATTAGTACACAGCCGAGTCCACTGCCAGATGTATCACAATATACATCAAACGGCTTAGTGATGTCCGGTTGAGCTAATACTGGAGCAGTGGTTAATAATGTCTTCAATTGCTCAAAGGCTTCATTACACTTAGAAGACCAATTGAACTTAATGTCATTCTTCAATAAACTTGTGATTGGCTTCACAAGCTTAGAAAAATCTGGTATGAATCTGCGATAATATCCAGCTAGTCCAAGAAAACTCTGGACTTGGTGAACAGTGGTTGGGGGTTTCCACTCCAGAATATCTTTGACCTTGCTAGGATCTACCGCAATTCCTTTAGCCGATAACACGTGCCCCAAAAATTGAATTTCCTCCAGCCAGAACGCGCACTTGCTGAACTTGGCATACAGCTGATGTTTTCTCAGGCGCGTCAATACAATCCGTAGATGCTGAACATGGTCCTCTTCATTCTTAGAATATATCAAGATATCGTCGATGAAGACCACCACGAACTTGTCCAACTCGGGCATGAACACCGAGTTCATCAAATAGGTGAAGTGGGCAGGAGCATTTGTGAGCCCAAAAGACATTACCAGGTATTCAAACAATCCGTACCGCGTAGTAAACACGGTCTTCGGTATATCCTCGGGCCGAATACGGATTTGGTGATAGCCCGACCTGAGATCAATTTTGGAAAATACCCTCGCCCCAGTCAGTTGATCAAATAAGATGTCGATCCTTGGAAGAGGGTACTTATTCTTGATGGTGACCTCATTCAGGGGTCGATAATCCACGCACATTCGCAAGGTTTGATCCTTCTTCTTAACAAAAATGGCGGGGCAACCCCATGAGGACGAGCTTGGCTGGATGAATCCCTTATTTAGTAGATCTTGTAATTGAATCTTTAATTCCGCCAACTCATTAGGGGGCAAACGGTATGATCTTCGGGAGATGGGAGCCATACCGGGCTTTAGCTCAATTACGAATTCTACATCTCTTTCAGGGGGCAGTCCAGGCAAATCTTCCGGAAATACATCTGGAAACTCACATACTACCGGAATGTTCTTGATCTCCGGTACAATGGCTTCATATATTCTACCAGAAGCTTTGGCTGGATTGGTTACGGGGAGAGACAAAAGAATCTCTTCTTGATTATAGCTCAACCTGACGGTTCTGAGTTCAGTGTTGAGAATTGCCTTGTGTTGGGTTAACCAATTCATACCCAAAATTACATCTATATCCTGGCCTTTCAGAACAATCATGTTAGCAGGAAAGTTCCATTCGGCCATTGTTACTGGCACTTCATAGGCCACTTCTCTAGTAAAAATGTGTCCCCCAGGTGAATGAATTTTAAATCCCTCCTTTGATTCATGGCATGCAATATGATGTTGCTCCACAAATTTCTTGCTAATGAACGTATGCGAAGCACCAGAATCAAAAAGAATAATTGCAGGGTGACTGGCCACGGGAAACGTACCCATCATCACCGGCTCTCCTTCCGGTGTAGTGGCCACTTGGGTGTAATATACACACCCCGTATTCTTTGTATTTTTCCCCACAGTATTTCTTTTGGGCTAAGCTGATCTCCCAGATCCTTGCGGAGCATTTGATTGATTTTGCTTAGGATATGGGCAGTCTTTGATGAAATGTCCCGACTTGCCGCAATTGAAACACCCGGTTGAAGAACTGGGCAAGGCAGGGAATCGAGTGCCTGGGGCACCCGGCTGATTTGGAGTAGTGGGGGTATTGTTGGGGCGAATAATGATTGGCTGTTTGAAAGGGAATGAGGGTGGACGAGAAAAAGTGCGATTTTGGCTTGAAGGCCGGATCACAAACCGTTGCTTCTTCGCCTGGCCCTGATTAGGCCTCTCACCACCGAATCCCTTATTCTTCCCAGAACTTGCGTATTTTGCTTCAACAGATAAGGCTGTGCTGACAGCCTTTCCATACGTCAAGTCAATACAAGCAGCCATTTTCCTCTGTAGCCGATCATTTAGTCCTCTCATAAAACAGTTCTTCTTCTTTAAATCAGTATTCACCTGGTCGATGGCATACTGCGACAGGTGATTAAACTTGTTGAGATACTGATTGACGGTATCTCCTCCTTGTTTTAACTTCATAAATTCTTCTTGTTTCATATGCAGCACTCCTTCGAGTATGTAGTGCTCACGGAAGGCTGCTTTAAACTCTTCCCAGGTGATTTGATGGTTGACAGGTTGAATAGCCACAAAATTTCCCCACCAAGTACTAGCAAGACCACGTAGTTGTTGTGCTGCGAATAACGGCTTCTGCGTCTCTGAACAACGGAGAAGACCAAACTTTTGTTCGATAACCCGTATCCACTCATCGGCTTCTAGTGGATCTTCAGCTTTGACGAATAGGGGTGGACGGGTTTCAGAGAAGTCCAGATAGGTGGTTTCACGGGGGCCTTGCTGATAACCCCTTCCTGCCTGCTGCTGGAATTGCTGTTGACCCGCCATTTCCCTAAGGAAGCGGGTATTGTCTGCGGTGGCATTTACCAAGGCGGCAATCGCCTCGGCCAATGTGGGAGGAACCGGAGGTGGGTTTGGGGTGATATCCCTTCCCCCAGAAGTTCCTGCTGTGTCCTGTCCTCGAGTCCTGGTCGGCATCTGTGGCAAAGAACATTTGAAGTAAACATAATATGCTAGAGAAACCTTCCATTTTACATTACTATAAAAAGTAATGATACAAACTCGATATTACATAACAGGATACATTACCCATTATACAAAAGTTCAACCTATTATACAACAGTACAACCTACTACTCTACTTCTATTACACCATTAGTCCTGCTTCCCATTACTCTTGGCGGCCTCATCGTCAGGTGTGGGAGTCCAGACATCAACCAACCTCAAGGAAGGAGGGGGCTCAAAAAGGTCTAACTCCCCACCCAGCGCGCGTCCCGCAACGTGAGAGGGTCCGGCTTCCGCCTCAGCAGGGTGTGCAGGTGCACTAGGGTGTAATTGCGAGTATAGTACATGGACTTCCTCATGCAACGTATTGCAATAGACCTGCAAGTTGTCGACAGTTGAGCTAAGTTCTTTAATTCGGGCCTGAGCCCTTGCTTCCTTAGCACATGCCAGCAAACGGGACTGTACTGCCCAGTCAAGTGCTAAGTCCCGATCAGCAAGCTGATCCTGCAGGTGACGGATGTCCCTTCTTAGTTCATTTATTCTATCACCGTCTGCGACCCAAGCATCAGTCCTGTGTTGCAGCGCCGCTTGAAGTCGACTCACTCGGGCTTCAAGATCTCCTATGGGGTCATTACTCCCACTGCTACTGCTTTCATGTCGAGGGGCCAGTTGATGCCGGGGCACGCCAATTGGTCCAGTTGACTTGCGTGCCGTTAGCCTTGTGCATGGCGGCATCTTTCTAAGGGGGAAAATGTTATTAGTATAATTCTTAGCATGATGCATGTGTAAGTACAGAATCAACCTTAGTCGATTCAACCTTCTATACATTGCACTCTTCCTATCTGGTCTTTAAGATAGACTCTTCAGAATACTTAGGTAAGAAGAGAAAAGAGTTATTAGGTAAGACTTTTGAAAATCCTTTTGAAGATGCCTCATAATATCTGCAAAGAAGGGCTACGCTCCGATACCAGCTGTGACGGAACCTCCCAAGTAATTAGGCCCACCTACATTTGTCCTTGTCCAACGGACCTCAGACAACCCTGTAGGTGCCCTGAACTACTTGGCAAGCTCGGTATCTTTCCTTACCTTACCAGGAACGTTTCACCCGTCTTGCAGACATTACAGAACATCGGAGATAAAGAAATTCGGAAGCGATTACATAACTTACATTTATTTTAAAAGCAAGCTCAAGTTGTTTTATTATAGACCAGAACTAAAAAGGCGAGTGCTGAGTAGTAATATTATACAAACCAAGGGAGGCACAGACTCCTCCCGATAAGTGTTAAGCAAAAGATCCTATGTGGAGGACCAAGTCCTCCCGCACTTCAGTCTTGTTTTTCATCATGGGGAACCACCTTAGCACAGAAGCAACAGAAATCTGCTACTTCCTCACCTAAAAACAACGAAGGGATAAACCCTGAGTATGGAATTACTCAACAAGTCTTACCCGACTAAGGAAAAGACTCTCAAGGGTATGCTGGATAAATTGGAGTCAAGGAGAGGCTTTAGCAAAAATCAACTTATACTTTTGCAGAAGTAGCTTACTAAAGTGAGTCCTTACTTTCAATATTTTAACGCCAGATTGAATATTAGTAGACACTGTTTGCATCTAGTCTAATTTCATCATCTCATCAATACAGCATCCTTTTTATCCATAGTGTTCACATCCTGACTTTAGGTTGCAGGGAAGTGACCAAGTCTTCATAACCGCGAAGGTACGGCGATCCGAATCGATTATACTCAGCTGAGGATCTCCAATCACACGACATATGTAGCACTTAACCCTTGCATATGTCAACCCGCCATCGGGGTTCTTAAGACCAGATCAGGTTCACGCAAACCGAGAGCACAGATACACCACCGTCCAGCCTCTTGCCACGGAGGGTACACGCTACTCTCGCCACCGCTCCACGCCCATTTCGTGTTATCTTATTCTGGCCTTAGTCTGCCCGAGGCAAGGCTTACCCATGACGAGGCATGTGACCAGTTAAAGGGTCCTCGGTCAGCACACCTACATACGCATCAATCCTTAATCAACCTGGGTAGAACATCACCTGTTCCTAACCCAAGTCTCAATTTAAGTATTTCCATCCTTAGGATTGTTTCTGTTCTTTAGGATGAAAGAGCATCACAGGGAACTTTGCAGTAAGATCCCACTATTGCTCCAAATGAAAGAAATATTCTTGCAGGTAGAAGCCATCCTTTCCCGGGCTAGACTAAGGACAACCTCTATCCACAAGATCTAAGCAAGGCTAAGCATTTTTGTAAATCATATTTTGATACTTCATAGAAGTATCTATAAAGGTATGGATATCAAGGAAAGCAATGCATCAACGGGTTCCAAGCACTCCTATGAACCTAATGCACATTTCACTAGACTTAAAGTGTGCGAAAATTATTTAAAAACACAAGGAAAGGGGTTGCATGCACCGGGGCTTGCCTTTGTTTGTAGGTGAGTCGGGTTCGGATCCACAAATATCGAAGTAGAAGCAGTTGCCTGCTTGAGAATCCGAGGGTGGTGGTGTCCTTTCTTCGGTGACTTCTATTTCTTCTTCACGTTCTAATCATAACCATACATATGTATAAGAATGGATGCCATGGGATGCTCATGAGGATGCAAAGATAATATAAACTTATTATCTATGTCTTGAATACAACTTTCCTTCACGGAACTCCGAGAACTTAGGGTTTCCGGAGTCGGTAAAGGAGTTCAAAGGGCAGGGGGGTGGTTTTGGGTTCTAGTTATCAAACATGGTCCAAATCAATTCAATCTCTACCCAAGGCTTCTAAATATTGTTTTAAGTTCCCATAAAAAGTTTGGGCATTTTTGGACTTTCCAATTATTTTCTAAAAATCCATAACTAATATTTTTAACTACTTTAAATGCCCTAAAATTTCTTATTTCCACTAAAAATCACAAAACTATTTTTATTAAATTCTAGGGAAAATAACAAGCCTAGGAAAATTGGTTTCACAATTTTACCATTTTTCTACCATTTTTAACAGATTTCCAAAGCTCTGCTGAAAAAGAAAAAGGAAAAAGCTTCAACAGAAATGGGCTGGTTTCAGCCCAGACGGCCCAGTCCAGAGGGGAAAGCGCGCGCGTGCGCCCGCGCCCTGGCGGTTTTGCAGAACGGCCCTCGCGTTATTGAATAACCTGAAGAACTCCAAACCCTATTTAAGATAGTCACTGACACTTCACAGAAACGCCCCCGACTTTCTATTCCTTCACACGGCCCGGTCCACGATGGCGCTCACGCGCGGCCGAGCTCCGACGAGGTCCTGGACCAGCCGATTGAGGCGATGACCGGCGTCGAGACTAAGGCTAACCCAAATTCATGACCAGGGGAATATTTTCCCCAAACTAATTGCATCTAAGACTAACTATGGAGCTCTAGCCACGGTGACCGAAAGCATGGTGGTTAGCTTGTCGTGTTCCCGGCGATTAATGGACTCCTAGTTCAATTCAGTGGCTCGGCAAGCATCGTAGGCTTAAGGGAAAACTTGAACGAGGAAGAGGAAGAGGTGAACTGACCGGGAGAGGGGCTAGACGCGGTGAGGCGAGTTCACGGTGGCGGAAACCGAATTGGGGAAACTGTGAAATTCCCGAGCTCTGACGAACGATTGTGGCTAATTGGCGGTGGCGGGTTAGCTGATGACCCTACGGAGCTGGTCACGGGCTCAATTTATAGGAGGGCAAGGCGGTGGCCAGTGAATTTCGGGAGGACGCGCGGCGGCCGGAGATGAAGAAGAAGGCGGCGCGGTGAATACGTGTCTAGAGGCGTGGCGGTTACTCCGGTGAGCCACGGAGAGCGAGGGTAAGGCGCGGTGGTGCGGTGGAAAGCAAGAGCCACGCGGCGCATGGCCGGAAGACGGCGGTCGCCGGCGTGTTAATCCGCTCAGCCGCAAAGAGGGAGAGAGAGCCACGGTGATGTCACCGGAGTGACCTCCAGCTCACCGTCGGCGAGGGGCTTCTACCGCACGACGTTATCCACTCACCCAGAGCACGAATCCAACAGCGGTGGCGTGAATCATGGCGAAGGTCGTCGGCGGTGGGATTCTTCTGTGGCGGCTGATCTGATCCGGTTGGCTACTGTACCATGGGGAGATAGTCTTCAGTCTATCTGACAGACAAAGTTTGGGCCACTTTTTCTCTGATTTTCAAATAGCAACACAACCAGTGACCTATAGTAAAGTTGTAGAGCCATATACCATCTACAATTCGACTATAGGGACTGAGCTCATTTGATCACTAGATCATGGTTGGATTCATACTCAAAGTTGGCTCCATTACACTGAATCTCTGAATTTCAGACTGAATCAGTCTGACAGCCAATCTTTAGGCTTGATTATCTCTGGATTTTTCTCAACAAGTGAGCTTACAACCTTAAGCAAAGTTGCTCTTCTTAGTTTGCTCTATAATTTTGATGTGGTGACCTAGGGCACAAACCCTATGCTTTGAAAGTTACAAAGCTCCCAAGTTGAGCCAAAACTCTGAAATTTCAGACTTAGAATAGAACCTAATTGAGGTCCATTTTGCATTTAAGTCCAAAACTCAACATTTGGCTTTCAAGTCCACACATTGGTGAACCAAAGGACTTAAGAAACTTATTTGACTTGGTTTTTGCACTTTAGCCCAAAAGTGGACTAATTTTGCACATAGGCCCCTAGGGTTTGGTTTTAGGGTTTTCTAGGGTTCCAATTGGGATTGCTGGTATCCCAGGGGTATAAATGTGATTCAACTTTATTTTTGGGGATATTTTACAACTATTTCCCTAAAGTCTTTAGGTTTTCTCAACTTGGGTTAAGTTTTACCCCTTTAATCCCTATTTAGGGTTAAGTTTCCTATCCAGGGTTCTATTTGCAAAACATTAAAACAATACAACTTGTTTGAAATTTTTGCCTAGTGAATGCACTCTAGGTGTGTCAAACATATGCAATGCCAATGCTTATGATGCCATGCTCAAGTTTTAGTTATAGTAACACCAGGGGTGTTACATGAGATACACGTCACCTGTCAGCGTGGGCGGGCGCGGGCGCGCTGCTGGGCCGGCTTGGCTGACTTGGGCCGAATTGGTGTTTTCCTTTTTCCTAGAATTTCTAATTCCTTTTCTTTTTCTTTTCTCTAGGGTTTTCAATTCCAAATTCAAATTAGGTTTCAAATTCAAACTAATTCAAACATGTTCAACAATTCAAGGAACATTTAAGCTCAGCATGATGCAACATGTCATGATCCATAGTGTTTTGGCAAAAATAAATAATTAATCTCTACTAAATTAAGCTATTTCTACTCAAAAGGAAAAAGAAGAGAGAGAATCTAGAGGGGGATAGAACCTAGGGTGAGAAAAAGAAGAGTAACACCTGAATTTGGTTGATAATTAGAAAGAAATTTTATACCCCCTAATTCAGGGTGTTACAGACCTATCCCCCTTAAAAGAATCTCGCCCTCGAGATTCAGGGCTGGCTAGAAAAGAGCTCAGGGTACTTGGCTTTCAAATCATCTTCTCTTTCCCAAGTGGCTTCTTCTTCTGAGTGATGGCCCCATCTGACTTTGCACATCCTGATGGTACTTCTCCGAGTGACTCCATCTGCTGTTTCCAGAATTTGAGTTGGCTTCTCAATATATGGCAGATCCTCTGCTGGCAACTGCTCTTCTGGCACTCTCAAGCATTTCTTCAACTGAGACACATGGAACACATCATGCACAGCTGACAGATTCTCCGATAAACTGAGTTGATATGCCACTTCTCTATGCCTTGCTTGAATCTGATACGGCCCGATATATCAAGGGGCTAGCTTGCCTTTGACTCCAAACCTTTTGGTTCCTCTGATGGGTGACACCTTCAAGTAGACATAGTCTCCTACTTCAAAACTCAGTTCTCTTCTTTGGGTGTCAGCATAGCTTCGCTGTCTGGACTGCGCTGCCTTCAAATTCTCTCGGACCATTCTGATGTTCTCTTCGGCTTCAAGCAAAATATATGGACCGAACACCTGCCTTTCGCCGGGTTGGTCCCAATGCAATGGAGTTCTGCAATTCCTCCCATAAAGCGCTTCAAATGGTGACATATTCAGACTGGCTTGATAACTGTTGTTGTAGGAGAATTCTGCATATGGTAGCCTCTTGTCCCAACCTATCTTGTCTTGCAAAGCACAAGCCCTCAACATATATTCAAGAATCTGATTAGTCCTCTCTGTTTGACCATCTGTCTGTGGGTGATAAGCTGAGCTGAACTTCAAGTGTGTGCCCAAAGCTTCATGCAACTGCTGCAAAAAATGAGAGGTAAGTTGAGTGCCTCTATCTGATACTATCTTCTTCGGAATACCATGCAAGCACACAATCCGAGCCATGTATAGTTCGGCCAACACCGCACTGTTATAAGTGGTCTTGACTGGTATGAAATGGGCCGCCTTTGTCAAACGGTCCACTACTACCCAGATAGAGTCATAACCAGTACGAGTGCGAGGCAAACCGACTATGAAATCCATTCCGATCTCATCCCATTTCCACTGAGGAATCTACAACGGTTGCAACAAACTTGCAGGTCTCTGATATTCTACTTTAATCCTATGACAACTATCACATACAGTCACATACTCTGCTATCTCCCTTTTCATACCGTACCACCAGAATCTTTTCTTTAGGTCTTGGTACATCTTCTCATTATTAGGGTGTATAGAGTATGCTGTCTCATGGGCTTCCTTGAGAATTAGTTCTCGAATCGATTTGATGTCAGGAACACACAGTCTATCCTTGAACCATACCACTCCTTCTGCATCTTCATGGAAATCCTTGCCTTTTCCATCTATGATCAGCTAACGGATCTCGTTGATCTTCTCATCATCCTTCTGACCCCTCCTGATGTCTTGCTCTAGGGTGGGTTCCAACTCAATTGCCACTCCTTGAATGTTGTTCAGAAATCCAAGACTCAATCTGTCGAATTCCTTCGCTAGTTCATACGGCATCGGGTAAGCGACCAACATATTCACTTGACTCTTTCTACTCAGAGCATCTGCAACTACATTTGCTTTGCCAGGGTGGTAATGAATCTCTAGCTCATAATCTTTGATCAATTCTAACCATCTTTGCTGCCTCATGTTTAACTCTGACTGAGTGAATATGTACTTGAGACTCTTATGATTCGTGTAGATATCACACTTCTGCCCATACAGATAATGCCTCCAGGTCTTCAATGCATGAACCACGGCTGCTAATTCCAGATCATGAGTAGGATAATTCTTCTCATGAATCTTCAACTGTCGGGATGAGTATGCCACTACTCTCCCTTCCTGCATTAACACACATCCCAGTCCGGTGAACGAAGCATCACAATGTACTGAGAATGGCTTGTGAACATCTGGCAGAATTAGTACTGGTGCCATTGTCAACTTCTTCTTCAATGTCTCAAAGGACTTCTGGCATGCTGGGGTCCACTTGAACTCAACCTTCTTTGCCAACAAGGCCGTCATTCGCCTGGCAATCTTGGAGAATCCTTCAATGAAACGCCGATAATAACCGGCCATTCCGATGAAACTCTTGATTCCTCGGACATCTTTTGGTGCTTTCCAGTCCAAGATAGCTGTTACCTTCTTTGGATCTACATCTAATCCCTCTCGGTTTATAATGTGACCCAAGAACAGGACTTCACGGATCTAGAACTCGCACTTGCTAAGCTTGGCATACAGCTGACAATCTCGTAGCCTCTGAAGTACCTTCCTCAAATGCTCCTCATGCTCTTGCTCATTCTGGGAATATATAAGAATATCATCAATAAACACCACTACGAACTTGTCGAGGTAGTCCATGAACACACTGTTCATTAAGTACATGAAATAAGCTGGCGCATTCATCAAACCGAATGACATGACCGTGAACTCATACAATCCATACTTGGTGATGAATGCTGTCTTCGGTATATCTGAGGGTCCGATTCTGAGCTGATGGTAACCTGACCTCAGATCTATCTTTGAGAACACACTGGCTCCTCTCAACTGATCGAATAAGTCTTCAATTCTGGGCAGGGGGTACTTGATCTTGATAGTAACTTCATTCAAGGATTTGTAGTCGATGCACATCCTCTTTGTTCCATCCTTCTTCTCCACAAATAGCACTGGGGCTGCCCAAGGCGAGGTACTTGGTCTGATGTAGCCTTTCTCTAACAACTCATCAATCTGCTTCTTGAGTTCCACCAATTCTGTTCCGAACACTCGATAGGCTCTCTTAGAGATAGGGGCGGTGCCTGGTATAAGCTCTGTTGGGGACTTGTTCTCAAATGCTATGAATTAAGAACAAGGCAACACAGAAAGAAGTCAATGATAAACACCTCCGTCCTTCGAAGCGTTATTTCCCTTAGGATATAACGATCTTCAGACGAAGGTCATGAAGGACATACCTTCATCATTGCAGTTTATATTGATAAAAGGAGAAGCATATGAAATATGAGAGAATGATATGAATGATCACATAACATTATTACATGTTCTTATTAAATAATCATGGAAGAATAAAAACAATGTTGAATTACATTTGTACCTTCGGCTTGACAGGAAGCAAAGGTACCAGCGTGACGCACGAGCGAGTACAAGTCAGCGTGAACAGTACGGGAGTACTGTTCACCTATTTATAGACACGGGACGCAACCCGTGTAAAATTACATTCATGTCCATTACATTTGCTAATGACTTATGGGAATCTATTAAGGCCGAAGTAGTCTTTTCATCTTTAAGTCGGTTCCCCTTTCTGCTATCACGACGAAGCTTTCTGCGCATAGCTTCGGCTGTGCTCCATCCTTCGTACAGCTTGGGCTTCGTTCTGACCGTACTCCATGTTCATGATCTGAGTCCGAAGATACCTGCTCATATAATTCACTTGGAAAATATTGTCGGATCATGTTTTTGAGGACCTTCGGAGGTCGAAGGCCCCCAACAGTAGCCCCTCGCAATATTAATTTGTTAGTGATAAATTCAGATTGCGATATGGACGAAGGCCTTAAGCCGAAGGTCCGAAAAAAACACCTTCCCTTTGCTAGAATAGCAAAAGTCACTGACACCTGGGACCACATGGCTTCCGTCATATGGAGTGTATAAATAGGAGTCCGCCACATTTGATTTGGTACGCTCTCTTTGCCATCTGTTTTTCCTGCTTATAAAACTTTCTGCCCAAAAATATTTGTTTTCTTTCCTGGTTTTAAGCTTCGGAAGCGAGAAGTAGGATCTCCGAAGAGATGTCTGAGGAGAAGAAGGCTGTTGTCGAGATGAGGCTAAGTCTCTCTGAAGAGAAGAACCTGGGCTTTCTTGAGGCAATGTCGAAGACCAATACAGAGAAGATCACCAAAGAGATTTTAGAAGGTTTATCTGAAGACACTGGTGACAGCGACAGTTATGATGTAGAAAGCGGCGGGGGAGAGTCTGAAGATCGACCATGGCGGCCAAGTCACTCGGTTTTCGGGAAAACCACTATCAAGCAAAGTCATATTGATAATATGAGGGGGAGATATTTTCGAGATATATCTATTGTGAGGGCTGATGCTGGAGAAAGGACTTCTCCCACCCCCGAAGAAGATGAGGTTGTGATCTTCCGAAGCTTTCTCAAGGCTGGGCTTCGGTTCCCTTTAAGTAGCTTTGTTGTCGAAGTCCTGAAGACATTTCAAATCTATCTTCATCAAATTACTCCCGAAGCTATCATAAGAATGGGAATCTTTGTCTAGGCTGTGAAAAGCCAAGGTTTAGAACCAAATGCTAAAAGCTTTTGCAAAATTCATGAGTTGGTATATGAGACGAAACCCTGGGGAAAAGAACAATACCACAACAACTTTGGGTGCTACAGCTTCGGTGCCCGCTCCGGGTCAAGCCGCCCTGTGCCAACCTTTCGGAAGAGGTGGCCCGGAGCCTGGATGACAGAATGGTTCTATGTAAAGAATGACTTGACAGCGCAGGAAGATGTTAAGAGTATCATTATGCGCCCCATCTGGCAACGCTTCGGACTCCGAAAGCCGAAGGTTGAAATGGATGAAGCAGCCGAAGAATGCCAAAGAGCCTTCGGCGTAGTCTGCTCTTTTATTGGGACAAGGGATCTGGTCCAAGAGCATATTGCCTTCAGGGTGTGGCCACTTGCAGAAAAGTGGGAAATGCCGAAGGAGACCATCAAAGAGTCTGACGAAGGTGGACTGGTCAGACTAAAATACACATTCAAATACGGGGATAAGTTTGTTGAACCAGACGACGACTGGTTAAGAAGCATTGAAACCTTGAGTGACGAACTGCTTGGGGCATACTCGAAGGCCGAGAATACTGCATTATCAGCAGCCTTCGGAGGCCGAAAGAAGAAAAGGCTCAACCGGGTGTTTGATGCAATCGGGTTTGTCTACCCGGACTACCATTATCCGGTGCTAGGTCACAAAAGAAAAAATTCTTCTCCTGCAAAAGAAGTTACCTCAGGTGCATCTGGTGAGCCAGCGCCGCAAAGAAAAAAGATGAAGGTGCTCACCCACCGGGCGCGTTTTATTGAGCCGGCCACAGTGCCTGAATTTATCGGTGAAGTCTCTTTGGCCACTGAAACTTCAGAGCTAGCTTCAGTGCCGAAGATCGAAGAAAAGACTGAAGCACCTTCAGCAGAGAAGGCAGAAAAACCGAGAGCTGAAGGACCAAAAATATTGGAAATCTTAAGTCCTTCAGCAAGTGTTGAGACAATAAAAAGTCAAAAGGTCCCATCGGTGACCCTAAAGAGAAAAAGAATGGTGTACGTGCTAGATGTTTTGGAGACAATTAAGTCTTCAAGCATAACTCCAAAGAAGACTGTTGAACCTTCTGAAGTGTCTGCTGAAGCTTCAGTTGCTGAAACTTCGAAGCAACAACCTGAAGCTGAAGCTGGGCCTCCAGAGCCCACCAAGGAACAACCTTTGGAAGCCGAGGAAAAAATAAAAATGTCAGAGCCAATTTTAGTTGAAGAAATTGACACTGCGGCCCCCGAAGCACCTTCCACCGTACGCGATTACATTGTGCGACATGCTTCGGGGAAGGAACTATCTGAAGAAGAGATTTATGAAGCCAATCACTATGCCAGAGAATTAAAATATCCGAAGGGGGCATTAGTGTTCAATGGGACAAATGAAGATGATTTCCTATACTGCCTCCCTGACAACAAAGAATTATCTGTGTGCCGGGAGATGGCTAGGAGTATGGGGTTTCCGAAACTTGAAGCTGGACTATGCGCTATGACGAAGGAGGATCTTGCGGATAGCCTCGCATATAATAGCCTGAAGGTGCGAGAATTGCGCATTTTGGAAATTTTATGATCCGAAATCTATTGTTTTATTCTTATACTAATTTTCTACATATAGGGTTTAATTTTAAGCAACGCGCTGAGAGCGCAAAAGAGTGCCGAAGAGGAAAGCTATGAAATTGCCTTCAACAACCTTCGAACGGAGGTCATCAAGCTAAGAAACGAAGCACTGGAAAAGGACAAAATTCTAGTTACATTAGTGGATAAAGTAAAGGAGAACGAAGCTGCGTCCAAAGCTCAAATTGCAGCTCAAAAGCAAGAGATTGATGATCTTCGGAAGCAATTGGCCCGGGCAAAAGAAGAACGCATACTTGAAGAAACGAGGCGGGAATGTAGCGACCAATGGGCTGATCATTTGGAAGGAACCGTTGAAGAGCTTCGGTCTTCTAAGAAAAGATGCTACGAAAAATCCACGGAATGTGTGAAGAAAATAAAAACCAGCTTCGCCAGTGTTGGCGCATTTTCGAGTGAAGAAAATTTTGTGAGAGGTAACCCAGAAGGACCGATCGAATGGATCTGCCACGAAGCTGAAGCCTTCGAAGAAATTCTAAGCAGTCGTGGAGACATTTGCGCCTTCTCAGGTGCCAGGGGGATTGCTACTATACTGGAGAAAAAAGGCTGCGATCATGTTAAGGTTCTTGCACAATCCGAAGCCAGCTTATCCCCTGAAGATATTAAAGACCCCTCGGCCGAAGCTAGCCAGGCTGGTGGAAAATTTTTCACCGATGTCTGGGACAATGGTGGCCGAGAAATGGCCCGAGAAATTATCCAAAAAAGCGAAAAAGGCATTCATGATGCTAGGAAAGTAGCAGAAGCTGCTGAAAAAAGTACAGAGCCCGAAGGGCAAATAGGTATTGACTAGTGTTTTTTATTTCTTTGTTGTAATTTTTGATTTCAAACTTGACGACGGCTTGTAATAGTAATAAGTCCGCATCCACTCTTCCCTCAGAACCTGCTGGATCGTCGGCTGGCCCCCACACGAAGGGGGATGACGAAATTAGACAAATGGCCGAAGCTATCATGGATAAAGTTGTTGAACAACTACTAAATGAGGCTGCAGAAGTAGTACTCAGGGAAGACTAGATGTTATTGTAAAAACATTTGAAATGTGATCTATGTAATATTTTGTAACTTTGAATGTAATATACAAATTTCTTTTTAAGATTCAATTCTTTACGATGCATGAAATTTAACATACATACCGTTTTTGAGCCTTCGGCGAAAAAACACCTTCCCTTCTTTTCATGCTTCGTGAAGAAAAACTTTTATGAATCCCGACAACTTCGATACTGCTCTGATGAAGCATATCTATGCTTCGTAAAATTTTTTTCCGAAGATGTACTTCGAAGGTCAATATCGTATTCCCTGTTTCGGCCTTAGCACAATTTTTACTTTTTCAAAATATTCTCCGAAGATCGATATTGTATCCCCTTCTTGTGCCATATGCAGCATGATGTATGATGCTTATGCTATGCAAAATGATGTGATGATGTTATGTTATGTAGATGGCATTTGTTCCGAAGATACACACATATCCCACAAAATATTTTTGTACCAGCGCTGACTTTTCGCTGTAAGCTCTGCATTCCCTTAGGAACGACTTTGGAGCTTCTTCGCCTTTTACTTAGGCGGTATCAACGTTGACTTTTCGCTGTAAGCTCTGCATTCCCTTAGGAACGACTTTGGAGCTTCTTCGCCTTTTACTTAGGCGGTATCAGCATTGACTTTTCGCTGTATGCTCTGCATTCCCTTTGGAACGACTTTGGAGCAGAAAACTTACACTGCGTTCCCTTTGGAACGACTTTTTCTGATTTCAGCAAACTTACTCTGTGTTCCTTAGAACGACTTTTTGTTGCTTCGAAGGATTTTCAATAATTCGAAGGTCCTCCTTGTTATCGTAAACTTTTTCATGAAGACGAAAAAATGTCCTTTATTACACAGAAAATAGAACTGAATGGAAAAAACTGGTAGGATATTTGTCAATAGATGTGCTTCGACTCTGGCACAGTGCTATTGACTGTGCGAGCTTCGGATTGTTCTCTGAGATCCCTTTGGTGTGGAGCATATTGGCTCCCTTCTGGCTGTTGGCCTTGTTGCAACGGTGGTGGAGGCGGAGGCTGTTGCCAGGAAGCTTGAGGTTGACTCGCCGAAGCAACAGAAACTGCAGGGTGGTTGCCTATGTATTCTGGGATGTAAGGCGGATGGTACGAAGCAGTATGCATGACCTGCTTCGGCTGAGCTTGTTGCGCTGCTGCTTCGGCTATCTCCTTTTGCTTCTGGATGGTAACATGGCACATCCTGGTGGTATGGCCCTTGTTTTCACCACAGAATAAGCAAAATACTCTCCTTGGTTGATCTCCAAATCTTCCGCCGAAGCCCCTGGCGCCTCTGCCTCTTGGAGCTGGTGGCCGAAAGAAACTTTGCTGTTGCCCCGAAGCCTGTGAGGAGCACTGGGACCTGTTCTGCTGACTCCCCTTATCATCATTTTGAGTAGAGTTGTGGATGGACCTGACATGCCTCGGATAGAATCTTCCTCCGAAGCCCCTGGTCATTTCAAAAAATCTGAAAGCCTCCTCCCTTCTTTGGCGAAAATCGTTGTCGGCACGAATGTACTCGTCCATCTTCTGGAGCAGCTTCTCCAAAGTTTGAGGAGGCTTCCTAGCAAAGTATTGAGCTGAAGGTCCAGGACGAAGCCCCTTGATCATGGCCTCGATGACAATTTCATTGGGCACCGTTGGTGCCTGCGCCCTCAAACGCAAGAACCTTCTGACATACGCCTGAAGGTATTCTTCATGATCCTGAGTGCATTGGAACAAGGCCTGAGCAGTGACCGGCTTCGTCTGAAAACCTTGGAAGCTGGTTAACAACATGTCCTTCAGCTTTTGCCATGAAGTGATCGTTCCTAGTCGAAGGGAGGAATACCAGGTTTGAGCAACACTCCTGACAGCCATAACAAAAGACTTTGCCATGACTGCCGTATTGCCACCATATGAAGATACTGTTGTTTCGTAGCTCATTAAAAACTGCTTCGGGTCTGAGTGGCCGTCAAACATGGGAAGCTGGGGCGGCTTGTAGGATGAAGGCCAAGGTGTAGCCTGCAGCTCAGCGGACAGAGGAGAAGTATCATCAAAAGCAAAATTTCCATGGTGGAAATTCTCATACCAGTCATCTTCGTTGAAGAAACCCTCCTGATGAAGATCCTTGTGCTGAGGCCTTCGGTTCTGCTCATCCTGAGTAAGATGGCGAACTTCTTCAGATGCTTCGTCTATCTGCCTTTGCAGTTCAACTAGCCTGGCCATCTTTTCCTTCTTCCTCTGCACCTGTTGATGAAGCATCTCCATATCCCTGATCTCTTGGTCTAGCTCATCCTCCTGAAGCGTCGGGCTGACGACCTTCCTCTTCTGGCTTCGAGCCTCCCGAAGAGAGACAGTCTCCTGATTGTGGTCCAGCGGTTGCAGGGTTGCAGCCCCAGTTGTTGAAGCTTTCTTCGGCGCCATAGCGAAGGTTTATGGCTTCCGAAGGTGTTCAAAAACTCAAAGTGGAAGTGAGTTCACCGGAGGTGGGCGCCAATGTTGGGGACTTGTTCTCAAATGCTATGAATTAAGAACAAGGCAACACAGAAAGAAGTCAATGATAAACACCTCTCGTCCTTCGAAGCGTTATTTCCCTTAGGATATAACGATCTTCAGACGAAGGTCATGAAGGACATACCTTCATCATTGTAGTTTATATTGATAAAAGGAGAAGCATATGAAATATGAGAGAATGATATGAATGATCACATAACATTATTACATGTTCTTATTAAATAATCATGGAAGAATAAAAACAATGTTGAATTACATTTGTACCTTCGGCTTGACAGGAAGCAAAGGTACCAGCGTGACGCACGAGCGAGTACAAGTCAGCGTGAACAGTACGGGAGTACTGTTCACCTATTTATAGACATGGGACGCAACCCGTGTAAAATTACATTCATGTCCATTACATTTGCTAATGACTTATGGGAATCTATTAAGGCCGAAGTAGTCTTTTCATCTTTAAGTCGGTTCCCCTTTCTGCTATCACGACGAAGCTTTCTGCGCATAGCTTCGGCTGTGCTCCATCCTTCGTACAGCTTGGGCTTCGTTCTGACCGTACTCCATGTTCATGATCTGAGTCCGAAGATACCTGCTCATATAATTCACTTGGAAAATATTGTCGGATCATGTTTTTGAGGACCTTCGGAGGTCGAAGGCCCCCAACAAGCTCTATAGCAAATTCAACCTTCCTTTCAGGTGGATACTCGGTAACTCCTCGGGAAACACATCTGGGAATTCTAATACCACCCTGATAGCCTCTTATGGTTTAATCTCCTCAATATGGGCGGTGACTTGGTGATAGCTTCCTTCCCTTGGTCCAGACAAGACCAACTCCACTAACATTTCTTCTCCTATTAGGGACACTAACTTCACTGTTCTCTTATCATAGCTAAGACTGGCTTGATACTTGGTTAGCCAATTCATCCATAGGATGACATCTATAGTTGTATCCTGGTTACCCATAACTATTAAATCAGCGGGGAACTCTATCCCCCTTATTTGAACTCTTGCACTAGGGCAAAATCTATCCGTTTGGGTCCTTCCACCAACCGAACTAACCCTCATAGGTGGATACATGGGTGCTACTGGTATTTTATGTGATTCTACCCATGATGCAGTCAAAAGAATGCGTTCCTCCAATATCAAATAACACATTTGCAGAATGGTACTCGACTAAAAACGTACCTAGTGCCACTTCTGGAGTCTCCTGGACTGTGTCGGTCTCCAAGTGATTCACCTTTCCATACTGGGCACGAGGCTGCCCATGGTTTTTGCCTCCTTGTTGCATTGCATTCTGCCTGACTGGGGCATTGGGAGCTGGCTGTTGCTGAGCTGCTTTCTTTGGGCAATGATTCGCCCAATGGCCTTGTTCCCCACAGTGGAAACATGCACGACTTCCTCCTTGCGCTGGCGCTGCTTGGTTGCTCTGGTTGGTTGCTGGGGCAGGAAGACGAGCTGCCTGGTTGCTCTGACGCTGGTATTGATTTCCTCCCTGCTGGTTGTTCTGACGGTACTACTGCTGCTGCTGAGAAAACTGCCACTGGTACTACTGCTGCTGGTTCTGACGCTGATGCTGGTGACCTTGCTTGAATGGCTGAGGGGGGTTGCTTGAGTAGCGAGGACGGCTGCTACTCCCAACCTGAGATCCACCAATCTTGCGTTTCCTGTCCTCCATCTCCCGACGCTTCCTTTCTGTCATGATTGCTCGGTCGATCAGATGCTGGAAGGTAGGGAAGGTGTGGTTCATCAGCTGGTAATGGAGGGGATCAACCAATCCTCTCAGGAAACGGTACTGCCTCTTGGCATCCGTGTTGACATCTTCTAGGGCATAACATGACAGCTGTAGAAACTTATCCTTGTACTCACTGACGGACAGGGGACCTTGCTTCAAGGCGAGAAACTCCTCCTTGCTCACTATCATTAGTCCTTTGGGCACATGGTAGCAACGGAAGTTGTCCCTGAATTCTTCCCAAGTGATGGCTTCAGGGTTGGCATGAGTGGCGAGGTAAGACTCCCACCAAGACTGTGCTGCTCCCCTCAGCTATCGGAGACCGTACAACACCTTCTCACGATCGTTACACTGGGCAGTGTGCAACTCACGTTCCATGGTACGCAGCCAATCTTCCGTGTCCATGGGATCAGCAGAATGGGCAAAGACTGGGGGATGGCCCCTCATAAATTCTGCCCGCTTGTCTCTGGGCACTTGAGGTATCTGGACTTGCACTGGAGGCTGGGGCGGTGGTGGTTACTGCTGCACCTGCTGCATTGCTGCTAGGGTCTGACCAATTGCCTGAACTGCTTGTGTCTGCATCAAGAACATCTTCTCGATGGTCATCGACGGTGGCGGTGGCAAATGCTGCTGCGGGGCTACCTCCTCTTGGGGTGCCTGTTGCTCTGGCTGAGCATGCCTCGCACCTCTGCGCCTGTTCTCAGACATCTGTAGAAATCACACACATATATCAAATCTGACTCTACAGTCTTTCAGCATAAGAAAAGATGTATAGAAAATCTTCATAGCACTGAACAAATGACCATCTTCACTGACAGCTTCTCAGATAAAGAGGAAAGTGGAAGTAAATGGATTACCCAACTAAATAACTGACTTTATTAATAACTACACCAAGTTGCAGGGGATATCCACACCTTGGTGACAATCATTACAAAGATCCAACTTCATTACTTGTCCATCATAACAAGCATCCAACATAAGACAAGACAATTAACTCTAACTAAGACTAACTAAACTTAAGACACTAAACTTAAGACACTAAATTAAGCATTATTACAAACTCCGACTCTGTCGATCTATGGATCCAAATCTATCCGGGTCCTGCAGTCTGGGGTACCATAGTCTAAGCGACCACGGGGCGGTGAACGGTAAGGGTGCTGAATCCCGACAGGGGCGGGAGAACCACCGTCCAGATAGTGGCGTGCTGCGCACTCTGCACATAATTCTACAACCTTCGCCCGAACCTTGCCCAACTCGTCAAGAGCGTGGTCCAACTCTGTGTTGAGCACGGTGGCCAGGTTTACCATGCTATTCAGCCTCGGATTGCCCTCACCAACTGGCGAGACAATCACACCTCCAGCACTACCGGTCGAACAGCGAGGGTAGTACTTCAGGTTAAGGCCATCAGCTACCCCACTGAACAACAAGCAATACTAAGAAAGTGCCTGTCGTGCTGCATCTTGCATGGCTGCCTCGACAGTATCCCTCTCAGTAATAGAATAGTGCTCTGAGAAGGCCTCTGCACCCCAGAGATCATCGTCCGAATGGCACACCAAGCAAGTAGCCTCCCACTGGTCCAGGTATAGCCCGCAACGATGATGGTAGACTACACAACGATACTCAATAGACCAAGTGTGTCGGTCGAAGGCCCAACGCAACAGGGTATCGAGAGCGTCGTGGAAGTGACACCCGCGAGCAGCCTCACGAGTGATGGGTCCAGCGATCCATCCCTCTGGCTCCTGCTCCTCCGAGAGCTCTGTGCCATGGCTTGAACTGCCACCGGCGTCGTCGTTGTCTCTGTCTCCATTAGGGTCTCCTCCAGTAGCCGGGATACCCTGTGGTGGTGCAGGGGGCATCTCTGGCTGAGGTGCAGGGGAAGGTGGCCTCTCAGACTCCACCTCCTGCTGAGGCGAGGGGGAAGAGTCCTGCTGCTCTTGCTCCTACTCCTAGCATCGGCGCTCCTGCTCCTCGTGCAGGCGACGATGCAGTCTCTCCAGGTGACTGGACTGACCTGGCACCGTGCGATGCAGTGGACGCTCCGCCAGGCGAGAAAGCAAAACAGGGATCACAGACTTACGTGCAGTGCACCTGATACAGGCCATCTACAAAAGACATCATAAGCACAAGAGTAAGAGTAGAACTATAAGACCAGAAAGTAAACAGAAAGAAAAGTGAGACAAAACTTTTGAGATAAGTAGATAACATAGAGTTGGTCAAGATGAGCAACTTTTGAAATGACTCTAAAGATCAAGGTAAGAGTAGGGGTCTTTAGTCCTTAGGGCAACCATTCTAGTCTAGGTTAGCGGTCATACAGTCAGCAAGGCTTTGATACCGCTTATGTCACACCCGGTTTGGAAGGTAAACCGAATGCGAACCATGTACGTGCCAGGATCAGAAACTCACGTACACAACGATTACATAATTGGACATCATCACACAATACACGAAATAAATAGCGGAAATGTACTTTAATTTCATCAAGATGTCCAAGACATCCACAGAGTCTAATACATAACCATTGTTTTTAACATAAATATCAAAGTGCGGAGAAACGAAACGTAGATGATAAGCCTACATAGGCAGCTAACTGGGGGTTTGCCACTAAGATAAACTAAAACTCGTCGTAATCCTGGAACTCCTCGAAGTCCTCGATGTTGCCAGCATAACCTCCTGAGCATTGAGTACAGTGGGGACAACCTGGGGTGGGGTGGTTTGTAAAGCAAGGGCACCCCACCCCAGGTTGTCCCCACTGTACTTAGTGCTCAGGAGGTGATGCTGGCAACATGGAGGACTTCGAGGAGTTCCAGGATTACGACGAGTTTTAGTTTATCTTAGTGGCAAACCCCCAGTCATCTGCCTGTGTAGGCTTATCATCTACATTTCGTTTCTCCGCACTTAGATATTTATGTTAAAAACAATGGTTATGTATTAGACTCTGTGGATGTCTTGGACATCTTGATGTAATTAAGGTACCTTTCCGCTATTTATTTCGGGCATTGTGTGATGATGTCCAATTATGTAATCGCTGTGTACGTGAGTTTCTGATCCTGGCACGTACATGGTTCGCATTCGGTTTACCTTCCAAAATCGGGTGTGACACATCTGCTTGTAGTGGGTCCGCGGAGTTGGAGAAGGTTGGTGGTTTGTGACTCATAAACTCCCGGTGCTTATCCCTGGGTGGAGCTGGTGGTGGTGGAGGTAGTGGTGGTTGCTGCTGTTGCACCCTTCTCTCCTGGCGCATCTCCTCCCTCTCTTGGCGCATCTCCTGACGCTCCTATCCATCTGCACATGCATATCTGCCTTAGTATCAGCCATCTGTTGCATTATCCGCATCTGGGCTGCAACTGCTAGATCAGCTCCGACTGGTGGAGGATTTGGAGGGTTCATCTCTGCTTGTTGTTGTTGTCTAAGCACCCTCCGATTATGTGGATTGGTAGGTAGATCAATTCCTCCTCCCTTTCTGGTATTGACCATATGAGTTAGAAGCATATGGTAAGATAGTTTTGCAAGGGAAATTATTTGGTAGGCAGAACGAATAGGCTAGTAGCTGGTTATGAACAGAAGATTCTTTGGCAGGGCATGATCTGTTGTTTTATGTCAAGATTGGGGTGACTAGTCGTATAAGGTGAATGTTCAAAGGTAAGATAGAATCTATCAAGATGAGATAAATACGGGATACGAGATACATTTTAATGGGGATAATCTAGATTGTCTAGTTAATTTATAAATATTATCATTTATGCCTAGATATATATGTAGCTGCAATTGTGGACCTTAATCCACAACCCATCACACTCAATCAAAGATCCAAATCAGACAAGTATCATAAGAATAAACATTCAAGTGCATAGATACCTATAAAAATAATTTTGTTTTTGTTCCTATGAGTAGGTCTCCTATTCCTAGAGATCACTTTAGGTACAAGATTTCAAAGTGTGAAATCCACTTTTGTCTTTAGAAGCAAAAGTTAAGAATAATCAGAGTAAAGCGGAAATAGATGAGAAAAGATTAAGAAAAGTTTAGAAAATACTCAGAGTAGCAAAGGTAAGTAGACAATGGTTGTCCAGTTCTATCTAGGTTTCGTCCTACAGTCAACATTCCTCTGATACCGCTTCTGTCACACCCGAGTTTTAGGGGTCCAAAACCCGAGAGCAAAATAATCACCAGGTGTGCTGGGACCAAGTCTCACACATATGATGAATAGTGGTACAAAAACGAATGTCACATCTTTATTATATAATAGGAGTTCTGTACAAAATAAATAAATAATTACATCATAATAAGACAATGATCCAGTGACCCAAAGTTGACTGGGAGACGACGGCCTAGACCACTCACGGACTCATCACAGCATCCTCCATGCACCTCATCATGTGGTACCTGTTCTTGACATGTGGGGGTGTGAGACAGCAAGAGTGAGCTCACATATGTTCATCGCTCAACAAGTTGTGGGGAATAATGTGCATGAACTCGCCAAAGGTGGGAGCTCATGTGAAGTGTAAGGCTTACCAAAGAGGATGGTTAGAGCTGAGCATTGCTTTTAAAGTTGGTCAAAATTTTATTAGCAATTACTAAGTATAAGTAAATAACAACCCAATTAAGTAGTAGAACAAAAGTGATAACAACACCTGCGATGCAATGCATATGACAAATTGAATTTAGTTCCATAAATTAATCATGTGAGGGTCCGAGCTGCTCATGACCGTGAGCATGGCTGATATACCAGTTTTACACTCTACAGAGGTTGCACATCTTTACCCACAAGTTATGTTACCCATCTGCCAAGGGAAGGCCACTCCCATACACCTCTACCAAGGAGGCGAGGCAGGGTAACACCACGAGGCCTTTACAAAGTTCCACTAGCTTCAGAAAACCCGCTACAGTTTCTAGGAAGCTTCAATGCAGGGACCCATCGCCTGACCGCCATCGCAGCAAAATCAACACAAGGGCCTCCCTACACTGACCACTCCCCTACTGCCCTTGCCCCTTTCGGGTAAGCTAGTCCTCCACTAGCTTTCCTAATTAATCAGCCAAGGGCGTCCTGTACCACCCTTGTGGTAGCACTATTTTCCTAGGTGGTCGCTCCATGTTCCAATTAACATAATGATCTTATCATGAACAGTAAATAACAGACTGATAATAAAATTATTATCATGAATATTGTGTATCTCTATACTCAAAACCACATAAAGCAATAACAGGTAATACCCAAAAATTCAGTGGTTAAACAAGGTATAAAGATAACCAAACTACGGTAACCTATTGAGACCCATCAAAATTAACCTATGCAGATCATTATGATTAATAAGAACATGATTGGGTAAAAAGAAGTGATCAAGGGCACAACTTGCTTGGGACTTGAGATTCCAGGTACCAACTTGCTCTTCAGATGACTCGTAACCTCGTGCTAGTCGTACCAATACAAACAAACATGGTATAGTCAAAATTAACATCACACCAAACATAAGAATAAACTGCATAATAATAATCTACGCGTTGTCATGAGATCGTGGGTTCAAGAACTACTAAAATCGGAGTTAAAACAAAGAATATATGAATTTCCGAAGTTTTAGGTGATTAATAATAAAACTATATTCTCAGTAGGTTCATAAATCTTGTGAGAGAAATATTACCAAAAATTAACTAATTCAATCTTTTAATCAACACCATAACTTGTTTTAGAGGTACAATTTTCATAGAGTTATGGATCAAAACCTTGACTTTTTATTAGAAAAGTAAATCCAATGACCACAAGTGAAACCATTATTTAATAAATTCTGAAAACATGATGAAATAATATTGTTTAATCGCGTAGACAATCCTAATACGAAGCAAATGGCGGGTGTATCTCATATGTGCGCCAAGGAAGAACAACACATACGAAGCAATCCTAATATCTAAGTTCTAAGAATATTTTTGTCACACCCGGATTTAAGGGATAAAGCCGGGTGTGTCTCATATGTGCGCTAAGGAAGAACAACACATATAATAACAGAGTGCATAGAGATAAATGTCATAAATATCATAATTGTTCTTATTACATAGTGGAAGTCTTACAAAATAAATGATAATAATAAAACGAACTAAATATTATTTCCCTGGCGCCACAAAGCTGACTGGGAGACACCACCTAGATCAAGTCGAACTCCTCGTTAGGCGGCTCCTCTTCGACCACCTGTTCTTCTCCTGTGGGGGGTGTGAGATAGCAAGGGTGAGCTCACATATGTTCATCGCTCAATAAGTTGTGGGGAATAATGTGCGTGAACTCGCCAAAGGTGTGAGTTCATGTGAAGTGTAAGGCTGGTCAATAAATAAAGGTTAAAGCTGAGCATTGCTTTTATAAGTTGGTCAAAATTTTATTAGCAATTACTAAGTGTAAATAAATACCAAACCATAGTAATAATAAATAATAATAATAATAATAATAATAATAAATAATCCCAATGCGATGCAAATGACAAATTGAATTTAATTCAATAAATTAATCATCTGAGTGTCCGAGCTGCTCATGACCGTGAGCACGGCTACTATACCAGTTTTACACTCTGTAGAGGTTGCACATCTTTACCCACAAGTCGTGTTACCCATCTGCCATGGGGTTGATCGGACCCCATACACCTCTACCAAGGAAGCGATGCAGGGTACCACTACGAGGCCTTTACAAAGTTCCACTAGCTTCAGAAAACCCGCTACAGTTTCTAGGAAGCTCCAGTGCAGGGATCCCTCGCCTGACCGCCATCGCAGCAAAACCAACCCATGGACCTCCCTACACTGACCACTCCCCTACTGCCCTTGCCCCTATCAGGTAAGGTAGTCCTCCACTAGCTTTCCTAGTTAGTCAGCCAAGGGCGTCCCATACCACCCTTGTGATAGCACTATTTTCTCGCGTGGTTCTTCATGTTCCCATTAACATAATGATCTTATCATGAACAGTAAATAATAAACTGATAACAAAAGTGTGAACATGAGTAATGTATATCTCCATACACAAAACCACATAAAGCAATAGCATGTACTACCCAAAAATTTCAGTGGTAAAACAAGGTATAAAGATAGCCAAACTAGGGTAACCTATTGGGTTCGATCAAAATTAACCTATGCAGATCATTATGATTAATAAGAACATGACTGGGTAAAAAAAGTGATCAAGGGCACAACTTGCCTGAGACTTGAGATTCTAGGTACCAACTTGCACTTTAGGTGACTCGTGACCTCACTGCTAAATGTAGCAATACAAACAAACATGGTATAGGAAAAATTAACATTACACCAAACATAATAACAAACTGCATAATAATAATCTACGCGTCGCTACGAGATCGTGGGTTCGAGAATGGCTAAAATCGGAGTTACGGTCATCAAGTTATGATGTGATTAAATGATTAAAACTAGGTTTTATGTTTATTTTATAAATCAATAGAAAATATAACCTAAAGTAGTAATTAATTCAACTTTAATCTAAATTATAAATTGACCATAGATCATATTTTAGTAGATTATAATGATAGGCAGATTAACAAGACCAACCAACATAAGTTAAATAAAGATCTAATTATAAAAGAATGAGACATGGTACAATAAATGTTGTTATTGCATAGTAAATATTTATATGAAGCTAACGCAACTGGAACGGGTCAATTCGGAGTTAAAATGGGGAAGTTATGAATTTCCAAAGATTTAAGTGTGGTGTACAAAAGGAATTAAGTGCATCGTTTTATCCTAGATTTCATGACAGAATAAAAACTAGGTGATAAACAATACTATTATTGTCGGCGTTTCGACCCCGGGAGGTCCCTGGACCGACGAGTAAATTGTCGCTGCGTGCCCCAGCCCAGATGGGTTAGCGCGAGATGGGACACAAAGGGGGAAAACCGCGGCCTCGTGTTGTCCTGCGCCGGAGTGGATGCGCTTGCAGTAGGGGTTACAAGCGTTCGCGAGGGAGAGAGAGAGTCCCGCGCGACCACCCCTTTGTATGAGGGCCCTGACCCTTCCTTTTATAGATGCAAGGAGAGGGTTCAGGTGTACAATGGGGGTGTAGCAATATACTAACGTGTCCGGCAGAGAGGAGCCGGAGCCCTATGTACATGCCAATGTGGCTGTCGGAGAGGTGCTAGAGCCCTGTGTATGCGGCGTCATGGCCGTCGGAGGAGCGTTTGAGCCCTGTAGAAGCACAGCTGTCGGGGCTGTCAGGACCTTGCTGACGTCTTCTTGCTTCCGTAAGGGGCTGAGAGCCGCCATCGTCATGGACGCACATGGGGAGCCATCATTACTTGTTACCGGGGCGAGCCTGGATGGGACGCCGGTCTTGTTTCCCCGTAGCCTGAGCTAGCTAGGGGTAGGGTAATGATGTACCCCCTGTGGCGTGGTCGGTCCGAGCCCGAGGTCGGGCGCGGCGGAGACTCCTCCTGTGGCCGAGGCCGGGGTTGGGCGAGGACGCGATTCCTTCCGAGGTCGAGGTTGAGGCCGGGCCCTAGGGTCAGGCAAGGCGGAGACCCCCTTCCGAAGTTGAGGTCGAGGCCGAGCCCTAGGGTCGGGCGAGGCGGAGTCCGTCTTCTGAGGCCGAGGCGGGGGCCGAGCCCTGGGGTCGGGCGAGGCGGAGACTTCTCCTGAGGCCGAGGCCCAAGGTCGGGCGAGGCGGAGCTTCCTGTGGCGCCTGAGGCTGGACTCAGCTACTGTCAGCCTCACCCTGGCGGGTGGCACAGCAGTCGGAGAGGGGCGAGCGGCGCTGTTTTTCTATCAGGTCAGTCAGTGGGAGGGCAAAGTGACTGCGGTCACTTCGACCCTGCCGACTGAGGCACACGTGTCAGGATAAGGCGCTAGGCAATCATTGCATTGAATGCGCCTGCGATACGGTCGGTTGGTGAGGCGATTTGGCCAAGGTTGCTTCACTACGAAGCCTGCCCGAGCTGGGCTTCGGTCGAGTCGAGGGAGCGTCCGTTGCTTGAGGAGGCCATCGGGCGAGGTGTGAATCCGTCTGGGACTACTGTTCTCGCCCGAGGCTGGGCTCGGGCGAGGCGAGATCGCGTCCCTTGAGTAGACGAAGCCTTGACCTGAATTGCACCCATCAGCCTCTGCAGTTTGCGCTGATGGTGATTACCAGCCGAGTTTAGGAGTCTTGGGGGTACCCCTAATTATGGTACCCAACAGTAGCCCCCGAGCCTCAAAGGGAGTGTTGGTACTCGCTTGGAGGATTTGTCGCACTTTTTTGCAAGGGGACCGACCTTTCTCGATTATATTTTGTTCCGGTGGGTGCGCGCGAGTGCACCCGCCGGGTGTAGCCCCCGAGGCCTCGGAGGAGTAGTTTGACTCCTTCGAGGTCTTAATGCCTTTCGTGATGCCTTGGCCGGTCTGGTTGCTCCCTCATGCGATCTGATCGTAGTCTGGGTGCATGGTCAGGTTACGAGTTTTCGGGCTGGTTTGTTGACGCTGTCAACGGTTTGGCTGGAGCCAGGTTTGCGAGAGCAGCCCCCGAGCCTCTGCACAGAGCGAGAGGACGATCAAGGACTGACTCGGCTTTTATCATACGCCCCTTCGTCGCCTTTCCGCAAGGAGGAGGGGGGGGGAAAGCGCCATGTTGCCCTCGGAGGGCGCCGAACATGGTGTCTCTAGTGAGTTGCTAACGGGTGATCCGAGTGGACGCCCGTGCCCCGTTCGATAAGGGTCGGCTAGTGGCCCAGAGGCGCGCTCCAAAAGTACCTGCAGGTGATTTGCCGGATCCGGTCCTGTTTGATAGGGTCCGAGGGCTCAATGCCTCCCTCTGATGGGATTCCGTTACAAAATCGCTCCTGCTGGTCTCGGAAATGTCCTAGGGTACCTCGGGAGCGTAGCCCGAGCCTCGGCCATGTATCGGACGTACCCAGAGTCATCCCTCGCTCTGCGTGTTCTGGGGCGGCTGTTGAACCCTTCGAGGGGCCAGCCTTCGAACCCCTGATCAGTAGTGGGCGCGGAGCCCGAGTGCTTTGAGGCGGCTGTCGAACCCTTCCGAGGGGCCAGCCTTCGAACATCTGATCAGTAATGAGCCTGAAGCCCGAGTGCTCTAGGGCGGCTGTTGAACCCTTCCGAGGGGCCAGCCTTCGAACCCCTAATCAGTAAGAGGGCTCGAGGCCCGCTTCCTTCGTGGAGAAGGATCCCTTTCGAAATATCCCCTTTCCCGGTCCCTGTAGCAAGAGAGAGAAAGGGGAAGAAGAAAAGGATACGAATTTAAACGATGTGGCGTACCTTTTTTGATGTGGTAATCATGGCGGAGATGAAACGTCGCCCGATTCGCCTGCCAAAGGTGTCACTTGCCCTGCCGTGAAGTTAATGCGACAGGACGGGTGGTTCGCGGGGCAGCCGTTGTGCGAGCCGTTCGAGGGACGGAACATGGGTGCATCGTCTTCACGCCGTGGGAGAGGGCTCCCCTGCTGCTTTAGGAGGGGACGTGAGCCTGCAGACGATTTGACTGCCGCTTCCGCTCGCCTGCTGTCGCCATTACTGCCGGCCCACTTTTGGCCATATCGACTGTCGCGCCTCCTCCCGCGGCTGACTGACCCGTGACCGGTGTGCTCGGTTGGCACTGTTGGGCTCGAGTTGCGACACCGGTCTCGCAGTCGAGAAGGCACGGCATTAGCGCAAGTGGCGATGCAGGTTTTCGCACGTAGTAACCGGCGCGCCGGTTACATGACGTGTGGGCCTAGGCCTTCATGCTGGATGCGTCGAAATCGAAGGGGTGCGTCTCCGTGGTGCGGTTGCATGCCACCTGCATGGTGGTCCGCCCTTTCAACCGTCGGTTTCAGCGAGGGTGGAGGAGTGCTTGTAACCGCGGGGCGGTTACACGCTCCGCGCACGGCGGTTTGGCTTCTTCTGCCCCGGGCCAGCTTGCATGACGCGTGGGACCCAGCCCCCGTGTCGTAGGGGGAGGACCCTGTGGCACGTCAGTGAAGACTTAGTCCGCGACGCTTGAGGAAGAGCCGCCTTTAAAAAGGGATCGATCCCCCGGGCGGTAGCCATGCCTTCGCACTCCCCTCATGCATCGCATCCTTCCACCTTCCGAGCCCCCGGATGGGGAGCGCCCACGTTGCCTTCGTCTTGTCGTTGGAGGAGCTCAACCTTACGGAGGTGGGCACCCTTCAGCCATCGCTCGGCTTCAAGGATTTTCATCAGGCAGCCCGGCCGCATTCCCTCACCAATGGTCACCCAGGATGGTGACCATCAGTTCGATGGTGGGGAGAAGCAAGCCGGGCTACGGCCTCTGCCCCGCCCTCAGCTTCAAGGATCTTCATCATCCTTGCTGGGGCGGGGGGGCGAGCTGAGCCGGAGCTCTACCTCCCGTATGGGTTGGTGGGCCACCTCTTCCTTCAGCATTTCAGGGGAGAGGGCGCTCACCGGCCTAGCGGAGGGGCAGACTTCGACAACGCGGGGCCGATCGGTCGCAAGCGTCGTCAGCTCCAGCATGCCTGGCTCGCTGGCTCAGCTGGCTCTGGCGTAGCTTCCGGTGCCACCTCCCACCGCTGGGGCGGAGTGTGGCTGTCTGCCCGCCGTACGGGCGGCTGTTGCGCCGTGCGCACCGGGGGACCGCCCAAGACGTCGCACGCCGCTAGGGCGGCGTTCGTGTTCTTTGGTTGTCCTGCCCTCGCTCCGGCACGACGCCTCCGCGCGGAGGTCAGTGCTTGCCCGTCCGGGAGGACTTGAGTGGGGATCTGCCGGTGGGCAGGTGGCTGCCATCGTCGGTGCTGAGGTGGTGGCAGCCGGAGAAGGTTTCTCCACCGATGAGACCGTTGGCGCCACCCGCGGACTAGCCTCCGGCTCTTTGGCTTTGATAGCTTGTCCTCGCCCCTCGAGTGGGGATGCGGGCGAGGGCCTTGTCGCAGCAGCGTCTGCCCTGAGGTCATCGCTGCTGCTGTTTAGCCGCCCAGAGCAGAGATCGTTGTCGCTGCTGCTGCAGTGGTCGGCGGTGAGCCGACTGGATTTTGTCGTCCCACAGGCCCTCCGATGCGGAGGTTGTTCATACCCGTGGGAGTGGAACCGGAGTTCCGTTTGTAATGGCACCTTGAGTGCCGGTGTTTGTTCATTGTGGCTGTCGAGGCCTGAACATCTAGGTATTTGAGTGTAATACCATGTTACTTCCTCATTCCGAGCACTAGGACTCGCCTGTCGGCTAGCTGAACCGCTTAACCAAGTGTGAGTTGCCCTGTGCGGAAGGTGACAAGTGAGGTATCCGTATCCTGGAGGTGTAGGAGTCCCTCGGCTCGGTTGGCCTTGCCACCCAAGGCTTCTCTTGCTCAGTTAAAGAACCCTCAGCTGCTCTGCGATAAGCCGGAGCTGGAGGCAGCGGTGTCAGCGTGGACAGAGGCGGAGTCGGCTCGAGAAGAAGCTTCATTGGCCTGGGAGCACGTGGCCTCCCTGGCCGAGGAGGTGCAGCAGCGGCGGCTGGAGCCTGGCTAGGTCATCCGCTGGCGGGACCGACCCCGGAGTCAGGCTGCCGAGGCCATGAGCCGGGCTGATGTCCTCGGGAGACAGCTGGCTGAGGCTACGGAGCAGCTGGTCGAGGTGTTTGCCCGGGCCGGGACCCTTACGGAGACCTCGGCTATGATGGCCCGAGCTTGGTGCTAGCCTCCTCCTTCGAGGTGGAGATCCTTCCGCCCGCGTCGCCTTCCGAGGCCGGGCCAGATCCCACCGAAGGTGGAGACGACGCTGAGGGTGCTGCTGCTCCCTCTGTTGATGTCTGAACCTGCAGGGAGAGTTTGTCTGTAGTGTGCGTATGTTTTTCGCGGCCGCCGGGGCCCAAACATATCATTGTCGTGTTGTAAAGCTGCGTTTCCTTTCCTCTTGTTTCGAGTATCAGGACTTGTTCGTCGGTAGCAGAATCGTTTATCCGAGCGAGAGTTACTTTTCACGGAAGATGATGAGTGAGGTATCCGTATCCCGGAGGCGTAGGAGTCCCTCGGCTCGGTCGACCTCGCCGCTTACTTGCACTCTTACTCGTTCGTAGGATTCTGTTATCGATATAGTCGAGAAGGCACGAAAATCGTTTTGGCAGAAAAGTTTTCGAGCGTTAAGACTTGTTCGGTCAGCAGAATCGCTTATCCGAGCGTGAGTTACTTATCGCAGAAGGTGATGAGTGAGGTATCCGTATCCCAGAGGCATAGGAGTCCCTCGGCTCGGTCGGCCTTGCCGCTTACGTGTACTCCGTCGTTTTCAGGATCCCGCTATCGAAGCAGTTGAAAAGCGCGAAAGATGTTCTGACAGAAAGACTTTTTCCAAGGAAAATTTTGACGCAGAGGGGGTTCCCCCCTTCTAGCCCCCGAGGGAGGGTCGGGCTTTGCCGAGGCAAGGCTGACCCTTCCTTGACGGTTAGACTTTATTTGTGTATGTATAGAAAACAAGGTATATGAACGACTTGAAAACATCTTAAGGGTAAAAGCAACGTAGTTGTCGTATGTTCCAAGCGTTGTTGTAGACCTCGCCTTGATTGTTGGCCAGCTTGTATGTTCCGAGCTTCAAAATCTTGGCGATGATGAATGGCCCCTCCTAGGGAGTAGTAAGCTTGTGGCACCCTCGGGCGTCTTGCCGCAGCCGAAGCACCAAGTCTCCCACTTGGAGGTCTCGGGGTCGAACCCCTCGGGCGTGGTAGAGTCGCAGAGACTGCTGATATCGCGCCGAGTGTAGCAAGGCCACGTCCAGAGCCTCTTCCAGCTGGTCCAGCGAGTCTTCTTGGCTGGTCTGGTTGCTTTGGTCGTCGTACGCCCTTGTCCTTGGGGAACCGTATTCTAAGTCTGTGGGCAAGACAGCCTCGGCCCCATAGACTAGAAAGAACGGTGAGAAACCTGTGGCTCGGCTTGGCGTCGTCCTCAGACTCCAGACCACCGAGGGTAGTTCCTTCATCCACCGCCTGCCGAACTTGTTGAGGTCGTTGTAGATCCTCGGCTTAAGTCCCTGCAGAATCATGTCGTTGGCACGCTCCACCTGCCCATTTGTCATGGGGTGAGCCACGGCGGCCCAGTCCACTCGGATGTGGTGGTCCTCGTAGAAGTCCAGGAACTTCTTGCCAGTGAACTGGGTGCCGTTGTCGGTGTTGATGGAGTTCAGGACCCCGAAGCGATGGATGATGTTAGTGAAGAACGCCACCGCCTGCTCGGACCTGATGCTGGTTAGGGGTCAGACCTCGATCCACTTGGAGAATTTGTCGATGGCGACCAGCAGGTGCGAGAAGCCCCGGGTGCCTTCTGCAAGGGACCGACGAGGTCCAGACCCCACATAGCAAACGACCAAGTGATGAGTATTGTCTGCAGGGCCTGAGCGGGCAGGTGCATCTGTCTTGCGTAGAATTGACACCCCTGACAGGAGCGTACAATCCTAGTGGTGTCGGCCACCGCGGTCGGCCAGTAGAAACCTTATCGGAAGGCGTTCCCAACGAGGGCTCGAGGTGCTGCGTGGTGACCGCAAGCCCCTGAGTGTATCTCTTGCAATAGCTCCTGTTCTTCAGCGATGGATATGCATCGTTGGAGAATGCCTGAGGGGCTGTGGTGGTAGAGCTCCCTTTCATCGCCCAGTAAGACGAACGACTTGGCACGCCACGCCAGTCGCCGAGCTTCGGCTTTGTCGAGGGGGAGCTCTCCTCGGTGGAGATATTGCAGGTACGGGGTCTGCCAGTTTCGATTAGGTGTAACCCCATCCCGCTCTCCCTCGACACGCAGTGCCTCACCCTCAGTGGCTGAGGGTGCCTTGGGCTGGGCCGAGGCCTCCTTGGGCTGGGCCGAGGCCTCCCCGGGCTCGGGTGTGTCGTCGGTCTCAATGGAGGGTTGATGTATGTCTCTGGAGAAGACATCCAGGGGAACTGTTGTCCGTCCCGAGGCTATCTTAGCCAGCTCATCCGCAGTCCCATTGTACCGTCGGGCGATGTGGTTGAGCTCGAGTCCGTAGAACTTGTCTTCCAGGCGCCAAACCTCGTCGCAGTAGGCCTCCATCTTTCGGTCGCGGCAGTGGGAGTTCTTCATGACTTGGTCAATGATGAGTTGCGAGTCGCCACGAGCGTCGAGGCGCCGAACCCCTAGCTCAATGGCGATGTGCAACCCGTTAACCAGAGCCTCGTACTCGGCCACGTTGTTTGACGCCGGGAAATGGAGGCGCAACACATAGCGGAGGTGCTTCCCGAGGGGTGTGATGAAGAGCAGGCCCGCACCTGCTCTTGTTTTCATCAGCGACCCATCGAAGTACATGGTCCAGAGTTCCAGTTGAATCAGAGTTGTTGGGAGCTGGGTGTCGACCCATTCAGCCATGAAGTCTGCCAAGACTTGGGACTTGATGGCCTTCCGAGGAGCGAACGAGATTGTCTCGCCCATGATCTCCACCGCCCACTTTGCTATCCTACCCGAGGCCTCTCGGCACTGGATGATCTCCCCCAGGGAAAAGGATGACACCACAGTCACCGGATGAGACTCGAAGTAGTGTCGCAACTTTCGCCGCGTCAGAATTACCGCGTACAGTGGCTTCTGAATTTGCGGGTAGCGGATCTTGGTCTCGGATAGCACTTCGCTGATGAAGTAGACCGGCCTCTGGACGAGCAGTGCATGCCCTTCTTCTTGTCTCTCGACTATGATCGCGGCGCTGACCACCTGAGTGGTTGCGGCTACTGTAACACCCTGAATCTAGGGGTATAAAATTTCTTCGATAATATCCACCAAATTCAGGCTTTAATAAAACCCTAAGGGAAACAATGGTTGGTGCATCATGATGGAAGGCATTTATTTTTGTTTGATGAGTGGTTTAGTTGATCTTTCATTTAATCAATGATTTTCACATGATGTCAAACTGAAATAATAGAAGTAGATAAAGAAAAGAGAAAGGGAAATCAGCCCCCTCCCCTTCCCTGGCCTGTTCGGCTGACCCACCCCGATCCCCTTCTCCCTCTCTTCCCCCCCCCCCCCCCCCCCGCTCGGCCCAGCGCCCCCTCCTCCCTTCTTGGGCCCACGCGAGCGCGGCCCAGCTCCCAGCCCCGCGACCTGCCCCGCCCACCCCGCGTACGCGCGCTTGTAGCAGCCCAGCGCGCGTCCGCCGCGTCCCCGCCCCGTGCCGGCCCACGCGGCCCAGCCGTGGCGCGCCCAGCACGCACGATCGCGCACACCGCGCGTAGGCGGTTCCACGCCCGCCGCCGCCTGCTCAGGTGGGCCCACGCGCCAGGGAGCCAGCTCGCCCACGCCCACTGTGCATCTTCCAAAACCAGTCGAACCCGGGCTTCTCACGCAGTTTCTCGCCCACACTGCCTCTCCTCGCCTTGACCTCGCCCTCTGCCTCGCCAGCACCGCCGTCGGAGTCGCGCCCCGCCCGGAGTGCCGCCGCTGCCGTCGTCGTGCGGGTCGCCGAAGCCCGTGTGCGCAGCGCCTTGCTGTGCCTCACCGCCTAACCGCGCCGCCGAGGTGAGCTCGCCCCCTTTCTCTCTCCACCACGCTCCTCCTCGCCTTTTGCCGTGTCGGCGTGGCACTCGCTCGCCATGGCCAGAGCTCGGCTGAGCCGGCTCGGCCGCCCTCACCTCTCCTCCTCTGGCCGCAAGCGCGCCCAGCCGCCCTCCTCCCTTTCTCTCTTCTCTCTGAGCCAGGCGTTGGCGCCTAGTGCCGCAGCAGCCGCGCACCCTGCGCCGGCGAACCTCGCCACGTGCGCGCCGCGGCCGAGTCGCCGCGCGCTCGGCACACCCAGCCCCGGCCCCATGCCCCTGGCCGCTGGCGCGCTGCTAGTGTGGCCGAACCAGGCCCAAGCCAGCGGGCCGCCGCGCGCCCAGCACCCCGTGCCGGATCGGCCGTGGCCGCCGTGGCTAACTAAGGTGGTCGAACCACCGAGCCCGACCCCGCCGACGTCCCTGTGGCCCGCCCGGCCGTTAGTCTACCCTCGCCGCGCCTCGGGTTTGCCGTCAGCCGTGTCGCGCACGTCAAATCGCGCGTGCGCAGCGCCTCGCCGTGCTCTCGCAGCCGTCGTTGTGCAATTATTGCACACACTCGCGTTCGTTTACGCGCAGTGCGTCGACAGGACTCTGTCCACGCTCGACTACCCCCCGTCTACCCTCGTCTACCCCCCCCCCCCCCCCCCCCCCCCGTCTACCCTCGTCTACCCCCCGTCTACCCTTGTCTACCCCCGTGTGCATTCGCGTCGCTCGCCTCGCCATCGCCCGCGCATCGCGCATTAAAACCGCCGCGTGCCGTTCGCGCACGTTGCGCGTGCCGTTCGCATGCATCGTCGTGCGCTTCTTCGCACGTTAATAATTCGCTTCACCTAGAATAGCTCGCGCTAATTAAGTACGTATTTAAACAATGGTTATTCGGATAGCAAACTAATCGGGACTAAGTAATAGTTTTACTTGGCATATGATAAATGTCTGTCAATATGATTAAGCCGAATTAAATATTATAACTCATATCTGCTTAGTGTAAACGTGATATCCCTCGACCGTAGCGTCGGTCGTCTCAGTTCCTTTCTCGCGTAATCGTAGATGCGAATTCTATGTCGCGTGCATATTTAATTGATCTATATTGTTGTATGGTGTATTGTTCCCTTCCGTTTCAAGTATGTTGAATGTATGTTTGCACTCGCCTAGATATCGGTCCGTTCGTGGAGTCTGAGGGAATTGTAGGAGAAGACCCTGAGCAACAGCAGCTTGGTGAAGGCAAGTGTCCCTTGACCTATCTATGTCCTATACAAGTCTATAATTCACTCCCCGCATTTACACCTTTATACCTAAGGATTGACTAGCTTTTGTTATCCATGTCCTTGTTTACCTATTTGGGTTGAATTATTATTGTTTAGTTTTATGCTATTGATCAACACTAATCAATGAACATGATGAGATTTCCCAATGATACGTTGTTTCCCTTCTTTATTATGATGTTATACTTGTGGCATTCAAGGGGGACTCGAGCAGTTTCTCGAGTGCCTCTCCGTAAGGACCTAATCGTTGAGAGACCACCCGGGATAACAGTGCAACCATGAGGGTGAAATGGGAGGCCCTTAGCTAATTAATTAGAGGAACTAGAGGTGTAGTTGCTTCGCCGTCGTGCCGTCAATGGGGTCTAGGCACAGTGCTTGCTCTGCCGAGGCTGGGTGCCGAGGTTCTTTCGTTTTGCTTTTGTAAGTCACCCCCCTGTGGGGAGGGGCACTGTGTTTATCAAACTGGAGAAACCTAACGGGCGCCTAGGACCTCTAGGGAATCTTTGTAAAAGCTACATAGTGATACCCTGCCGGACCACCTAGGAAGTGATCAATGGGGAGTCATGATCCCCGGGCAAACAGGAATCACGGCTCATGGGTAAAGTGTGCGACCTCTGCAGAGGGTAATGAAACTGATATATCAGCCGTGCTCACGGTTAAGAGCAGCCTTGGGATCCTCTTTGATTAGAGATGCTCTGGATACACTTCAGATGATGACTTTAGTGATGATGGTTAATGATAGTGACTTATGATGGTGACTTTAATTATGAATTCTAGTATTTCCTCTCTGAGGAAGTACTTTTTGGGATAATAACTTGGGTTTTATGATAAAATCTGGCTTCTACTAACAATAAATACCTGACCAACTAAAAGCAACTACTTGAGCCTAACCCCACATAAAAAAAGCTATTCCACTTCAGCCAAACGGGGCATTTGCTGAGTATGTTGATGTGTACTCACTCTTGCTCTACACACCAAACCCCCCAGGTTGTCCGCATTGCGACCACTGCTCAGGAGAAGATGAAGCCGTGGAAGGAGACTTCCAGGAGTTCCAAGACTACGACGAGTTCTAGGTGTGGGTTAGCGGCAACCCCTAGTCAGCTGCCTGTGAAGGCCCTATCTTTACTGCGTTTCGCTTAGCACTTTGATTACCCGTTGAGTTGATGACTATGTGGATGTCTCTGACATCGTGATGTAATAAGTAAATACTCTTTTATGTTATTATTCGAGCACTATGCGATGATGTTCATTTATGTAATCGCTGTGTACGTGAATTCTGATCCTGGCACGTACATAGTTCGCATTCGGTTTGCCTTCTAAAACCGGGTGTGACATAAGTGGTATCAAAGTCGTGCTGACTGTAGGACCGCTGACCTAGAGTAGCACTGGTCGTACTAAGGACTGTTGACCCTCATTCTCACCTTGACCTCTGGTGTCACTTCAAAAGTCGGTCACCTCGACCAACCCTATGTTCTACTACATATATATATATATATTATATTATACCTTGCTAAAATTTTATTTTGTTCTGTCTATGGTTTACTTACTTGTCATATTAGTTCTGTTCTTACTCTTATGCTTACGGTGTCTTTTGTAGATGGCTCGTCTTAGACACACTGCTCGTAAGTCGGTGATCCCTTTCCTACCGTCTCGCCTTGCGGAGCGTCCTCTGCGTCGCACAGTGTCCGGTCAGTCGAGTCACCTGGAGAGGCTGCACCACCGCCTACATGAGGAGCAGGAGCGCCAGCATCAGCAGAGGGAGCAGCAGGGCTCTTCCTCCCCGCCTGAGCAGGAGGTGGAGTCCGTGAGGAGCCGTTCCCCTGTTCCTCGTCTAGAGGCGCCCCCTGCACCACTGCAGGACGCCCCGGCTGTTGGAGGAGCTACTGGAGGAGGTCCTGGAGGAGACCCCGATGGAGACGACGACGACGACGACGGCTCAGACCACAGTACTGAGCCCTCTGAGGAGCAGGAGGCGGAGGGATGGGTCGCCCGACCCATCACCCGTGACGCCGCTCGCGGTTGTCACTTCCACGACGCACTCGACACCTTGTTGCGCCGGGCTTTCGACCGGCACACCTGGTCGATCGAGTATCGTTGTGTAGTCTACCAGCACAGTCGCGGGAGGTACCCGGACCGCTGGGAGGCTACCTGCCTAGTACGCCGTCCGGAGGTTGACCTCCGGGGTGCAGAGGCCTTCTCGGAGCATTACTCCATCTCCGAGAGGGACACTACAGAGGTGGCTATGCAGGACGCAGCACGGCGTGCACTCTCCCAGTACTGTTCCTTATTCGGTGGGGTGGCCGACGGTCTTAACCTTAGGTACTACCCCCGCCATCCTACTGGTAGCACAGAGAGTGTGGTTGTCTCGCCTATTGGTGAGGATAACCCTAGGTTGAGCCGCATAGTCAACCTAGTCACTGTGCTTAACACCGAGCTGGACCACTCTCTGGACGAGCTGAGCAGGGCTCGAGCGGAAATTGCTGAGTTTCGTGCTGAGCTGGCAGAGCGCCGCCACCAGGAGGGTGGTTCCCCCGCTCCTATTGGGACTCAGCACCCTTACCGCTCGCCGCCACGTGGTCACCACACCTATGGTTCCCCTGCCTGTAGGACCAGGATAGATCTGGATCCTTAGATCGTTAGCGTCAGAGTTTGTAATAAATTCTTAAGTTAGGTGTCTCAGTCTTAGATGGTCAGGTTAGTTTGCTTATCAGTTGCTTCCATGCTTGTTATGATGAACTTGTGCTGGATTTGAAGCTTTGTAATGACTGTTGCCAACATGTGGGCTTCCCCTGCAGCTTGGTTTAGCTAGTGATGTTAATGAAGTCAGTTATTTAGTTGGGAAACCATTTACTTCTACTTTCCTTTTTTTATCTGAGAAGCTGTATTGGATCGTAATGAGAATCAGTGAAATTCTTTGTTCACTCAGTGTCATGAAGAATTCTGTATACCCTTTTCTTATGCTGAAGGATTGCAAGATCAATGCTGATGTGTGAATGTCTTCCATAGATGTCTGACAACAGACGCCGAGGTGGCAGGCGTGTTCAGCAAGAGCAGCGTGTCCAGCAGGAGGAAGAACCCCAGCAACACCGGAGGCAGCCTCCCCCGCCACCCCCGATGACAGTGGAGCAGATGTTCTTGATGCAAACTCAGGCAGTGCAGGCTATTGGGCAGACTCTGGCAGCCATGCAGCAGGCTCAACAGCAACCCCAACCCCAGTTACAGATGCAGGTGCCCCAGATGCCACGGGACAAACATGGCGAGTTCATGAGAGGGCACCCTCCTACCTTCGCCCACTCTGCTGACCCCATGGATGCAGAAGACTGGCTGCGTGCAGTGGAAAGGGAACTGCACACTGCCCAATGTGATGATAGGGATAAGGTTTTGTATGGTCCTCGCCAACTAAGGGGAGCAGCCCAGTCCTGGTGGGAGTCCTACCTCGCCACCCATGCCGACCCCGAAGCCATCACTTGGGAGGAATTCAGAGAGAATTTCCGCAGGTACCATGTTCCAGAGGGGCTGATGATCGTGAAGAAAGAGGAGTTTCTAGCTCTGAAGCAGGGACCCCTGTTTGTTAGTGAATACAGGGACAGGTTTCTGCAGCTATCTTGTTATGCACCTGAAGACGTCAACACTGATGCTAAAAGGCAATACAGGTTCATGAGGGGTTTGGTGGATCCCCTGCATTACCAGCTGATGAATCACACCTTCCCCACCTTCCAACACCTGATCGATAGGGCAATCATGACCGAGAGGAAGCGCAAGGATATGGAAGATCGGAAGCACAAGATGAGTGGACCACAGTCCGGGAGCAACAGCCGCCCCCGCTTCTCAGGAGTTCATCTCAGCAATGCAAGCATGGTCACCCACAGGGATACCAGCATCAGAGTCAGCGCCCGTACCAGCAGCAGTTTTAGAGGCAGTACCCACAGCAGCAGCAGTATCGTCAGAATAGCCAGCAAGGAGGTAACCAGTATCAGAGGCAGAACAACTAGGCACCTCGCCTTCCTGCCCTAGCAGCGAATCAGAACAACCAAGCAGCACCAACACAAGGAGGAGGCAGAGGATGCTTCCACTATGGAGAGCAAGGCCACTGGGCGATGCATTTCCCAAAGAAGATGGCGCAGCAGCAGACAAACCCCAATGCTCCAGCAAGGCAAGGTGTACCTCAACAGGCAGTAGGTAATCGTGGCCATGTGTACAACCGTGGAAAGGTGAACCACTTGGAGGCCGAAGCGATCCAGGATGCACCAGATGTGGCAGTAGGTATGTTCTCAGTCGAATCTTATCCAGTAAAAGTGCTATTTGATACTGGTGCAACTCACTCATTTCTCACTGCAACATGGGTAGAAATGCATGACATCTCAGTAGAGCCAATGATGCCACCCATGAGGGTTAATTCGGTCGGTGGTAAAGTGCAAGCAGATAAGATATGCTCAAATGTAAGGGTGGAAATAAGGGGGATAGGGTTCCCTAGTGACCTAATAGTAATAAACACCCCTGGGGTAGATGTCATCCTAGGGATGAATTGGTTAATGAAATATGAAGCGAGTGTTAGCTGTGACAAGAGGACCGTAACATTGAAGTCCCCGACCAGAGAGGAGGTAGTGGCTGAGCTAAGGATGCCTAAAACAGCGAAAGGAGATTGTCACCAGATTTCGGTTGATAGCAAGGAGGCCAACCCGCTCGAGGTTATCAGGGTTGTGTCAAACTTTCCAGATGTGTTTCCCGAGGAACTACCGGGCATGCCACCCGAGAGAAAAGTCAAATTTGCCATAGAGCTTATCCCTGGCACCGCCCCCATTTCTAAAAGAGCCTATCGAGTGTCTAGGCCAGAATTGGTGGAACTCAAGAAGTAGATAGATGAGTTGTTAGAGAAGGGTTACATCAGACCAAGTACCTCGCCTTGGGCCGCTCCAGTATTGTTTGTAGAGAATAAAGATGGTACCAAAAGGATGTGCATAGATTATAGAGCCCTGAATGAAGTCACCATTAAGAACAAGTACCCCCTACCAAGGATAGAAGATCTGTTTGACCAGCTCAAAGGTGCCAGCGTATTCTTGAAGATAGATTTGAGATCAGGTTACCATCAACTCAGAATCCAACCCTCAGACATACCGAAGACAACATTCATCACCAAGTATGGGTTATATGAGTATACAGTTATGTCCTTTGGTCTGACAAATGCACCAGCCTTCTTTATGTATCTGATGAACAGCGTATTCATGGACTACCTAGACAAGTTTGTGGTAGTGTTCATCGATGATATTCTCATATATTCTCAAAGTGAGGAAGAACATGTGGAACATTTGAAGATGGTATTGCAAAGGCTACAAGAGCATCAGTTGTATGCCAAACTGAGTAAATGCGAGTTCTGGATTCATGAAGTCTTGTTTTTGGGTCACATCATAAACCAAGATGGGTTAGCTGTGGATCCAAAGAAAGTAGCAGACATTCTGAACTGGAAAGCACCGAAGGATGTTCGTGGAATCAAGAGTTTCATTGGAATGGCTGGATACTATAGGCGTTTCATTGAAGGCTTTTCAAAGATTGCTAGACCAATGACAGCATTGGTAGCGAAGAAAGTTGAGTTTAAGTGGACCCAAAAGTGCCAAGAGGCATTTGAAGAACTGAAGGATAGATTGACAACAACACCTGTGTTGGTTCTGCCTGATGTTCACAAGCCATTCTCGGTGTACTGCGATGCTTCCTACATCGGATTGGGATGTGTGCTAATGCAAGAAGGAAGAGTTGTAGCATACTCATCTCGACAGCTGAAGATCCATGAGAGAAATTATCCCACACACGACCTAGAGTTGGCAGCAGTGGTTCATGCTTTAAAGACATGGAGACATTACCTGTATGGGCAGAAGTGCGACATCTACACATATCATAAAAGTTTGAAATACATATTCACCCAGTCAGAGTTAAACATGAGGCAGCGAAGATGGTTGGAATTGATCAAGGACTATGAGTTGGAGATACATTACCATCCAGGCAAAGCCAATGTTGTTGCAGATGCTCTGAGCAGGAAGAGTCAGGTCAATATGATGGCCACGTACCCAATGTCATATGAGTTAGCCAAGGAGTTCGACAAACTGAGTCTCGGTTTTCTGAACAGTACACAAGGAGTAACAGTGGAATTAGAGCCCACCCTAGAGCGGGAGATCAAAGAAGGGCAGAAGGATGATGAAAACATCAACAAGATCCGGCAGCTGATCTTAGAAGAAAGAGGCAAGGACTTTCGAGAGGATGAAGAGGGAGTAATATGGTTCAAGACCGATTGTGTGTCCCCGACATCAAACATATTCGGGAGCTGATCCTCAAGGAAGCTCATGAGACAGCCTACTCCATACACCCTGGAAGTGAGAAGATGTATCAGGATTTAAAAAGGAGGTTTTGGTGGTATGGCATGAAAAGAGAAATCGCAGAATATGTCTCCATCTGTGATAGCTGTCAAAGAACCAAAGCAGAGCATCAGAAGCCCGCCGGACTGTTGCAGCCATTGCAAATTCCTCAATGGAAGTGGGATGAGATCGGGATGGATTTTATAGTTGGCCTACCTCGTACCCGGGCTGGCTATGATTCCATCTGGGTGGTTGTGGACCGCTTAACAAAGGTGGCCCATTTCATACCTGTGAAGACAACATACACTGGAGCAACATTAGCTGAGTTATACATGTCCCGGATAGTCTGCCTACATGGTGTGCCGAAGAAGATAGTGTCAGATCGAGGAACACAGTTCACCTCTCATTTTTGGCAGCAGCTACAAGAAGCTTTGGGCACGCATTTGAACTTCAGCTCGGCTTACCACCCGCAGACAGACGGTCAGACTGAAAGAACTAATCAGATCCTAGAAGATATGTTGAGAGCCTGTGCGTTGCAAGACAAGTTAGGATGGGACAAAAGGTTACCTTATGCAGAATTCTCCTACAACAATAGTTACCAGGCCAGCCTGAAGATGTCACCGTTTCAGGCGCTCTATGGACGGAGTTGTAGGACTCCGCTGCATTGGGACCAGCCTGGAGAGAGATAGGTGTTTGGCCCCGACATTTTGCTTGAAGCCGAAGAGAATATCAAAATGGTTCGGGAGAATCTGAAGATAGCACAATCAAGGCAGCGAAGCTATGCTGACACAAGAAGAAGAGAACTGAGTTTTGAAGTGGGAGATTATGTCTATCTGAAGGTGTCGCCTATCAGAGGAGTCAGAAGGTTCGGAGTCAAGGGCAAGTTAGCGCCCCGGTACGTTGGACCATATTAGATTCAAGCAAAGCGTGGAGAAGTGGCCTACCAGCTCAACCTACCAGAAAGTCTGTCGGCAGTGCACAACGTGTTCCACGTGTCGCAATTGAAGAAGTGTCTGTGAGTACCAGAAGAATAATTGCCAGTGGAGGACTTGGAAGTCCAAGACGATCTGACATACATAGAGAAGCCATCGCAAATTCTGGAGTTTGCAGACAGAGTCACCCGGAGGAACACCATCAGAATGAGCAAAGTCAGATGGGGTCACCACTCTGAGGAAGAAGCAACCTGGGAACGAGAAGATGATCTAAAATCCAAATACCCTGAACTCTTTGCTGACCAACCTTGAATCTCGGGGCGAGATTATTTTAAGGGGGATAGGTTTGTAACACCCTGAATCTAGGGGTATAAAATTTCTTCGATAATATCCACCAAATTCAGGCTTTAATAAAACCCTAAGGGAAACAATGGTTGGTGCATCATGATGGAAGGCATTTATTTTTGTTTGATGAGTGGTTTAGTTGATCTTTCATTTAATCAATGATTTTCACATGATGTCAAACTGAAATAATAGAAGTAGATAAAGCAAAGAGAAAGGGAAATCAGCCCCTCCCCTTCCCTGGCCCGTTCGGCCGGCCCACCCCGATCCCCTTCTCCCTCTCTTCCCCCCGGCCCAGCGCCCCCTCCTCCCTTCTTGGGCCCACGCGAGCGCGGCCCAGCTCCCAGTCCAGCGACCTGCCCCGCCCACCCCGCGTACGCGCGCTTGTAGCGGCCCAGCGCGCGCCTGCCGCCTCCCCGCCCCGCGCCGGCCCACGCGGCCCAGCCGTGGCGCGCCCAGCGCGCACGATCGCGCGCACCGCGCGTAGGCGGTTCCACGCCTGCCGCCGCCTGCTCAGGTGGGCCCACGCGCCAGGGAGCCAGCTCGCCCATGCCCACTGTGCATCTTCCAAAATCGGTCGAACCCGGGCTTCTCGCGCAGTTTCTCGCCCACGCCGCCTCTCCTTGCCTCGACCTCGCCCTCTGCCTCGCCAGCACCACCGTCGGAGCCGTGCCCCGCCCGGAGTGCCACCGCTGCCGTCGTCGTGTGGGTCGCCGAAGCCCGCGTGCGCAGCGCCTCGCTGTGCCTCGCCGCCTAACCGTGCCGCCGAGGTGAGCTCGCCCCCTTTCTATCTCCACCACGCTCCTCCTCGCCTTTTGCCGTGTCCGCGTGGCACTCGCTCGCCATGGCCAGAGCTCGGCTGAGCCGGCTCGGCCGCCCTCACCTCTCCTCCTCTGGCCACAAGCGCGCCCAGCCACCCTCCTCCCTTTCTCTCTTCTCTCCGAGCCAGGCGTTGGCGCCTAGTGCCGCAGCAGCCATGCCCCCTTCGCCGGCGAGCCTCGACCCCTGCGTGCCGCGACCGAGTCGCCGCGCGCTCGGCACGCCCAGCCCCGTCCCCATGCCCCTGGCCGCTGGCGCGCTGCTAGCGCGGCCGAACCGAGCCCAAGCCAGCGGGCCGCCGCACGCCCAGCACCCCATGCCCGATCGGCCGTGGCCGCCGTGGCTAACTAAGGTGGCCGAACCGCCGAGCCTGACCCCGCCGACGACCCTGTGGCCCGCCCCGGCCGTTAGTCTACCCTCGCCGCGCCTCGAGTTTGCCGTCAGCCGTGTCGCGCACGTCAAATCGCGTGTGCGCAGCACCTCACCGTGCTCTCGCGGCCGTCGTCGTGCAACTATTGCACACACTCGCGTTCGTTTACGCGCAATGCGTCGACGGGACTCCTTCCACGCTCGTCTACCCCCATCTACCCTCGTCTACCCCCCGTCTACCCTCGTCTACCACCGTGTGCATTCGCGTCGCTCGCCTCGCCATCGCCCGCGCATCGCGCATTAAAACCGTCGCATGTCGTTCGCGCGCGTTGCGCGTGCCGTTTGCACGCATCGTCGTGCACTTCTTCGCACGTTAATAATTCGCTTCACCTAGAATAGCTCGCGCTAATTAAGTACATATTTAAACAACGGTTATTCGGGTAGCAAACTAATCGGGACTAAGTAATAGTTTTGCTTGGCATATGATAAATGTCTGTCAATATTGTCGGCGTTTCAAGACCGGGGGGTCCCTGAGCCGACGAGTGAATGTCGCCGCGTGCCCCAGCCCAGATGGGTCGAGCGCGAGGCCGAGCGCGAAGGGGGGAGGCGAGGCGGCCGAAGACCGGCGTGAGAGAGGTGGAAATCCCGCGGCCTTCGTGTTCGTCCCGCGCCCAGGTCGGGTGCGCTTGCAGTAGGGGGTTACAAGCATCCACACGGGAGAGGGAGCGAGTGGCTTCAAGCGAGCGCCTATCTCGCCCTCGTCCCCGCGCGGCCAACCCTCTCTAAGAGGGCCCTGGTCCTTCCTTTTATAGGCGTAAGGAGAGGATCCAGGTGTACAATGGGGAGTGTAGCAGAGTGCTACGTGTCTAGCGGAGGAGAGCTAGCGCCCTAAGTACATGCCGTTGTGGCAGCCGGAGAGATTTGGCACCTAGCTGGGGTGATGTCGTGGCCGTCGGAGGAGCGATGGAGCCTGGCGGAGGGACAGCTGTCAGAGCGGTTGAGTCCTTGCTGACGTCCTCTTGCTTCCGTAAGGGGGCTGAGAGCTGCCGTCGTCACAGAGTATGCGGGGCGCCATCATTGCCTATCTGGCGGAGCGAGCCAGATGGGACGCCGGTCTTGTTCCCTGCGGCCCGAGTCAGCTCGGGGTAGGGTGATGATGGCGCCTCCTGTTGACGTGGCTGGTCTGCGCCCTAGGTTGGGCGATGTGGAAGCTCCTCCGAAGCCGAGGTCGAGTCTGTCTTCCGTGGCCGAGGTCGAGTCCGAGCCCCTGGGTCGGGCGAGGCAGAGGCCATCGGCTGAGGCCAGGGCGGAGTCCGAGCCCTGGGGTCGGGCGGAGTGGAGTTCGTCGTCTTCTGGGGCTGAGCCCAAGTCCGAGCCCTGGGTCGGGCAGAGCGGAGTTCGTCGTCTTCCGGGACTTAGCCCGAGTCCGAGCCCTGGGTCGGGCGGAGCGGAGTTCGCTGTCTTCCGGGACTTAGCCCGAGTCCGAGCCCTGGGTCGGGCGGAGCGGAGTTCGCCGTCTTCCGGGACTTAGCCCGAGTCCGAGCCCTGGGTCGGGCGGAGCGGAGTTCGTCGTCTTCCGGGACTTAGCCCGAGTCCGAGCCCTGGGTCGGGCGGAGCGGAGTTCGCCGTCTTCTGGGACTTAGCCCGAGTCCGAGCCCTGGGTCGGGCGGAGCGGAGTTCGTCGTCTTCCGGGACTTAGCCCGAGTCCGAGCCCTGGGTCGGGCGAAGCGGAGTTCGTCGTCTTCCGGGACTTAGCCCGAGTCCGAGCCCTGGGTCGGGCGAAGCGAAGCTTCCTATGGTGCCTTCGACCGGGCCTGACTGCCTGTCAGTCTCACTCTGTCAAGTGGCACCGCAGTCGGAGTGGCGCAGGCGGCGCTGTCCTTCTGTCAGGCCGGTCAGTGGAGCGGCGAAGTGATGGCGGTCACTTCGGCTCTGCCGGCTGGGGGGCGCGCGTCAGGATAAAGGTGTCAGGCCACCTTTGCATTAAATGCTCCTGCGATTTGGTCGGTCTGTGCGGCGATTTGGTCAGGGTTGCTTCTTGGCGAAGACAGGGCCTCGGGCGAGCCAGAAATATGTTCGCCGCTGGAGGGGGGCCTCGGGCGAGACGGAAATCCTCCGGGGTCGGCTGCCCTTGTCCGAGGCTAGGCTCGGGCGAGGTGTGATCGAGTACCTCGAATGGACTGATCCCTGACTTAATCGCACCCATCAAGCCTTTGCAGCTTTATGCTGATGGGGGTTACCAGCTGAGAATTAGGAGCCTTGAGGGTACCCCTAATTATGGTCCCCGACAGTAGCCCCCGAGCCTCAAAGGGAGTGTTAGCACTCGCTTGGAGGCTTTCGTCGCACTTTTTTGCAAGGGGACCAACCTTTCTCGGTTGCGTTTTGTTCCAGTGGGTGCGCGCGAGCGCACCCGCCGGGTGTAGCCCCCGAGGCCTCGGAGGAGTGGTTTCACTCCTGTGAGGTCTTAATGCCTCGTGTAATGCTTCGGCTGGTCTGGTCGTTCCCTCATGCGAGCTGGCCGTAGCCCGGGTGTACGGTCGGGTCCAAAGTTCTCGGGCTGGTATGTTGACGCTGTCAACGGTTCGGCCGGAGCCGGGTTTGCGAGAGCAGCCCCCGAGCCTCTGCACAGGGCGAGAGGGCGATCAGGGAATGGGCGCCGAACATGGTGTCTCCGGTGAGCTGCAAGCGGGTAATCCGAGTGGACGTCCGTGCTCCATTCGTTAGGGGTCGGCTAGGGGTCCAGAGGCACGCCCAAAAGTACCTGCGGGTGATCTGCCGGACCCGGTCCCCTGGCGACGGGGTCCGAGGGCTCGATGCCTCCCTCTGATGGGATTCCGTTACAAGATCGTTCCCGCTGGTCTCGAAAATGTCCTAGGGTACCTCGGGAGCGCAGCCCGAGCCTTGGTTATGTATCGAACGTACCCATGGTCATCCCTCGCTCGGCGTCTGAGGCGGCTGTGAACCCTTCGGGGGCCAGCCTTCGAACCCCTGATCAGTAATGGGCGCGGAGCCCGAGTAGCCTGAGGCGGCCGTGGAACCCTTCCGAGGGGCCGGCCTTCGAACCACTGACCAGTAGTGGGTGTAGAGCCCACGCGATTTGAGGCGGCTGTCGAACCCTTCCGAGGGGCCAGCCTTCGAACCTTTGATCAGTAGGGAGGCTCGGAGCCTGGTTCCTTCATGGGGAAGGATCCTTTTCGGGGTATCCCCCTTTCCCGGTCCCTGTTGCAAGAGAGAGAAAGAGGAAAAAAGGAAAAGGATACGAAATCGAACGACGCGGCGTACCTTTTTTTTGACGCGGTCATTATGGCGAAGGCGAAGCGTCGCCCGCTTCTCCTGCCAGGGGCGCCGCCTGTCCCGTCGCGGAGTTAATGCGACGGGGCGAGTGGTTCGCGAGGCGGCCGTTGCGCGTGCGCGAGCCGTTCGAGGAACGGAACACGGGTGCGTTGTCTTCACGCCGTGAGAGAGGGTTCTCTCGCTGCCCCCGGAGGGGACGTGAGCTTGGCTGACGACGTGACCGCTGCTCCTGCCCGCCTGCCACCGTCATTACTGTCGGCCCATTTTTGGCCGCATTGACCGTCGCGCCAGGCTGGCGCTGCTGGGTCGTGCGCTGGGTCGCCTCGAGTCGCGGCATTGGTTCCACAGTCGAGGAGGCGCGGTGGTGGTGCAAGTGGCGGTGCAGTTGCATGCACAAAGCATTCGGCGCGCCGGTTGCATGACGCGTGGGCCTGGGCCTCCATGCCGGGCGTGTTGGGAGTCGGAGAAGTGCGCCCACTTGGCGCGGTTGCATGCTGCCTGCATGGCTGCCCGCCCTCTCGCCCGCTGGTCTGGGCAAAAGTGGAGGGTCGCTTGTAACCGCTGGGCGGTTGTACGCACCGCTCACGGCGGTTTGGCTTCTTCTGCTCTGAGCTGGCTTGCATGACGTGTGGGACCCAGCCCCCGCGCCGTAAGAGGAGGACATTGGAGTGTGTTGGAGAAGACTCAGCCCGCGACGGTTGGGGACGCAAGTAAGGAGAGTCGCCTTTAAAAGGAGAGTGACCCCCTTAGAAGGCGACCATGTCTTCACGCTCCCTTATGCATCGTGTCTTTCCACCTTCCAAGCCCCCGGATGGGGGATACCCGCCGTCTTTCCGCCTCATCGTTGGAGGAACGCAACTCCGTGGGAGTTGGTACCTTTCAGCCATCGTTCGGCTTCAAGGATTTTCATCATGCAGCCCGGTTGCACCCCTCCGCCGGCGGTCACCCAAGATGGTGACCTCCAGTTCGACGGCGGGGGAAAGCGAACCGGGCTGCGGCCTCTGCCCCTCCCTCAGCCTCAAGGATTTTCATCACCAGGGCTGGGGAGGGGAGTGTGCCGAGTTGGGGTCGACCCCTGCGTGGGCGGTGGCCCGCTCCTTCCCTCAGTGATCGGGGGGAAGGGCGGTTGTCGTCCGTGGCGCCGGCAGCTGCAGCATGCCTGGCTCTCGGACCCGAGTGGCTTCGGAGCCGCTCTTGGCGCCGGCTTCTGCCATGGCAGCTGGAAGAGGTTCTTCCGCCGATTAGATAGCTAGGGCCGCCCACGGACCGACCTCCAACTCTACGGCCTTCTGCCCGTCCTTGCCTCACGAGTTTTGGGCATGGGCGGGGGCCTCCTGGCAGCAGCATCCGCCCTGAGGTCATCGCTGCCGCTGTTTGGCCCCCGGGAGCAGAAGTCGTCGTCGTCGCCGCTGCTGGAGCGAGCGACGACGCGCCGTCCGTCGGTCTTTTGTTGCTCCACAGGCCCCCCCATCGAGTGGGGTTGTTCGTACCTGCGGAGGTGGAACCGGAGTTCCGTTTGTAATGGCACTTTGAATGCCAGTGTTTTTGTTCATTGTGGCTGTCGAGGCCTGAACATGTATGTAATTTTGGCACAGAGCCATGTTTTTTCCTCATTTTCGAGCACTAAGACTCGCCTGTTGGTTGTCTGAACCGCTTCACCAAGCCTGAGTCGCCCCGTGTAAAAGTGACGAGTGAGGTATCCGTATCCCGGAGGCGTAGGAGTCCCTCGGCTCGGTCGGCCTTGTTGTCCGAGGCTTCTCTAGCTTAGTTAAAGGAACCCCTCGGCTGCCCTTCGATGAGCCGAGGCCGGGGGTAGCGGTGTCAGCATGAACAAAGGCAGAGTTGGCTCGAAAAGAAAACCTGGTTGGCCGGAGCCTGGCCGGGTCGTCCGTTAGCGGGACCGACGCCGAAATTGACCAGTTGAGGCCTCGGGTCGGGCTGACGTCCTTGGAGGACAGCTGGCCGAGGCCCCGGGGTGACCGGCCGAGCCGCCTGCTTGGGCCGGATTCCCGGAGAAGACCTTGGCAGCGATGGCCCGGGCGTGGCGATGACGTCGTCCTTCGGAGTGGAGATCTTCCGACCGCGTCGCCGTCCGAGGCTAGGTCGGACCTCACCGAAGGTGTTGTCGATGCCGAGGGTGCTGCTGCTCCCTTCCAGCGTCAAGACCCGAGCCTGCAGGATCGGATTGTCTTGTAGCGTGTGTTTCCTGCGGCCGCCGAGGCCAAAACACACCCTTGCCGTGTTGTAAAGCTGCGTCTCTTTTCCTCTTGTTTCGAGTATCTAGACTTTTTTGTCGGTAACAGAAATGTTTGTGCGAGCGAGAGTTGCTTCTCACGGAAGGTGATGAGTGAGGTATCCGTATCCCGGAGGCGTAGGAGTCCCTCGGCTCGGTCGGCCTTGCCGCTTACGCGCACTCTTACTCGTCCATGGGGCTCTGTCACCGACGCGGTCGAGAAGGCTCGAAGGATCGCTTCGGCAGAAGAGCTTCCAAACGTGAAGACTTGTTCGGTCCGCGGAATCACTTATCCAAACGTGAGTTACTTATCGCAGAAGGTGATGAGTGAGGTATCCGTATCCCAAAGGCGTAGGAGTCCCTCGGCTCAGTCAGCCTTGGCTGCTTACGTGTACTCCGTCGTTTTCAGGATCCACTTTCGAAGTAGTCAAAAAGCACAAAAGTCATTCTGGCAGAAAAGATCTTTTTTCGAGGAAAATTTCGACGCAGAGGGGGTTCCCCCCCTTTTAGCCCCCGAGGGAGGGTCGGGCATTGCCGAGGCGAGGTCGACCCTCCCTTGATGACTAAACTTTGCGTGGGTGCGAGGTATATGAACAATTTGAAAACATCTTAAGGGTAGAAGCGACGTAGCTGTTGGATGTTCCAAGCGTTGCTGTAGACCTCGCCTTGACTGTTGGCAAGCTTGTACATTCCGGGCTTTAGAATTTTGGCGATGACGAACGGCCCCTCCCAGGGGGGCGTGAGCTTGTGCCACCCTCGGGCGTCTTGTCGCAGCCGAAGCACCAGGTCGCCCACCTGGAGGTCTCGGGACCGGACCCCTCGGGCGTGGTAGCGTCGCAGGGACTGCTGGTACCGCGCCGAGTGTAGTAGGGCCTTGTCCCGAGCCTCCTCCAGCTGGTCCAGCGAGTCTTCTCGGCTAGCCTGGTTGCTTTGGTTGGTGTAGGCCCTCGTCCTCGGGCAACCGTATTCTAAGTCTGTGGGCAAGATGGCTCCAGCCCCATAGACTAGAAAGAACGACGTGAAGCCCGTGGCTCGGCTCGGCGTTGTCCTCAGACTCCAGACCACCGAGGGGAGTTCCTTCATCCATCGCTTGCCGAATTTGTTGAGGTCGTTGTAGATCCGAGGCTTGAGCCCTTGTAGAATCATGCCGTTGGCACGCTCTACTTGCCCATTTGACATGGGGTGAGCTACGGCGGCCCAGTCCACCCGGATGTGGTGATCCTCGCAGAAGTCCAGGAACTTTCTGCCGGTGAATTGGGTGCCGTTGTCGGTGATGATGGAGTTCGGGACCCCGAAACGATAGATGATGTTGGTGAAGAACGCCACCGCCTGCTCGGACCTGATGCTGTTCAGGGGTCAGACCTCGATCCACTTGGAGAATTTGTCGATGGCGACCAGCAGGTGCGTGTAGCCCCCGGGTGCCTTCTGCAAGGGGCCGACGAGATCCAGACCCCACACAGCAAAAGGCCAAGTGATGGGTATCGTCTGCAGAGCCTGAGAAGGCAGGTGGGTCTGCCTGGCGTAGAATTGACACCCTTCGTAGGTGCGGACAATTCTGGTAGCGTCGGCCACCGCCGTGGGCCAGTAGAAGCCTTGTCGGTAAGCATTCCTGACAAGGGCTCGAGGCGCTGCATGATGGCCGCAAGCCCCCGAGTGTATCTCTTGCAGGAGTTCCTGACCTTCGGCGATGGAGATGCATCGCTGGAGGATGCTAGAGGGGCTGCGGTGGTAGAGCTCCCTCTCATCACCCAGCAAGACGAACGACTTGGCGCGCCGCACCACCCGCCGTGCCTCGGCTCGGTCGAGGGGTAGCTCTCCTTGGTGGAGATATTGCAGGTATGGGGTCTGCCAGTTTTGATCAGGCGTGACCCCGCTTTGCTCCCCCTCAACACGCAGCGTCTCGCCCTCGGGGGCCGAGGGTACCTCGGGCCAAACCGAGGGTGCCTTGGGCCGAGCCGAGGGTGCCTCGGGCTGTAACGAGGTTGCCTCGGACTGTGCCGAGGGTACCTCGGGCTGGGCCGAGAGTGCCTTAGGCTCGAGCGTGTCGTCGATCTTGACGGAGGGTTGATGCAGATCCCGAGAGAAGACGTCCGGGGGAACCGTTGTTCGCCCCGAGGCTATTTTAGCCAGCTCATCCGCAGTCTCGTTGTAGCGCCGAGCGATGTGGTTGAGCTCGAGCCCGTAGAACTTGTCTTCCAGGCACCGAACCTCATCGCAGTAGGCCTCCATCTTCGGATCGCGGCAGTGGGAGTTCTTCATGACTTGGTCGATGACGAGCTGCGAGTCACCGCGAGCGTCGAGGCGTCGGACCCCTAGCTCGATGGCGATCCACAATCCGTTGACTAGAGCTTCGTACTCAGCCACATTGTTGGATGCCGGGAAATGGAGGCGTAGCACATAGCGTATGTGCTTGCCGAGGGGCGAGATGAAGAGTAGGCCTACGCCGGCTCCCGTCTTCATCAACGACCCGTCGAAAAACATGGTCTAGAGCTCCGGTTGGATCGGAGCCGTTGGTAGCTGGGTGTCGACCCATTCGGCCATGAAGTCCGCCAAGACCTAGGACTTGATGGCCTTCCGAGGGGCGAACGAGATTGTCTCGCCCATGATTTCCACCGCCCACTTTGCAATCCTACCCGAGGCCTCTCGGCACTGGATGATCTCCCCCAGGGGGAAGGATGACACCACAGTTACCGGATGAGACTCGAAGTAGTGTCGCAACTTCCGCCGTGTCAGGATCACTGCATACAGCAGCTCCTAAACTTGTGGGTAGCGGATCTTGGTTTCGGACAGTACCTCGCTGACGAAGTAAACTGGCCTCTGAACGGGCAATGCATGCCCCTCTTCTTGCCTCTCGACCACAATCGCGGTGCTAACCACCTGAGTGGTCGCGGCGACGTAGACCAAGAGGGCTTCTCCGGCAGCTGGGGGCACCAAGATAGGCGCCTTTGTGAGGAGCGCCTTCAGGTTCCCGAGGGCTTCCTCGGCCTCAGGGGTCCAAGTGAAGCACTTGGCCTTCCTCAAGAGGCGGTACAGAGGTAGGCCTCTTTCGCCGAGGCGTGAGATGAAGCGGCTCAGAGCCGCGAGACATCCCATGACCCTCTGTACGCCTTTCAAGTCCTTGATGGGCCCCATGCTGGTGATGGTTGCGATCTTCTCCGGGTTGGCTTCGATGCCCCGCTCGGAGACGATGAACCCCAAGAGCATGCCTCGAGGCACCCCAAAGACACACTTCTCGGGATTGAGCTTGACGCCTTTCGCCTTGAGACATCGGAATGTCACTTCAAGGTCGGAAAGGAGGTCGAAGGCTTTCCTCGTCTTGACTATGATGTCATCGACGTAGGCCTCGACCGTGCGGCCAATGTGTTCGCCGAACACATGGTTCATGCACCGCTGGTACGTCGCGCCCGCATTCCTCAAGCCGAACGGCATGGTGACATAGCAGTACATGCCGAAGGGTGTGATGAAAGAAGTCACGAGCTGGTCGGACTCTTTCATCTTGATTTGATGATACCCTGAGTAGGCATCGAGGAAAGACAGGGTTTCGCACCCAGCAGTGGAATCCACGATTTGATCAATGCGAGGCAGAGGGTAGGGAACCTTCGGACATGCTTTGTTCAGACCAGTGTAGTCTACACACATCCGCCATTTCCCCCCTTTCTTTCTCACAAGCACAGGGTTGGCAAGCCATTCGGGATGGAATACCTCTTTGATGAACCCTGCCGCCATTAGCTTGTGGATCTCCTCGCCCATGGCTCTACGCTTCTCCTCGTCGAATCGGTGCAAAGGCTGCTTGACGGGTCGGGCTCCGGCTCGGATGTCCAGCGAGTGCTCGGCGACATCTTTCGATATGTCGAGCATGTTCGAGGGACTCCACGCGAAGATGTCGGCGTTCGCACGGAGAAAGTCGACGAGCACTGCTTCCTATTTGGGATCGAGCCCGGAGCCGATCCGGATCTGCTTGGAGGCGTCGCCGCTGGGGTCGAGGGGGACGGACTTAACCGTCTCCACTGGCTCAAAGTTGCCGGCATGACGCTTCACGTCTGGCACCTCCTTCAAGAGGCTCTCCAGGTCGGCGATGAGGGCCTCGGACTCGGCGAGGGCCTCGGCGTACTCCACGCACTCCACGTCGCATTCGAACGCGTGTTTGTACGTGGGGCCAATGGTGATGACCCCGTTGGGGCCCGGCATCTTGAGCTTCAGGTAGGTGTAGTTGGGGACGGCCATGAACTTCGCGTAGCATGGTCTTCCCAGCACCGCGTGGTAGGTTCCTCGGAACCCGACCACCTCGAACGTTAGGGTCTCCCTTCGGAAGTTGGAGGGTGTTCCGAAGTAGACGGGAAGGTCGAGTTGTCCAAGGGGCTGGACGCGCTTCCCGGGAATGATCCCATGGAAGGGCGCAGCGCCTGCCCGGACAGGGGACAGATCGAAGCGCAGGAGCCCGAGGGTCTCGGCGTAGATGATGTTGAGGCTGCTGCCTCCGTCCATGAGGACTTTGGTGAGCCTGACGTCGAAGATGACGGGGTCGACGACGAGCGGGTATTTCCCCGGGCTCGGCACATGGTCGGGGTGGTCGGCTTGGTCGAAGGTGATGGGCTTGTCGGACCAGTCTAGGTAGACTGGCGCCGCCACCTTCACCGAGCAGACCTCCCGGCGCTCTTGCTTGCGGTGCCAAGCCGAGGCATTCGCCGCTTGCCCACCGTAGATCATGAAGCAGTCGCGGACCTCGGGGAACTCTCCTGCTTGGTGATCTTCCTTCTTATCGTCGTCGCGGGCCCTGCCACCCTCCGCGGGTGGCCCGGCCCTATGGAAGTGGCGCCGAAGCATGACGCACTCCTCAAGGGTGTGCTTGACGGGCCCCTAGTGATAGGGGCACGGCTCCTTGAGCATCTTGTCGAAGAGGTTGGCACCTCCGGGGGGTTTCCGAGGGTTCTTGTACTCGGCGGCGGCGACAAGGTCCGCGTCGGCGGCGTCGCGTTTCGCTTGCGACTTCTTCTTGCCCTTCTTCTTGGCGCCGCGCTGAGTTGACGCCTCGGGAGCATCTTCCGATGGGCGGCCCTGGGGCTGCTTGTCCTTTCGGAAGATAGCCTCGACCGCCTCCTGGCCGGAGGCGAACTTGGTGGCGATGTCCATCAGCTCGCTCGCCCTGGTGGGGGTCTTGCGACCCAGCTTGCTCACCAGGTCGCGGCAGGTGGTGCCGGCGAGGAACGCGCCGATGACATCCGAGTCGGTGATGTTGGGCAGCTCGGTGCGCTGCTTCGAGAATCGCCGGATGTAGTCCCGGAGAGACTCTCTCGGCCGCTGTCGACAGCTTCGGAGGTCCTAGGAATTCTCGGGGCGCACGTACGTGCCCTGGAAATTGCCGGCGAAAGCTTGGACTAGGTCGTCCCAGTTGGAGATCTGCCCCGGAGGCAGGTGCTCCAACCAGGCACGAGCGGTGTCGGAGAGGAACAGGGGGAGGTTGCGGATGATGAGGTTGTCATCGTCCGTTCCACCCAGTTGGTAGGCCAGATGGTAGTCCGCGAGCCACAGTTCCGGTCTCGTCTCCCCCGAGTACTTTGTGATAGTAGTCGGGGGTCAGAACCGGGTCGGGAACGGCGCCCGTCGGATGGCCCGGCTGAAGGCCTGCGGACCGGGAGGTTCGGGCGAGGGACTCCGATCCTCCCCGCTGTCGTAGCGTCCCCCACGCCTGGGGTGGTAGCCTCGGCGCACCCTCTCGTCGAGGTGGGCCCGACAGTCGCAGTGATGGTGCTCGTTGCCGAGGCGACCCGGGGCCGCAGGCGCGGTGTTGCGCGTGCGCCCGGTGTAGACCGAGGCTTCCCGCATGAATCGGGAAGTCGCGGCATGAGGTTCCGAGGGGTACCCCTGCCTTCGGGAGGCAGAGCTCTCGGCCTGTCGGACCGCGGCGCCTTCGAGGAGATTCTTGAGCTCCCCCTGGATTCGCCGCCCCTCGGTGGTTGATGGCTCCGGCATCGCGCGAAGAAGCATCGCTGCTGCAGCCAGGTTCTGGCCGACCCCACTAGATGCGGGTGGTGGTCTGACCCTGACGTCGTCGGCGATGCGGTGCTGGAAGCCCTGGGGTAGATGACGTATTTCTCGGCCGGGGGTTGGCCCGCCCATGCCTGCCCAACGTCCCGGCGGATCGGCTCAAGCGCTCCTGCTCCCTCATCGAGCCTGGCCTGCACCCCGCGGATTTGCTCGAGCTGTGGGTCATGGCCCCCCGCCTGAACGGGGACCACAGCTAGCTCCCATGGGATGTCAACGCGAGGCACCGGCCTAGGGAGATCACCGTCCCCCGGCATGCCGAGATGGTTGCCTTCGGAGGGACTCCCTAGATCGACGTGGAAGCATTCGCGACTTGGGCCGCAGTCCTCGTCGCCGAGGCTACGGCTACCGTCGGAACAGTCAGAGAGGCAGTAGTCACATGCGGTCATGAAGTCCCGCATGGCACTGGGGTTGCCAAGTCCAGAGAAATCCCAACAGAAGCTGGACTCGTCGTCTTCCTCGGACCTGGAGGGCCCGTAGGTCGAGACGTCCGTCAGCCGGTCCCAAGGTGACCGCATACGAAACCCCAGTGGGTTTGGACTCGCCTCTACGAGAGCGCCCGCCAAAGCGGGGTCGCTAGGCGGGTTGAGGCTGAATCCAAATGATGTGGGATGGCAATCGGTCGGTACCTCTTTGTCGACGAGCGGCGATAAAGTCACGTCGGGGACTGACTGCACCGTCGTCTCAGGTACGAGGGTGACGTCCAGCAAGCTTTTCGCGAGCGTGCTGGCGTCGTCCGCTTGCTCGGGATTGGCGTGTCGCGGGGAGACGGCACTCGTCTTCGTCTCAAGCGCGAAGTCGATACCCGGTGCGCCCCCCGTTGGGGTGCCGGCGCTGTCGACTCGCTCGACAGCCGACGAGGCGCTGCCTCCTGCTTGGCCTTGGTTGCCCCGCCTTCCCCTCCGTTGGCGGGGAAGAGGGCGGGATGAGCTCGAAGGTTGTTCTTCCACCACGCGGGGAAGACGTCGTCGATTCCACCACCGGCGGGCGGGCTGTCGGCCGCCATTGTCGTTGTCGCGCGGCGTTGGAAGGAGTATCATGTCGTAGCTGCCGTCGAGGGACATGAACTCAAGACTCCCGAAACGGAGCACCGTCCCGGGTTGGAGAGGTCGCTGGAGACTGCCCATCTGGAGCTTGACGGGAAGCTGTTCGTCAACACGCAGCAGGCCCCTACCTGGCGCGCCAACTGTCGGCGTTTCGAGACCGGGGGGACCCTGAGCCGACGAGTGAACCGCCGCGTGCCCCAGCCCAGATGGGTCGAGCGCGAGGCCGAGCGCGAAGGGGGGAGGCAAGGCGGCCGGAGACCGGCGTGAGAGAGGTGGAAATCCCGCGGCCTTCGTGTTCGTCCCGTGCCCAGGTCGGGTGCGCTTGCAGTAGGGGGTTACAAGCGTCCACGCGGGAGAGGGAGCGAGCGGCTTCAAGCGAGCGCCTGTCTCGCCCTCGTCCCCACGCGGCCAACCCTCTCTAAGAGGGCCCTGGTCCTTCCTTTTATAGGCGTAAGGAGAGGATCCAGGTGTACAATGGGGAGTGTAGCAGAGTGCTACGTGTCTAGCGGAGGAGAGCTAGCGCCCTAAGTACATGCCGTTGTGGCAGCTGGAGAGATTTTGGCACCCAGCTGGGGTGATGTCGTGGCCGTCGGAGGAGCGATGGAACCTGGCGGAGGGACAGCTGTCGGAGCGGTTGAGTCCTTGCTGACGTCCTCTTGCTTCCGTAAGGGGGCTGAGACCGCCGTCGTCACAGAGTATGTGGGGCGCCATCATTGCCTATCTGGCGGAGCGAGCCAGATGGGACGCCGGTCTTGTTCCCTGCGGCCCGAGTCAGCTCGGGGTAGGGTGATGATGGCGCCTCCTGTTGACGTGGCTGGTCTGCGCCCTAGGTTGGGCGATGTGGAAGCTCCTCCGAAGCCGAGGTCAAGTCTGTCTTCCATGGCTGAGGTCGAGTCCGAGCCCCTGGGTCGGGCGAGGCGGAGGCCGTTGGCTGAGGCCAGGGCGGAGTCCGAGCCCTGGGGTCGGGCGGAGTGGAGTTCGTCGTCTTCTGGGGCTGAGCCCAAGTCCGAGCCCTGGGTCGGGCAGAGCAGAGTTCGTCGTCTTCCGGGACTTAGCCCGAGTCCGAGCCCTGGGTCGGGCGGAGCGGAGTTCGCCGTCTTCCGGGACTTAGCCCGAGTCCGAGCCCTGGGTCGGGCGGAGCGGAGTTCGTCGTCTTCCGGGACTTAGCCCGAGTCCGAGCCCTGGGTCGGGCGGAGCGGAGTTCGTCGTCTTCCGGGACTTAGCCCGAGTCCGAGCCCTGGGTCGAGCGGAGCGGAGTTCGCCGTCTTCCAGGACTTAGCCCGAGTCCGAGCCCTGGGTCGGGCGGAGCGGAGTTCGTCGTCTTCCGGGACTTAGCCCGAGTCCGAGCCCTGGGTCGGGCGAAGCGGAGTTCGTCATCTTTCGGGACTTAGCCCGATTCCGAGCCCTGGGTCGGGCGAAGCGGAGCCTCCTATGGTGCCTTCGACCGGGCCTGACTGCCTGTCAGTCTCACTCTGTCAAGTGGCACCGCAGTCGGAGTGGCGCAGGCGGCGCTGTCCTTCTGTCAGGCCGGTCAGTGGAGCGGCGAAGTGACGGTGGTCACTTCGGCTCTGCCGGCTGGGGGGCGCGCGTCAGGATAAAGGTGTCAGGCCACCTTTACATTAAATGCTCCTGTGATTTGGCCGGTCGGGGCGGCGATTTGGTCAGGGTTGCTTCTTGGCGAAGACAGGGCCTCGGGCGAGCCGGAAATATGTTCGCCGCTGGAGGGGGGCCTCGGGCAAGACGGAAATCCTCCGGGGTCGGCTGCCCTTGTCCGAGGCTAGGCTCGGGCGAGGCGTGATCGAGTCCCTCTAATGGACTGATCCCTGACTTAATCGCACCCATCAGGCCTTTGCAGCTTTATGCTGATGGGGGTTACCAGCTGAGAATAAGGAGCCTTGAGGGTACCCCTAATTATGGTCCCCGACAAATATGATTAAGCCGAATTAAATATTATAACTCATATCCGCTTAGTGTAAACATGATATCCCTCGACCGTAGCGTCGGTCATCTCAGTTCCTTTCTCGCGTAGTCGTAGATGCGAATTCTATGTCGCGTGCATATTTAATTGATCTATATTGTTGTATGGTGTATTGTTCCCTTCCACTTCAAGAATGTTGAATGTATGTTTGCACTCGCCTAGATATCGGTCCGTTCGTGGAGTATGAGGGAATTGCAGGAGAAGACCCTGAGCAGCAGCAGCTTGGTGAAGGCAAGTGTCCCTTGACCTATCTATGGCCTATACAAGTCTATAATTCACTCCCCGCATTTACACCTTTATACCTAAGGATTGACTAGCTTTTGTTATCCATGTCCTTGTTTACCTATTTGGGTTGAATTATTATTGTTTAGTTTTATGCTATTTCTCAACACTAATCAATGAACATGATGAGATTTCCCAATGATACGTTGTTTCCCTTCTTTATTATGATGTTATACTTGTGGCATTCAAGGGGGACTCGAGCGGTTTCTCGAGTGCCTCTCCGTAAGGAACTGTTCGTTGAGAGACCACCCGGGATAACAGTGCAACCATGAGGGTGAAATGGGAGGCCCTTAGCTAATTAATTAGAGGAACTAGAGGTGTAGTTGCTTCGCCGTCGTGCCATCAATGGGGTCCAGGCACAGTGCTTGCTCTGTCGAGGCTGGGTGCTGAGGTTCTTTTGTTTTGCTTTTGTTAGTCACCCCCTGCGGGGAGGGGCACTGTGTTTACCAAACTGGAGAAACCTAACGGACGGCTAGGACCTCTAGGGAATCTTTGTAAAAGCTACGTAGTGATACCCTGCCGGACCACCTAGGAAGTGATCAATGGGGAGTCATGATCCCCGGGCAAACGGGAATCACGGCTCATGGGTAAAGTGTGCGACCTCTGCAGAGGGTAATGAAACTGATATATCAGCCGTGCTCACGGTTAAGAGCAGCCTTGGGATCCTCTTTGATTAGAGATGCTCTGGATACACTTCAGATGATGACTTTAGTGATGATGGTTAATGATAGTGACTTATGATGGTGACTTTAATTATGAATTCTAGTATTTCCTCTCTGAGGAAGTACTTTTTGGGATAATAACTTGGGTTTTATGATAAAATCTGGCTTCTACTAACAATAAATACCTGACCAACTAAAAGCAACTGCTTGAGCCTAACCCCACATAAAAAAAGTTATTCCACTTCAGCCAAAACGGGGCATTTGCTGAGTATGTTGATGTGTACTCACTCTTGCTCTACACACCAAACCCCCCCCCCCCCAGGTTGTCCGCATTGTGACCACTGCTCAGGAGAAGATGAAGCCGTGGAAGGAGACTTCCAGGAGTTCCAAGACTACGACGAGTTCTAGGTGTGGGTTAGCGGCAACCCCCAGTCAGCTGCCTGTGAAGGCCCTATCTTTACTGTGTTTCGCTTAGCACTTTGATTTACCCGTTGAGTTGATGACTATGTGGATGTCTCTGACATCGTGATGTAATAAGTAAATACTCTTTTATGTTATTATTCGAGCACTATGCGATGATGTTCATTTATGTAATCGCTGTGTACATGAATTCTGATCCTGGCACGTACATAGTTCGCATTCGGTTTGCCTTCTGAAACCGGGTGTGACAGCTACGTAGATCAAGAGGGCTTCTCCTGCAGCGGGGGGCACCAAGATGGGCGCACTTGTAAGGAGTGCCTTTAAGTTTCCGAGGGCTTCCTCGGCCTCGGGAGTCCAAGAGAAGCGCTCGGTCTTCCTTAAGGGGCGATACAAGGGTAGGCCTCTTTCGCCAAGGCGCGAGATGAAACGGCTCAGAGCCGCAAAGCATCCCATGACCCTTTGTACTCCTTTCAAGTCTTTGATAGGCCCCATGTTGGTGATGGCCGCGATTTTCTCCGGGTTGGCCTCGATGCCCCGCTCGGAGACGATGAACCCCAGGAGCATGCCTCGGAGGACTCCGAAGACACATTTCTCGGGGTTAAGTTTCACGCCCTTCGCCCTCAGACACTTGAATGTCGTTTCAAGGTCAGAGAGGAGGTCGGAGGCTTTTCTCGTCTTGACCATGATGTCATCGACGTAGGCCTCGACCGTTCGGCCGATGTGCTCTCCAAACACGTGGTTCATGCACCTTTGGTATGTCGCACCTGCATTCCTCAAACCAAATGGCATAGTAATATAGTAGTACATGCCAAAAGGTGTGATGAAAGAAGTCGCGAGCTGGTCGGACTCTTTCATCTTGATTTGGTGATACACTGAGTAGGCATTGAAGAATGACAGGGTTTCGCACCCAGCAGTGGAATCCACGATTTGATCGATGTGAGGCAGAGGGTAGGGAACCTTCGGACATGCTTTGTTTAGACTAGTGTAGTCTACACACATCCTCCATTTCCCACCTTTCTTTTTCACAAGCACAGGGTTGGCTAACCATTCGGGATGGAATACCTCTTTGATGAACCCCGCAGCCATCAGCTTGTGGATCTCCTCGCCTATGGTTCTGCGCTTTTCTTCGTCGAAACGGCGTAGAGGCTGCTGCACGGGTCGGGCTCCAGCTCAGATATCCAGCGAGTGCTCGGCGACATCCCTCAGTATGCCAGGCATATCCGAGGGACTCCACGCAAAAACCTCGGCGTTCGCACGGAGAAAGTCGACGAGCACTGCTTCCTATTTGGGGTCGAGCTTAGAGCCGATCCGGACTTTCTTGGAGGCGTCGTTGCTGGGGTCGAGAGGGACGGACTTAACCGCCTCTGCTGGCTCGAAGTTGTCGGCGTGGCGCTTTGCATCTGGCACCTCCTTGGAGAGGCTCTCCAGGTCGGCAATGAGGGCCTCGGACTCGGCGAGGGCCTCAGCGTACTCCACACACTCCACGTCGCATTCGTACGCGTGTCGGTATGTGGATCCAACGGTGATGACCCCGTTGGGGCCCGACATCTTGAGCTTGAGGTAGGTGTAGTTGGGGACGACCATGAACTTGGCGTTGCACGGTCTCCCTAGCACCGCGTGGTAGGTTCCTCGGAACCCGACCACCTCGAATGTGAGGGTTTCCTTTTGGAAGTTGGAGGGGGTCCCGAAGCAGACGGGCAGATCGAGTTGTCCAAGGGGCTGGACACGCTTCCCGGGGATGATCCCGTGAAAGGGCACCGCACCGGCCCGGATCGTGGACAGATCGATCTGCAAGAGCCCAAGGGTCTCGGCGTAGATGATGTTGAGGCCGCGGCTTCCGTCCATGAGGACCTTAGTGAGCCTGACGTTGTCGATGACGGGGTCGACAACGAGCGGGTACTTTCCCGGGCTCGGCACACGGTCGGGTTGGTCGCCTTGGTCGAAGGTGATGGGCTTGTCGGACCAGTCTAGGTAGACTGGCGCCGCCACCTTTACCGAGCAGACCTCTCGGCGCTCCTGCTTGCGGTGCCGAGCCGAGGCATTTGCCACTTGCCCACCATAGATAATGAAACAGTCGTGGACCTCGGGGAACTCCTCTGCCTTGTTGCCCTCCTTCTTGTCGTTGTCGAGGCCTCTGCCACCTCCCGCCGGGGGCCCAGCCTTATGGAAGTAGCGCCGAAGCATGACGCATTCCTCAAGGGTGTGCTTGACGGGACCCTGATGATAGGGGCACGACTCCTTGAGCATCTTGTCGAACAGGTTGGCCCATCCGGGAGGCTTCCGAAGGTTCCTGTGCTCGGCGGCAGCGACAAGATCTGCGTCGGCGGCATCGCGTTTCGCTTGCGACTTCTTCTTGGCCTTCTTCTTCGTGCTGTGCTGGGCGGACGCCTCGGGGACGTCTTCCTACTGGCGTCCCTGAGGCTGCTTGTCCTTTCGGAAGATGGCCTCGACCGCCTCCTGACCAGAGGCGAACTTGGTGGCGATATCCATCAACTTGCTCGCCCTGGTGGGAGTCTTGCGACCCAGCTTGCTCACCAGGTCGCGGCAAGTGGTGCCGGCGAGGAACGCGCCGATGACATCCAAGTCGGTGATGTTGGGCAGCTCGGTGCGCTGCTTCGAAAACCGCCGGATGTAGTCCCGCAGGGATTCCCCTGGCTGCTAGTAGCAGCTTCGAAGATCCCAGGAGTTCTCAGGGCGCACGTATGTGCCCTGGAAGTTCCCAGCGAAGGCTTTGACCAGATCGTCCCAGTTGGAGATCTGCGCTGGAGGCAGATGCTCCAGCCAGGCTCGGGAGGCATCAGAGAGGAACAGGGGGAGGTTGCGAATGATGAGATTGTCATCATCCGTTCCACCTAGCTGGCAGGCCAGCCGGTAGTCCGCAAGCCACAGTTCTGGCCTTGTTTCCCCCGAGTACTTGGTGATGGTAGTCGAGGCTCGGAACCGGGTCGAGAACGGCGCCCGTCGTATGGCCCAGCTGAAGGCTTGCTGACCAGGTGGTTCGGGCGAGGGGCTCCGATCCTCCCCACTGTCATAGCGTCCCCCACGCCTGGGGTGGTAGCCTCGGCGCACCTTTTCGTCGAGGTGGGCTCGACGGTCGTGGCGGCGGTGCTCGTTGCCGAGGCGACCCGGGGCCGTAGGCGTCGCGTCCCGCATGCGCCCGGTGTGGACCGAGGCTTCCTGCATGAATCGGGAAGTCGCGACGCGATGCTCCAGTGGGTACCCTTGCCTTCGGGAGGTAGAGCTCTCGGCCCATCGGACCGCGGCATCCTCCAAGAGATTCTTGAGTTCTCCCTGGATACTCCGTCCCTCGATAGTGGATGGCTCCGGCATCGCTCGGAGTAGTATTGCCGCTGCAGCCAGGTTCTGGCCGACTCCACTGGAAGCCAGGGGCAGCCTTGCCCTGGCATCGTCAGTGATACGGCACTGGATGTCCTAGGCCTGATGACGCGCTTCTCCGGCTAGTGCTCGGTCTGCCCACTCCTGCTCGATGTTTTGCCAGAGCTGCACAAGTTGTCCTGCTTCCTCGTCGAGCTTGGCCAGCATCTTGCGGATTTGCTCAAGCTGTGTCTCCTGACCCCCCTGCAGGGACTGGGACCATAGCTAGCTCCCGTAGGATGTCAACGCGAGGCGTTGGCCCAGGGGGATCATCGTCCTCCGGCATACCAAGGTGGTTGCTTTCGTCGTGACCCCCTAGATCGACGTGGAAACATTCGCGACTTGGGCAACAACCTTCGTCGTCAAGGCTGTGGCCATCATTAGAGCAATCAGAGAGGCAATAGTCACATCATGAAGTCTCGCATGGCGCTAGGATTACCGAGCTCGGAGAAATCCCAACCAGAGTCGGGCTCGTCGTCTTCCTCGGAGCCCGGGGGCCCGTAGGTCGAGACGGCCGTTAGTCAGTCCCAGGTCAACCACATATGGTACCCCGGAAGGTTAGGATATGCCTTTATGAAAGCGCTCACCGAAGCAGGATCGCTTGGTGGATCGAAGCTGAATCTAAAAGGCACAGGGTGGAAAACGGATGGTACCTCTCGATCGATGGATAGTGATGAAGTCGCGTCGGAGACATACTGCACCGTTATGTCAGGTACAAGGCTGACACCCAGCAGACCCTTCGCGAGCATGCTGGCGTCATCTGTCTGCTTGGGGTTGGCATGTTGTGGGGAAATGACGCTCGTCGTCGTCTCAGGCGCAAGGTCAACGCCCGACGTGTCCCCCGTTGGGGCACCGGCGTCGTCGACTTGCTCGACAGCCGACGAGGTGCCACCTCCTGCTTGGCCACGGTTGCCCCGCCTTCTTCTCCTACGGCGAGGAAGGCGACGGGATAAACCCGGATGCTGCTCTTCCGCCATGGAGGGAAAACGTCACCGAGTCCGCCGCCGCCGGGCGGGCTGTCGGCCGTCGTTGTCGCTGTCGCGTTGTGGGGGAAGAAGCACCATGTCATAGCTGCCGTCGAGGGGCATGAACTCGAGACTCCCGAAACAGAGCAGCGTCCTGGGCTGAAGAGGTTGCTGGAGACTACCCATCTAGAACTTGACGGGAAGTTGTTCGTCAACACGCAGCAGGCCCCTACCTGGCGCGCCAACTGTCGGCCTTTCGACCCCGGGGGGTCCCTAGACCGACGAGTAAATTGTCGCTGTGGGCCCCAGCCCAGATGGGTTGGCGTGAGATGGGACACAAAGGGGGAAAACCGCGACCTCGTGTTGTCCTGCGCCGGAGTGGATGCGCTTGCAGTAGGGGTTACAAGCGTTCACGAGGGAGAGAGAGAGAGTCCCGCGCGACCACCCCCCTGTATGAGGGCCCTGGCCCTTCCTTTTATAGATGCAAGGAGAGGGTCCAGGTGTACAATGGGGATGTAGCAATATGCTAACGTGTCCGGCAGAGAGGAGCCGGAGCCCTATGTACATGCCAACGTGGTTGTCGGAGAGGTGCTAGAGCCCTGTGTACGCGTCATCGTGGCCGTCGGAGGAGCGTTTGAGCCCTGTAGAAGCACAGCTGTCGGGGCTGTCGGGACCTTGCTGACGTCTTCTTGCTTCCGTAAGGGGCTGAGAGCCACCGTCATCATGGACGCACGAGGGGAGCCATCATTACTTGTTACCGGGGCGAGCCTGGATGGGACGCCGGTCTTGTTTCCCCGTAGCCTGAGCTAGCTAGGGGTAGGGTAATGATGTACCCCCTGCGGCGTGGTCAGCCCAAGCCCGAGGTCGGGCGCGGCGGAGACTCCTCCTGAGGCCGAGGCCAGGGTCGGGCGAGGACGCGATTCCTTCCTAGGTCGAGGTTGAGGCTGGGCCCTGGGGTCGGGCGAGGCGGAGACCACCTTCCGAAGTCGAGGTCGAGGCCGAGCCCTGGGGTCGGGCGAGGCGGAGTCCGTCTTTTGAGGCCGAGGCGGGGGCCGAGCCTTAGGGTCGGGCAAGGTGGAGACTTCTCCTGAGGCTGAGGCTCAAGGTCGGGCGAGGCGGAGCTTCCTGTGGCGCCTGAGGCTGGACTCAGATGCTGTCATCCTCACCCTGGCGGGTGGCACAGCAGTCGGAGAGGGGCGAGCGGCGCTGTTTTTCTGTCAGGTCAGTCAGTGGGAGGGCAATGTGACTGTGGTCACTTTGACCCTGCCGATTGAGGCACACGTGTCAGGATAAGGCGCCAGGCGATCCTTGCATTGAATGCGCCTGCGATACAGTCGGTTGGTGAGGCGATTTGGCCAAGGTTGCTTCAGTACGAAGCCTGCCCGAGCTGGGCTTCGGTCGAGTCGAGGGAGCGCCCGTTGCTTGAGGAGGCCCTCGGGCGTGGCGTGAATCCGTCTGGGACTACTGTTCTCGCCCAAGGCTGGGCTCGGGCAAGGCGAGATCGCGTCCCTTGAGTAGACGAAGCCTTGACCTGAATTACACCCATCAGCCTCTGCAGTTTGCGCTGATGGTGATTACCAGCCGAGTTTAGGAGTCTTGGGGGTACCCCTAATTATGGTACCCGACAATTATGAACCTAATGCAACTGGAATGACTCAATTTGGAGATAAAATGAATTAAATGAGTTTCTAGATTTATTTTTGCACTAAAAATCATTTTCAAAATGAATTCTGAATTTCCTAAGAATATTGGACTGCGGACACAATTTCTAGATAGCACAGGGTCTAAGTTATAAATTTCAGGGACTCAATAGCAATTACTTTACATTGGCCAAGAACGGCGGGTTTATACAAAGAAAAGGCAGGGTCTCTTATGCATAATCCCCGGTCGAAGGGGTACGGGCTGACTTCAGCCGCACGATCAGATATTGAGGGCTGGGATTAGATTAGGTCATCGGCAAACCAGTGCGCATTATGGACTGTCCGATCCGAGATCCGCGGACACGATTTTATTAAGGCTAGATCCCATCACGACCCTTGATTTCTGATCGGATGGACCACGCGCACCAAGGCCGAAGCGGTACACACCAACTAATCATGGTCATCCACACGTCAATCTACGACCCCAGCCCAACCCCCCTTCGATCTAATCAGGATCATCGAAACAAGATCCAACCGTCATGGCTCATCTCCTACCTCTGGTCTGAAACGCAATGGCGCATAGGCATCCCCACGGCGGAGCTTCCGCCGGAGCTCCAGATTCGGTGCTCCCGAAGTCCAAATCTGAGAAACCGCGTGCGCAACACGAACAGCAGGTCAAGGCGAATAAGATGGAGTGCACCATACCGTGGATTATCGTGGTGGGGAAGCCAGCCGCGCGGAGGTGAAGGTCTGCAGCGGCATAAAATCTCCGGTGAGAAATTCCGCCGTTCGCTGACCGCCTCCGGGCTTGAAAATGCCACGAACAGGTCCCTAAGGCTCCAGCGACTACCTCCGTATCCTCCCCGCGACCAACGCTAAGGCTCTGCTCGATTCTGATCATGGCGGCGACATGCTCTCCCTCTCTCCTCTCCTGGCACGACGTTGGCGACATCGTCTGTGACGAGTCCCTGGTGGGCACGAGCTAGGCGATTAGGGGAGGGCCGCATGGGCAGGAATATATGCGCATGGATGAGGATCCTCCCAGGCGGAGTCCACACGAACGGCGAGATCCGCGATGAGTTTGGTAGGCATGCACGCGGCTTCACAGTAAACCCAGAGGGAGGTTGCAGCTGACCGCATGGGCCCCACCTATCTGAGACCCAACACGACGCGCATGCAGCCGAGCGAGGATCAGGTGAGTGGGATCCGCATGGCAACGACTCCACGCGCGTGGGGTGACTGTTGCTGAGGAGTTGGGCCAGGAGCGCGCTGGGCTAAGTGGTGGGTTGGACCAAAACTGAGGGATTCGGCCCACGCAAGTTTTTCTTCTTTCTTTTTCTTTTCTATTTCAGTTTCCATTTGTTTTAACTATTTTAAATTTAAATGAGTTACCAATTCAAATGTAGATGCAACAACTAGGAAAATCCAGCATGTGACTAAACATATTCATACCCTTACTTTTTATCTATGCAGATACTTTAAATATGTGATGCACACATATATTCAAAATTTGTTTGAATAGCTCATTCAAAAATTTAGTATTTATTATGCATTTTCCTCAACATAAAATAGTTTTACCCTTTTTCATATGATTTAATTCCCAGGGAATAATCTTATCAATTAGTTAGTTTTAAGAACATTTATAATTATTTAAATAGGTTTCAAGTTACATCCTGGCCTTTAGTGACAAACATATTTATCCTATGAGATGTAATTTCGAAGATGAGAGAAATATTGTTATTTTATTACAATTCTTTGGGGGGGAAACCTAAATCCCGAAAATAGAATTTTGGGTTATTACAAATCCTACCACCTTAACAGAAATCTCGTCCTCGAGATTTGTAAGAAAAGGGATACAAATGGATTGGTTTGTAATTTAGCTTTAGTCTATAATTGGTTCAAAAGTCCAAAGTCTCATTTTCTTTGTCAATAGTGGGTGATTATTAGAGCATAGGTATCCAGCTACTTATTATGTAGGATATAAGCTGGACAGGTTAAGGTAAGAAAGATTTATGGCAAGGAAAAGACTTCATCCGAAATGTTTAAGTCTTGATTCATCTCGAGATTCGCTTTGACTGTTATATCCTTCCTTGTTGATGTTGATCTTTTCATCTCCGGTCTTGGTCTCATTGATTCGAGGTTAGTGTATATCATCATGGTTGGGGAATATGGTTAAGATAGGTATGGGCGAGATAGACTACATGATGTAGGTCAAGAGTTTGCTGGATGTTAGGTGGGGATAGATAGATTATGCAATCCATCATAACTCTACTGGTTGGGTTAGCTCTTCTACTCACAGTTGAGTTGGTTTAATGCACTAATTTTTGGTTTAAGTGCATGAGGGAAGAACAAGGTTTATAGGAGTAGGATCTAGTTTATTTCACTAGTGTTAACTTGTTAAGTGACTCACATTAGATTGAATAAACTCTAGATTAGTATAAGTTGAGTGTATTATGTCAAATTTTAGTTGGGTGACTTTGCTTTAGGTTGGGCTTGGAAAAAAACAATGATATATATCATTGGGAATATGTAGATCAAGCTGGTAGATTAGAATCTCTCTCCTCTTTTTTTATGGATAGGTTAGGCAATTTATCAAGAATGTGTAGGTCATTGGTATTTGGCCGAGTTGGTCGAGTTAACCTAAGTCACCAGTTTAGGCTTAAGTGAATTAGGAGTATGGCCTTATCCTTTGTACCAGCACTAAGTAATTCAATCTAGATGAGATCATATTAGGTTAGATAGGTCTACTAGGGTAGAATAAATATTATTATGGTATGTTATAATCTTTTTGATAAGATGGATTATATGGTGTAGGTAAGTCAGAAACTCGGTTAGGTTAAAACAGAGGGTTATGCAATCATCGGATGATTAAGGTAGTTGCATGAGGCCGAGTTGGTCTGTCATTCTTAATTTAGTGCAGAGTGAATTAAATTAAAACATATTTTATAGGAGTAGAGTCTTATTTATTTTATCGGTATTATCCTTCTTGTTAAGCAACCTACATTAGATTAGCTCCACTTTAGCCTTCGTTAGGTTAGATTAATCTATCACATTAGATCAGATCTAAGTTATATTTGTGTGGCTAGATTAGACTAGATAAGATCTCATTATTTTGGATTAGATCCTGGTTGTTACTTTAGGATGAGATAGGTAAAGTGGTTAGGAAAGACGAATCTTTCAAGATAGGATGAATTTATTAAGATAAGAGAGAATCTTTTAAAATAAGATGGATCTATTAAGATAAGAGAGAGTCTTTTAAGATAAGATGGATCTATTAGGCTTGATATATTCGAGTGGGGGTATTCTTAGTTGGTCTAGTTTATCTTAAAAACAATTTATGAGGATAAGATAATTTTTTAACATAAGATAAACTTATTAGGATAAGTTAGAATCCTTTAAGTTAAGAGGAATCTATTTTAAATAGATGCACTTTAATGGAGGATAATCTAGGTTGTTTAGTTATCTTATGAATTTTATTTATTTATATTTATGCTTATATGTATATGCAGGTGTAATTGTGGACATTACTCCACAACTCATCACACTCAATCAAAGATCCAAATCAGACAAGTATCATAAGAACAAACATTCAAGTGTATAGATACCTACAAAAATAATTTTTGTTTTTGTTCCTAAGATGAGGTCTCCTATTCCTAGAAGTCACTTTAGGTGCTGGATTTCAAAGTGTGAAATCCACATTTGTCTTTGGAAGTGAAATGGTAAGAGTAATCAGAGTAAAGCAGCAGTGGATGAGAAAAGATTAAGGAAAGTTTAGAAAGGATCAGAGTAGCAAAGGTAAGTAGATAATGGTTGTCCAGTTCTATCTAGGTTTCGTCCTACAATCAACATTCCTCTGATACCACTTATGTCACACCCGGATTTAAGGGATAAAGCCGAATGTGTCTCATATGTGCGCCAAGGAAGAACAACACATATAATAACAGAGTGCATAGAGATAAATGTCATAAATATCATAAATGTAATTATTACATATCGGAAGTCTTACAAAATAAATGATAATAATAAAACGAACTAAATATTATTTCTCTAGCGCCACAAAGCTGACTGGGAGACGCCACCTAGATCAAGTCAAACTCCTCGTTAGGCGGCTCCTCTTCGACCACCTGTCTTCTCCTATGGGGGTGTGAGACAGCAAGGGTGAGCTCACATATGTTCATCGCTCAACAAGTTGTGGGAAATAATGTGCGTGAACTCGCCAAAGGTGTGAGTTCATGTGAAGTGTAAGGATGATCAATAAATAAAGGTTAAAGCTGAGCATTGCTTTTATAAGTTGGTCAAAATTTTATTAGAAAATATTAAGTGTAAGTAAATACCAAACCATAGTAATAATAAATAAAAATAATAATAAATAATCCCAATGCGTTGCAAATGACAAATTGAATTTAATTCCATGAATTAATCATGTGAGTGTCCAAGCTGCTCATGACCGTGAGCATGGCTAGTATACCAGTTTTACACTCTGCAGAGGTTGCGCATCTTTACCCATAAGTTGTGTTACTCATCTGCCACAGGGTTGATCGGACCCCATACACCTCTACCAAAGAAGCGAGGCAAGGTACCACTACGAAGCCTTTACAAAGTTCCGCTAGCTTCAGAAAACCCACTACAGTTTCTAGGAAGCTCCAGTGCAGGGATCCCTTGCCTGACCGCCATCGCAGCAAAATCAACACAAGGACCTCCCTACACTGACCACTCCTCTACTGCCCTTGCCCCTATTAGGTAAGATAGTCCTCCACTAGCTTTCCTAGTTAGTCAGCCAAGGGCGTCCCATACCACCCTTGTGGTAGCACTGTTTTCCCGGGTGTTTCTCCATGTTCCCATTAACATAATGATCTTATCATGAATAGTAAATAATAAACTGATAACAAAAGTGTGAACATGAGTAATGTATACCTCCATACCCAAAACCACATAAAGCAATATCATGTACTACCCAAAAATTCAGTGGTAAAACAAGGTATAAAGATAGCCAAACTAGGATAACCTATTGGGTCCCATCAAAATTAACCTATGCAGATCATTATGATTAATAAGAACATGACTGGGTAAAAAGAAATGATAAAGGGCACAACTTGCCTGGGACTTATGATTCCAGGTACCAACTTGCTCTTCAGGTGACTCGTGACCTCACTGCTAAACGTAGCAATACAAACAAACATGGTATAGGCAAAATTAACATTGCACGAAACATAATAACAAACTGCATAATAATAATCTACGCGTCGCTACGAGATCGTGGGTTCGAGAATGGCTAAAATCGGAGTTACGGTCATCAAGTTATGATGTGATTAAATGATTAAAACTAGGTTTTATGTTTATTTTATAAATCAAGAGAAAATATAACCTAAAGTAGTAATTAATTCAACTTTAATCTAAATTATAAATTAACCATAGATCATATTTTAGTAGATTATAATGATAGGCAAATTAACAAGACTTACCAACATAAGTTAAATAAAGATATAATTATAAAAGAATGAGACATGGTACAATAAATGTTGTTATTGCATAGTAAATATTCATATGGAGCTAACGCAACTGGAATGGGTCAATTCGGAGTTAAAATGGGGAAGTTATGAATTTCTAAAGATTTAAGTGTGGGGTACAAAAGGAATTAAGTGCATAGTTTTATCCTAGATTTCATGATAGAATAAAATTACTAGATGATAAACAATATTATTATGAACCTAATGCAACTGGAATGACTTAATTTGGAGTTAAAATGAATTAAATATGAATTAAATAAGTTTCTAGATTTATTTTTGCACTAAAAATCATTTTCTAAATAAATTCTGAATTTCCTAAGAATTCTGGACTGCGGACACAATTTCTAGATAGCACCGAGTCTAAGTTATAAATTCTAGGGACTCAATAGCAATTACTTTACATTGGCCGAGGACGGCGGGTTTATACAAACAAAAGACAGGGTCTCATGCATAATCCCCGACCGAAGGGGTACGGGCTGACTTCAGCCGCAGATCAGATATTGAGGGCTGGGATTAGATTAGGTCTTCGGCAAACCGGTGCGCAATGTGGGTTGTCCGATCCGAGATCCGCGGACACGATTTTATTAAGGCTAGATCCCATCGCGACCCTTGATTTCCGATCGGATGGACCACGCGCACCAAGGCCAAAGCGGTACGCACCAACTAATAGTGGTCGTCCACAAGACAATCTACGGCCCCAGCCCAACCCCCCTCCGATCTAATCAGGATCATCGAAACAAGATCCAACCACCACGGCTCATCTCCTATGTCCGGTCAAAGACGTAGCGGTGCACAGGCATCCCCACGGTGGAGCTTCCGCCGGAGCTCCAGATTCAGCGCTCCCGAAGTCCAAATTCGAGAAACCGCGCGCAACACGAACAACAGGTCAAGACGAATACGATGGAGTGCACCATACCATGGATTATCGCGACGGAGAAGCCAGCCGCGCGGAGGTGCAGGTCTGCGGCGGCGTAAAACCTCCATGAGAAATTCCGCCATTCGCCGACCGCCTCCAGGCTTGAAAACGCCACGAACAGGTCCCTGAGTCTCCAGCGACTACCTTCGTATCCTCCCCGCGACCAACGCTATGGATCTGCTCGATTCTGATCATGGCGGCGACATGTTTTCTCTCCTCTCCTGGCCCGGCGCTGGTGGCATCGTCCGTGAGGAGTCCCTGGTGGGCGCGAGCTAGGCGATTAGGGGAGGACCGCATGGGCAGGCATATATGCGCAGGGATGAGGATCCTCCCAGCTAGAGTCCACACGAATGGCGAGATTCACTGTGAGTTCGGTAGGCATGCACGAGGCTTCACGGTAAACCCGGAGGGAGGTTGTAGCTGACTGCATGGGCCCCACCTGTCTGAGACCCAACACGACGCGCGCGCAGCCGAGCGGGGATCAGGTGAGTGGGACCCGCACGGCAACGACTCTGCACGCGTGGGCTGGCTGTTGCTGAGGAGTTGGGCCAGGAGCGCGCTGGGCTACATGGCGGGTTAGGCCAAAACTGAGCGATTCCGCCCACGCAAGTTTTTCTCCTTTCTTTTTCTTTTCTATTTCAGTTTCCATTTGTTTTAACTATTTTAAATTTAAATGGGTTACCAATTCAAATGTAGATGCAACCACTAGGAAAATCCAGCATGTGACTAAACATATTCATACCAATACTTTTTATCTATGCAGATATTTTAAATATGTAATGCACACATATATTCAATATTTGTTTGAATAGCTCATTCAAAAATTTAGTATTTATTACACATTTCCTCAACATAAAATAGTTTTACCCTTTTTTCATATGATTTAATTCCCAGGGAATAATCTTATCAATTAGTTAGTTTTAGGAACATTTATAATTATTTAAATAGGTTTCAAGTTACATCCCGGTCTTTAGTGACAAACATATTTATCCTATGATATGTAATTGTAACACCCGGATTTTAGGGGTCCAAAACCCGGGCGCTAACATAAACACCAGGTATGCTGGGACCAAGTCTCACACATATGATGTATAGTGGCACAGGATCGAATGTCACATCTTTATATATAACAGGAGTTCTATACAAAATAAATAATTACATTATAGAGAGACAACGGTCCAGCAACCCAAAGTTGACTGGGAGACGACGACCTAGACCTCTCACGAACTCATCACAGCATCCTCCAAGCGCTTCATCCTGCGGTACCTGTTCTTGACCTGTGGGGTGTGTGAGACAGCAAGAGTGAGCTCACATACGTTCATCGCTCAACAAGTTGTGGGGAATAATGTGCATGAACTCGCCAAAGGTGGGAGCTCACGTGAAGTGTAAGGCTTACCAAAGAGGATGGTTAGAGCTGAGCATTGCTTTTAAAGTTGGTCAAAATTTTATTAGCAATTACTAAGTATAAGTAAATACCAGCCCAATTAAATAGTAGAACAAAAGTAACAACTTCACCTGCGATGCAATGCATATGACCGATTGAGTTTAAGTTTCATAATTTAACCATGTGAGTGTCCGAGCTGCTCATGACCGTGAGCACGGCTAGTATACCAGTTTTACACTCTGCAGAGGTTGCGCATCTTTACCCACAAGTCATGTTACCCATCTGCCAAGGGATCGCGACTTCCCATACACCTCTACCGAGGAGGCGAGGCAGGGTAACACTACGAGGCCTTTACAAAGTTCCACTAGCTTCAGAAAACCCGCTACAGTTTATAGGAAGTTCCAATGCAGGAATCCCTTGCAGGACCGCCATCGCAGCAAAATCCTCCCGAGGGCCTCCCTACACTGACCACTCCCCTACTGCCCTTGCCCCTTTCGGGTAAGGTAGTCTTCCACTAGCTTTCCTAATTAATCAGCCAAGGGCGTCCCATTCCACCCTTGTGGTAGCACTGTTTTCTCGGGTGGTTCTCCATGTTCCAATTAACATAATGATCTTAACATGAACCATAAATAACAACTGATAACAAAAGTATAATCATGAATAGTGTAATCTTCATACCCAAAACCACATATAGCACTAGCAAGTACTACCCAGAAAGTTCAGTGGTAAACAAGGTATAAAGATAGACAAACTAGGGTAACCTATTGGGTCCCATCAAAATTAACCTATGCAGATCATTATGATTAATTAGAACATGAGTGGGTGAAAAGAAGTGATCAAGGGCACAACTTGCCTGAGACTTGAGAATCCAGGTACCAACTTGCTCTTCAGATGACACGTGACCTCGCTCTAGTCGTAGCAATACAAACAAACATTGTATAGGCAAAATTACCATTACACCAAACATAAATACAAACTGAATAATAATGATCTACGCGGTGCTACGACATCGTAGGAACAAGAATCACTAAATTTGGAGTTATAGTTATGAAGTTATGGTTTTTCGAAGATCCACGCGGTTAAATATAGAATAGACTAAGTGCAACATTTTAACCTATATTTCATGACAACACAAAGTTACCAGATGATAATACATATTGTTGTGGGACTAATACAACTAGAATGGATCAAAACGGAGTTACGATTATTGAGTTATGAATTTCTGAAGTTATTTAGCACCTAGAATAGATTAATTCAAATGAACAATTTTAATTCAAGTTTTATGGCTATACAAAGGTACTAGGTGGTAAACAATATTAATACAAAATTATTGCAACTGAAATGACTCAATTTGGAGTTAAAATGAATTTAATATGAATTAAATAAGTTTCTGGATTTATTTTATACTAAAAACCCATTTTCTGATTTATTTTATTAATCTGGAGTTTTATTTGGACTGTGGGCACGATTTTCTGAAGGTTCAGGGGGTTCTGTGTAAATTCTAGGACCTTATTGTAATGCTTTTAATGCTGTATTGGATGGCGGGTTGGTTTTACAAAAATGGAGGGGTTCTTTTGTAAGTTATCCTGGTGAAGGGGTATCGTGATATCTCGTCCATCAGATCAGAATCTGGCGGCCCAGATTAGATCACATGAGTATGCAACGCGGACCCTCAGATTAAAATCCTGCGGTCAGGGTATTATGAAAATGGGATCTAATCTCGGTCATTGACCTACCATCCTACGGCTCAGATTTATTTGACGAAGAGGTACCTTGGAATCGAATCTCATCCATTGGCCGGAGATCCAACGGTGCACGCGGGTTCTCCTACCTTACGCCTGTAGCCGAGCCATAGTCACGGTAGCGAGATTGGCAGAGCTCGCCATCAGAGCCCGAGACCACGGCCCGAAGCCCCGAACGCCACTACCCGGAACCTACATGACAACGAACAGTGGAAGAACTCACCGACCAAATCCCGATCAAGTCGCGACGGCGGCAGCAGAGGCACCACCCCACGGTGCGCGGCGGTCCTACGACGGTGATGATTTCCGGCCACCAACTCCGGGGGCCTGGACGCTCCTCTCCGCTCGATGATGCTCGAGTACGTGCGGCGCGGATGAGGAGTTGACCCAGGTGCCAAAGATCGCGGTAAGGCCCTCATCGTTTTCCTCTCTCTCCCTTCTCTTGGTTCGCTCTACCCGTATGGGACCATGGCTGCGGCATGGGATTCAAGGGGCGAGGCCCAGACTTATATATCCCCGATGGAGGCCGAAACATCCCAACAACCCCGCGAGATTGGATCCGATAAAAGGGGCTGGGACCCTGCCGACTGTTGCGTGGAGTTCGTTCACGGGGCGCGCGAGCATGGGGAGAAGACGGGCCTGCCAGTGGACCCCGCACGTCAGTGGCCATCAGTCAGCGGCGTGGCGCGTTGGAGAGATGGGCCGTTCGGGAGGGCCCAGCGACCAGTGCACCAGAGCAAGCGCGCGTCCGAGCAGGCTGGCAACGTGGGAAAACGCGAGGTGCGCGAGTTGGGCCGGCGGGGCGCGTTTCAGCCCACCAGGCGAAGTGAAGAGGGAGTGGGCGTGGGCCGTTGGTGAGGAATTGGCCCAACACGGTTCTATTTTTATTATCCCTTTTTTATTTCCTGTTTGTAGTTCTTAATTTCAAATCCAAGTTAAATTCAAATCTGTGTTTATAATTTGGGGTAAATGTTCAGTTAAAACACCAGCTTGATATGCCAAGTTTATCTGTTTCACATGTTAATCATTTATCTAGGCAAACAATGCTCCAGAATATGTAGCATCAACCTAATTTGCTCATTGTTAAAACTATTTTTTTAAACCAATAACATTATCTCTCTCTACATACACGCCATAAATAAGAAAAGATTTATTTTAGTAAAGTAACTTCTAATGTGTATCATTCGTTAAAAGGTGATTTCACTTACCCTCCATAAGAATGTCACTCAAACTAAAAATAATAATAATCTAATTCATTTGAAGATCTTTCCACTTTTCATTTAGTTTCTTTTACTTTCTTTATTTATTTATTTGTTATGTTAACCCATATAATTCCATTAATCAAATATGCACAAAGAAGAGAAAACCAATTAACTCCCAAGGGTTCCATAATCCCGAGATACCCACTTATAAACATATTTATTTATTTATAACCTTATCTTTCTTTGATACAAATTTTTGGGCTCTACAAATCCTACCCCCCTTAAAAATAATCTCGTCCTCGAGATTTGTAAGGAACATGATACAACAAATTTAGCTTGTAGTCTAGATTTCAGTTTCTAGCTAGTTCAAAAATCAAGAGTTTTTTTTTAGTTAGTTATTAGGAGAGCATAGGTATATATGGTTATAAACACTTTATTATGCAGGATAAAAGATATCTTTTAAAGCCTATATAGGTTTGGGCAAGAAAGAGTGGGGTAAAGAAAGACTCCATCCAGGATCGTGGATCTTGATTCATCTGGCGATTCAACTTGATCTTTGAAGACTTGAGTTGGTGCTCATCCTTCCTTGATGAAGTTGATCATCTTCTTCGGTCTTGTCTCATTGATTAGGAGTTAGTGTATATTATTGGACTGGGAATATGGTTAATATAGGTATGGATGAGATAGACTTCATGATGTAGGTCAAAAGTTTGTTTGATGTTAGGTGGTGGTTGATAGATTATGCAATCCATTAAGACTCTATTGATTGGGGTAAGTTATGTAACTTGTTATATAGATCGAGTTATTATGTATGGCCAAGTTGATATAAGTCTCCAAATTAGGTTTAAGTGATTTTATGAGTATGGCCTTATCCTTTCTACCAGCATTAAGTAACTCACACTAGATTAGACCATATTAAATTAGGTATGATCTAGATTAGACTAGTTTAGGTTGGATAGCTCTACTAGGGTAGGATATATATTGTTAGGATATCTTTTGATGGAATATATGGTGTAAGAAGTCAGAATCTCTATTAGGTTAAAACAGAGGCGTTGTGCAACCATCTGACGGGTAAGGTAGTTGCATATGGTCAAGTAGTTGTATATGGTCAAGTTAGTCTATGGCACCAATTTAGGTTAACACATTTTTTTATAGGAGTAAGGTCTAATTTATTTCACTAGTATTATCTAACATGTTTGATAAGTCACTTTAGATTAGATCATATTAGGTTAGATGAGATCTAAATTAGATTGGTATGACTAGTTTAACTAGATAAGATCTAATTAATTTGCATTAGATCATGGTTGATAAACTAGGGTGGATAAGTATGCCTATTAGGATAAGATGGATTCATAAAGATAAGATAAAATCTTTTGAGGTCAGTTAGATTTATTAGGATAAGATAGAATCTTTTCAAGTCAAGATGAATCTATTAATAGTAATAGAGTATCTTTTAAGATAAGATGGATCTATTAAGATAAGAGAGAATCTTTTAAGCCAAGATGGATCTATTTAAAATATATACACTTTAATGGAGGATAATCTAGATTGTTTGAATTTTATTTATATTTATACCTATATGTATATGCAGATGTAATTGTGGACATTACTCCACAACCCATCACACTCAATCAAAGATCCAAATCAGACATGTATCGCAAGAACAAGCACTCAAGCGTATAGATATCTATAAAAATAGTTTTGTTTTTGTTTCTAAGAATAGGTTTCCTATTCCTAAAGGTCACTTTAGGCACAGGATTTCAAAGTGTGGAATCCACATTTGTCTTTAGAAGGAAAAGATAAGAATAATCAGAGTAAAGCGGAAATAGATTAAGACAAGTTTAGAAAAGAACCAGAGTAGCAAAGGTAAGTAGGTAAGGGTTGTCCAGTTCTATCTAGGTTTCGTCCTACAGTCAACATTCCTCTGATACCACTTCTGTAACACCCGGATTTTAGGGGTCCAAAACCCGGGCGCTAACATAAACACCAGGTATGCTGGGACCAAGTCTCACACATATGATGTATAGTGGCACAGGATCGAATGTCACATCTTTATATATAACAGGAGTTCTATACAAAATAAATAATTACATTATAGAGAGACAACGGTCCAGCAACCCAAAGTTGACTGGGAGACGACGACCTAGACCTCTCACGAACTCATCACAGCATCCTCCAAGCGCTTCATCCTGCGGTACCTGTTCTTGACCTGTGGGGTGTGTGAGACAGCAAGAGTGAGCTCACATACGTTCATCGCTCAACAAGTTGTGGGGAATAATGTGCATGAACTCGCCAAAGGTGGGAGCTCACGTGAAGTGTAAGGCTTACCAAAGAGGATGGTTAGAGCTGAGCATTGCTTTTAAAGTTGGTCAAAATTTTATTAGCAATTACTAAGTATAAGTAAATACCAGCCCAATTAAATAGTAGAACAAAAGTAACAACTTCACCTGCGATGCAATGCATATGACCGATTGAGTTTAAGTTTCATAATTTAACCATGTGAGTGTCCGAGCTGCTCATGACCGTGAGCACGGCTAGTATACCAGTTTTACACTCTGCAGAGGTTGCGCATCTTTACCCACAAGTCATGTTACCCATCTGCCAAGGGATCGCGACTTCCCATACACCTCTACCGAGGAGGCGAGGCAGGGTAACACTACGAGGCCTTTACAAAGTTCCACTAGCTTCAGAAAACCCGCTACAGTTTATAGGAAGTTCCAATGCAGGAATCCCTTGCAGGACCGCCATCGCAGCAAAATCCTCCCGAGGGCCTCCCTACACTGACCACTCCCCTACTGCCCTTGCCCCTTTCGGGTAAGGTAGTCTTCCACTAGCTTTCCTAATTAATCAGCCAAGGGCGTCCCATTCCACCCTTGTGGTAGCACTGTTTTCTCGGGTGGTTCTCCATGTTCCAATTAACATAATGATCTTAACATGAACCATAAATAACAACTGATAACAAAAGTATAATCATGAATAGTGTAATCTTCATACCCAAAACCACATATAGCACTAGCAAGTACTACCCAGAAAGTTCAGTGGTAAACAAGGTATAAAGATAGACAAACTAGGGTAACCTATTGGGTCCCATCAAAATTAACCTATGCAGATCATTATGATTAATTAGAACATGAGTGGGTGAAAAGAAGTGATCAAGGGCACAACTTGCCTGAGACTTGAGAATCCAGGTACCAACTTGCTCTTCAGATGACACGTGACCTCGCTCTAGTCGTAGCAATACAAACAAACATTGTATAGGCAAAATTACCATTACACCAAACATAAATACAAACTGAATAATAATGATCTACGCGGTGCTACGACATCGTAGGAACAAGAATCACTAAATTTGGAGTTATAGTTATGAAGTTATGGTTTTTCGAAGATCCACGCGGTTAAATATAGAATAGACTAAGTGCAACATTTTAACCTATATTTCATGACAACACAAAGTTACCAGATGATAATACATATTGTTGTGGGACTAATACAACTAGAATGGATCAAAACGGAGTTACGATTATTGAGTTATGAATTTCTGAAGTTATTTAGCACCTAGAATAGATTAATTCAAATGAACAATTTTAATTCAAGTTTTATGGCTATACAAAGGTACTAGGTGGTAAACAATATTAATACAAAATTATTGCAACTGAAATGACTCAATTTGGAGTTAAAATGAATTTAATATGAATTAAATAAGTTTCTGGATTTATTTTATACTAAAAACCCATTTTCTGATTTATTTTATTAATCTGGAGTTTTATTTGGACTGTGGGCACGATTTTCTGAAGGTTCAGGGGGTTCTGTGTAAATTCTAGGACCTTATTGTAATGCTTTTAATGCTGTATTGGATGGCGGGTTGGTTTTACAAAAATGGAGGGGTTCTTTTGTAAGTTATCCTGGTGAAGGGGTATCGTGATATCTCGTCCATCAGATCAGAATCTGGCGGCCCAGATTAGATCACATGAGTATGCAACGCGGACCCTCAGATTAAAATCCTGCGGTCAGGGTATTATGAAAATGGGATCTAATCTCGGTCATTGACCTACCATCCTACGGCTCAGATTTATTTGACGAAGAGGTACCTTGGAATCGAATCTCATCCATTGGCCGGAGATCCAACGGTGCACGCGGGTTCTCCTACCTTACGCCTGTAGCCGAGCCATAGTCACGGTAGCGAGATTGGCAGAGCTCGCCATCAGAGCCCGAGACCACGGCCCGAAGCCCCGAACGCCACTACCCGGAACCTACATGACGACGAACAGTGGAAGAACTCACCGACCAAATCCCGATCAAGTCGCGACGGCGGCAGCAGAGGCACCACCCCACGGTGCGCGGCGGTCCTACGACGGTGATGATTTCCGGCCACCAACTCCGGGGGCCTGGACGCTCCTCTCCGCTCGATGATGCTCGAGTACGTGCGGCGCGGATGAGGAGTTGACCCAGGTGCCAAAGATCGCGGTAAGGCCCTCATCGTTTTCCTCTCTCTCCCTTCTCTTGGTTCGCTCTACCCGTACGGGACCATGGCTGCGGCATGGGATTCAAGGGGCGAGGCCCAGACTTATATATCCCCGATGGAGGCCGAAACATCCCAACAACCCCGCGAGATTGGATCCGATAAAAGGGGCTGGGACCCTGCCGACTGTTGCGTGGAGTTCGTTCACGGGGCGCGCGAGCATGGGGAGAAGACGGGCCTGCTAGTGGACCCCGCACGTCAGTGGCCATCAGTCAGCGGCGTGGCGCGTTGGAGAGATGGGCCGTTCGGGAGGGCCCAGCGACCAGTGCACCAGAGCAAGCGCGCGTCCGAGCAGGCTGGCAACGTGGGAAAACGCGAGGTGCGCGAGTTGGGCCGACGGGGCGCGTTTCAGCCCACCAGGCGAAGTGAAGAGGGAGTGGGCGTGGGCCGTTGGTGAGGAATTGGCCCAACACGGTTCTATTTTTATTATCCCTTTTTTATTTCCTGTTTGTAGTTCTTAATTTCAAATCCAAGTTAAATTCAAATCTGTGTTTATAATTTGGGGTAAATGTTCAGTTAAAACGCCAGCTTGATATGCCAAGTTTATCTGTTTCACATGTTAATCATTTATCTAGGCAAACAATGCTCCAGAATATGTAGCATCAACCTAATTTGCTCATTGTTAAAACTATTTTTTTAAACCAATAACATTATCTCTCTCTACATACACGCCATAAATAAGAAAAGATTTATTTTAGTAAAGTAACTTCTAATGTGTATCATTCGTTAAAAGGTGATTTCACTTACCCTCCATAAGAATGTCACTCAAACTAAAAATAATAATAATCTAATTCATTTGAAGATCTTTCCACTTTTCATTTAGTTTCTTTTACTTTCTTTATTTATTTATTTGTTATGTTAACCCATATAATTCCATTAATCAAATATGCACAAAGAAGAGAAAACCAATTAACTCCCAAGGGTTCCATAATCCCGAGATACCCACTTATAAACATATTTATTTATTTATAACCTTATCTTTCTTTGATACAAATTTTTGGGCTCTACAGTAATTTTGAAGATGAGAGAAATATTGTTATTTTATTACAATTCTTTTGGGGAAAAACCTAAATCCCGAAAATAGAATTTTGGGTTATTACAATTTTATCCTTTTAAAATCATTTTCTTTACTTATTATATACCTTCCCAAGAACTTGAGTGGTGGCTTCAATATTTCAAAAGTCTAGGGTTAGGTTTATAAAATCCAGGGTTGTTTTGTGATAATTCATAAATGTATAAGAACGGCGGTTTGATTATGTAGAATTATGGGGTCTCTTATGCAATTTTTACATGACCGAAAGGGTATCGGCGAAGATCAGTCGTTGGATCCGAAATCGATGGCACAAATTATATATTCTCTTTAGGTGAACCGGTATGCGTTTATGGCCACAGGATCTAGGATCCGTGGTCCAAAATCGTCCACGCCAGCTTCTCATCCACAGCCCTCGATTCCCCGATCCACGATCCAGATTCCATGGGCTGAAAGGGGATCGCTACGCTCAATCCGAGCCGTCCCACCGAGAGTCAACAGCCTGAAACTCGAGCTAATCTCGGCCTTTAGCTACAAGTCCACGGCGGTGATGCCTTCATCTACCTCCCTCACAGGAACGCGGCGGCACAACAAGACAGCACGGCGATGCCCTGCCTGTGGTGTTTTGGGTCCGACCGCGCACCCGGGGTTGCCCCTCAAGGTGCTTTTTGGAGTAGGACGGTGTTATCGACTGTAGCTCAATGGTTCGTGCTAGTTGCACGAGAAACAGTGGACAGTTGTGTACAGGTTCGGGCCGCTTTGAGATGCGTAACACCCTACGTCCTAGTGTGAGCACTTTATGTGGTGGGTTACAAAGAGGTTCTCTAGTATTGGAAACGTAGAGAGCTAGCGTGGGTGGCTAAGTAGAATGAGGTCGATCGTCTTGAAGGGGTGCCCCCTAGGCCTTATATACTCGACCGTGGGGCATTACATGTGGATATGATAACAACGTGTGCCTAAGTAATAGTGAACTAACTGAGTTTATCTCCCTATAATTTAGTCGACTCATCCTCGCTCAGTTCCGATGTACGGGGCCCCTGCGCGGGAAGGTCGGGTCACCGTTGTGATCACTGCTCAAATCCATCGGGCCGTCTGGGCCTGCGTCAATCCAGTCTTGTGTCAATCCGCCTTATTGGACGCTCCTCCTAGGCCCACGAAGGGATGACCTCACGAACTATTGGGCCCACGGGCCTTTCATGAGGTCTTTTATCCTTCTGGTGGACCCGGGGGATATCTGTCCCCCACAAGCCCTCGATCTTTGGGTTGATTTTGAAATAACCGGCCCAAAGATCCTAGGTCCAGCTTGCAGTCTCTAATTTTACCAAGAAATGCCTTGGAAATAAGCCTGCCGGGTCACTACTTCTGAACTCTGAGTGATTCGGTAAAAACGATCTTTTACTGTCTTCTTCCACTATTACTCCTCGAAATTTGGCGTTCTGTCTTTGGTTTATGCCTCAGAGGTCAGCATTTTGCACTGTAGAACTTTGAAGTTCATTGGGTGCACCGAAGGTGCACCCAATGGGTGTAGCCCCCGAGCTTCGAGTGGATTTTTGCAGATAATCCACTCGAAGGTCTTCATTTCAAGTCTTCTCAAAAATTACTTTTATCTTCCACCAGTGCTTTTTCAGAGGTCAGCCTTGCCTTAGTTTTGCCGTATGCTTTAGAGGTTAGCATTTTGTCTTTCAGGGATGATTATTCATTGGGTGCACCGTAGGTGCACCCAATGGGTGTAGCCCCCGAGCTTTGAGTGGATTATTGAAAATAATCCACTCGAAGGTCTTCGTTTCCTGCTGTTTTTGAGAAATCATCCTTTTCTTTTGTCGAATTCCTTAGAGATCAGCATTATATCATTAACGTTATGCTTTAGAGGCCAGCATAAATTTTTGTCTTTGAAGCCAAGTACGCGATCTGCCCATATCTTTCTAGGTCTGGCAATTTATTTGATCTGCGACTGATTGGACGTTCGATAGACGGCCTTTGGCTAGTCTTCATATCACTTCGTGCTTCAATGCTTCTGTCGATTAGACTTGTACCTCATCGGCTATATTTGGCTTTCCTCTGATATCTGTTGATATCCTCCTTTTGTCTTGAGGTATTCATTGCGTATACTGTGAGGGCTGGCGGAGACAACAACGTCCCTGCCCCTGAAGAGAATGAAGTTGTGATTTACCAAAGCTTCTTCAAGGCTGGACTTCGGTTCCCTTTGAGTAAGTTTGTAGTTGAAGTCCTGAAGATCTACCAAATCTTCCTTCATCAGATCACCCCCGAAGCCATAATAAGGATGGGGATTTTTGTCTGGGTAGTAAGAAGTCAAGGGCTAGAGCCAAGCGTGAAATGCTTCTGTAGTATGCACGAATTTCTATATGAGACGAAGGCTATGGGTAAAGAACAGTACCACACCAACTTCGGTTGTTATGGATTTATTGCCCGTCCCAACCAAGCCACCCAGTGCCAACATTTCGGAAGAGATGGCCCAGAGCTAGGATGAAAGAATGGTTTTATGTGAAGAATGATTTGACAGCGAGGGAAGACATTAAGGAAGTTATCATGCGACCCATATGGTCCTGCTTCGGCCTCCGAAAGCCGAAGGTCGAAATTGATGACGCCACCGAAGCGTGTCAAAAGGCCTTCAGTACTGTCTGCTCCTTCATTGGTACAAGGGATTTAATTCAAGAACATATAGCATTTAGAGTATGGCCTCTTGTGGGAAACTGGGAAATGCCGAAGGAAACCATCACTAACTCTAGCAAAGGTGATTTGGTCCGGCTGAAGTATGCATTCAGGTTTGGGGATAAGTTTGATGAACCAAATGATGAATGGCTAAAGTGTATCAAAGCTACAAGTGATGAACTGCTTGGAGCATATTCCAAGGCAGAGGATAATGCACTATCCGCAGCCTTCGAAGGTCAGGGAAAGAAGAGACTGAATAGAGTTTTTGACGCCATTGGCTTCGTTTATCCCGACTACCGCTATCTGCTGTGTGGACAGGGAAAAAAGAGGAAAGTTGCTACTTCGGCCACCCCAGATGAGCCTATGCCGAAGAGAAAAAAGTTGAAGGTTCTAACTCACCGGCCACAATACATTGAACCGGCTGTGATTCCTGAGTTTGGCGAAGGGGCCTCTTCGGCTGCCAAAACAAAAGAAATTGTTCCTCCTGCGCAGAGGACTGAAGAGCCGGCTAAAATACCGAAGTTGCCTTTAGTTGAACTAGTTGAAACGAAGGCTAACAAAGATAAAGCTGAAGGGTCAAAAATTGAAGAAATAGCAAAAATGCCAGAGATTTTGAGCCCTTCAACGGAGGCAACAGTGCCGAAGACACAAAAGAATTCTGCCATAACTCCTAAGAGGAGAAGGATGGCAAATGTGCTAGATGTTGTGTTAGAAACAGCAAAATCCTTGAGTTCTACTCTAAGAAAAATTGTCGAAGCTTCGAAAGCACAAGCCAAAGCTGAAACAAAGCAGGCAGAAGTCGAGGCTATAACAATTCAAGTTGAAACCAAAGCTAGGTCTTCAGAGCCCGCTAGGACAGAGCCTGTCGTAACTGAAGAAAAAGCGGCAGAGCAAATTGCATCTGAAAAGGTTGAAGCTGCTGCTACCAAAATTAAAATACCCGAAGGGGCATTAGTGTTTAATGGCAGTGGGGAAGAAGATTTTTTGTACTGTCTCACGGATAATAAAGAAATATCCGTGCGCCGGGAGATAGGTAGAAGCATTGGATTCCCGAAGCTAGAAGATGGCCTTTCAATCTTATCGAAGGATGAGCTTGCTGACAGCTTAGCGTATAATAGCATAAAGGTATAAAAGTTACATTTGAATAAAAAATGGGGTATTTTATTTATCATACTTATTCTTTCTTTCACTTGCAGGGCCTAATTCTTAGCAATGCCCTTAGAGCACAGAAAAACATTGAAGATGAAGGATATACAATGGCTCTGAACAATCTTCATTCAGAGGTAATCGAATTAAGGAACGAAGGTCTTGAAAAAAAAATATTGATTTCATTGGTAAACAAAGTGAAAGAAGATGAAGCTAGTTTTAAGGCTCAAGCCAAAATCTAAAACAATGAAATCGAAGACCTTTGGAAACAGTTGGCCGAAGCCAAAGAAAATGCCGGTCTCGCAGAAGCTAACCGAGATATCAGTGAATATTGGAAAACCATTTAGAGAAAATAGTTGAAGAACTTCGCGCATCCAAAGAAAGATGTTTTGAAAAATCCTTGGGCTGCGTGGAAAAATAAAGGCTAGCTTTGCCAACGTGCGCGCCTATTCCAACGAAGATAACTTCATACGAGGCGACCCTGAAGGTGTTATCAAATGGATAAGTGGAGAGGTTGAAGCTTTCGAAGAAATTTTAAGTGATCGCGGGGATGTCTGCGCGTTCTCCGGTGCAAGAGGAATTTCAGCCATCCTGGAGAAGGTGGGGTGCGACCATTTCAAGACCCTGGCCCAGGCCGAAGCTGCCTTCTTCGTGGATGATACAAAGGATCCCTCAGCTGAAGCAAGTTTAAAGGTGGAAAATTTTACAATGACATCTGGGTAAATGGTGGCCGAGAAATGGCTCACGAAATTATGAAGAAAAGTGAAAAAGATATTCATGACGCCCGAGTGGAAGCGAAACAAGCTGAGGAAGCTGCAGAGCGTGAAAGACGTATAGGTATTGTTTCGTGGCCTTTAACTTCGGCATTTGTTTTTATGGCTTCGAACTAATTAACTTTTTCTACTGTAGCTGAATTATCTCCGCCACCGGAACCGTTTGATCCTCTGGCCAATCCAGAAACGAAAGAAGCACTGGAGATTATTAATATAGCCGAATTTGTTGTTGACGAAGTCGTTAACAAATTGCTAAATGAAGTTATGGAGAAGGTCCTAATGGAAGACTAGTATTTATTGCAAAAACATTTTTAGACGATCAATGTATCTTTGCTGCAACAAGACTGTAATATTCGATGTGTATAGTTTTGAATCTAATATGTAAATTATTTGTAATTCATTTCTTTGCAATGCATGACACTTTTATATACATACCGTTTTAAGCCTTCGGCGAAAAAACACCTTCCCTTCTTTTCATGCTTCGTAAAGAAAAATTCCATGCTTCGTGAAAATATCCATACTTCGTAAAACATCCATGCTTCGTAAACAAAGGATCCCTTCTTTTGCAACAGAGCTGACGAAACTGTATTTCTCAGCTTACTTTGTGTCTTAGCACATTTTCATTTTTATAAAGCATTCTCCGAAGATCGACTTCGTATTCAATTCGTGTCATTGGTGCGATATGATGTATGATGTGATGCTATGCGGGATGATGTGATGATATGATGCAAAATATGATGCTAATGCCGAAGACACACACTCACACGCCCACATTGAAACACACAATCTCTGCGTCCCCTTAGGAACGATCGATATATCTTTGTCGTTTATTTTTCGGCTTCACCGCTTATTTTTTGGTGTAAGTTCTGCATCCCCTTAGGAACGTCTTTTGAACTTCTTCGCCTTCTATTTCGGCGGTATAAGTTCTGCATCCCCTTAGGAACGTCTTTTGAACTTCTTCGCCTTATATTTCGGCGGCATTTGGCTCTGCATTCCCTTTGGAACGACTTTTGAGCAGAAAACTTACTCTGTGCTCCCTTAGGAATGACTTTTTTTAGCTTCGGCAAAACTTACGTCGCGCTCCCTTAGGAACGACTTTTTTGTAGTTTCAGGGATTTTTAGCTCTGCATTCCCTTAGGAACGCCTTTTGAGCTTTGGCATTTTTTGAGCTTCGTAATTCTATGAAGAAGCTCAATAAATGTGCTTTGATTCTGGCACAATACTGTTGACTATGTGAGCTTCGGATTCCTCTCTGAATTCACGTTGTTGTTGAGAGTGCTGGCGCCCTTCTGGCTGCTGGCTTCAGGAATAGGTCGGTTGTAGTGGTGGTGGAGGTGGGAGTTGTGGCCAGGAAGCCTGTGAATGGCTAGCCGAAGCAATAGAAGCTACAGGATGATTGCCCACATACTCTGGTATGTAGGGAGAGTGGCACGAAGCAGTATGCAAGACCTGCTTCGGCTGATTCTGCCGAGCTTCGGCTTCCACAATCTCCTTCTGCTTCTGAATGGTGATTTGGCACATTCTTGTAGTATGGCCCTTGTCCTCACCACAGAATAAGCAATAAATCTTCCTGGGCTAATCATCATATCTTCCCTCGAAGCCCCTAGCGCCTCTGCCCCTTGGAGCTCGCGACCTGAAAGAGCTTTGTTGTTGCCCCGAAGATTGTGAGGTGTACTATGGCCTCTGAAGCTGGCTTCCTTTGTCGTCATTCTTGCTAGAATTGTGAATTGACCTGACATGTCTTGGGTGGATTCTTCCTCCGAAGCCCCTGGTCATCTACGAGAATCTATAAGCTTCCTCCCTTCTTTGGCAGAAGTCATTGTCAGCCCGAATGTATTCATCCATCTTCTAAAGGAGCTTCTCCAGAGTTTGTGGGGGCTTCCTGGTGAAGTACTGAGCCGTGGGTCCTGGCCGGAGACCCTTAATCATGGCCTCAATGACAATTTCATTAGACACTGTGGGCGCTTGTGCCCTGAGTCGCAAGAACCTTCGGACATACGCCTGAAGGTATTCCTCATGGTCTTGCGTGCACTGGAATAAGGCCTAAGCTGTGACTGGCTTCGTCTAAAAGCCTTGGAAACTGGTCACCAGCATGTCCTTGAGCTTCTGCCACGACGTAATTGTCCCTGGCCGAAGGGAAGAATACCATGTCTGGGCTACGTTCCGGACTGCCATGACGAAGGACTTCGCCATGACTGCGGTATTGCCCCCATACGAAGATATAGTTGCTTCGTAGCTCATTAGAAACTGCTTTGGATCTGAGTGCCCATCATACATGGGAAGCTGAGGTGGCTTGTATGATAGGGGCCATGGGGTAGCCTGCAGTTCTGCTGCCAAGGGAGAAGCATCATCAAAAGTAAAGGTATCATGATTAAAATCATCATACCATCCATCTTCGTTGAATAAGCCTTCTTGACGAAGCTCCCTGTGTTGGGGCCTTCGATCTTGTTCATCTTGAGCAAGATGACACACTTCTTCAGTAGCTTCGTCGATCTTCCTTTGAAGATCGGCCAGCCGCGCCATCTTCTCCTTCTTCCTTTGCACTTGTTGATGGATGATTTCCATGTCCCTGATCTCTTGGTCCAACTCCTCCTCCTAGAGTGTTGGACTGGTGACTTTTCTCTTCTGGCTTCGAGCCTCTCAGAGAGAGAGAGTTTCCTGATTTGTGTCCAGTGGCTGCAGCGCAGTAGCCCCTGGCGCTGAAGCTTTCTTCGGCGACATGACGAAGGTCAGTGCTTGTCGAAGGTGGTCGATTGAGTTCACCGGAGGTGGGCGCCAATGTTGGGGACTTGTTCTCAAATGCTATGAATTAAGAACAAGGCAACACAAAATGTTAAATGTTAATGCTCTTCGTCCTTTGAAGCATTATTTCCCTTAGGATATAATGATCTTCAGACGAAGTCATGAAGGACATACCTTCGTCATCGTGGTATATGTTAATAAAAGAAGAAGCATATGAAATATAAGAGACAACATAAACAATCATATAACATTATTAATTTGTTCTCATTATATTGTCATGGAAAGACAGAAACAATATTGAATTACAAATGTACCTTCGGCTTGATAGAAGGTAAAAGTACAAGCGTGACGCACAAGCGAATACCGGTCAGCGTGAACAATACAGGGGTACTATTCACTATTTATAGGCACAGGGCGCAGCCTGTGTGAAATTACATTCATGCCCTTCATATTTACTATTTACTTTTAGACAACCCAATGGGGACTAAATAGCCTTTTCCCTTTTAAGTCGGATCCTTTTTCCACCATTGAGCCGAAGCTCCCTTGCGCGTAGCTTCGGAGCAACAGCAACCTTCGTCACAATTATGCTTTTCACATCGTGTATGCTTTTAACCCGAGTCCGAAGGTACCTGTTCATATGTCACACTTGGAAGACATTGTCAAATCACGTTTTTGAGGACCTTCGGAAGACGAAGGCCCCCAACACCGCCTTGCCACTATCGTCGTCTTTGCCACCCTTGTCGTCGCAGCCGTCGCTGTCATCATCGCCCTCATCCTCCTCCTCATCTGATCCCTCATCGGAGTCCTCCTTCATGTAATCCGAGCCAATGAGCCTAGTCTGCTCAATGGCCCGGATGTAGGCTATCTCTGCTCGAGAGAGCCCATCGAGTTCTCAGACATGTCGGTGGAGGAAGAGTGAGGATACATTAGCGGGAACCCCTCGTCCCTAGAAGCATGCCACTCCTTCGATTACTCAGGGTGGCCAAATTTCTCTAAGCGAGGGGTGGGAGGATGCTTCCTTTTGGTGCTCTTCTTCTTTGGAGCCATTGGGGGTTTTTTGGCTCTAAGCAGAGGAAGTGAAGTGAAGAAAGCAACTCCAATGTCACACCCGGTTTTTAGAAGGCAAACCGAATGCGAACCATGTACGTGCCAGGATCAGTTATTCACGTACACAGCAGTTACATAACATGGACATCATCACACAGTGCTCAAATAGTATTAAAAGGGAAATAATAGTCGATTACATCATACGTCTGAGACGTCCATATAGTTCTTACAATAAATCAAAGTGCGGAAAAGAAACGTAGATAACATGGCCTTCACAGGCAGCCGACTGGGGGTTGCCGCTAACCCACGCCTAGAACTCGTCGTAGTCTTGAAACTCCTGGAAGTCTCCTTCCACAGCTTCATCTTCTCCTGAGCAGTGGTTGCAATGCTGACAACCTGGGGGGGGGATTGGTGTGTAGAGCAAGGGTGAGTACACATCAACATACTCAGCAAGCATCCCGTTTGGCTGCAGTGGACTAGCTTTATGTGGGGATAAGTCAAGCAGTTGCTTTTAATTGGTCAGGTCATTACTTACTAGTAGAAAGCCAGGTTTTAACATTAACCCAAGTTATTAGCCCAATGTATCCTTTCCAAACGGAAAGAATACCACTTACCAATACCATAATCATAATCAGAACCATCAATCTCATTGCCATCTGTACCAAAGTATCTCTGATCAAGTATCACTAATCTCTGGAGCTCCCTTGGCCGCTCATAACCGCGAGCACGGCTGATATATCAGTTTCATAACACTCTGCAGAGGTTGCGCACTTTACCCACAAGCCGTGATTCCCTCTTGCCTCGGGCTGATCAAACCCTTAAACACTACCAAGGTGAATAGGCAGGGTCTCACTACGTAGCCTTTACAAAGATTCCCCGGGGCTGTAGCCACCCGTTAGGTTTCCTAAATGTACCGCACTCCTCCCCAAGGGACAAATCAACCTTGGCAGAGCGAGCCGCATACACCGAGCCCCATTGACGGCACAACGGCTAAGCGAACTACACCCCGGTTCCTCCAATTATTCAGCTAAGGGCGTCCCATTCCACCCTCATGGTTGCACTGTTTTCCCGGGCGGTCATCCATTGAACAGGTCCTTACGGAGAGGCACTCGAGAAACCGCTCGAGTCCCCTTAAATGCCACAAGTATGATCATAAATAAGAAGGGGAAAACAGCGTATCATAGATAATCACATCATGTTCATTGATTAGAGTTGAGCAATAGCATCAAACTAAGCAGTAATAATCCGACCCAAATAGGTAAACAAGGACATGGATAACAAAAAGCTAGTCAATCCTTAGGTATAAATGTGTAATGCGGGAGGTGAATTAAAGAATGAGTAGGACTGAGATTGGGTCAAAGGACACTTGCCTCCACCAACCGACTGCTGCTCAGGGGCTTCTCCTGCGAATTCCTCGGGCTCTTCGACCGGATCGTTCTCTATGCGAGCGCAAACATACATACATCCATCCACATACTTAATACAAAAGAACAGTACACCATACAAGAGAACAAGTAAAGTGAATATGCATCAAGTATGACATTCGATATCGCATTTGTTATGGTTAGAAAGAAAAGGGAAAGGGTCTCGCAGGGGGGGGGTTAAAGCTTATGCACTAATGATCAGTTACAATTGGTTCTTAACAAAAGAATTCTGTTATATGCACTCACGGAAAACCTATTCATTTTAAGTTGATCAACATTGCACGAGATAAACCATTAACTAAATGAATCAACTAGTGCAACGAAATTCTAAATTAAACTTCCTATTTCCATAGCATGAACAATGATTAGTCTACCTAAAATAAGGTAATCATGATCACAGAAAGTAAATAAAATAAAATAAAAAAAAATAATAAAAAAAAACAGAGGGGGGGGGCGGTTGAACCGGCCCTAGGCAGGGCGGCCGAGCTGGGGGCCGGGGCGGCCGAGCTGGCCCGGTTGAACCGGCCGGCCAGGCGGGCGCGCGGGGGGGGGGGGGGGGGGTCGGGCTGGCAGGCGGCCGAGCCGGCCAGGCGCGCGGCCAGGCGCGCGGCCGGGGCGCGGGCTGGGGGCGGCCGGGGTTGGCCAGGGGGCGGCCGGGGCCGGCTGGGGCTGGCCGGGGGCCAGGGCGGCGCGGCAGCGGCCGGCTGGGGGCGCGGCCAGGGCGGCCAGCGGCCACGGCGCGGCCGGGCGCGGGCTGCCGAGGAGAGAGGAGGGGAGAGGGGAGAGGGAGAGAGGAGGGAGAGAGGGAGGAGGGGGGGGCTCACCGGCGGGGGCGGCCGACGGCGGGGAGCGGCGGCCGAGCGCTAGGCCCTGGCGGCGGTTGGGCAGGGGGTAGGGGCGGCGCTAGGGAGAGAGAGAGGGAAAATGAGAGGGAGAGGGAGAGGGTTTGGGGAAAAAAGGGGGGATGGGGGGCGGCTGGGCCTCTTTGGGCCCAAGAGGGGGCGCCAGGGGCGGCTGGGCCGGCCGGGGTCGGCCCACGGCGCGGGAGAGAGAGAAAAAGAGGAGAGAGAAAGAGAGAGAAAAAGAAAGAAAAGATTTTCTCCTCATTTTTCGAAATCCGATCTTTCTACATGAATGCATTTGCACTTTCAAAGCAATCAAAAGAAATGCAAGGTTCGGCATGGTGCATCAAACAACATAAAGTATTTTTAGAGTTTTTCTACACGGAAATTCCAAACCGAATCCCGCTAAACTTTTGGAAAAGGTCAAGGTTTAGCGAGGGAAAAAGAAAAGGAAAAGGTAACGCCCGAATTTTGGCGAGTAAAGAAAAGAAAAAATTCAACTGCAAAATTCGGGGCGTTACAAACCTATCCCCCTTAAAAGAATCTCGCCCTCGAGATTCAGGGCTGGCTAGCAAAGAGCTCTGGGTACTTGGCCATCAAATCATCTTCACGCTCCCAGGTTGCTTCTTCCTCAGAGTGGTGACTCCATCTGACTTTGCACATTCTGATGGTCTTCCTTCGGGTGACTCTATCTGCAACCTCAAGGATCTGCGCTGGCTTCTCAACATAGGTCAAGTCCTCCTGGACTTCCAGACCTTCCACTGGCAACTGCTCTTCTGGCACACGCAAGCACTTCTTCAACTGAGACACATGAAAGACATCGTGCACAGCTGACAAATTCTCCGGCAGACTGAGCTGATAGGCCACTTCTCCACGCTTTGAGAGGATCTGGTACGGACCAATGTAGCGGGGTGCTAGCTTGCCTTTGATTCCGAACCTTCTGACTCCTCTGATCGGTGACACTTTCAGATAGACAAAGTCTCCGACTTCGAAACTCAGCTCTCTTCTTCTTGTGTCTGCATAGCTTCGCTGCCTCGATTGCGCTATCTTCAGATTCTCTCGGACCATCTTGATGTTCTCTTCGGCTTCAAGCAGAATGTCTGGCCCAAACACTTGCTTCTCTCCAGGCTGATCCCATTGCAACGGAGTTCTACAACTCCTTCCATAAAGCGCTTGAAATGGTGACATCTTCAAACTGGCCTGGTAACTGTTGTTATAGGAAAACTCTGCATAAGGCAATCGCTTGTCCCATCCGGACTGATCTTGCAACGCACAGGCTCTCAACATGTCTTCAAGAATTTGGTTGGTTCTTTCAGTCTGACCATCTGTCTGCGGGTGATAAGCTGAACTGAAATTCAGATGTGTGCCCAAGGCTTCATGCAGCTGCTGCCAGAAATGAGAGGTGAACTGCGTTCCTCTGTCTGACACTATCTTCTTTGGCACACCATGAAGACAAACGATCCGAGACATATACAACTCTGCCAATACTGCACTGCTGTAGGTGGTCTTGACAGGTATGAAGTGGGCTGACTTGGTCAAATGGTCCACTACTACCCAAATGGAATCGTAGCCGGCTCGAGTGCGAGGCAATCCGACTATGAAATCCATACCGATTTCATCCCATTTCCACTGAGGAATCTGCAACGGTTGCAACAATCCAGCGGGTCTCTGGTGCTCTGCCTTGATTCGCCGACAACTATCGCACTTAGCCACATGCTCTGCGATTTCCCTCTTCATTCCATACCACCAGAATTTCTTCTTCAGATCCTGATACATCTTCTCACTGCCAGGGTGAATCGAATAAGCTGTCTCATGAGCTTCCTTGAGAATCAACTCCCGAATAGACTGGACATTGGGAACACACAAGCGGTCTTTGAACCATACCACGCCTTCTGCATCTTCTCGAAAATCTTTGCCTCTGCCATCTAGAATCAGTCGCCGAATCTCACTGATCTTTTCATCGTTCTTCTGCGCTTCTTTGATTTCTCGCTCCAGGGTAGGTTCCAATTCAACTGTGACTCCTCGCGAATTGTTCAGAAATCCGAGACTCAACCTGTCGAACTCCTTGGCCAACTCATAAGGCATCGGACGAGCGACCATCAGATTGACTTGACTCTTTCTGCTCAAAGCATCTGCCACTACGTTTGCTTTGCCTGGATGGTAATGGATCTCCAACTCATAGTCTTTGATCAACTCTAACCATCTTCTTTGCCTCATATTCAATTCTGACTGAGTGAATATGTACTTCAGACTCTTGTGGTCTGTGTAAACATCGCATTTCTGTCCATACAAATAGTGCCTCCATGTCTTCAGTGCGTGAACCACTGCTGCCAACTCTAGATCATGGATTGGGTAATTCTTCTCATGAACCTTTAACTGTCGGGACAAGTAAGCCACAACTCTTCCCTCTTGCATCAACACGCATCCCAAACCTGTGTAACAAGCATCACAGTACACAGAGAAGGGCTTGTGCACATCAGGCAAGACTAGGACAGGCGCTGTTGTCAACTTCTCTTTCAGCGCTTCAAAAGCCTCTTGACATTTCTGGGTCCACTTGAACTCAACCTTGTTGCCTAGCAACGCTGTCATTGGTTTTGCAATCTTCGAAAACCCTTCAATGAATCGCCGATAATATCCGGCCATTCCAATGAAGCTCTTGATTCCTCGAGCATCTGTTGGCGCTTTCCAGTTCAAAATGTCTGCCACTTTCTTCGGATCCACAGCCAATCCTTCTTTGTTGATTATGTGACCCAAGAACAGGACTTCACTGATCCAGAACTCACACTTGCTCAACTTTGCATACAACTGGTGCTCTCGCAATCTCTGCAATACCATCCTCAAATGATCTGCATGCTCTTCTTCACTTTGAGAATAAATCAGAATGTCATCAATGAATACCACCACAAACTTATCGAGATAATCCATGAATACGCTGTTCATCAGATTCATGAAGAAGGCTGGTGCATTGGTCAAACCAAAAGACATCACTGTGAACTCATACAAACCATACTTGGTAATGAATGCCGTCTTCGGAATGTCCGAAGGTCGGATCCTGAGCTGATGATAACCTGACCTCAGATCGATCTTGGAGAACACACTGGCTCCTCTCAACTGGTCGAACAGATCTTCTATTCTGGGCAAGGGATACTTGTTCTTGATCGTGACTTCATTCAAAGCTCGGTAATCGATACACATCCTCTTGGTGCCATCTTTCTTCTCCACAAACAGGACAGGGGCGGCCCAAGGCGAGGTGCTTGGCCGGATGTAACCTTTCTCTGACAGCTCATCAATCTGCTTCTTAAGCTCAACCAACTCTGGTCCAGATATTCTGTAAGCTCTCTTAAAGATAGGGGTGGTTCCAGGAAGAAGCTCTATGGCAAACTCAACTTTCCGCTCTGGTGGCATACCCGGTAAGTCCTTTGGAAACACATCTGGAAATTCAGACACCACCTTGATACTCTCAATTGGGTCTGCTTCACTGCTATCGACAGCCATCTGATAACAACTTCCTTTCTTCGGCTCAGGCGGGACTAACTCGGTCACCACTTCCTCTCCTAGTGGGGACACCAACTTGATTGTCCTTTTATCACAACTGATAACTGCCTGATACTTATCTAGCCAATTCATCCCTAGGATGACATCTATTCCCTGAGTACCCATTACTATAAGGTTAGCGGGAAACGCTATCCCCCTTATTTCCACACTTATATTCAAACATATGCTATCAGCTCGAATTCTACCACCAGCTGAGTCAATTTGAATGGGGGTTGACATGGTAGTAATTGGAAGATTATGTGCTTCTACCCATGATGCAGTAATAAAAGAATGCGTTGCTCCAGTATCGAATAACACTTCTGCAATATGGGAGTCGACTGGGAACATACCTACTGTCATGCCGGGAGTCTCCTGAACTGCTTCAGCCTCCAAGTGGTTCAGTCTCCCATGATTATAGCGCTGCTGAGGGTGGTTGCCTGATCCAGGCTGGGACACATTCTGCTTCGCTGGGGCATTGGGGCCTGACTGCTGCTGGGCTGCTTTCTTCGGACATTGCATCACCCAGTGGCCTTGCTCTCCACAGTGGAAACATGCTCTGTTTCCAACCTGAGCTGGTGCTGCCTGATTGCTCTGCTGATTTGCTGGGGCAGGAAGACGAGGTGTCTGCTGATTCTGCCTCTGAAACTGACCTCCTCCTGACTGATTGCTCTGACGGTTCTGGTACTGATGCTGAGGATACTGCCTTTGGAACTGCTGATACTGCTGACGCTGCTGATGCTGCTGAGGTGGACGCTGATTCTGCCTGAACTGCTGAGGTTGATTGCCTGAGAAACGAGGACGGCTGCTGCTTCCAGGCTGGGGTCCACTGATCTTGCGCTTACGATCCTCCATCTCCTTACGCTTCCTTTCTGTCATGATTGCTCTGTCAATCAGGTGTTGGAATGTCGGGAAGGTATGATTCATCAGTTGGTACTGCAGGGGGTCAACCAAGCCTCTCAGAAAACGGTACTGTCGCTTGGCGTCGGTGTTGACATCTTCGGGAGCATAGCGAGACAACTGCAGAAACCTGTCTCGATACTCACTGACAGATGATGACCCTTGCTTAAGGGCCAGAAACTCCTCCTTCTTCACTGTCATCAGACCTGCAGGCACATGGTACTGACGAAAGCTACCTCTGAACTCTTCCCAGGTGATGGTGTCGGGGTCGGCATGGGTGGCGAGGTAAGACTCCCACCATGATTGGGCTGCTCCTCTCAACAGACGGGGACCATACAAGACTTTCTCCCTGTCATCACACTGAGCGGTATGCAACTCCCGCTCCACAGTGCGCAGCCAATCTTCAGCATCCATGGGGTCAGAAGAGTGAGCGAACGTTGGTGGATGACCTCTCATGAATTCAGCACGCTTGTCTCTAGGCATCTGAGGCATCTGAGGCTGGGGTGGTGCTTGCTGCTGCTGCTGCTGAATGGCGGCCAGAGTCTGACCGATGGCCTGAACTGCCTGAGTCTGCATCAGAAACATCTGCTCGATCGACATCGGGGGCGGGGGCGGCAGCTGCTGCTGCTGGGGCGCCTCATCTTGCTGACCGGCTTGCTCCTGCTGAGCACGCCTTCCTCCTCTGCGCCTGTTCTCTGACATCTGCAGAACGCAACCACACATCAGAACTGATCTGGCAAATCTTGCAGCATAAGAAAAGAGTATAGAATTCTCCAACAGCACTGAACAGATGAGCATCTTCACTGATCTCCAACACAGACCACACAGCTTCTCAGATAAAGAGGAAAGCAGAATAAAGGTTTCCCAACTATATAACTAACTCCATTAACATAATATGTAAACCAAAATGCAGGGGATACCCACACTCTGGTGACAGTCATTACAAAGATCCAAACCAAACATAGTTCATCATGACAAACGTAAATGCACAGGATATAGCAAACTACCCTGTCTAACTAAGACTAACTAAGACCGAGATTAACGCTAAGACTGAAGCTTCTATGTATATATATTTCGTATTAATTACAAAATCCAACTCTAACGAGCTATGGTCCTAGATTTATCTTGGTCTTGCAGTCGGGATTGCCATAAGACTGGAGTCCACGCCGAGGTGAGCGGTACGGGTGCTGAGTCCCGACGGGAGCGGGGGAACCATCATCCAGGTGACGACGCTCCGCGCGCTCAGCCCGCAGCAGGGCGATCTCAGCACGAGCCCTACTCAGCTCGTCTGGTGCATGGTCCAGCTCCGTGTTTAGCACGGCGGCTAGGTTGACTGTGCTGCTCAACCTAGGATTGTCCTCACCAGCAGGTGAAACAATCACGCCTCCTGTGCTGCCAGATGGATGGCAGGGGTAATACTTCAGGTCGAGGCCGTCAGCTACCCCACTGAGAACCGAGCAGTAGTGCGAAAGCGCACACCGTGCAGCATCCTGCATGGCTGCCTCAGCTGAGTCCCGCTCAGAGATAGAATAGTGCTCTGAGCAAGCCTCCGCGCCCTGGAGACTGTTCTCCGGACGGCGCACCAAGCAGGTCGCCTCCCAGCGGTCCGGGTAGACCCCGCGACTATGCTGGTAGACCACACAGCGATACTCGATGGACCAAGTACGCCGGTCAAGTGCCCGACGTAGCAGGGTGTCGAGCGCGTCGTGGAAGTGACACCCGCGAGCAGCGTCGCGAGTGATGGGTCGAGCAACCCATCCTTCCGGCTCATGGTTAGAGAGGTCGAGGTCGTGGCTCAAGCTGTCGTCGCCACCTCCGTCGTCTGGATCTCCTCCAGCAGCTACTCCAGAAGCTGGGACGCCCAGTGGTGGTGCAGGGGGCGCCTCCAGGGGAAGCACAGGAGAGCAGCTCCTCACAGACTCTATCTCCTGCTGGAGCGAGAAGGAAGAGCCCTGCTGCTCCTGTCGTCGACGTTCCTGCTCCTCATGCAGGCGGTGGTGCAGTCTCTCCAAGTGGCTGGACTGTCCGGCCACGGGACGGCGAAGCGGACGCTCAGCAAGGCGGGAGGGTAAGAAGGGGATGACGGACTTTCGTGCAGTGTGTCTAAGTCGAGCCATCTACAAAAGACATCGCAAGCAAAAGGGTGAGAACAGAATTAATATGACCAGCAAGTAATGAATCATAAATAAATGAAGGATCAGAATAAAACATAATTTCCAGCAAGGTATAATATATAGTAGAACATAGGTTTGGTCAGTAGGACCAACTTTTGAAGGGATATCAAAGTCAAGGCAGGGACAGAGGTCTATAATCCTTAGAACGACCATTCTACTCTAGGTTAGCGGTCCTACAGTCAGCACGGCTTTGATACCACTTATGTCACACCCGGTTTTTAGAAGGCAAACCGAATGCGAACCATGTACGTGCCAGGATCAGTTATTCACGTACACAGCAGTTACATAACATGGACATCATCACACAGTGCTCAAATAGTATTAAAAGGGAAATAATAGTCGATTACATCATACGTCTGAGACGTCCATATAGTTCTTACAATAAATCAAAGTGCGGAAAAGAAACGTAGATAACATGGCCTTCACAGGCAGCCGACTGGGGGTTGCCGCTAACCCACGCCTAGAACTCGTCGTAGTCTTGAAACTCCTGGAAGTCTCCTTCCACAGCTTCATCTTCTCCTGAGCAGTGGTTGCAATGCTGACAACCTGGGGGGGGGGATTGGTGTGTAGAGCAAGGGTGAGTACACATCAACATACTCAGCAAGCATCCCGTTTGGCTGCAGTGGACTAGCTTTATGTGGGGATAAGTCAAGCAGTTGCTTTTAATTGGTCAGGTCATTACTTACTAGTAGAAAGCCAGGTTTTAACATTAACCCAAGTTATTAGCCCAATGTATCCTTTCCAAACGGAAAGAATACCACTTACCAATACCATAATCATAATCAGAACCATCAATCTCATTGCCACCTGTACCAAAGTATCTCTGATCAAGTATCACTAATCTCTGGAGCTCCCTTGGCCGCTCATAACCGCGAGCACGGCTGATATATCAGTTTCATAACACTCTGCAGAGGTTGCGCACTTTACCCACAAGCCGTGATTCCCTCTTGCCTCGGGCTGATCAAACCCTTAAACACTACCAAGGTGAATAGGCAGGGTCTCACTACGTAGCCTTTACAAAGATTCCCCGGGGCTGTAGCCACCCGTTAGGTTTCCTAAATGTACCGCACTCCTCCCCAAGGGACAAATCAACCTTGGCAGAGCGAGCCGCATACACCGAGCCCCATTGACGGCACAACGGCTAAGCAAACTACACCCCGGTTCCTCCAATTATTCAGCTAAGGGCGTCCCATTCCACCCTCATGGTTGCACTGTTTTCCCGGGCGGTCATCCATTGAACAGGTCCTTACGGAGAGGCACTCGAGAAACCGCTCGAGTCCCCTTAAATGCCACAAGTATGATCATAAATAAGAAGGGGAAAACAGCGTATCATAGATAATCACATCATGTTCATTGATTAGAGTTGAGCAATAGCATCAAACTAAGCAGTAATAATCCGACCCAAATAGGTAAACAAGGACATGGATAACAAAAAGCTAGTCAATCCTTAGGTATAAATGTGTAATGCGGGAGGTGAATTAAAGAATGAGTAGGACTGAGATTGGGTCAAAGGACACTTGCCTCCACCAACCGACTGCTGCTCAGGGGCTTCTCCTGTGAATTCCTCGGGCTCTTCGACCGGATCGTTCTCTATGCGAGTGCAAACATACATACATCCATCCACATACTTAATACAAAAGAACAGTACACCATACAAGAGAACAAGTAAAGTGAATATGCATCAAGTATGACATTCGATATCGCATTTGTTATGGTTAGAAAGAAAAGGGAAAGGGTCTCGCAGGGGGGGGGGGGGTTAAAGCTTATGCACTAATGATCAGTTACAATTGGTTCTTAACAAAAGAATTCTGTTATATGCACTCACGGAAAACCTATTCATTTTAAGTTGATCAACATTGCACGAGATAAACAATTAACTAAATGAATCAACTAGTGCAACGAAATTCTAAATTAAACTTCCTATTTCCATAGCATGAACAATGATTAGTCTACCTAAAATAAGGTAATCATGATCACAGAAAGTAAATAAAATAAAATAAAAAAAATAATAAAAAAAATAAAAAAAAACAGAGGGGGGCGGTTGAACCGGCCCTAGGGCGGTTGAACCGGCCCTAGGCAGGGCGGCCGAGCTGGGGGCTGGCGCGGGCGCGGGCGGCCGAGCTGGGGGCCGGGGCGGCTGAGCTGGCCCGGTTGAACCGGCCGGCCAGGCGGGCGCGCGGGGGGGGGGGGGGGGGTCGGGCTGGCAGGCGGCCGAGCCGGCCAGGCGCGCGGCCAGGCGCGCGGCCGGGGCGCGGGCTGGGGGCGGCCGGGGTTGGCCAGGGGGCGGCCGGGGTTGGCCAGGGGGCGGCCGGGGCCGGCTGGGGCTGGCCGGGGGCCAGGGCGGCGCGGCAGCGGCCGGCTGGGGGCGCGGCCAGGGCGGCCAGCGGCCACGGCGCGGCCGGGCGCGGGCTGCCGAGGAGAGAGGAGGGGAGAGGGGAGAGGGAGAGAGGAGGGAGAGAGGGAGGAGGGGGGGCTCACCGGCGGGGGCGGCCGACGGCGGGGAGCGGCGGCCGAGCGCTAGGGCAGGGCGGCGGTTGGGCAGGGGGTAGGGGCGGCGCTAGGGAGAGAGAGAGGGAAAATGAGAGGGAGAGGGAGAGGGTTTGGGGAAAAAAGGGGGGATGGGGGGCGGCTGGGCCTCTTTGGGCCCAAGAGGGGGCGCCAGGGGCGGCTGGGCCGGCCGGGGTCGGCCCACGGCGCGGGAGAGAGAGAAAAAGAGGAGAGAGAAAGAGAGAGAAAAAGAAAGAAAAGATTTTCTCCTCATTTTTCGAAATCCGATCTTTCTACATGAATGCATTTGCACTTTCAAAGCAATCAAAAGAAATGCAAGGTTCGGCATGGTGCATCAAACAACATAAAGTATTTTTAGAGTTTTTCTACACGGAAATTCCAAACCGAATCCCACTAAACTTTTGGAAAAGGTCAAGGTTTAGCGAGGGAAAAAGAAAAGGAAAAGGTAACGCCCGAATTTTGGCGAGTAAAGAAAAGAAAAAATTCAACTGCAAAATTCGGGGCGTTACATCCAACGACTCACATATTTATGGACAACAAGGGTTACCGCTTCGTCTCCTATTCGTACAAGTGAATAATCAGGGGCAGTTAAGGCGCCACTTTGAGTTCCATGTAACGGCACATTTTTGGCAAACAAGACATTAGGAGGTCAGTTATCTGCATCATGACGCCATGTCAACTTAGGGAACTATTTTCTAGACAGGATATCACACCCATTGGGCGCACCCATTGAGTGTACTATGTCATACTATTTGAAAAGCTAATGGGTACATCACGCCATATTGGTTGGAAAAATTATAACTGAAACACAAAAGTCCTCACTCAAAATGGTTATCATCTAAGCAAACTTCAATCATCCATATCTCAGCCAAGCAGATTTTATTCGGCCGGACTTCAGCCAACCCGGGCCTTAGTCGGCCAAAACTCAGTCGGCCAAATCTCAATCGGAAAAAATTAGTCGGCTGGAGATAGGTTCTTAATCGACCCAATAGAAGGCAAGCAAGATGATCCATTGAAGGAAGGTTTTTTGGGACCTTGAAGTTGATTTCTACTTAAGTCGGCTTGAAGCTTGGGGGCTACACCCATTGGGTGCACCTAGATCCGAATACTGGAAGGAAATTGTATTCAAGAAAAGCAACCAATCAACATGGCAGAAATGCATCATCAGAAATAGGATTCGCTCTTGAGATTCTCAAGCCAAATGAATTCAGAAATTAGCTTGAGCCTCGGGGACTTGTGGGGGATAGATATCCCTGATCACCATGGCTTGGCTATGCTTTGTGGGCTGTCGAAAGGCCCCCACTGGGCCGCTGGAAAGGCACCTAGTGGGCCTCAGTCGAGTGTAACCAAAGGCGGCCGGAGAAGACGAGCGCTAAGCGTCAATGCTTCAAAGATCGTGTTTCCCCACATGCAGAGTACGCGTAGACCTCCTCGAGACTCGGCAACCACCGAGAAGCATGGTGTAGCGCTAGATAGAACCCCTACAAAAATACATCGACCCTAGATAGCATAGTCGTTTTCCACCTCCAGAAGCTCTCTGTAACTCACGATCATCAAACAATACATATCCATAGACTCACAGGATGTAGGGTATTACGCGTTCGAGAGACACAAACCTGAATAATCTGCCATGTTCTGTCGTGCTCCACACGAACCATCTAGCTGTGATCGACTTTGCCGTCCTCCCGAAAGCACTACGTGGTACATCTCGTAGTGCGTCGTCGGTACCAGACACACTGACCCTTTCCTTTCCCCAAGCCGTCGGTAAATCTTGGGCAATATCTCTAGTGCTTCTAAGTGGTATAAGGGTCATGCTGACTATAGGACCGCTGGTCTAGAGTAGCAATGATCATTTTAAGGACATACTGACCATTTCCTTTTCCCAAGCCTCGATGCTACTTCAAAATTTAGTCATCTTGACCGTGGGGCGGCGACACAGGGATGAGAGCGCGTGGGGTGGCGGAATGGTCAGAGACCAGGTGAGTAGCAGCCACAATAAATCCAAGAGGACCATTCTATTTCATTTGTCTCGTGGACCATGCATCGGTGCAGGAAGCAGCCAGCCTGGCGTGGCCATGTCGTGGGTTGATCTTTTAGTACTCCGTCCATCAGTCCATCCCATAAAATAAGGCGTATAATTTTTTGGCAAGCAAAATCTTTATAGTGAAACTTTACCATTAATTTATTTTAAAAGATGACATTGATAAATATAAATTGAGCATCATATTAGAGTATTTTTGAAGACAAATTCAAGTATATAGCACGCACATACTAAAAATATATGTTTTTTTGCTTAATTGTTTGTCAAAGTTTTTTACTTTTCTAGAAACATGCATGTACAAGAGATTTGATCAAACTCTTGTATGTCTAAGTCAACGTAACATGAAATGTTACGTTGTGGTTTACCCAACTAAAGTTTAGTTTCTGTCACATTGAACGTTTAAACGATAATTAAGGGTGTTAAATATAGTCTAATTATAAAACTAATTATACATATGAAGACTAAATTTAGAGATGAATTTATTAAACATATATTTAGTGTTTATAATTGATTTTCAAACATTTGATATAACATAGACTAAATTTTAGTCAGAAACCAAACAGCCAAGACACCAAACTAAACAGCACCTCACGATCGATATTTACGGTTTACCATGGCTTTTAAAATTTACAATTTTCTATTTTAATTTTCTTTTTTCAATATATATCAATGGAAACCGCCGGTTCAAGGAACCGAACCGCAGCGGTTTTACTATAAACCAAACAGTTTTATGGTGTGTTTGGTTTGTGGAGTCACTCTATGCTTCATGAGGTGATGCATCATAAATTCATTCCATTAATTTTGGTGGAATCAACCCACTTCTCATGTATATACTAATTAATAGCTTATGAGAAATGAGGTGATAATGGATCAACCCATTCTATTCCACAAACCAAATAAAAAAAGTGAGGAGTGAGAAGAAGATGGATCACTTCATTCCTCAAACCAAACACACTATTAATTCCTTGGCATAAGGATCGTGATTATAAGGATCGTGATTATAAAAGAACCCCGTCGCTGCCCTTCCCCCAAAATCAAACTCACACAAACGTCCTCCCAAAAAATGTTGTCGCCGCTGTGTATCGAGACAATTGCGGATGGTGAGAAGTTGTACGACTACGACCCCTCCAGCGACTTGCACGCGTACGTGGGCACCGTGCGGGTGGTAGAGGCGCCACGGCTCCACCAACTTCTGGTTGAACTGCAAAAGATATGGCCACACTGGATGCTGCGACGGAAGGGTCTCCGACGAGTTGCTCGTTTCGCCAACCGTCTGATGGAGGCGGGCAACACCCTTCTACCAAGCCTCCAGACCAACCCGGGCGACCCTGTGGCCGTGCGGAGACTGAGATCAACGGGCAGGTCCCTCCACCGCATGGGAAGCAGCAAGTCTCGCTTCCAGCGAAGAAGATGGGGAACACATTTTCGAAGGCGGCTTCATCTATGATTTCAGGTAAGAAATCGGCTGCGTGGTTTGCATTGTGCCTGCACCACCTGGAGCAGCGCGTAAGAGCAACTCCAATCACAAGCCTCATAATTGCGCCCTATATTTTAATTTAGCTACTTCAGTCAATTTGATTAGGCCTGAACTGAAGGTTAGACTCCAACCAGTGAACCTTAAACCACGTGCAGTTTGCAACTTCTGCAGTTCAGTGATTTGCCGCCATCCCTCACCTGACGTCTTCCTCCTCTATTCGTTCCTTCTCCAATTCCCTGGGTCTCCACTTTCCCCATTTTTGGCCAACCCTAGCCGTCGGGTCCTGAGTACAACCTCTTCTTCCCTGCTCTCCATCTCCTATGTCTCTCCCCTTCCTTTGGATCTCAATCTTGCGGCGTTTTCGCCTCCCATCAATGTCTCAAATGGCTTCTGTCTGAAGTCCTTTCTGATGGCCCCTTTTGGTCACTGCGAGTTCAGGCTTGATGAAGATCTGATTGGATTCCTGCTGCCGGTGTCCCTTGGGAGCATGTCTTCTTATTTTAATGTTTCATCTAAATTGGTTGGCTTCTTTGTTTGCAACCGTCGTCGTTTTGAATGCGCGGAAATGGTGGTGCTAACAGGGAAAAGGAATCTCGGGATTATCTTGAGGAATTGAAGAAGCTTATTCCTGGATGGATGTTCCTGTTAGTCGATCTTTAAAACACAATGTTGTTAGTGGACGAATGTTGTTAGTGGATGAATGAATTTTCTCCAGAATTCAGTTCGATCCCCGGCAGAGTACTGGCAGCGATGAACACGTATGACCCGGGCTTGGCAAACGTGCAGAGAGCATGGATTTTAAACTATCTCTTAATATAGATTTTGCATAAGAAATTATATCCTTTTAAATAAATATGTGAAGATTATAGATTTATTTTATTGTGCTTATAAAAAGTTGGCTATGTGTCTGAATTGTTTTCTTTAATAATTATTATGTAAAACATCTTACATTAATTATTCCTACTAAGTTTCATTTGTTTCAATAGATAAATTAATTAATAAAAATGCTTTGCATTTATGTTGAGTTTTTTTATTTGTTGCAATTTTGTAATTGAAATAGAAATTTAACTTAGCTCTAAATTAGACTAATATTTTAAATTTAAAAAAAAACAGAAAGCGTAGAAGCCCCTTGTGTAATCATAAAGGTGTTCATGTTATAAGTTTCTTGACTATGTTACAAAATTCATATTTACTTAGTACATAAGTTGTGACCTATCCAAAGGATGACTTTCTACCTTCTGGGATCACAAGTCTTTAGCTTTATATAGGCACTCACCCAGAAGTAAGAATGGATGGCTCTATCGGCTATAATCTCTACTATACTCAAATCACCAGTTTCAACGGTCGTCCTGCGTCATATTTTTACAAAAAACCCCTCACATCTATCTTAAATTAACCCTGCATCCCTTCATGCACACAACCTCCATGTTTAGCCCGTTAGCCAGTTGGGTGGTTAAATTAGCGTAAAATATTTTAAAAAATGGTGCATGCACACAACCTCCACGTCCGGCCCGTTAGCCAGTCGGGTGGTTAAATTAGCGTAAAATATTTTAAAAAATGGTGCAGGAGGTGGGGTTAGAACCCAAGCCAGTCGGGTGGTTAAATTAGCGTAAAATATTTAAAAAAATTGCAAGAGATGGGGTTCGAACATAAGCCCTAATGGAATAAAGACGGGAGACACTGAGTGAAGTCGTCTAACCAGTAGAACCTCATGGTAAATTGTTTTTACTATTGAATATAAATTGTACATATTTATATACGAGTTTTGTAAAATAAAAAAATATAATCGTGTCGGGCCGGATCAACACTACGAGCCGAGGCTACGAACCAAACATGACACGACGATCGTGTCGGGCTGGCTCAGGCACTATTAAATGGGTCGTGCCCCGGACCAGCCCGCCAGACACGACCAATTTGGCCATCTATACCTCCGCACGATAATGATAGTACTCGCCTCAGTTGTCGCCACCTCGTTCGACATCCTGCTTCTTTTCTCTCCCCCCCCTCATTCCTCCGCCTCCGCGCCACGCATTTTCGGCAAAGGGCGTGGGAGCATGCACCTCCTCCTCGTATTCGTCCGACACCAGCCCCGACACCGACCCGCGCAGTGCTATTGCACGTCCAAGAGGGTGTTTCACAGCATGCACACGCCATCGTTTTCACCATCGTCGAACGACTCGTTCATCTTCCCGGCCTTCGCCCCTGCTCTTCCTCCCTAACCTGCTATCCCTGCCCACGGTCGCAGCCGCGAGCCGACCGACGCACGTCGACGCGGGTACGAGCGAGTCAGTCTTGCTCCTGGCTTTTCTTCGTGCGTGTCGCCAAGGAGGACATGATGGTGCCTACCACGCTTAGGTTATCTTGGTGATGACGAGTCCAGATCTGAGATATTGTACAACCAAAGCCTGTAGCGCAGCAGCAGTCGGCATATGCTACAGAGTTGGTGGTGGTGTTGTGTCGCCTCGGCAGATCCAGGGCTGGAAGGCACTGAAAGGGAAATAGGATCAAACCTTTTCCTAAATGATTTTGGTGGTTGAATTGCCCAACACAAATAATTGGACTAACTAGTTTGCTCTAGATTACATGTTCTATAGGTTCCAAAGGTTCAACACAAACCGATAAAAAGATCTAAGTTAGGGTTCAAAAGAAAGGAGCAAAAGAAACCGAAGAGAACCCTGGTCTGGCGCACCGGACTGTCCGCCACCGGACAGTGTCCGGTGCACCAGGGTGGATCGACTTCAAACTCTTCACATTCGGGTTTCTAAGGCCGCGCTCCGCTATAATTCACCGAACTGTCCATTGGGTCACCGGACTGTCCAGTGTGCCAGCGGAGCAACGGCTCCCACGCGCAACGGTCGACTCCAACGGTCGATTGATAAGTGAACAGTGTGCGGATAGTTTGCGCAGGGTCAGAGCAGCGCCAAAAGGCGTACCGGACAGTGAACAGTGACTGTCCGGTGCGGCACCGGACTCTCCGCTGCCCCAAGATGTCAGAGCTCCAATGGTCGAAACCGTCAGAACCCTAACGGTTGGGTGACGTGGCTGGCGCACCGGACTGTCCGGTGCGCCCATCGATAGCAGCCCTCCGCAACGGCTGTTTTGGTGGTTGGGGCTATAAATACCCCCAACCACCACCATTCAAGGCATCCAAGCATTCACTACTCCTCATTCAATACAAGAGCAATACACAACACTCCAAGACACAAATCAAAGCCTCCGATCAAATCAAAGTCCACAATTCAACTCTAGTTTTTAGGACTTGTGAGAAGATCGACTTGTGTTCTTTTGTTGCTCTTGTTGCTTGGTTGGCTTTCTTCTTTCTCTCATTCTTACTCTCAAAGCCGTGTAAGCAAAGCAAGAGACACCAATTGTGTGGTGGTCCTTGTGGGGTCTAAGTGACCCGGGAAATCAAGGAAGGAAGCTCACTCGGTCTAGGTGACCATTTGAGAGAGGGAAAGGGTTGAAAGAGACCCGGTCTTTGTGACCACCTCAACGGGGACTAGGTTCTTTGGAACCAAACCTCGGTAAAACAAATCACCGTGTCATCCGCTTCATTTTCTGGTGATTTGTTTTTGCCCTCTCTTTTGGACTCGGTTTTATTTCTAACACTAACCCCGGCTTGTAGTTGTGCTTAAAGTTTGTAAATTTCAGTTTCTGCCTACTCACCCCCCTCTAGGCGACTTTCAATTCGTATCAAAGCCCGGTACTTCATTAGAGTTTAACCACTCGAAGTGATGTCGGGAGAACACGCCAAGAAGGAGATCGTGACCGGCGGTGACAAGTCTACAAGCCAAGGGAAGGCTCCATCGGGGGAGTCCGGCAACAAGATGAAGGGATCCCCTTCACATGCCAAGTCACATCGGAGTGGCGACAAGAAAAAGAAGATGAAGAAGGTGGTCTACTACGAGACCGATTCCTCGTCGCCATCCACCTCCGGCTCTGACACTCCGTCCGTCACTTCTAAGCGCCATGAGAGCAAGAAGTTTAGTAAGATCCCCCTACGCTATCCTCGCATTTCTAAATGCACTCCTTTACTTTCCGTCCCATTAGGCAAACCACCGGTTTTTTACGGCGAAGATTATTGTATGTGGAGTGATAAAATGATGCATCACCTAACCTCACTCCACGCTAGCATTTGGGACATTGTTGAATTTGGAGCGCAGGTACCATCTGTAGAGGATGAAGGATATGATTCGGACGAGGTCGCCCAAATCCGGCACTTTGACTCCCAAGCCACCACTATACTCCTCGCCTCTCTATGTTGAGAGGAGTATAACAAGGTGCAAGGGCTAAAAAGTGCCAAGGAGATTTGGGACGTGCTAAAGACCACGCACTAAGGGGATGAGGTGACCAAGATCACCAAGCGGGAGACGATCGAGGGGGAGCTCGGTCGATTCATCCTCAACCAAGGAGAGGAGCCACAAGCCATGTACAACCGGCTCAAGACCTTGGTGAATCAAGTGCGCAACCTCGGGAGCACAAAATGGGATGACCATGAAATGGTCGAGGTTATTCTAAGATCACTCGTTTTTCGTAATCCTACGCAAGTTCAATTAATTCATGGTGATCCTAGATATAAGCTAATGTCTCCTGAGGAAGTGATAGGAAAGTTTGTGAGCTTTGAGTTGATGATCAAAGGCTCCAAACAAATCGTCGAGCAAGGCGGGACCTCCACACCCGAGGTGCAACCTGTCACATTCAAGGCGACGGAGGAAAAGAAAGAAGAGTCTACATCAAGTAGACTCTCCATCGATGCCTCCAAGCTCGACAACGAGGAGATGGCACTCATTATCAAGAGCTTTCGTCAAATCCTCAAGCAAAGGAAGGGGAAAGACTACAAGCCCCGTTCCAAGAAAGTTTGCTACAAATGTGGTAAGCCCGGTCACTTTATAGCAAAATGTCCTATTTCTAGTGACAGGGGCGACAACAAGAAGGGAAGGAGGAAGGAAAAGAAGAAGTACTACAAGAAAAAGGGCGGCGATGCCCACGTATGTCGGGAATGGGATTCCGACGAAAGAACCACCGACTCCTCCTCCAACGAGGACGCCGCCAACATCGCCGTCACCAAAGGCCTCCTCTTTCCCAACGTCGGCCACAAGTGCCTTATGGCAAAGGACGGCAAGAAGAAGAAGGTAAAATCTAGAGCCTCCACTAAATATACAACATCTAGTGATGAGGGTAGCTCTAGTGATGATGAAGATGATTTACTTGCTCTTTTTGCCAACCTAAACATGCAACAAAAGGAAAAATTAAATGAATTGATAGGACTTATTCATGAGAAGGATGAACTCTTGGATAGCCAAGAGGAATTCCTTATTAAGGAAAACAAAAAGCATGTTAAGGTGAAAAATGCTTATGCTCAGGAATTAGAGAAATGTGAAAAATTAACTAGTGAGCTTAGCATTTGCCATGACACTATCTCCAACCTTAGAATTGAAAATGCCAAGTTAATTGCTAAGGTTGAGAAATTAAATGTTTGTGATGATTCTCTTGTCAATCTTAAAATGATAATGCTAGTTTGATTGTTAAGATTGATAAATTGAATGAATCAATTTCTAGCCTTAAAATTGAAAATGCTAGTTTAATTGCTAAGGCTAAGGATTTAAATGTTTGCAATAATGTTGTTTCCAATCTTAGAAATGCGAATGCTATTTTACATGCTAAGATTGATGAATTAAATATTTGCAAACCCTCTACATCTAGTGTTGATCATGTTACTATTTGTACTAGATGTAGAGACATTAATGTTGATGCTATTCATGATCACCTAGCTTTAATTAAACAACAAAATGATCACATAGCTCAACTATCTACTAAAATCAATGAGCATGAAATTGAAAATGAAAAATTTAAATTTGCTAGGAGCATGCTCTATAATGGGAGACGCCCTGGCATCAAGGATGGAATTGGTTTCCAACAGGGAAGCAATGTCAAACTTAATGCCCCCAAGAAATTGTCTAATTTTGTTAAGGGTAAGGCTCCCATGGCTCAAGATAACGAGGGTTATATTTTATATCCTGCTGGTTATCCTGAGCACAAGATTAGGAGAATTCATGCTAGGAAACCTCATAAAGTTTCACATCATGCTTTTATGTATAAAAATAAGGCTTCTAGCTCTAGGCAATCAACCCATGTTAAATTGCCTAAAAAGAAATCTCCTATTGCATCAAATGAACCAAATGTTTCATTTAAAACTTTTGATGCTTCTTATGTGCTCACTAACAAATCAGGCAAAGTAGTTGCCAAATATGTTGGGGGCAAACACAAGGGTTCAAAGACTTGTGTTTGGGTACCCAAGGTGCTTGTTTCTAATGTGAAAGGACCCAAGAGCATTTGGGTACCTAAGAACAAGGCCTAAACTTGTTTTGTAGGTTTATGCATCTGGGGGCTCAAGTTGGATAATCGATAGCGGGTGCACAAACCACATGACAAGGGAGAAAACGATGTTCTCCTCCTACGAGAAAAACGATGATCCCCAAAGAGCTATCACATTCAGGGATGGAAATCAAGGTTTGGTTAAAGGACTTGGTAAAATTGCTATATCACTTGACCATTCTATTTCCAATGTTTTTCTTGTAGATTCTTTAGATTACAATTTGCTTTCTATTTCTCAATTATGCAAAATGGGTTACAACTGTCTTTTTACGGATATAGGTGTTACTGGCTTTAGAAGAAGTGATGATTCAATAGCGTTTAAGGGAGTACTCGAGGGTCAGCTATACTTAGTTGATTTCAATAGAGCTGAACTCGATACTTGCTTAATTGCTAAGACTAATATGGGTTGGCTCTGGCATCACCGACTAGCCCATGTTGGGATGAAGAATCTTCACAAGCTTCTAAAGGGAGAGCACATTTTGGGACTAACCAATGTTCATTTTGAGAAAGACAGGGTTTGTAGCGCATGTCAAGCAGGGAACAAGTTGGTGCCCACCATCCACACAAGAACACCATGACGACCGACAGGCCGCTTGAGCTACTCCACATGGATCTATTCGGCCCGATAGCTTACATAAGCATCGGCGGGAGTAAGTATTATCTTGTAATTGTGGATGATTATTCTCGCTTCACTTGGGTATTCTTTTTGCAGTAAAAATCACAAACCCAAGAGACCTTAAAGGGATTCTTGAGACGGGCTCAAAACGAGTTCGGATTAAGAATCAAGAAGATAAGAAGCGACAACGGGACGAAGTTCAAAAACTCTCAAATTGAAGGCTTTCTTGAGGAGGAGGGCATCAAGCATGAGTTCTCTTCTCCCTACACACTGCAGGACATTGTTGCGCGCAATTGCTTTGGATGAGGCAAATCCTCAGGGACTATGGCTACAAATTGAGCAAAGTCCCTCTCCTATGTGATAATGAGAGTGCAATCCGCATGGCGGATAATCCCGTTGAACACAGTCGCACTAAGCACATAGCCATTTGGTATCACTTTTTGAGGGATCACCAACAAAGGGGGGATATCAAGATTGCTTATGTTAGCACCAAAGAACAATTAGCTGATACATTTACCAAACCATTAGCTGAGAAAACTTTTACCAAACTTAGGAATGAGCTAAACATTCTTGATTCTAGGAACTTTGATTGATACTTTGCACACATAGCTCATTTACATACCTTTGATCATATCCCTTTTATGTCTACAACTAATGTGTTTTCAAGTGTATTTCATGCTAATTCATAGATTGAAAGGGAAATGGAGTCCTCGGCGAAGACAAGGCTTCCACTCCACTCTATCGGTATTAATTACCCTTCGCCGTCACTCCGCACCGCTCTCCACTTTGGTATAATCTTCACTCATATCCATTTGTACCATTGGGGAGAAAGTAAAAGGGCTCTCAAAATACTCCATTTTTGGAGATTAATGCCAAAGGGGGAGAAATATTAAGCCCAAAGCAAAAGGACTGCACCACCAAATTTCAAAATTTTAAAAGAAGTTTTCAATTGGTATCTTTCAAATTAGTATTCCTCTAAGAAATTATATCTCAATTGGTATTGAAATGTTTAAAAGAGGATTTTTTTTTCAAAATTGGTATCTAAGATATTTGATCTTTCAATTGGTAAAACCCTCTTGAACACTAAGAGCAGAATTTCATTCAGGGAGAATTTTGTTTAAGTCAAAGGAAAAACATTTGAAACAGGGGGAGAAATTTTCAAATCTTGAAAATGCTTCTCGAAATCTTATTCATATATCTTTGACTATTTGCAAAAAGATTTTGAAAAGAATTTCCAAAAAAAAATTTCAAAAACAAAACAAGTGGTGCAAATGTGGTCCAAAATATTAAAAGAAAGAAAGCATCCATGCATATCTAATGAAAGTATAAATTGGTTTAATTCCAAGCAACCTTTGCACTTACCTTATGCAAACTAGTTCAATTCTGCACTTATATATTTGCTTTGGTTTGTGTTGGCATCAATCACCAAAAAGGGGGAGATTGAAAGGGAAATAGGATCAAACCTTTTCCTAAATGATTTTGGTGGTTGAATTGCCCAACACAAATAATTGGACTAACTAGTTTGCTCTAGATTACATGTTCTAAAGGTGCCAAAGGTTCAACACAAACCAATAAAAAGATCTAAGTTAGGGTTCAAAAGAAAGGAGCAAAAGAAACCGAAGAGAACCCTAGTCTGGCGCACCGGACAATGTCCGGTGCACCAGGGTGGATCGACTTCCAACTCTTCACCTTCGGGTTTCTGAGGCCACGCTCCGCTATAATTCACCGGACTGTCCAATGTGCCAGCGGAGCAATGGCTCCCACGCGCAACGGTCGACTCCAATGGTCGACTGACAAGTGAACAGTGTGCGGACAGTTCGCGCAAAGTCAGAGCAGCGCCAGAAGGCGCACCGGACAGTGAACAGTGACTGTCCGGTGCCCCAAGATGTCAGAGCTCCAACGGTCGAAACCGTCAGAACCCTAACGGTTGGGTGACGTGGCTGGAGCACTGGATTGTCTGATGCGCCCATCGACAGCAGCCCTCCCCAACGGATGTTTTGGTGGTTGGGGCTATAAATACCCTCAACCACCACCATTCAAGGCATCCAAGCATTCACTACTCCTCATTCAATACAAGAGCAATACACAACACTGCAAGACACAAATCAAAGCCTCCGATCAAATCAAAGTCCACAATTCAACTCTAGTTTTTAGGACTTGTGAGAAGATCGACTTGTGTTCTTTTGTTGCTCTTGTTGCTTGGTTGGCTTTCTTATTTCTCTCGTTCTTACTCTCAAAGCCTTGTAAGCAAAGCAAGAGACACCAATTGTGTGGTGGTCCTTGCGGGGTCTAAGTGACCCGGGAAATCAAGGAAGGAAGCTCACTCGGTCTAGGTGACCATATGAGAGAGGGAAAGGGTTGAAAGAGACCCGGTCTTTGCGACCACCTCAACAGAGACTAGGTTCTTTAGAACCGAACCTCGGTAAAACAAATCACCGTGTCATCCGCTTCATTTGCTTGTGATTTGTTTTTGCCCTCTCTTTTGGACTCGGTTTTAATTCTAACACTAACCTCGGCTTGTAGTTGTGCTTAAAGTTTGTAAATTTCACTTTCCGCCTATTCAGCCCCCTCTAGGTGACTTTCAGGCACTCGCATTCTCTCGCCCTTTTCAGACTGACGCCTGGTGCGGGTGCCTCTCGGTTTAGAGCTGCTCTAGCTGGGCTTTTTCTTCGCTTGCGTGCTCTCGCCCTGTATGTATCTAACGTTATACTACCTATGTTGCCTCCAGATGTCCATGTCTTCGTCGTGTCCTTCTTCGGCAACGAACATGTATGACTGCCTCTTCCCTTCCCTTCCTAGTCTACGAAACCTTGGAAGTGGGAGGGGGGACGAGGGATGGGGTCCCTGATTTGCTGCCTATGGTACCCATTCGATGGCTCGGCATTGCTTGTCTACATGGTCTTTCCTTTAACATGATGTCGACTCGCTTAGTCAAATCAAAAAATATGCAGAGAGCAGAGACACCCAACAAAAAAATTAGCATGTAGCAGCCAACTAACAAGGAACACGCATGCCCACGTATATCAGCATGTAGCAGCCGCCCTAGCCGCGCAAAGGAAGTGAGAAGCATGCAGCCCTCTGCCATTGTGCGTTGTGTCGTTCAACTAGGAGCAGATCACGCAGGGGTAGGAGTGAGCACAGCACACGATCAATACACATCCCATCTAGATGGCGTTCGCTAAATTTATGAAAAAGCGAGGTTGTGATCCAATTGAAGAAGTACATGTAATCTCGAGTCTTATTCAAGTTGTGACATTAATCACTTTTTTTACCTAATAATGTTACTGTGTGACATGCTCAAGTTGGGACTCAATAGGTTTCCCTAAACTTGTCTATCTCACACCTTGTTTTACCACTGAACTTTTGGGTAGTTTTGCTATTGTTGTACCTGGTTTTGGAAATAATATTATATTATGATCATGTTCCAGTTATACTGTTATTTAATTATTGTTCATGACAAGATCATTGTGTTATTTGGAACATATAGCTTAACTAGAGAAACACGTGCCACCACAAGGGTGGTATGGGACGCCCTAGGCTGACTAATTAGAAAAGCTAGTGGAGGACTACCTTACCCGAAAGGGGCAAGAGTAGTAGGGGAGTTGCGTATAGGGAAGTTCTCGGGTCGATCATGCTGCGATGAATTTTCGGACGGGGGATTCCTATATTGCGCTTCCTAGAAACTGTAGCGGATTTTTTAAGCTAGTGGAACTTTGTAAATGCCTCGTAGTGGATCCCTAGCCATTCACCTTGGAAGTGTCTAAGGGTCTAGCTAACCCTGGCTAGACATGATACACGACTTGTGGGTAAATGGTGCAACCTCTGCATAGTGTACAACTGGTATATCAGCCTTGCTCGCGGTCATGAGCAACTCAGGACTCTCGCATGATTAATTTATGGAACTAAACTTAATATGTCATATGCATTGCATCGCATGTGTTATTATCAATTTTGATCTCTTATTTAATTGGGTTGATATCTACTTACACCTAGTAACTGCTAATAAAACTTTGACCAACTTTAAAAGCAATGCTCAGCTTTAACCATCTCCTTTGATAAGCCTTACACTTCACATGAACTCCCACCTTTGGTGGGTTCATACACATTATTCCCCACAAATTTTTGAGCGATGAACGTATGTGAGCTCACCCTTGTTGTACTCACATCCCTCCAGGTCAAGAACAGGTACCACAGGATGAGGCGCATGAAGAATGTTGTGATGAGTTCGTGAGTGGTCTAGCCCGTCGTCTCCCAGTCAACTCTGTGTTGTTGGATCGTTGTCTTCGCATAATGTAATTATTTAACTATTTTGTACATATCTCCGTTATATATTAAAGATGTGACATTCGTTTCTGTACCATGAGTTATCATATGTGTGAGACTAGATCCTGGCACATTTGGTGATTATCTCGCGCCCGGGTCCCTAGAACCTGGGTGTGACACTATATGCCAGGTTTCACTACTTTTGTCCATATTCGGTATTTATTTTTTTCCGACTTGGAAACACATTTAAACCATAGAAAAGTAGTAATTATTCTGAAAAATGGATATCCTTATATGAAATAAGTTTGTAATAGATACTCAAACACGTGGTACACTTTTGAAGCAACGAAAGAAAACAAATGTAAGAAATATAGCTCGAACTGTGTAGTTCTAGTTGAGTTTCACGAAACTTAATGAGAGATGTGTCCATTTGTGAAACACCTATATTTATACTTTTGTATAGTCCTCTCATATTTTTATCTCAAGTAACTAGGAGCAAATTATGACTATATACCAAGTTTCACTATTGTTGACCATATTTGGTTTTTATTTTTTTCCAGCTTGGAAACGCATTTAAACCATAGAAAGTAGTAATTATTCCGAAAAATGGATATCTTTATATGAAATAAGTCTGTAATAGTTACACAAACTTGTGGTACACTTTTAAAGCAACGAAAGAAAACAAAAGTAAGAAATATAGCTCAAACTGTGTAGTTCTAGTTGAGTGTAATGAAACTTAACGAGAGATGTGTCCATTTGTGAAGCACCTATATTCATACTTTTGTATAGTCCTCTCATATTTTTATCTCAAGTAACTAGGACCAAATTATGACTCTATGCCAAGTTTCACTATTTTTAACCATATTTGGTATATATTTATTTATTTGGCTTGGAAAACGCATTTAAACAATAGAAAGTAGTAATTGTTCCGAAAATGGGTATCTTTAAATGAAATAAGTTTGTAATAGTTACGAAAACATGTGGTACACTTTTGAAGCAACGAAAGAAAACAAAATTCAGAAATATAGCTCAAATATGTACGCGTTATAACGTCGCTTTTACGTAATTTAACTAAACTCCCCTTTTTTCCTACTGGTAACTGCAATATTTGTGACATTCTGCGTGGGTCGGTGGTGGCAGTGATTCGAATCCCAGCTCGAGCACCACTTTTTGTCGTTTTTTTCTGGACCCACACAACCTTCTATTTTGCCCAACGACCCACACCTTCTGTACCCGCACAACCTTTGTTTTTTGGACGCGTTGCTTCACCCCCGCATCCATTGTTTCAAGATATATTAGAGGCACGGACACAATTTAACCACAGTTCATAATCTCTACTAACTATTAAGGGGACAGTGTAGACTACCCCCGCCGCATCCCCTCCCGCCCGCGGATAACGCGCCCGCCCGCCCGCCCCCGCCGCGATTCCCCTAACGGCCGTGGATCACGCGCACGTTGACTACTTCCGCCACCGCGATCCCCCTCGCCCCCGCCACTAGATTCCCCTTGCCCCGCGCCGCCGTGATTCCCCTCGCCCCCAACGTCGCGATTCCCCTCACTCCCTCGGATCATGCCCGCCCCCCACGTCGCGATTCCCCAACCGCCCGCGGCGAATCCCCCGCTACGCCCGCTCTCCCCCGCCTCCCCCCACGCTTCCTCCGCCCCTACCGTGCAGTCCGCTTCCTCCGCACGTCATCCACTTCCTCCGCCCCTTCCATGCAGTCCACTACCGCTCTGTCCATGGATCCGCTTCTCGCGCCGCGCTCCCCTGGTAAGCTCGGTGATGAAAACCGCCATCCCGCGCCGGCGCCGCTCGCGATGTCAAGCCAATCGTTATCCACTCATCCCGCTCGTGATGCTCGGATCCCATCGGCACATGAACACCTCCACGGCTGCCCCCACACCGCCACCAAAACCCCGCTCGCTACCCCCTCCCCCAAACCCTAGCGCTCACTCTATCTCTCTCTCTCTCTATTCATGACAGTCACCACCAAGGCACCAACAAAACCCGTCTCGCTCCCCTTCCCCACCAAACCCTAGTGCTCACTGTTTCTCTGTTCGTCAGCAATGGTGGTGGCGGGGGCGAGGAGGAGTCCGGCGAGAGCCGCAAGCTCTTCGTGGGCAAGATCCTAGCTGGGGCGCAGGAGCCAAAGCTGCGGGCCCACTTTGTGGTCACTTTGTGGCCAAAGCTATGGACTCACCCTGCGCCTGCACTGGCACACTCAAGGTGAGCGCTCTCCTCTGCCCCCTCCTTCCCCTATCTCAATCTGAAGTTTTCTTTGCCTGGATGCTTGAGGAGCCGAGGCGGGTCAATGTGTAGTGGTTGGTGAATTTTGAGTAGAATGATGATTATTTGGGAGCTGGACAGATTTCAAGACGAAATTGCTATGCTTCCGAAGTTCTGTTTACCCTTCCTTCTGGCACTGCGCTTTTGGAATTTGCCTTTGGTTACCTCGATGAAACTGTTTCCTTCTTTTATGTGATTTTGTTGTTGTTCTTTATTGTGGACATCTCTAATAGCTCCAGGATTGGCACTATAGGAGCATAAGTGTTCTATTGAGAAATGGGATTGTTTTTATCTTCATTTATGACTGAATGAGGTCTAGAGGAACCGTTTTTTGTGGACACGTTATATTCTTTTCTTCAGATACATCTAATTATCTGAATTTTGAACCGCGATAATCCTTATCCTAGCATATACACCCATTTTCAGTTATACAAACGTCCCCCCTTGATGTTGTTGTACACGTGACTTTGGAGTATCTTTTGAAGAAAAATGCTAATTGTGTGTTCACCTACGTGCGTTGGTTGTATACAGTTTGCCCACAGGAAATGCATACAGAGATGGTGCAATAAAAAGGGCAACATTACATGTGAAATCTGTAACCAGGTGGGTGCCTCTGTTACTTTGCTACATTACCAAAAGACACATTTATCTCTCTCTCTCTCTCTGTTTTATACTACATACCGTACCATTTCTAGATGGTGGCACGCAGTTTGACCTTGACGACAGACGTGGTAGGTTTATGAGCAATCCATTCCAAAGCAACTAAAGTGGTATAGAAGAAATAAGGAGAAACGGGAAAACTCTGCCGTGTATCTTGTATTTTGCTGCTCTTATTGAAGTTTTCATGTCTGCCTCGTTGTTCTACAGGTATACTCCCCAAATTATGCCATCCCTCCACCCAAGTGTTGCTCAAATGAAACGGGCATGGATCTTAGGTACCTGCCAATGCAATTCTTCATGATGTGCTCAATTTGCAGGAAACCAGTCGTTTCTAGATGAAAAAAGATAATGACCACCAATGTGGGTATTCTGAATGGGTGGTCTTTTTTCTTCTTCTTCTTCTTCTTTCTGGCAAACAGGCAAAACTGGGTTGGACGAATCGACCCTCATGACTCCCATTTCCTAGCCATCGCCATCGCAGAGCAGCAGCAGCTGCAGGCTGAGTTCGACGACTGTGTATCCGCAAACTCTAGCGGGGCCACGTGTTGCCGAACCATTGCTTTAGTTGTACGTTCAAAGAAGCTCTTCCTCCTCCACTAACTCGAATCCCTATTTGTGCTGGGCGCGGCGGTAGAACCTAACGTTGTCTTTGCCTGCCTGCCTGCTGTAGTTGATGCTCCTTCTGCTTGTGCGACATGTGATCATCGTCGTGAGGGACGTTAGCATGCTGCAAGACGCAACCGTGCTATTCAGCGTGAGTTTCAGCACACCTACCTAGCTACCATGTCGTCCCTGCTGAGACTTAGATGGGGTGGTCTGCTTCTGTTTTGAGTGGTCATGTGCTTCGGTTTGATTTTGATCGCAAGACTCCTTTTTCTTCCTTCATTTCAGGCGACTCTTCAGTTCGCGGGGTTCTTTCTGCCTTCCTATGTAATAGCTCGCTCTTGCTGCGCTTTGCATCACCGGAGACGAAGACAGGTACACTTCCTTTTTCCTACAAGTCTTGTTGATACAACTCTTCCGTTTGATCTATTGACGTGAACGTCCTTCTGCTTGACTTGTAAGCTGTAAGAGACTGACGTTTATTTACTACTGGAACCCTGTACTGCTTCTTGCAAGGGGAGTCTCAAGTACATGCGCAGTGGTCTGTCTATCCTATAGAGTCAGAAGAAATGCAAGCAGTACAAGTTTGTAAGATAAGCTACCTTACCCTTTATTCTGGTTTGGAAGTCAAAATAGTTTGTTTCTCTGTATGCAGCATGTGAGATTGTGATTGAAATAATTCTTATAGCTAATCTCTCTATAGTTGCCTCAATTTTAGAATCTATTTAACTTCTCAAGAATACAATGATAAAAAATTATGAGTCAATTTTAGAATCTATTTAACTTCTCTTGCTGAGACCTGACCAAGATGAAATAAGTGCACCGGCATGACATATGATCCCATTAGGGAATTTAATCAAAATTTTGTCAAAACACATTTTGTTTCTTGCTTTCCAGATAACCAGCAGATGGCCGAAACTAGCACAACATGAGTAGCATTAAATTTTTTCCGAAGCCACTCAAAGGAGTGTTCAATGTCCCCTGGAATGTATTTTGTACTAAGGCATTTGGCCACTACACCCCAAATAACTTTGGTGATTGGACAAGTGAAAAAAGATGATTAATATTTTCATCCTGAGGACAGAAGCTGTAGCGAGGGTCACCCTTCCACTATCTTTTGATCATATTATCTTTAGTAAGGAGAGCATTCTTTTCAAGGAGCCACATAAAAACTTTAATCTTCAAGGGAACAAATTTTTCTTTAAAATCATGACATCATTCATCATCTTTTCAGGTTATTCAGCATCTGCTCTCTACCATTCCCCGTAATAGCGTGAGAAAACAACTTATTTTACCAGCTATCAACACTTCCGAATAGTCTGCTTATGTCACACCCGGTTTTGGGAGGCAAACCAAGTGCGAACTATGTACGTGCCAGGATCAGAACTCACGTACACAGCGATTACATAAATGAACATCAATGCACATTGCTCGAATAATAACTTAAAAGAGTATTAACTTATTACATCACAGAGTCATAGACATCCACATAGTCATCGTCTTAACAGGTAAATCAAAGTGCTAGCGAAACGCAGTAAAGATAAGGCATTCACAGGCAGCTGACTGGGGGTTGCCGCCAACCCACACCTAGAATTCGTCGTAGTCTTGGAACTCCTGGAAGTCTCCTTCCACGGCTTCGCCTTCTCCTGAGCAGTGGTTACAATGCGGACAACCTGGTGTTTTGTGGTAAAGCAAGGATGAGTACACCCTCGGTGGCGGCAATGGCGCGACGACGGCCCGGGTCGACGGTGGCGGACCTCGGGGGCTGCGCAGCGAACGGCGGGTGAGCGCGGGCAGAGGAATTCGGGGAGGGAGAGGGAAAATTGGGGCGTGTCCCGGGTTGCGGACGTCGGGGCGAAGCTCACCGTGGCAGAAGGCACGGCGGGGCTCCAACGGCGACGGAGAAACGAGCTCGGGCGGCGGTGGTTAATGGCGGCGGCGCCTTGGCGTGAGAGCAGCGAGGGGAAGGTGAGAGAGAGGCCTGCAGGTGCGCAAATGAGGGAGGGGGAGAGGGCGAGTGGGGTTCGGGGCTCAAGTGGCCGAGGCGAGGTGGTGGCGAGCTCCACGCGCGACGTGGGCGCGGAGTCCGCGGCACGCGCGGCTCGGGGCGGCGGTTACGCGGAGACGGCGGAGCTGACAGCCCGGGCCCGCGAGCAGAGAGAGCGGGGGAAGCGGGCGCGCGCGGGACAGGGAAAGCGGCTGCGCTGACGGGTGGGCCCGCCAGGGCAGAGAGAGGAGGGGGGAGAAGGCGCGCGCGCGGGATGGGCCGATTGGGCCGAAAGGCCGAGGGGGGCGGGGGTATGGGCCTTTTTCCCTTTTTCTTTTATTCCAGCAATTGTTTTCCCTTTTCTTTTTATTTTCTCTATTTGATTCAAATTCAAATAAGCCACAAATTCAAATTAGACTTTCTAAGAATTATGCACCAAACAAAAGTGAAATCTAGGGTTCAACATGATGCAACAATTCATACTCCCTTGGAGTTTGAGCTAATAGACTATAGTTACAAATAAAATAACCACTTTTCTCCTATAGAAATGAGAAAGAGAAGATTGGGGAAGGATGAGAAAAGGGAAGTAACACCTGAATTTGTGAATATGAGCAAAGAAATTTTATACCCCCAAATTCAGGGTGTTACAAACCTATCCCCCTTAAAAGAATCTCGCCCCGAGATTCATGGTTGGTCAGCAAAGAGTTCAGGGTATTTGGCTTTCAGATCATCTTCTCGTTCCCAGGTTGCTTCTTCCTCCGAGTGGTGACTCCATCTGACTTTGCACATTCTGATGGTATTCCTCCGGGTGACTCTGTCTGCAAACTCCAGAATCTGCGTTGGCTTCTCTATGTATGTCAGATCCTCCTGGACTTCCAAACCCTCCACTGGCAACTGTTCTTCTGGTACTCGCAGACACTTCTTCAATTGTGACACGTGGAACACATTGTGCACTGCCGACAAACTTTCTGGTAGGTTGAGTTGGTAAGCCACTTCACGCTTTGCTTGAATCTGATATGGTCCAACGTACCGGGGTGCTAACTTGCCTTTAACTCCGAACCTTCTGATTCCCCTGATAGGTGACACCCTCAGATAGACGTAATCTCCCACTTCAAAACTCAGTTCTCTTCTCCTTCGGTCCGCATAGCTTCGCTGTCTTGACTGGGCTATCTTCAGGTTCTCCCGAACCATTTTGATATTCTCTTCGGCTTCAAGCAGGATGTCGGGGCCAAACACCTGTCTCTCTCCAGGCTGGTCCCAATGCAGCGGAGTCCTACAACTCCGCCCATAGAGTGCCTGAAACGGCGACATCTTCAAGCTAGCCTGATAGCTATTGTTATAGGAGAATTCTGCATAAGGTAACCTTTTGTCCCATCCTGACTTGTCTTGCAATGCACAGGCTCTCAGCATATCTTCTAGGATCTGGTTAGTTCTTTCAGTCTGACCGTCTGTCTGTGGATGATAAGCCGAGCTGAAGTTCAAATGTGTGCCCAAAGCTTCTTGTAGCTGCTGCCAAAAATGAGAGGTGAACTGCGTTCCTCGATCTGACACTATCTTCTTCCTCTATTCCTCTTAGTAGATCAGAACTACTCGTCATCAAGATTATACTTCCAGTTCCAGTTACGGATTGGTTTTCTAGGGACTTAGGAATCGATCCTATGCAGTATAGATCCTAACAATGGTATCAGAGCCATCCTAAGAACCCTAGATCTCCTAATCCGCATCGGTCTTAAGAGATTACGGAATGGTCTCGGATCAATGTGACTGAACTCAATTTTCTTATCATCGTTCATCATCCGAGATCAGAGATATTAGAAGAGAGAAAGAATTTTAGATCTCTCGGGTTAGGGTTTACCTAACCTAATCTAGGGTTTCGGCCACTGAGAGACTTGGTCTCGGCCACACCCATGGAAACCGAGAGAGCAAAACACACCGTTATTTTAGGGTTAGAGTCTAATTAACCAAACCCTAATCAGTTCAACCATCAACAGAGACGGTGCACAGGGCTCAGGATCCAACGATCCACGGCCAAGAAACAAAGTCAAGTAACAGAAACGCAGATCCAGTTAGGGCTCAACCCTAACTAAATTAACCCTAAAATCCGGATCAGTCAAAGTGCACAGAGCACTGTTCGTTTAATCCAGTGACTAGATCCACGCGTAGATCACAGACAAAAACGCAAAGGGAACCAGACCCACGTTTTAGACCTTCGTACTCGATCCCATAAATTACAACAAGACACATCTCATACATACATTCATAAGAAGAGAGGGATCGAATACATGAGGTTGGATCTGAGTATAAGTGTAACCAGAAGTGGCCATGAGCACCAAGGTATTTTTCGGCTGAGTACAAGTGATGCAGAGAAGAAGCAAAAAAAATACAACAGAAAGTGACACCGTGTGGCATATAGCCTTCATGTGGCCATACGACCAGTGGTGTCTCCAGGGAACTAGCGGCCAGATGCTAGAACAAAAAAAATCAAAGAGGAGAAATCGTGCTCGGTGGTGAGGCTAGGAGACGACTGATTTTTTTTTCAGCCGTTGGCCGAGGCAACAAGGCAGTAGAAAGCAGTTTGGCCGAGCCAGAAAAACAAACAAGAAAAGAGAAGCCGGGCGCCGTCGGCCAGGCGTCGGTGCTCCTTGACGGCCGAAGAGCTGTGTGGCAGAAGGAAGTAAGCTAGGGTTTAGCATGGAGCCGAGATTTTCGGAATTTTATAGACGCGTGAACAGTAAACTCGTCGATTCCTTACCGTTGATCTCTATCCAACGGTGCTCAGTTAACGTGGGGAGCCCCTATGCGCGCGCATGGATCAAATACGCGGCCTGGGCCCAGGTTACGGCCCAGGTGCGCCACCAGCTCCCCGGGCAGACCGAGTGGGCTGTTTTTCAGCGGCCTGGGTCCAGGCGTGCCCCCTGCTTCCCTCCTGTAGGCCGACCGGCCAAGTGGGCCAATTTTTGGGCTACCTGTGGCTGCACCAAGTGGCCAGGCCATTTTCTTTTCCAGCGAATATTTAATTATTTTTTATTTATTTCCTGGAATTAGTGAACAGAAAAAGAAACCAGAGAAAATAGTAATCTATATACAGAAAATTATAGAAACATTTTTTTTCTGGAATTTGTTTTTCTATTTTCAGAAATCAGAAACAGTAAAAGAAAATAAGAAAATTCAGAAATATTTTTCCAGTTATAGAAAATTACAGACATATTTATGGACTATCTTTTATTCCGCTGCGTACTTTGGTACTTTATTCAGTATTTTTATGCAATTTTTCAGTTGATTATGAAATCAACGTTGATTAATTTATTGTCTAAATTGCATAGAATTCAGAAAATTTGTGGTAATTGAATATTCTAACCAACGTTAGATATTGTTACCGCATTTTGAACAGAAATATACATATTCTAGATCATCCAACGATGGTTTTAGAATTTTAGAACCAGATTATTATTTGTTTTTCTATGCACTATTGTTTATTATGAAGCCTACGTGGATTAATTCTCTTTAAGTGCATAGAAATTCAGATTTTTTTGTGGTGATTGAATATTTTGACCAACGTCGAATATTGTTGCCACATTTTATACAAGAATTAAATTTTCTAGATCATCCAACGATGGTTTAGAATTTTAGAACAAGAAATTTTGTAGATCAGACATGGTTATTATTTGACCAACGTCGAATATTTAATTCATGCAAGTTCTATGTTTCAGTATTTACTTCAGACGTCCTAAATATTTTCTGTTTTACTTTGCAAAAGTGCACATATTGGCCTACTAGTTGGTCAGATAAGGTAGATTAAACCGCTATGTGGTATTTATTGTCACTTATGGCGGGAAAAGATTAAGATGATAACTACAGTGGATGAAATAGATTCCTCACTGTGGTTTGAGAAACCATTAAGCCTACAGTAGGCTCACCTTAGGATGACCTTAAGATGGCGCAGTACAGCATCTATTATAAGGTCAACTGAAAAAGATCCAAGTGTAATGTACTTGATCACAATGAGAGTCTCATTCAGGATCCTATTGAGGGTGCTATTCCAGAATATGAGACATTTCATGATCAGTAAAACACCTGTCTAAATGGACAAGTGCTATATAGATCAACTCACGACATAGTGTGTCTAGAAGGAGAAATGGTTGATAAGTCAAATAAGTGATTCTATCAATCTTCCCAAACTAAGAATCCTCAAACAGAACAAAACCTCTAAGAAAGGTTCAAGAATAAGATCAAACATGATCACGATGTTTTCTATATGCAACAATCAGACTGTTTCTCAGACCCCCCTGAGACCTGCCTCTATTGCAAGAAGACAGGGCATACAATAGAAAGTGTCCAGAATTCCTGCAATAGATGCTACATAATGCAATTCCGTACAAACCTAAGGCTCCTAGAGGGCTGAAAATAGTTACAGTGGTTAACGGAAAGCAAGCAGACACTTAACTTCAGTTTCGTGATTAGACAATCAGCACATCCAACATCACTTCGGTGATAGAGACTGTGTTATTCAGTTTTGATAATAAAGATGTTGGTCTCGCCATCTGACGAGACATGCTTTATTTATCTTCGCACAGTGGTGCTAGATACGCCAGAAAATAAACCAGCCAACATTGGCAGGAGTAAGAAAACAATGTGATGGATAAACCTCGTCGAAATTATGGTACTATCGTTTGGGCCATATTTCGAGGGGGAGAAAAGAAGTCTCGTTAAGGGACGGATTCTCCATCACCTAGACTTCACAGACTTAGAGTAATGCAGAGATTGCATGCACAGTACGAGAGTGTTAGAAATTATTCATATAGATATATGTGGTCCTTTTCCAGTTAGGACAGTAGATGGGTTTGACTTGTTCAAAACCTTCACAGATGACTACTCTCGTTGCGATTATATTTACCCTTTTTTTAAGGGACAGATCATAAGATGTAGATAAGTTTAAATAGTTCAAGGGTGATGTAGAAAAACAACACGATTTGAACACAAAGATTGTCATATCAAATCGTGTGGGGGAGTAATGTGGGCACCATACTGAGTATGGACAGGTCCCAGGATCCTTTCGCGAGGTTCCTAAGTGAAAACAGTATTGTAGCTCAGTATTCAACACCTGGTGAACCGCAACAGAATGTGGTTTCCTAAAAGCGTAAGAAGAACACTGATGGACATGGTAATGAGTATGCTTAGTTACTCTAACTTACCATTGGGTTTATGGATGGTGGCTTTAAAAACCGCTATGCAAATACTCAACAAAGTTCCTAGTAAATCAGTGGCTAAAACTCCATATGAGTTGTTGACTGGCAGAAAGCCCACGCTCAACTACTTCAACATATGGGGTTGTCCAACAGAAGCTCGAATATTTAATCCTGGACAGGAAAAGCTAGATGAGAGAACCACTAGCTACCATTTTATTGGCTACCCTGAGAGATCGAAGGGTTACAGATTCTACTGTCCAGGCAGACAAACCAAGTTTATAGAAACTAGACATGCCATTTTCCTAGAAAATGACATGATCAAGGGGAGTAAGGTACTTAGAGAGGTTGACCTTCAGGAAAAGAGGACATATGTCCCAATTCCGATGGTTGAAGAACCATACTTCTCGATACCCGCTGTGGTTCCACCAACAGTTGTAACGACTCGAGGTGAAACCCCTGCTGCAAATATTGCATCACCAAGTGCAACTACCACAGAGTAAGTCAATTCACCTTCTGCATAGTCTGGCTCTTCTGAGTCGGTTGCACAGGAGAGCTCACATGAGAGTGGTAGTGTTGTGTCAAGTGACGCACCAATGCAGGAGCCTCATAACGAACCAGAACTAGAAACAAGTTTATGAAGGTCTCAAAGGTCTAGACGATCTGCGATTCCTGATGATTATGGAGTTTACACAAGTGTAGACATAGAAAGCGATGAGATTTATATGTGTGAGGACATTGAAGCAGAAAGTGATCCCATTACATATGAAACAGCTACGAGAAGCGCAAATTAGTGGGTCTAGAAGACCAAGCGTGACTCCAAAGGAAATATAGAAAGATACAAGGACATGTGGCCAAGGCGTTCACACAGTGAGAAGGCATTGACTACCATAAAACCTTCTCACTTGTCCTAACAAAAGATTCATTTCAGATCATTATGGCATTAGTGGCTCTTTTCTCATCCTTCCCCAATCTTCTCTTTCTCATTTCTATAGGAGAAAAGTGGTTATTTTATTTGTAACTATAGTCTATTAGCTCAAACTCCAAGGGAGTATGAATTGTTGCATCATGTTGAACCCTGAATTTTATTAGAAATTAGACTTTCTAAGAATTATGCACCAAACAAAAGTGAAATCTAGGGTTCAACATGATGCAACAATTCATACTCCCTTGGAGTTTGAGCTAATAGACTATAGTTACAAATAAAATAACCACTTTTCTCCTATAGAAATGAGAAAGAGAAGATTGGGGAAGGATGAGAAAAGGGAAGTAACACCTGAATTTGTGAATATGAGCAAAGAAATTTTATACCCCCAAATTCAGGGTGTTACAGCTGACCATCAAGCTCTGTTCTTTGGCATATTAATTTCTCGCTACTTTCTTGAAACAGCAAACCATTGATGAGTTGAATGCATTTTGTTATGCTTACTTCCGTTTGTACTTCTGCCTTTGTTGGTCTCGTCAGTATTTTAAACCATTGCTTATGTTTTACTTGAGCAGGTGTTTTCATCGAGCTGATTCAGCAAATGCAAGTGGAAGGTGTACAGGTTAGCTTCCAGGGTTATGTTGCGTCCCTTGCCTGAACTGTTTGTTTTCTCATCCTTAGAACTATTGTTGTACCTACAATAGCAGTATGCACTCAGCCTGTTCATTCGGTAGTGTGTATTTTTCTTCTTCTGAGGATTTGTTTCTTCCCCATGCTGTGAAACAGACAGCAACCTGGAACTCTCGTTTTAGAAACTACCTTACTATCGTACTATCTGACTGTAGGACAAACATAATTAATATATGGCATTCTTAGCTGATTGTAAACTTGTATGGCAACAAGATTGTGAAGACGTGCACTTTAGTGTAGAGAAAAATAACTGATAATTTGTTGTCAATAGTTTTTTTACCTTTAAGCAACCGCCAACTCAATTTCAGGAGGGGCATCCTCTTATCTAAAAGTAAGAGGAGTGGAGCCTTGAGTAAGATTTTGTTCTAGACTTGCTTATTAACTTGCACTTGTTTAGTATGGTACCTGTAGTCACATGATGACATGCTAAAAACCAACTATGTTTGAGGTCATGGTTTTATTCTCGAGTTTGAACCATAAGTCCATTATATATATATATATATATATATATATATATATATATATATATATATATATATATATATATATACAATATGTGCTTCTAGAAATCTGTGATGAACAATATTTTGCCAAGTTATTCGTATATATTTTTTAGCCCATACATGTATATATTTGGGGTGTTCTTTAAGCAGGTGGAAGAGCTTTACTCTCTTGATGTGGACTCTCTTAGTGAACTGCGGTGAGAGTCTTTATTTTTTATGTCATCAATTTTTGCAATCTGAATGCACATATTTTTTTCATATTTTTTTGGATGGCTGATGTTGCTTGTTAGGTTATTTGTCAGGTACTATGGATCCTTGAGCAGTTGGGATAATTTCTGCTATCATATTTATATAATGAAAATAAATGATTTTTCTGTTATTTTAGATGTACACCATTCTTCAAGATGTCCAATTCATAGAATAGTAGATGTTCAAGCAGTTTGTTTCTCAAAGTAAAGCAATAATGGAGGTACTAAACTAGCATATTTCTGCTACATATTATCATAAAGATGGTTTTGATCTGGTTATTTAATGCTTTGTCCAATACAGAATTGATTTGAGGGCAGTGGCCAACTGGCCATGGCATAGCGGTAGCTAGAATGGATGCTAAGGTAAACATAGCTGAATGGGTTTCTGAACAAATGTGTGGTGTTAGGTAAGATTCTTTGTGATATATGCACATATTGTTCGGTTGGCTGATTCCCAGGATGGAATTTATCATTACCGCCATATACATGGAGTGCTCTGTGGTAGACTATTGTAGCTTACATCTATGATTTGGTTTGTTAGTTTATTCTTCTTCTTTGATTTTGTTTTCCTTTCTTTTGTGTGATGGATTTTGCTTTCAGTGCTTTTAGAAGCCATTTGTAAGAAGTGCAGTTGTCTTTTGCAGAAGTAGCCATAATTCTTATGAACATGCTATCGTGTGAGATATCCATTTCATTTATATGTTGTTGTTGGCAGGAATATTTACAGTCCTGTATCCAGACTCCTTTAACTACATTATTTTTTTGAAAAAATGTAGAGGAAACCCCCACAATATGAATTTTTTATTGATTAATTAAAATGTACAACTCAATTTGTACAGACACTACCAAAAAACATAAAAGGCCCAACAAAGCCATCCAGGAAAAGGAGGCAACACCTTAAGGTTAGAAAACCAAGAATTATGAGTCATTTTAGTATCAATATTCATTCTAAGCAGATTCAACTTGACAGAGCGATATAATTCCCCCTTCCTCTACAACATTGATATGCAAAACACTAATTTTCAGTCATCTCTGGTCATTGTTTTTGCTAGATTATATTATTATTTGTTTTGCCAAGACCTTACTGAAGTCTATTTATGTCAATGCGTCTGGTGGCAGGGGCTGGAGCTCATCCCGTCGGAGAACTCATGTCGGTCTCAATGATATAGGCAGTGGGGTCTGTCATGACCAACAAGTACAGTGAGGGGTACTTGGGTAGAGAGTTTTTGATACGATCAGAACATGCATTGTGGACAATTTAACCGAAGGATTGATTTTTAGGCCAAAGAACCTGGAAGTGTTTCATTGCTCCTCCTGAAAGGTTTCCAATTTCTTTTTGAGAGAGATGATGATCAATAGGAGGTGGAATGATATTCTTACAAATTGAAACAATAATGATTGTTGCTACCCAGATCATGTTTACGTATTAGTTGAACGACAACGTTCACGTCAAATGATGTCAATCGAATCATTGATCTGCAGTTGGTAATGTGTATGTACTATGCTATTCTACACCATTAAAGCTATTTTTATATTGTACTATGCTATTCTACACCATTAAAGCTATTTTTATATTGTACTATGCTATTCTACACCATTAAAGTTATTTTTATATTTGTTATCTTTTTTGTGCTAGCTGGAGACTAATTTAATCGTGATGGTTTCTCTATGATATTCAATTTATCTTAGGACAAACAAATGGCATGTTATCCGTTCACTTGCCTCCAAAGATATGCTTATCTGTTTGATACTTTGATAAATAAAATTAGTTGTTATTTGTTGTGGAAGTTTAACAAATATGTGCCTTGAAAACTGTAAGATGTTTATAAAATTTTTGATTGACATGTTAAGCCAGCTTCCTACTAGACGGTATTTAATTACTAATCTTGTACGCATCACTTTTGTAAAAGAGTAGATTTGCCTGATAAGTCATTCAATTTTACAGGCATACTCCACTTATATCCAAGAACATGAGAACTTAAACATCCTACTCTGCTATTTTTGCAAATATGTCGTCAGCACAAGTAGGAGTTCCTCATGATATAAACACCCATCCATATATATAGCTTTTAGGGACTTGAATGCTTATAATTCTCCAATTGATTCATTGATTCAAATGAAAATTTGGGATAATTTATATCTAAAGCAACTGCCTTTTTTGACCATGCAGTTTTCAATGTTCATGCACATCAATTAATCAATTAATCATAGAAACCAATTATTAGTACATGGCTCTATCTACCCTGACCACTTTAAATCATGAAGCCATAAAAGATGCTAACAAGAGCATAGAACACAATTAATGCTTTTATATCTCAATGTATCTTATTATAACATATTTATTCCGTAGCAACGCACGGGCATACACCTAGTAGGGAATGAAAAGTAAACCATAGCATATATTAGTTGCAAATTTAATACAATTCAGCCATAGTTCATCCATTCTTCATCCATAGCGCTTACAACTGAACACAACAG